>OY977941.1:3526749-4229249 GCA_963854355.1 Epinotia brunnichana
CTATACAACCTTTTATAACGTAGGCGACGGATAAGAAGGGATTTTTGGAAATTCCACCCCTAAAGGGGTTAAATAGGGGTGCAAAGTTTGTATGGGGGAAACTTTATTTTTTGAGCTGGAGTCTTCAAACTTTGTGGAAAGATTACTTTATAGAATACAAATAAAGTACTTTCAGCGTTTTGGAAAATTCTACCCCTAAGGGGGCTAAAAAGGGTTGTAAAATTTGTATGGGGGAAACTCTTTTTTGAGATAGAAGCTTAAAAGTTTGTAGAAAGATTATTGAAATACAAAAAAACAATTTCCAGCGTTTTTGATATATCCACCCCTAAGGGGGTTAAAAGGGGGTGCAACATTTGTATGGAGGAAACATTTTTTTTTTAGCTAGAGAATTCAAACATTGTAGAAAGCTTACTTATTGGAATAAAAATACAGTACTTTCAGCGTTTTGGAAAATTCCACCCCTAAAGGGTTAAATATGGGTGCAAAGTTTGTATGGAGGAAACTTTATTTTTTGAGCTAGAGTCTTAAAACTTTGTGGAAAGATTACTTATTAGAATGCAAATAAAGTACTTTCAGCGTTTTGGAAAATTCCACCCCTAAGGGGGCTAAAAAGGGTTGCAGTTTTGTATGAGGGAAACTCTTTTTTGAGATAGAAGCTTAAAAGTTTGTAGAAAGATTACTTATTGAAATACAAAAAAAATAACATTCAGCGTTTTAGAAAATTCCACCCCTAAGGGGGTTAAAAGGGGGTGCAACATTTGTATTGAGGAAACATGTTTTTTTAGCTAGAGACTTAAACCTTTTTTAGAAAGCTTACTTATTAGAATAAAAATAAAGTACTTCCAGCGTTTTTGGAAAATTCCACCCCTAAGGGGTTAAATAGGGTTGCAAAGTTTGTATTAGGGAAGCTCTTTTTTGAGATAGAAGCTTAAAAGTTTGTAGAAAAATTACTTATTGAAATACAAAAAAAGCACTTTCAGCGTTTTGAAAAAAATCCACCTCTAAGGGGACGTAGGTTCGTGGTCTTTTCTCCCTCTCACTGAGCATAAGCGTGAGCGAGATGGAAGTGCGTGTTTGGAAGCGAGGATATCATGTTTTTTAAGTTTATTTCTTTGTGCGTTTTAATAAATAAAAAAAAAATAGCTGATTTCTCTCAAACATGACATTGCCAATTTTAAAAACTAATTGTAATATGTTTAGCTGTTGTGCATAATTTGTTAGAATTTTTTTAAGTGTATTTTAGACCTATGTTCGTGATTTTTTTCTATTGAGCGAAAGTCAAAAACTCAGGATTCGAATAGCTGATTTCCCTCGAGAAAGGCCTCAAAATTGCTAATTCAATTTAGTACAGCCGTATTATAATCCAAACAAGAGCTACGATTTTTTGAAAATCAATTTTCGGAGCTCACGTCGCCATAAGTAGGTTAAAAAAAATTTCTAAGTTTGTACCAGGGAAACTTTTTTTGAGATAGAAGCTTAAAAGTTTGTAGAAAGATGACTTATTGAAATAAGTCATCTTGCGCTAAAAGCGTTTTAGAAAATTCCACCCCTAAGGGGGTTAAAAGGGGGTGCAACATTTTTATGGAAAAACGACGTTTATTTTTAGCAAGAGACTTAAAACTTTGTAAATAGCTTACTTATTAGAATATTATTAAAGTACTTTCAGCGTTTTGAAAAATTTAATTTTAGAAAGCTCCACTCCTAAGGGGGTTAAAAGGGTGTGCAACATTTGTATGGAGGAAACATGTTTTTTTAGCTAGAGACTTAAACCTTTGTGGAAAGCTTACTAACTAGGATAAAATTAAAGTACTTTCAGCGTTTTGAAAAATTCCACCCCTAAGGGGTTAAAAATGGTTGCAAAGTTTGTATGAGGGAAACTCTTTTTTGAGATGAAAGCTTAAAAGTTGTAGAAAGATTACTTTTTGAAATAAAAAAAGCACTTTCAGCGTTTTGAAAAAAATCCACCCCTAAGGGGGTTAAAAAAAGTTTCTAAGTTTGTACCAGGGAAACATTTTTTGAGATAGAAGCTTAAAAGTTTGTAGAAAGATGACTTATTGAAATAAAAAAAAATACTTTCAGCGGTTTAGAAAATTCCGCCCCTAAGGGGGTTAAAAGAGGGTGCCACATTTGTATGGAGGTAACATGTTTTTTTAGCTAGAGACTTAAAACTTTGTAGAAAGCTTACTTATTAGAATAAAAATAAAGTACTTCCAGCGTTTTGAAAAATTCCACCCCTAAGGGGTTAAATAGGGTTGCAAAGTTTGTATGAGGGAAATTATTTTTTGAGATACAAGGTTAAACGTTTGGAGAAAGATTACCTACTAATTGATATACAAAAAAGGACTTTCAGCGTTTTAGAAAATTCCACCCCTAAGGGGGTTAAAAGGGAGTGCAACATTTGTATGGAGGCAACGTTATTTTTTTAGCAAGAGACTTTAAACTTTGTAGATAGCTTACTTATTAGAATATAAATAAAGTACTTTCAGCGTGTTGATAAATTCCACCCCTGAGGGGGTTACTAAGGGTTGCAAAGTTTGTATAAGGGAAACTCTTTTTTGAGATAGAAGCTTAAAACTTTGTAGAAAGCTTACAAATAAAGTACTTTCAGCAGTTTGGAAAATTCCACCCCTTAAGGGGTTAAAAAGGGTGCAAGATTCGTATGGGAAACACTTTTATTGAGCTTAGATACTTGATAGTTTGTAAAAAAAAAATGCTAATTACAACAAAATAAACTCTTCTTCTTAATTTTTCCTTTAGAAGCGTTAATAGGGGGTTCAAAATTGGTATGGAGAGTCAGAAAATTTTAAAGTATGAGATTTGTAACTTCGATCCTAGCCTGTTTTTCAAAAGACTACAAAACTTATTTCAGCGTTTTTTTTTAATTCAACCTCTAAAGGGGATTATTAGGGTGTTCCAAGTTTGTATGGAGAGCAAGTAATTTTTAATGTAAGGGATTTGTAACTTCGGTTGTAGACTGTTTGCTGAAAGACTACAAAACTTATTTCAGCGTTTTTTTTTAATTTATCGCCTAAGAAGGTTAAAAGGGGGTTCGAAGTTTATGTAGAGAGCAAGACATTTTTAAAGTAAGAAATTTGTAACTACGGTTTCAGACTTATACTATGAGGGTTCAAAGAGGGTTCTAAGTTTGTATAGAGAGCAAGACATTTTGAAGGTAAGAGATTTGTAATTTCGGTTTTAGACTGTTTACTAAAAGACTACAAAACTAATTTCAATGTTTGTTTTTTTAATTCATTTCTTAAACAAACATTTAGACGATAACATGTTCTACGCGGACGAAGTCGCGGGCAACAGCTAGTATATATATAAAAGAAGACTTCCTGACAGATCATCAACGCACAGCCGAAACTACTGGAACTAGAAACTTGAAATTTACACCCATACTACCTTTTATAACGAAGGCGACGGATAAGAAGGGATTTTTGGAAATTCCACCCCTAAAGGGGTTAAATAGGGGTGCAAAGTTTGTATGGAGGAAACTTTATTTTTTGAGCGGGATTTTTCAAACTTTGTGGAAAGATTACTTTATAGAATACAAATAAAGTACTTTCAGCGTTTTGGTAAATTCCACCCCTAAAGGGGGCTAAAAAGGGTTGCAAAATTTGTATGGGGGAAACTCTTTTTTGAGATAGAAGCTTAAAAGTTTGTAGAAAGATTACTTAATAAAATACAAAAAAACGACTTTCAGCGTTTAAGAAAATTCCACCCCTAAAGGGGTTAAAAGGGGGTGCAACATTTGTATGGAGGAAACATTTTTTTTTTAGCTAGAGAATTCAAACATTGTAGAAAGCTTACTTATTGGAATAAAATTAAAGTACTTTCGGCGTTTTGGAAAATTCCACCCCTAAGGGGTTAAATATGGGTGCAAAGTTTGTATGGAGGAAACTTTATTTTTTGAGCTAGAGTCTTAAAACTTTGTGGAAAGATTACTTATTAGAATACAAATAAAGTACTTTCAGCGTTTTGGAAAATTCCACCCCTAAGGGGGCTAAAAAGGGTTGCAGTTTTGTATGAGGGAAACTCTTTTTTGAGATAGAAGCTTAAAAGTTTGTAGAAAGATTACTTATTGAAATACAAAAAAAATAACATTCAGCGTTTTAGAAAATTCCACCCCTAAGGGGGTTAAAAGGGGGTGCAACATTTGTATTGAGGAAACATGTTTTTTTAGCTAGAGACTTAAACCTTTTTTAGAAAGCTTACTTATTAGAATAAAAATAAAGTACTTCCAGCGTTTTGGAAAATTCCACCCCTAAGGGGTTAAATAGGGTTGCAAAGTTTGTATGAGGGAAACTCTTTTTTGAGATGAAAGCTTAAAAGTTGTAGAAAGATTACTTTTTGAAATAAAAAAAGCACTTTCAGCGTTTTGAAAAAAATCCACACCTAAGGGGGTTAAAAAAAGTTTCTAAGTTTGTACCAGGGAAACATTTTTTGAGATAGAAGCTTAAAAATTTGTAGAAAGATGACTTATTGAAATAAAAAAAAATACTTCAGCGGTTTAGAAAATTCCGCCCCTAAGGGGCTTAAAAGAGGGTTGCAAAGTTTGTATGAGGGAAATGATTTTTTTGAATACAAGGTTAAACGTTTGGAGAAAGATTACCTACTAATTGATATACAAAAAAGAACTTTCAGCGTTTTAGAAAATTTCACCCCTAAGGGGGTTAAAAGGGGGTGCAACATTTGTATGGAGGCAACGTTCTTTTTTTAGCAAGAGACTTTAAACTTTGTAGATAGCTTACTTATTAGAATATAAATAAAGTACTTTCAGCGTGTTGATAAATTCCACCCCTGAGGGGGTTACTAAGGGTTGCAAAGTTTGTATGAGGGAAACTCTTTTTTGAGATAGAAGCTTAAAACTTTGTAGAAAGCTTACAAATAAAGTACTTTCAGCATTTTGGAAAATTCCACCCCTTAAGGGGTTAAAAAGGGTGCAAGATTCGTATGGGAAACACTTTTATTGAGCTTAGATACTTGATAGTTTGTAGAAAAAATGCTAATTACAACAAAATAAACTCTTCTTCTTAATTTTTCCTTGAGAAGCGTTAATAGGGGGTTCAAAGTTGGTATGGAGAGTCAGAAAATTTTAAAGTATGAGATTTGTAACTTCGATCCTAGCCTGTTTTTCAAAAGACTACAAAACTTATTCCAGCGTTTTTTTTTAATTCAACCTCTAAAGGGGATTCCAAGTTTGTATGGAGAGCAAGTAATTTTTAATGTAAGGGTTTGTAACTTTGGTTGTAGACTGTTTGCTAAAAGATCACAAAACTTATTTCAGCGTTTTTTTTTAATTTATCGCCTAAGAAGGTTAAAAGGGGGTTCGAAGTTTATGTAGAGAGCAAGACATTTTTAAAGTAAAAAAATTGTAACTACGGTTTCAGACTTATACTATGAGGGTTGAAAGAGGGTTCTAAGTTTGTATAGAGAGCAAGACATTTTGAAGGTAAGATATTTGTAACTTCAGTTTTAGACTGTTGGCTAAAAGACAACAAAACTAATTTCAATGTTTTTTTTTTAATTCATTCCTTGAACAAACATTTAGACGATAACATGTTCTACGCGGACGAAGTCGCTGACAGATCATCAACGCACAGCCGAAACTACTGGAACTAAAAACTTGAAATTTACACTTATACTACCTTTTATAACGTTGGCGACGGATAAGAAGGGATTTATGGAAATTCCACTCCTAAAGGGGTTAAATAGGGGTGCAAAGTTTGTATGGAGGAAACTTTATTTTTTGAGCTGGAGTCTTCAAACTTTGTGGAAAGATTACTTTATAGAATACAAATAAAGTACTTTCAGTGTTTTGGAAAATTCTACCCCTAAGGGGGCTAAAAAGGGTTGCAAAATTTGTATGAGGGAAACTTTTTTGAGATAGGTGCTTAAAAGTTTGTAGAATGATTACTTATTGAAATACAATAAAACGACTTTCAGCGTTTTAGAAAAATCCACCTCTAAGAGGGTTAAAAGGGGGTGCAACATTTGTATGGAGGAAACGTGTTTTTTTAGCTAGAGACTAAAACCTTTGTAGAGAGCTTACTTATAAGAATAAAAATAAAAAACCTTCTAGCGTTTTGGAAAATTCCACCCCTAAGGGGTTAAATAAGGGTGCAAAGTTTGAATGGAGGAAACTTTATTTTTTGAGCTAGAGTCTTAAAACTTTGTAGATAGATTACTTATGAGAATGCAAATAATACACTTTCAGCGTTTTGGAAAATTCAACCCCTAAGGGGGCTAAAAAGGGTTGCAAAATTTGTATGAGGGAAACTCTTTTTTGAGATAGAAGCTTAAAAGTTTGTTGAAAGATTACTAATTGAAATACAAAAAAACTACTTTCAGCGTTTTAGAAAATTCTACCCCTAAGGGGGTTAAAAGGGGGTGCAACATTTGTATGGAGGAAACATGTTTTTTTAGCAAGAGACTTAAACCTTTGTGGAAAGCTTACTAACTAGATTAAAAATTAAAGTTCTTTCAGCGTTTTCGAAAATACCACCCCTAAGGGGTTAAAAATGGTTGCAAAATTTGTATGAGGGAAACTCTTTTTTGAGATAGAAGCTTAAAAGTTGTAGAAATATTACTTATTGCAATACAAAAAAAACTACGTTCAGCGTTTTAGAAAATTCCACCTCCAAGGGGGTTAAAAGGGGGTGCAATATTTGTATGGAGGAAACATGTTTTCTTAGCTAGAGACTTAAACCTTTGTAGAGAGCTTACTTATAAGAATAAAAATAAAAAACCTTCTTATGTTTTGGAAAATTCCACCCCTAAGGGGTTAAATAAGGGTGCAAAGTTTGAATGGAGGAAACTTAATTTTTTGAGCTAGAGTCTTCAAACTTTGTGGAAAGATTACTTATGAGAATACAAATATTATACTTTCAGCGTTTTGAAAAATTCTACCCCTAAGGGGGCTAAAAAGAGTTGCAAGGTATGTATGAGGTAAACTCTTTTTTGAGATAGAAACGTTAAAGTTTGTAGAAAGATTACTTATTGAAATACAAAAAAACTACTTTCAGCGTTTTAGAAAATTCCACCCCTAAGGGGGTCAAAAGGGGGTGCAACATTTGTATGGAGGTAACACTTTCGGCGTTTTGGAAAATTCTACCCCTAAGGGTTGTTAAAATCGTTGCAAAGTTTGTATGAGGGAAATTATTTCTTGAGATACAAGGTTAAACGTTTGTAGAAAAATTACCTACTTATTGAAATACAAAAAAGAACTATCAGCGTTTTACAAAATTCCACCCCTAAGGGGGTTAAAAGGGAGTGCAACATTTGTATGGATGAACATTCTATTTTTAGCAAGAGACTTTCAACTTTGTAGATAGCTTACTTATTAGAATATAAATAAAGTACTTTCAGCGTGTTGATAAATTCCACCCCTGAGGGGGTTACTAAGGGTTGCAAAGTTTGTATGAGGGAAACTCTTTTTTGAGACAGAAGTTTAAAACTTTGTAGAAAGCTTACAAGGAGAACACTTTTATTGAGAACACTTTTATTGAGCTTAGATACTTGATAGTTTGTGGAAAAAATGCTTATTACAACAAAAAACTCTTCTTCTTAATTTTTCCTTGAAAAGCGTTAATAGGGGGTTCAAAGTTGGTATGGAGAGTCAGAAAATTTTAAAGTATGAGATTTGTAACTTCGATCCTAGCATGTTTGTTAAAAGACTACAAAACTTATTTCAGCGTTTTTTTTTAATTCAACCTCTAAAGGGGATTATTAGGGTGTTCCAAGTTTGTATGGAGAGCAAGTAATTTTTAATGTAAGGGATTTGTAACTTCGGTTGTAGACTGTTTGCTGAAAGACTACAAAACTTATTTCAGCGTTTTTTTTTAATTTATCGCCTAAGAAGGTTAAAAGGGGGTTCGAAGTTTATGTAGAGAGCAAGACATTTTTAAAGTAAGAAATTTGTAACTACGGTTTCAGACTTATACTATGAGGGTTCAAAGAGGGTTCTAAGTTTGTATAGAGAGCAAGACATTTTGAAGGTAAGAGATTTGTAACTTCGGTTTTAGACTGTTTACTAAAAGGCTACAAAACTAATTTCAATGTTTTTTTTTAATTCATTTCTTAAACAAACATTTAGACGATAACATGTTCTACGCGGACGAAGTCGCGGGCAACAGCTAGTGTATAATAAGAAAGCAATTTTCTCATTATTGTTACTAACTAAACGGGACTTGTGCTCTTCAATATAGTTTAACACAGTCAGAAGTGGAGATGGGCAGGCCATATATAAATATAAATATAAAAATAAATAAGGCTAGATATAAATATAAAAGATGGACCCTCCAAACAACGAAATGGCGAGGTCTAGCTGGAAAAAGGGCTTGTGCACAAATCACGCGAGGTTCGGTAGGGGAGGGAGGAGGGGTCAGGAAAAAATCACGACAGATCACGTTGGGGGGGATATAAGGAGACCTCACGTGTATTTTTCTACAGTGAACGAAACTAAGTAAAACATCTATCACACGAGTACGTTTACTTAGCAGTTCGCTGAACATACTCGAGTGCATATGGCCAGTCGTTGCAGGGTTACTAGTAAAGCTCATTAACATCATGTTTTCATGCGGTGTGTATCCTAACGTACTGAAAAGCACTCGAGTGTGTCCAGTGTACAAAGGAAAGGGAGAAAAAAGTGCTGTAGATAACTACAGACCGATCACAATTGTACCTAACATATCAAAATTAGTAGAATCAATTATTTCAAATACTTTAATGCTTCATCTTGAGACAAATGACCTACTGACTGACAAACAATTTGCTTATAGAAAAAACAGATCCACCACGTCAGCTGCATACGAAATATATGATTGCATAACAACGTCGTTGGATGCCCGAGATAAGGCAGCAGGGGTATTCTGCGACTTATCGAAAGCATTCGATGTAATTACATCATGAATTACTTTTGGAAAAGATAAAACAGTACGGAATCACAAATAATGCCCACAAATTGTTTGCATCCTTTTTAGAAAACCGACACCAGACTGTTGAGGTCAAAATAAAAGGCAAAACCATCAGATCTGAGGCAGGTAGGCTGGACCTCGGAATTCCACAAGGTTCTGCGCTGGGAAATTCCCTATTTCTTGCCTTTATAAATGACCTCCCTACCTCTGTTACTGAAGGTATGATGGTCCTATTCGCCGATGATACCACCGTGGTAGTAAAAGCTGATACGTACTCACAGCTTGAAAAAAGAGTAAGTAATACGTGGCTCTTACCTCTAACGTCACAACGTCGAGGCTGGTCGAGAACTGCCGGGAACTATTGAATGACCTGGGTACCAAAAACAAGGTAATTTTACGTTGGGTCCCAGGGCATGCAGGCATCGAGGGAAATGAAAAGGCTGATGAGCTTGCACGAGCGGGGGCGAAGGGAACACACTGCGGACCAGAGCCGTTCTGTGGTATCCCTAAAAGTCTAACCAAGCTCACTTTAAAAGCCTATTGTTTCTACAAGACCATTCAAGCCTGGAGAGCTAACCCAGGACTGAAACATTCCAAGGCACTTTAGCCTTTAGCAAAAAGGCGTCTTCTGACGCCTTGGCGCTAAGTAGGAACCGTCTACGCATGCTGGTCAGGGTGCTTACTGGGCACTGCCGCCTAAATAAGCACATGCAAACGATAGGACTGTGTGACACAAGGCAGTGCAGATTCTGCTTTGAAGCAGAGGAGACGCCTACACACATCCTAACCGATTGCCCTTGCCTCATGCGCAGTCGTAACTCTTTCCTGGGCAAACACATCATGTGCCCGGAGGAGATCAAATTTCTTGAGTTCAACAAAATCCTGCAATTCTTCGAGTTTGCAGGACTTGACCAAGAATTGTAGTAAGTGGCGATCACAATAGATCAGCGATGGTCGCAGTGATATAAGGGCTTTGACAGCCCGAAAGCCACTACCAGAAATAATAAAGTAATACGTGTGACCAACTTCATGAGTGGTTCTCGGCAAACGGCCTGATCCTTAATGTTACGAAGTCGAATGTGTTGTTGTTTGCAGCTGGAAACACAAAAAAAATCCCGCTAATACAAAGTCCAATACCGCGCTGTGACTCGTGCAAGTTTCTCGGGTTTACCATTGACACCACGCTTAAATGGAAGGAGCATGTAAACAACCTGTCCGAAAGGCTGAGCAGCGCTGTATTTGCGCTGCGTAAACTTAAGCCAGTTGTTTCCAGTGATGCATTACTCCAAATTTATTACTCGTATTTTTTTTCTCTGATGTCATATGGTATTATATTATGGGGAAACTCAACAGACTCGGACCGAGTATTTAAATTACAGAAACGAGCCTTACGTATACTGGCAGGTATAACTCCGAGGCACTCATGTAAACAGCTTTTTAAACAATATAATATGATGACCCATTATTCACTTTATGTATATGAAGTAATAATGTTCACACGTAGAAATATAAACTTATTTAAAAAAGTGAATATCCCCGGCAGAATCACCCGTCAGACGGGGCGATTACAGGTCGTGCCGCGGCGCCTCTAGACCAATCAAATTAGCTTACCCTGGACATAATTCGTAAACTCGTTGTTTTTATTATTTTATCGGATTTTACTATTCAGTATGAAATATTAATAACATATATTAAGTAAAAAATCCGCGATCGTAACCGTATTAAAAAAAAAACACGAGTTAACGTACACTACCTAACTTTTTCCGAAAAGTAAAAAAGGTAACCAAATACCTTGTTAGTATAACTTTGAGGTACATTCAAATGCGATCACCTAATAGCAAAATTAAACTGAAATCAAATTCGCATATACGTTTTTTTTCACAGTTTTCCTCTGATCTCATTATCTAGACAAGCCAAAATGGTAACTATGATGTTTTTATCTGTTTAAGCTATATTGCGTCTTTTTAGACATTTAAGACAAAAATTAAACATTTATTTTTAACGTTTTAATAATAATGTATTCCTCAGTAGTTATAAATAGTAACTATGAAATTTTTGTTTACTAATAGCTTTTTGTGTACGATAATCATGTTTTCATCAAAATTAACCACGTTAATTTCACGCTTAAGAAATTGAAAATTTAATTGAAAATACTCGTGACCTTGTCGTGGAGCCAGATGCAAGCGGTGGGTGCGAGGGGCGCCAGCGGGCGTGCGCACGACGAACACGTCATAACGAGTTTATTTCAATTACGTGTTTTGCACCGACCGCGCCGTGTACAAATAAAACAAATATAATGGAATATCCTAATTGTAGGATTTTTAGCTCTAATGAAAAATTCACAGTTTGTCCCTTACGCCCTTTGAAAACCCTGGTCCAAAGGGCGTAAGGGACGATTGATTTCCTTTTATTATCGTAAACATAAGCAAACTCTTATGAACACACTGTTAAGTAAATGTAAGAGGTGATGGCATGATCGTGGTAAGCTTTAAAAAACTGGTTAAGTGCGAGTCAGACTCGCACACCGAGGGTTCTGGACCATCCCGTACAATAGAAAAAAATCCACATCAAATTTTCAGTGATGTAATTAAATTTACGGTTTTCGAGACGTTGCTTCGTACCAAATTTCAAGATTCAGAGTTCACGGAAAGTACCCTGTAGGTTTTGATTCCCTTGCGAGTTTAGAAAATTTGCGGCTTAAACGGCTGTATCTTTTGATTTCGTTGGCTTAGAAGTTTGTTTTTTTCACAGCTCCAAGGGACAGTAGACTTGAGTATTTGGTATAAATTTCAGCTGGATACCCTTCCACGCGTTCCTGAGAAACAGGGTCTTGACAGACGGATGGACGGACGGTCGGACAACAAAGTGATCCTATAAGGGTTCCGTTTTTTTCCTTTCGAGGTACGGAACCCTAATAAGTGAAAGCTAAGAATTATTCGATTTATGAAATTACAAATTACTACTTATTTAATATTTAAAGCAAGAGTATTTTGGCGTAACAGACACATTTGTGTAAAAGTTCACAATGCAAAATGGCGTATCGTACAATGAACTGAGAGTTACGACAAAATGTATCAGAGACATTTCTTCTATACCAACCGATAGAGAAAAAAAAACTGAGTATGACTGCATTTCAACTCATTTTCGATATTTTGTCCCATACGCACCCACCCAGAGATGTGCAAAATTTATTCGAATACGATTAACGAATAAGAATAAATAGGATTATTCGCGACTGACGAATAAATGTTTCAAATAATTATTCGCCAATATTTATTCGCGAATAACTTAATCATTCACATAATCCTTCGTAATGCTTTTCGGGAATAATATCTTGAACGAATATTGTAGGAATGCTTTTTAATGGAGCTCAAAAACGTAATATTTTCCTACAGACAGAACAGTGATACCTAGTTTCAAAATTTCTTAGAAAGAGGTGACCGCTTCATCAAGGGTACCAATTAACATCGCCGTGCAAGGTGAAACGGATATTAAGTGTTATTATTTCACCCGTTTTATTTTTTATATTTCGGCTTTACCACGGGTGACTAAAAAACCGGTCAAATCCGAGTCAGACTCACGCACCGAGGGTTCCGGACCACCCCGTACAATAGAAACAAGTCCACTATAAACTGACACTCACTAAGTATGTATTCACATACTTAGTGCGTGTCAGTGTATACTGGACATTACATTTTCAGTGTGTAACAAAAAAATTACGGTTTTCGCAAGGCGTTGCTTCTTACCAAATTTCAAGTTTCTGAGTTCACGGGAAGTACCCTGTAGGTTTTGATTCCCTTGCGGGTTTCGAATACTTACGGAAATTTGCGGCATAAACGGCTGTATCTTTTGATTGCGTTGGCTTGGAAGTTTGATTTTTTTACTGCTTCAAGAAACAGTAAACTTGAGTATTTGATATAAATTTCAGGTTGATATCTCCACACGTTACTGAGAAAAAGGGTATTGACAGACGGACAACAAAGTGATCCTATAAGGGTTCCGTTTTTTCCTTTCGGTGTACGGAACCCTAAATACACACAGATATTCATTTCAAAACAGGGGGGGGGGCTATTAGATGACGGTAGTCATTTTATCCAGCGGATGCGGGTGGCGCAGAACCGGCCATTGTGGCACTCTTTGGGGGAGGCCTATGTCCAGCAGTGGACGTCTTTCGGCTGATATGATGATGATGAGTCATTTTATGAGGCGGGGAGAGTCCATTTAAGGAATTAACAGGATAATGATAGGGGGGTCAAGAATTGACAAAAAAAAACTGGCCAAGTGCGATTTGTTGTATGGGGGCTCCCAACCTGGGACAACCAAACCCTGTAGCCTAGTTGGTAGTGACTCTGCCTACGTAGCCGGAGGTCCCGGGTTCGAATCCCGGTAAGGGCATTTATTTGTTTGATGAGCACAAATATTTGTTCCTGAGTCATGGATGTTTTTTATGTATGTATATAAGTATTTATTACGTGGGTAGGCCCTACAAGGTGGACTGATGACCTGGTAAAGCTCGTGGGAGTCCGCTGGATGCAGGTGGTGCAAGACCGGCCATTGTGGCACTCTTTGGGGGAGGCCTATGTCCAGCAGTGGACTTCTTACGGCTGATATGATGAAGTAATTATTTATTTATCTATGTTCGGGCCGATCGTCTGCCCGCCCCTTAAACGCCTCTCGTGTACGCCCTTTTAGTCTGTGGTTTTGAAGGTGACACTTGGCTGTCACTTTTTTGCTTGTCATAAATTTTCACTGTGAACACGTTCGTGCGGAAAACATGGTTCTTTGGTAATATTGCTCGCTTTGTAGGCACACGGGTGTCCGAGTGTTTTGTTTGTGTATTGGTAGACAGTACTTGGATACTCGCGTTTGGTGGCCTGAAGGCCGAAAGAGCAGATGAGCTTGCAAGAGGGGGCTCTACAAATCACTTTGTAGGTCCGGAACCATTTGTGGGACTCTCGCAGGGGACCATAATATCGGCCTTTAAAGCCTACGCCAAAACCAAACACCAACACGAGTGGAGGAATGAGGCTGGCTTAAGGCACTCTAAGCTCTTCATAGAAGGAGTGGACTCGGGCTGGACCAGAAAACTCTGGAAATCCAGTAGGAAGCAACTCAGAATTATATCTGGGGTGTTCACAGGTCATTTCGGGGTCAAGGATCTCTTGGCCAAGATGGGACTATCGGATAGTTTAGACTGTAGAATGTGTGGTGAGGAGGATGAGACTATGGAACACTTATTGTGTGAATGTCATGCCCTTGCCAGACAAAGAATGAACTACTTTGGTAACGGTTACCCGCAACCAAAGGAATTCAAGGTGCTCCCGACGAACTGCATCATTCGCTTTGTGGAAATGATGGAGCAAGCCTGGGAGCAGGTATAAAGGAGAGGGCAAATGCACAAAAGATCCCACTGGGTCGAAGTGCATCCGAAAGGGCCCTCACCTAGATAAGATAAGATAAGATAAGGCCCGAGTCGTTTTGGTGGAAACAGTGACATTTGGTGATATGTGCTTAGTGGACCGCGTATTGACGGCCCGGCTGACCGTGGTAAGACACGGCGCTTCCCTTGGCCCCGGAGACCAGCTTGGGAGACTTGATTTAACTTGACTTTGACTGGACCTTGACGGAAGCTACACAGAATTGACAAATATCGTGTCGCCGGGAATCCATTAAGTTAATCATATTTTGACACTTTTGATAGCCATTACTGGCAAGAATTAGACCCAAGGATAGTGAGGCGCGCTCAGTTCCTAGCATTAGGCGAGGACTGAACAATCTATACAGGGCGTCCCACGGCGATGCCACATGGAGGGAAAGTACCTTGAATATTGTAGATAGAACATTTTACTGCAAGGAGACATTATTTTAATTTTAAAAACAATTTAAACTGCATTCATAGATTTTAAAATAATTACATGGTTGAACCGGGAATCGAACCCGCTACACGAGAAAAATAATTAACCTGTAGCTTTATCATACCGATCGAAAGGCTTCATCGTAAGGATTATTTTTTGCTAAATAACATAGTGTCAGAAATAAAAGGAAGACTATGCATTTTTATTATTCCGTCGTTTGTGTAATTAGACGTTCGGGTGTTCTTTCCACACCACTTAACACAGCACGAACTTATTTTTATAGCGCAAAATCTATTTTAATTTGTTGGTTGTTTGACGCTCGTGTAGATCGCGTACCTGGCCGATACTGACACTATGGCGCGGGGTAGCGGGGGGTTAAGCTGGCTAGATCATGTACGCGTGGTGACCGCACGTCGCCCTATAGGCTCTATCTATAGGAGGTTATCTATGGACACACCCCACACGTCGGGAAGCCTCAGAGAGGTAAATAAATAAGTTAATAATACGCGATTAAGTCCCATGTAGTCATAATAATGTGTGAAATCAGTAAGAGTATATGTGATGATTTTTATTGCGATGAGTTTATTTATCTCTTGAATATACCTCTAGGATGTTGTTGAGATTGACGGAAAATATTGCACATCGTAGGCTGCCGAAACAACACGTTTTTAGGGAAAAAAAAATCCCTTGTGTTTCAGACGTATTCGAAATAAAACAAGAAAACGGAAAACTCGTAAGGTCGAATATCGCTCGATATAATTTGAATTGATCCGTGACTGCCAAGTATGTTTTGTAGACGAGATTGAGGGAACTGCATTTGTCGGGCTCTTTGAAAGAACAAATCATTTTTAAATTCTATCTACAATATTCAAGGTACTTTCCCTCCATGTGGCATCGCCGTGGGACGCCCTGTATAAGATGTTTATCATCGTCTAGTACCCATAGTACAAGCTCTGCTTAGTTTGGGACTAGATCGATTTGATCAATCTTACGATTGTAAAAGAAAACAACAGGTTAAAAAAATTATTATTCCGTTTTTAAGTATTTTTTGTTATAACGGCAATAGAAATACATCACCTGTTAACATTACATTCGTGTATGGTACGTGTTGTAAGTAACGAGCAACCGCATCCTTAAATATTATTCGTGGATTGTTCGAGGATTTATTCTAATGAAATGAGAATAAATCGTTCGTCATTCGAAAGTGTAGACGAATAAATTATTCGCGAATAAATAAGTGACGAATAAATGTTTATTCGAATAATTATTTGAATAAATAATTATTCGAATAACGCCCCTTTCTGCACCCACTTAAGTAATACTTTTTATTTAAATAATTGTGTACAGAAAACTGAGCGCTTATAAATAGGTAATCGAGATTCCACGACAATTATGTCTCATGCTGAACAATTTAGTTATTATCGATCTAATGAACACAATATTTCAATAAATCTCCAGCCTAGCCGAACCGTGGTGCACGCCAGATTCGTGTTTATAAATGTTTGACAATCATTGGACCTACCCATAATAAATGAAGGCTGAAACCCATTGACAGCGGTGGCGAAGCGTCGCGGCGCAGCGTGGAGGTGGGGCTGTAATGTTCGAACTTCGATCTCATACGAAAAGGTTCGCACAGAATACTGGCCGGGAAAAAAGCGTGCGGATCCTTTCATATTAGCTCGAACATTACAAGTATTGCCTCCGCGCCGCCCCGCGCCGCTTCGCCACCGCTGTCAGTGCGTTTCGGCCTTGAATGCCTGCGACTCGCGACAGCCCGGTCGGGAGTTGAGGCACAAAGCAATGACGGCCTTATTCTGCAAGAGATAACGTTCATATTAAAACACAAGTATTAAAAATATTTGAATTAATTAATAACCGTGAATATTTTTTGTTTTATTTGTTTCTTATAGTAATAATAATATGTTGACAGCATAAATCAAACACTTTACAAGTAGTTATGTATTTTGGTTTTCCAAAAACGACCAATATTTGTGATTTTAGAAATCCGCAAGGAGAATCTGTTTAATTTTTAATAATTTATCAACACACATAATATACTATTCAGAATAAATTGTTAAATTGCAGTTATCTATAATTTCTGGTAAGATAAGCCAGAAAATGTGTAACTTACTGAACTTTCTTTATTAATTATAGTCCCGGTTGATTAATTAGTTTAATGTTGATTTCTTTAACTGGAATGCAAGCGTCATGTCATAATAGAGGCACTTTTACAAAGTTACATATTATGCTGAACCTATGAGAACAGAATTTGTTAAAAATTTAGATTTTTGGTTTTTTTACAATGACGCGGAACCCTAAAATGTTTAATTTTTTTTATTTTAACTATAACTAACAATACTTTACATCATACAAAAAGAAAATTACGGTTATCGAATTATGTCCGGGTTTAGCTAATTTGATTGGTCTACTCGCGCTCCTCGACAATTCACCGCGCGTAATAGGCCCGCTTTGTACGGAAGACTACCCGCCAGTCTCAGAAATGAATCATCGGGTGATGGTTTTGGACACCGACTGAAAGACTTTATACTGTCAAAGTCGCTGTACTCAGTAAAGGAATTCACAGACCAAAAACATTATATTATATTTTTGACATTATTACATATGATCAATATTGTTTTAAATTTGGTACTATTTATAAATTAATTAATTATTATTGTTTGAAATGATTGTAACAAATTTGTTGTATTTACCTGACGAGCTTTCTGTGAATTCATTTTATTTATGTACAAATATAATTTGTAAAATATTATGTCAATTTTCAATCAGCAATAAATGAATCTAATCTAATCTAATCAAAATAGCGAGTCTATTTTACGAAATTTTGTGACCCCGCCCGCTCGCTCTTGACTTGACTTCATAAGCTAGAAAAATAAACAAGTTTACTATATGTACAATACTATTCATCTTACAATTAGTTCAAATAAAAAAATTTAAATAAACTCTATCAAAGATGGACGTCTGGCTCGATCAGTTCGTCAGATCTTAATGTGTAGTCGTGTTGGTATGTCTATACCAACACGACTACACATTAAGATCTGACGAACTGATCGAGCCACTTGACGAACAAGAGACCTACAAATATTTAGGATACAATTTGGCAAAGCACTACTTACAACGGAAAATGAACACGACAATGACCGGACTTCGAAAACACCACCCAAGATCACGTATACAGATAATGACACTACCAAGGAAAGAACGAGTTACGGGCCTTATTGACATAAAAAATTTACATAACAGGCAAGTCACAACTTTAAGACAGTACTTTTTCGCCAAAGCCGAATCTTCTCCACTACATAAAGCAACATCCAAAATGACCGAAAATTTACAACACTAAATCTACAAGATAACACAACACAAAAAAAATGAAACCCTAACAGATGATAAGACAAAATTCGCCGAATGGGCTAGAAAGTCTCTCCATGGCAGACATCTTCATGACCTATGCCAACCTAATGTCGACAAGGAGGAGTCGAACGAGTGACTGAGTCGTGGAGAGCACTTCCCGGAGACTGAAGGCTTCATGTTGGCGATACAAGACCAGGTAATAGAGACCAGAAACTATCAAAGATATACACACGGACACGACCAAGTAGCAAATATCATCTATCAAAAACTTGCTTACCAACAACGCTTTATTACTTATTACAGTTATTACCGTGATGGAACCGTACTACAAATATAAACCTGAAAGTGTGCTCGACAACCCTACAACCAAACTGTACTTTGATCGATCCATCCTTACCGACCGAACCACCCATCACAATAGGCCTGACATCACATTGATAGACAAAACAAGCAAAACTGGATACCTCATTGACATTGCCGTCCCTAATACTCACAATTTACAAACTACGACCACAAGATGACTGATGACCTGGTAAAGGTCGCGGGAGTCCGCTGGATGCGGGTGGCGCGGTCCTGCGACATTTTGGCACTCTTTGGGGGAGGCATATGTCCAGCAGTGGACGTCTTTCGGCTGATATGATGATGACAAACTACGATACCTCAAAGACTGACCAAATACATCGAACTTAAAGATGAAATACTCGTAACCCGCATATGGCACCTCCAAAAAGTAACTATAGTACCCATTGTTCTATCCACTACAGGCCTGATACCAAAACAATTAAATAAATCATTAAAGACCTTAATCCTACCGCCGAAAACATTCCATCTACTCCAAAAAGCCGTCATTCTCAACACATGTCGAATTGTATTCTTACCCTAGCTAATTCTAACCCTAGATTTCAACCCTCCCTTAGAAACACGACGGCGTAAAAAACCCGTCGCCCCCGAATATAACTGTAAATCCATGTTTGCTAAAAGGCAGTATAAAGCGCAATCGGCATATATCTACAATAAGGTGCATAATATAATCAACATACATCAACTATTATTAAATAAATGTAAGACTGAACTAACTGCATGGCTAAAGCAACTAAGCTATGATGATACGGAGTCTCTACTGTATCGTACTAATTATTGACTGAACTCAAATCACCCACACTCACACACACACACACACACACATACACACACACACACACATATACACACACACACATACACACACTTACCTTTAATATAGTATTTGTATTATTTTTCACTTAAATTAGGCTAAAACCCTAAATATAAGATTAACCTCTAGAATCTAGATGTAAGTTTCCTACCTACTTACCAGCTATGGAAGAGCGGGGCATCCTAACACAGGTATACTTACCTAAAAGGAAGTCCGAATCACTGCAGGCATTGTAACGTGTTTTTAAAAAGGAAATAAACAATTTTTCATTTTCATTTTTCATTTTCATTTTCATTCTTACAAACTGACCAAGAAATACAGGTTCCAATTCCAACCTCGCAACCAGCCACACGCTCTAGCCTCGCCATACGGCCACCTCTTAGCACGCACTCGGAGACGCCCACCAGCACCAACGCATACACGCGCGATCACAGAGGCTGCTAAAGGGACTGCATAACCGAAAAATACCGGTATTCTATTTTAACCTTTTGAACGCCATTCTTCACTTACTAAAGTGTCACTGACACGCCAACCTTTTTTCGATAAGAAGGTAACTATGAACCTTATATGAAAGACGGAAGGTTGTTTTGACAGCGGACGTCTTAAAACTTAAAGACGTTCTTGGCGCTTTGGGCACGACAATACACGACGCCTTTAGGTGTTCTTGGCGTTCAAAGGGTTAACGGTATGACGTCATATCGGCTGTCAAATAGCGGTTTCGGTAGCGGAACCTTTATATTTCGCTATCGAAATATAAAGATACCTTTATTATTTCCGGTACCGTAACCGCTTTTTAAAGGTAACCGATATATCGACTTTGGCCTGGCGTTGTTGCCAAACCACCGACCGGCAGCCGCACTGCCGTTTTGTCTTTAAATGTTTAGTAGCCAATGCTTCCTCTGTAGAGTGCCAGCTGCTCATTTTTTCGGTTACCTTTATAATACCGGTATTATATAGGTTTCGGTAACATTTAAAACTAATACCGCTAACCGTTATTTCAAAACGGTTACGGTACCGTTGTGTTCGCGCGGCGCGCATAACCTTTACGACATAACGGTACCGTAATGGAATACCGGTTTCATACCAGTATAACCGTAACCGAGATCAGTTCCTGCTATACGATAATCATAAGTAGAACAAAACGATACAGTCATGCATTTGCGAAGCACAAATTATAAGATAAGATACTAGTTTACCCTGTGATGCACTTGGCTTAGGCCCGTGCATGGCAGTACGCCAGTCAAAACCGAGGATAAAATTAATATAAATAATAATAATAATATAATAAAAAACGGGACTCAATCGCTTAATCACGTATTATTAACTTATTTATTTATCTCTCTGATTTAGCGAAGTATATAGCGTCCAAAAATTGCGAGCGACATCGGCAACTTCAACAAACTACCAGCTATACCTAATCTGCGGCCCGCCGACCTTTTGCGAGTGGCCCGCCAATCCACCATCCACCATGGATCCCTAGTATAAAGACTATAAATAAGTATGTATCTTGTGGCCCAGGGCTCCTTAGCTTGTCTTTGCGGCTCTCGTCGAAAAGGGTTGAGTATGGCTGATTTAATCTAACATTGACATTCGTGTCATTGTCAAAATTACAGTTGTCTGTCAACTGACTTTTGTCTATCGGAGTAAGTACAGAGTTCGCATCGCACATATCGTAACTTTTTAAAATAGTTTTTATGTAGGCTTCTTGGTTAATAAATATCGACCCATCGTTTTGTTGATGTATCTGCAAACCAAGATAACAGCCAGCTTCAGAAGTGCGAACTTGAAATTCCGTGGTCAGAGCACTGAGGAATTCTTCCACAAGGTTTTGGTGATATGATCAATCCGTCATCAACATAGATCATGATGATCAGCTGCCGGTCTTGACTTATGAACAAGCATGGATCTAAATCACTTTGCTTCAATTTATATTTCAGCAAAAAGGAACAGAACTTCTTGTTCCAGCACCGAGGCGCCTGTTTCAAGCTGTACAGACTTTTGATGAGCTTGCATACTCAGCCTGATCCTTCATCGTATCCCACAGGTTGTTTCATATAAATAACCTCGTCGATGTCACCGTATAGAAAGGCTGTCTTCACATTGAATTGGGTCATATGCATTTTTCTACACACACAACACACTGCGGACCAGAGCTGTTCTGTGGTATCCCTAAAAGTCTAACCAAGCTCACTCTAAAAGCCTATTGTTTCTACAAGACCATTCAAGCCTGGAGAGCTAACCCAGGACTGAAACATTCCAAGGCACTTATTAGAGCCTTTAGCAAAAAGGCGTCTTCCGACGCCTTGGCGCTAAGTAGGAACCGTCTACGCATGCTGGTCAGGGTGCTTACTGGGCACTGCCGCCTAAATAAGCACATGCAAACGATAGGACTGTGTGACAAGGCAGTGCAGATTCTGCTTTGAAGCAGAGGAGACGCCTACACACATCCTAACCGATTGCCCTTGCCTCATGCGCAGTCGTAACTCCTTCCTGGGCAAACACATCATGTGCCCGGAGGAGATCAAATTTCTTGAGAACAAAATCCTGCAATTCTTCGAGTTTGCAGGACTTGACCAAGAATTGTAGTAAGTGGCGATCACAATAGATCAGCGATGGTCGCAGTGATAGCCCGACGGGCTTTGACAGCCCGAAAGCCACTACCAGAATAATAATAATAATAATGCATTTTTCTAATAGCTGCTTCCCTTAACATAGTGCGGATTGTATCCCAGCGAACAACAGGCCTAAAAGTTTCATGGCAATCAATACCATGCTCTTGACTGAATCCTCTGATGAGGAGTCGAGCTTTAAAACATTCGATAGAACCATCAACTTTCTTTTTGATCTTGTAAACCCATTTGTTGCTAAGGGCTTCTCTATTTTCAGGTAAATTTACCAGAATCCACATGTATTTTGAGAGAACTGGAGCGACACAGATCGAAGGGAAGACACCATACCTCATATTGACTACTTACATATTTTTGGCACAGAATGCTTTGTACATATTCCAAGACAGAAACGTAAGAAGCTTGACAAGAAGGCAATGAGAGGATATTTGGTTAGATATTGCGGAGATAAGGACGGCTAGTATCTGGATACCTGAGAAGAATGACGTAATCATTTCAAGAGATGTACTGTTTAGATCTGAGACAGTTTCTTCTGACTTCTGTAAGCTTCCATTTATATCTGGTGAGCGTGAAGATCACGAAACATCCGAAGTCATTATTACAGTTAACAATTCTCCTCTTAAGGACGATCAAAATGAAGCTGGACCATCCGACACAGCTGAAGATTAAACTACTCTTGATCTTGATGAAGAGGCACCACATCATCATCATAATCTAAGAGAATGATGATTGCTTCAAAGCTCCAGATCGAACTGTTGCATCTGTCTCTCTGAAGATGAACCTCAGACTTACAAACAAGCAATGAGGTCAGAGACCCACGAAGAATGGAGTACTGCCATGGAAGAGGAGTTAAATTCTCTCAAAGAAAACAACATGTGGATTCTGGTAAATTTATCAGCTGGCTGTTATCTTGGTTTGCAGATAAATCAACAAAACGATGGGTCGATATTTATTAACCAAGAAGCCTACATAAAAACTATTTAAAAAGTTATGATATGTGTGATGCAAACTCTGTACTTACCCTGATAGACAAAAGTCAGTTGACAGACAACTGTAATTTCGACAATGACAAGAATGTTAATTTTAGTTTAAATCAGCCCTACTCAACCCTTTTCGACTGCCACAAAGACAAGTTAAGCCACTCGCAAAAGCTCGGCGGGCCGCAGATTAGGTATAGCTGGTTTAAATCAATAATTCTGTTTTATTAAAGGCTGGTTGATTCTAATCTTAGTTCATAAATTATGAATGCTTTAAATATCTTTACTTTTATCACAACACTGCTCAAGTACCCTCAATTTTATAATATTTATGATTCATAATAAATAAATAATATTTGCGGACAATCTTACACAAATCAACCTAGTCCCAAACTAAGCAAAGCTTGTACTATGGGTAATATAAACATTGATTGAGTTTTAAAGCAAAAGAAGGACCCATACATATTCATAGACATTAGAAAAATATTATAAAATTGAGGGTACTTGAGCAGCGTTGTGATAAAAGTTAAGATATTTAAAGCTGCACCTTATTTAGATGAATCATCACGAGTCTCAAGTTACATTATTATATTTACTCTGTAAATACAAGTGTTCAATAAAATTTGCGAAATACCTGAACTATCGAGTTCTCTCGTTTCATTGTTAGTAGCTTCATTTCTGCTGCTCATAACTACGTTGTTATGTGAGATTGTAGATCGTAATACACAGGTTATATTATGATACACCGCAACACTGACAGTACTCGCAAATTACCTATGTTCTGGTACAAACTTATTTTCCACGAATGCGTTTAGTCGTGGCACACCGACCAACGCAAAAGAGTAGAACAGCCCGACAATATTGCATGGGATAACAATATTACGAAATATATCGGCACGCGAAACCCTACGAAAAGTTTGCGATCTTCTTTCCGTTATTCCGTTCTTGCGTTCTTGGTTCTGTGTATTTGACTATTTTGACTTGTACACCTATATAAAACGTCAGTAGTTGCAAACGTAAGTATTGTTGGTCCGAAATGGGTGTTTATTATAGTGGCTTAAATAGCTCAGAACTTGTACTAAAACCACCTTGAATATTATTCGCGATTTATTAAGTGTTGCCGCATCTGTTAGAATTTCAGGAGTTTCATTCAAAATTAGGATTTAAAAACACTCGTGCCATACCGGGAATCGAACGCACACTGCGTAGGTGCATAGGCGGCGCCAAACGAGGGAAATCGGCGGACGGCCAAGCAAGGTCACAGAAAATCTAGTACTGAGTGACCTTTATTTGGTCAGCCGCCGTGCTTCCGGCACTTATCCACACGGGCAGAAATCACACGGCTGACTGCATGTAGTCCGCCGCAGTAACAAAGGGTAATAAATGATGTGAATAAAAAATTTCAGATTGTCAAAATTATTTAAAAAGATGCAATCAACTTCCCCTATAACCCCTTAGCAGGAAAATGGAATTGCCGGGTAAGTAATACGAGATATAAGAACTCATCAATAACATCATATAACATTCATAATATATATGCTCACTTTGTATAAACTAGTTGAGTATAACATTCACTGGATATAATGAACGAAATATATAATTTAAAAATATCTACTTTTGTAAAGTATAACGTTATTAAGATATAATACCAATTGATATAACGATTAAAGTGTATACTAGTCATAACTCCTAAGATTAAAAACATATATTATACAATTAATCTAACATCAAAAAGCATAATGCTCGTATAGTACCTATAAACGCATACAATTATTTTGCTGAATATACTGAATGTGAATTTCTTAGAGCGATAACCTCAAATTTGTGTTTGAAGAAAAGTAAACGTTGAAGATATACAGTCATGTTATGTTGGTTAAAATTAAATATTTTTTTATGTGTTATGTGGTCTTCCTAATTTAAAATCAACCTTACCTTACTTATTAATCCTGAGCATTTAGTTAAAGTAAATTGTCTCCTTGTAACCTTAAACCTAACCTAACCGAACTTTTTTTTTTAAGAAATGCATGGCAATTATTTTAAACTAACCTAAACCTAACCTAACCGCCAGCGTGTCGACGTCACCCCGCTTCGCGGGGTGCCTATTTCCACTCTAAGGGACAGGTTTAGGGTATGGTTATCTTGTAACCATAACCTAAACCTACCAAAAATACAATCGTTGATTTGTTTTTTACCACGCCCCCCGAGCCTCCTTTTTTCTAGCTGCCTTAACCTAATTCCGCGGGTTCTGATTTATATCTCATGTCTCTTATATTTTATAATGCTTATACTAAAAGATATTATGTATTATGATAGTTATACGTTTTGCATGTTATACCAACTGAAATTATGTAAAAAAACGTTATATAAAATGAATATTATGGCAACTGACCGTTATTCCTTATAATTTTATTGATTTTGTTATTATAGCTAACGTTCATTATATCTTGTCAACGTTATTAATAGACGCGTTTTACCTGAAATAAAACGCATATTAAAATACTTACCTAACTGGAAGCTTTATAATTGAGAGAGAGCATATCCGTTTCCGTCGAATTATCACCAGTTTAGTGCTTTATTTGACTTTAGTTTCCGGCGACAGTGGCGACACCTGGTGGACCACGCCATCTTTACGAAGGTAATAGGTGTCCGGTGGTTTTTACCTCATTGGCTCTATTTCACCAGGCAGAAATGAATGGAAAGCTTCCAGTTAGGTAAGTATTTTAATATGCGTTTTATTTCAGGTAAAACGCGTCTATTAAATTACTTGACCGTCACTGGAAGCTTTATAATTGAGACCTGTTTGTTATCGCCTGGTGCCGCCACTTGTAAAGTCAATTTTAACGTCAATGTGACTCTTATTAATGCAAAAGCGAAAATTATAATGTAAATAATTTTATTTCTTAAATATGTAATTTTACAGCAGTTGTAAATACTCGTAATGCATATTATATAATATTAAATTTCTTTGCAATCTGTTGCATATGTAGACGAGTCCTTACTTAGTTTTAATTTGATGACATTTCTTATCAGTTATCATATACTTATTATATGAAAATATGTATGTAGTTTACATTACAAGATTCAATTTACCATGTAACAATCTTAATCAAACTCACTTAAACGGGATCGTTACAATTGCGTCATATTAGTGGAGGAAGAAGTACTTGTACTTGCTACTTCTCTCCTATAAAATAGCTGGAAAGTATTAGCTGATTGCCAGTTTCCACGCGCCATAATTTCATCGAGGGAATGATTTTCCACCCAACTCTTAGAAGCTACAGCGGATCGAATGCTACCTGGAGCAGCCGTAATGTCTGCTTCTTTAAATAAAGTTTTTATCCAATTAGCTACAACTGTACGTGAGGCTGGCTGAGGCAGACCTTTAAGTGTAATAAATAAATTAAACACTTTTGCAGAATTACGTCTCTTATTTAACAATGTTATTGTTCGTTCTATCCAGAAAATAGGATTTAATTTACGATTATTTGCATTTACTAACAACTTCCAACCGGACTGTCTGTATTTACTAGAGTCTGTTTTTGAGCCGAATTGGGGCCAAAATATTATGCTTTCATCTGATTTTACAAAGTGGTCAGGGTCAATTGAAAGCAAGGTCAAATCATGTATGCGTCTACCTGAACAAAGCAGTAATAAAGCTGCAGTGTGACGCGATGTCTGAAAAACATTATTTACGTCTACCTCATAATCAGTTAAAAATGTAATCAGCTTACTAACATCCCAAACCGGAGGCTTAGGATTTTTAGGACATTTTAAAGAAATCGACTTTAAAATGTGCTTCACCAGAACATGTGAGCTCAAGCAACTTGAGGTTTCAGTATTACACAGTGTTGAAACGACTGACTTGTGTAAAAGTATAGTAGGTATTCAAAGATAGTTTATGTATTAAAAATAAATCCGATAGAAATTGCGCTAATTGCGCTCCTGTTGGGTTCTTAGGATTTATATTTTTTGTATTTGACCAAACCATCCAACGTTGCCAAGCCGTTTTATAAGTTCTTAAAGTCGATTTTCTCCAAGAATTTTTAAGCAACGATTGTTGTTCAGGGTTGCATGATTCTATCGCCTCAGACCACCCCCACATTTCCAAACCTCCAGAATGATGTTCTCGACTTTGGGAGGTGGTAGCCCTGTTGACATGTCGACTAGATTCTTCTGCAGGTTCCTCAAGGTTACTGGTGCTGCTAGCGCTCGGGCTTTGAGATCTGCGCGCCAGAATACCTTCTCCCAGCGAGGCACAACTATCAGAAATATTCCAGTCGACTGGTTCAGATGTGACAAGACTCTGGGGACCAGGAATGGTGGTGGGAATACCCATGCTAGTAGGTAATTCCACGATGTGCTGAAGGCATCGTGATACAAGGCTTGTTGATCTCTCAGATCTCGAGACACATAATTGTGCACTACGTGGGCTGTTGCCGAGGCAAACAGATCGATCACCGGTGTTCCCCACTTCGCAAACACTATCTCCACGGAAGCTGGTAGTAAGTGCCACTCTGGAGGTGGGCGGTGACGTGACAAGTTGTCGGCTTGACAATTGTACTTGCCCGGTAGATAGTGTATGCTGAAGTGTATTTGATGTCGGTCTAGGAGATCCAAAATCTGGTGGGTTATATTCATTAGCGCCAACGATTTTGAACCCCCTTCTTTCCTTAGATGAGCCACAGCCGTCCTGCTGTCGGACTGTATCAAAATCGAACTGCGACACAACAGTTGAACATGGCCTTGGAGAGCGTGCAAAATAGCTAGCATTTCCTTCTGATTGCAATGAAGGTTCTGTTCTTCTCGTGACCACGAGCCCTAGATAGCTAGATTGTTCAGCTGCGCTCCCCAAGCTAAGTCCGATGCATCGGTCGTTAGAAAGTCGGTAGGGGGAGGATAATGCAAGGGTGTTGACGCCTGACAATTCTGAATCCACCAACTCAATTCGTTGGACACGTGTTGCGGTATCGGGAACGCTTTGGTCGATGGATTTGGCAAGGTGTTTAGAAACATCAAAAGTCGTCGATGATTGAGCCGACCCCGTGGGACGACAAAACTCGCGAAATTTAAAGAGCCTACGATCCTTTGAGTATTTTTCAAGGTCAATTTTTCTTCTGCGAGGACTTGTTTCAGATCTTTGCTTAGCGACATTACTTTGTCTTTCGGTAGGGATTTTAGATTGTCCCAGGTTCGCCAAAGTATTCCCAGGTACACTATGATTTTCTGTGGATGGAGAATTGACTTCTCGAAATTGACTTTCCAGCCGAGACGCTGAAGTGTCTGAACAGTGATATTGACATGATTTTGTAGTATGCGAGCATCTTGATGGACAATTAAATAATCGTCCAGATACACTATGATCCTCACATTCCATTGTTGTCGCAACGTTTGAGCCACCAAATTTGTAAGTATTGAAAACGTTTTTGGAGCTGTGCTCAGGCCCATCGGAAGACATGTAATTTCTAGCAATTCCCTGTTGTAAATCAGGCGTAAGAAGCGCCTGTGTGCTTCGGCTACTTTCACGTGAAAGTACGCTTGTGATATATCGACTTTGCACATCCAATCGTTTGCTTGTAGAAAGTCGGGAATACGATGCATGTTTATGAGATGAAAGGGTTCGGACATTACATAGTCGTTTAGCGCTTTCAAGTTGAATATTGGTCGAGCCGACCCATCTGACTTCGGCACCAGAAAAAGTGGGGAAATGAAGCTCGGCGACGGCTGCGCCACCTTTAATACACCTTGAGCTTTCATTTTTTGCACTACAACAGACATTTCCTTTGATGCAGGGGTATGAAAGGGACCTGTGTTTATATTGGGATACACCAGTGGGGGCTTTGCAAAGAACGGTATGATGAATTAGCTTTAATGCAACCTCTGGTGCTCCCATTTTCTTCCACTGCGTGTGAAAGAGCGCTAACTGACCTGCCCGGAACGGTTCCGAGTCATTGTTTCTGCCTATTTTGGTTGCCTTTATAAACTGTACCGGTAAGGCCTCGTCCTCTGATGCCTCCACGACCGGGCCGCGAGCCTCGATTCCGAAATGTACCTCTTCCACTAGTGTGGTGGTACATGGCCTGATTAATTGGAGGTTGGCTTACCCACGGGTAAGTTGGTTGTTGACAATTTTGGCAATGGCATACACCCCGCGAGGGTGAATTGTTGCAAACCTGTGTATGCATATTTTGCAAGGGAAAGTACCCTGTGCTTGCATTACATTGAATTCCACGCGATGGAAATGTAGGTTTTCGAGCGCCTTGCCCCCGCGAGGGGCGGCTACTGTGATTAGACTTAGCTGTATTTGGTTTAGGAGGCCAGAAGGCTTTTAAAACTCCCCCTGCCTTTTCAAGAGTTGATGTAAAGGGTACTGCATCAAAAATATTCGATGTTGAGGGGGGAATCTTATTTACCAGAGCTTTGACTAATGGCTCCCTAATCTGGCTCGTAATGGCATCTCGGCGCATTTCGATAGCCTCGGCGCGGTGGCCACAGACTAATTGTAAGAGGTCGGAGGAAACCTTTTGTAATTCGCCTTTTTGAAAAAGTTCATCAACCTTTGTGTTGAGATCCTCAAAATTGAAATTCGTAACTTTGACCCACGATAGAAGGTTACGAATACTATCCTGCACTACCTGTTTTTGTTTTAAGATACAGTAGGTTATAGCTGCATATGATTTATCAGCATAAGCTAGATGGCGTAAGGTATCATATATTTTTACCTCTTCGTTTGTTTCCAAGTCTATGAAACCTGGAGTATGGTTATAAAGTTGTTGTGTATCAGAGTATCTAACTTCAGACCATGTTGGGCTTCCTAAGCGCTGAACGTCAAGAAGCAGTTTCAGAAAAACATCCGGCGTCTTAGGGACTGTCGGTTCCTTTACTTTAGTTTCGATATCGAAGGTGAACGACAAGCTTGCGTCTTGACCTTCAGCATTAGGGCACGGGTCGTCGGTGACATTATTACTTTCATATAACTCGCCACTAACTCCTGATATAACAGACATGTTATCTTGGAAAGCTACATTTTCGTGGCAGGCAAACTTGTCATTGTAAGCTACATTTTCATTGCAAGTATTATTATCATGGCAAATATCATCTTGACCAGAAGTAATATGTTTGCGGAGCTCACCCATTTCCTTGTACAGCTTATCCATTAAGCGCGAAGAATGCCGAGAGCGCTTACTTTTCTTATGACGGTGTCGCCTTGACCGCTTCCGTCCGCTTTAGGACGACGAGCTTGATGAACTGCTGCTGTCCGAGCTGCTGCTACAGGAGCTTGCGCTCCTAGCTCGCTTCCGTGGCAAACCACTTGGCCCAGCCTGCGGCTGTGCCGAACCTTTTTGTTCGTTATCCATTTCTGCAATAGAAATATGGTTAAATACTATTCAAAACTATAACCGATTGTACATTTTTATCGCAAATACAATCAGTCAAAGCTGCAAATAAAACACTTCGTTTAACTGGTATTAAAACACAATTAAGTAGTGGTCCGAACAGAAAAACTGCTTAAATAATGACCACGTACTTATTCTATAATAAGATAATTTCAGAAATTGGTTACTTACGTAAGCACCTTCTGTTATTTTAAAATTTTGAACACTATTTCAACTTAACGATTTTTCAACGTTGTAAGTGTTGTAACGGTCGCAGAGTCAAGGGAACCGACTCGCGGCGAACGTGTTGCTTCGACGGGAAACTTAACGCCAATAAGGTAAAAACCACCGGACACCTATTACCTTCGTAAAGATGGCGTGGTCCACCAGGTGTCGCCACTGTCGCCGGAAACTAAAGTCAAATAAAGCACTAAACTGGTGATAATTCGACGGAAACGGATATGCTCTCTCTCAATTATAAAGCTTCCAGTGACGGTCAAGTAATTTAATATGAAATTATATATTATGTTGTTATATTTCGTGAGACGCACCCGGAATTGCCAATGATAATACAGTCATTCTAAAAAACAAGATTATCCAAGGGATCCTCTTTTGTAATTTTTAGAGTTCCGTACACAAAGAGTAAAACGGGACCTTATTACTAAGACTTCGCTGTCCGTCCGTCCGTCTGACTGTCACCAGGCTGTATCTCAAGAATCGTGATAGCTAGAGAGTTCAAATTTTCACAGATTATGTTTTTCTGTTGCCGCTATAACAACATATACTAAAAACTAAATATTTTTTTTTAAGGGTGGCTCCCATACAACAAACGTGATTTTTTTCCGTTTTTATAGATCATGCTACGGAACCCTTCGTGCGCGAGTCCAACTCGCACTTGGCCGGTTTTTTAATTTATTGTTATGGTAACACAGTGCTTGTAACAGCGCTGAGCCGGCGCGCCGTACATTTGGAATTTTACGGTTGTCAAAGTTCGTTAGGATTTTCTTGTCGTCCTTCTGTTTTCCTAGAATAGAATAGAATCTAATAACTAGAAATGGCAGAACTACCTTATCAAGCGGAGTACGCTAAATCGGGTCGGGCCGGTTGCAAGGGATGTAAGCAAAAGATTGATCAAGGATCGTTAAGAATTGCTGTTATGGTTCAGGTTAGTATGCAAACAGTTCACTTTGTTCTTCGCACGTTGTATTTACTTGCCGGTTTTTGTGGCTGAAACCAATCTTAACTTGTAGTCCGCGTTTCACGACGGAAAACAACCTAACTGGCATCATGAAGAGTGTTTCTTCAAAAAGCAACGTCCAAAAATTGCGAGCGACATCGGCAACTTCAACAAACTGCGGCATGCCGATCAGAAGAGGATCAAGGAAGCAATTGGTAAGTATTTGAAAATCGCAATGTATGATCTCTTCCTACCCCTCTAGGAAACAGGGAATGAAATCTTTAGTAATATTCTAGAAAAAAAGTTAAAGCTTCGTAAGTATGTATACAAGACCATTCAAGCCTGGAGAGCTATCCCAGGACTGAAACATTCCAAGACACTTATTAGAGCCTTTAGCAAAAAGGCGTCTTCTGACGTCTTGGCGCTAAGTAGCAACCGCCTACGCATGCTGGTCAGGGTGCTTACTGGGCACTGCCTCCTAAATAAGCACATGTAAACGATAGGACTGTGTGACACAAGGCAGTGCAGATTCTGCTTTGAAGCAGAGGAGACGCCTACACACATCCTAACCTCATGCGCAGTCATAACTCCTTCTTGGGCAAACACATCATGTGCCCGGAGGAGATCAATTGAGTTCAACAAAATCCTGCAATTCTTTGAGTTTGCAGCACTTGACCAAGAATTGTAGTTAGTGGCGATCACAATAGATCAGAGATGGTCGCAGTGATATAAGAATAATAATGATAAATAATGTATGGAGGGGGTTTTCTCCAAAATTACAATCCATCCTTAGTCCATTCTAAATACTGGAGAAAGCGTTTTCGAAACTGGATAAGTGGTTCCAGAGCTTACTACCTACATATATAGTTTTTTTTTCTTTTAAATCAATTATTTACTAAAAAAACCGGACAAAAGGAAACATTTGTACAGCAGACAAAGCCGTAAAGGTTTAACTGCTATTGTATTCACTATTTAACATTTTTTTTCTACTTGTATTTATTCAAAATATAATCTTGTACTACTATATTTACTCTTTCATTCTTACTGAAGCCTCAAATAGGCTCTATTTTAACTGAATGAATATTAAAGATACTTACAATAGGTACTTAGGTTAATTACTATTGGCCGTATTCATAAACATTCAACAAACCTATTTTAGCTAAAGTGCCATTAAAGGTTGTTTGTCTCTCACTTTGGTTTTGACATTTGTGTTCATAAGAATGGGACAAAAACACATTTTATATATATAAACATATATATATATATATATATATATATAAGCCATTTATTTCCTTAAATAAGTATAATTACAAAGTTGGGTATACAAGTTCTCTTGTACTTGAAATTTATTTAAGGACTTCTCTAGGGATAAAGGCCTCCTCCATTCTACTCCACATTTTTCTGTCTTGGGCTTTTGATACCCAGTTTTCTCCTGCTACCTTTTTTATTTCATCAAGCCAACTCTCATCTCTTTCATTTTATATATGTCACCGTTAGATTGTGAACACTGTCAGTTTATAATCTTGCCTGTTATATTGTAAACTGACGGAATATTGTAAACTGCCAAAATAATTCATAATTTTACGCATTCATTTTCATTAGTTTATAAACTAACAATGTCATATCGTCAAATTGTGAACTAAATCCAATTTGCCTGATTTCTTTGAGAGAATTATTCCACTTGCATCATTTTCCACAGTTGCATTCAATTATAATTTTTACAGTGCACTCACTCAGAAAGTGTGCCTGTATGTATATGATCGCGCGGCCCTGCAGGAATGAAAGGGTGAATACACACCCGATTTTCATCTGATTCTTATGCACACACATGTAACACATATTATTTTAAATAATTAAAATACAAAACATATACTCTTCACTTCTTGCTCACCTCAATTCATGAAAACAATACAGAACAACAACTAAAATTTCACATTTTTGCATATATATTTATTTTCTCACTTGAAGCGTTCTCAAATGTTGTATGTGCAGATAGGTAATTCCCAGCTCTTGATCACTGCCACTCCTTCGGAATTACCTACTTTCCACATTTGTATCATAAGTAACTATTATCCTTTATCTTACTTAACTTTCATAACTTTGCCACAACATATTCATCATATCAGCCGAAAGACGTCCACTGTTGGACATAGGCCTCCCAAAGAGTGCTACAATGACCGCTCCTGCGCTACCCGCATTCAGCAGACTCCCGCGAGTTTTACCAGGTCATCAGTCCACCTTGTGGGGGGGTCTACCCAGGCTACACCTTCCGCTACAATATATTCATCATCATGATCATCGTATCAGCCGAAAGACGTCCACTGCTGGACATAGGCCTCTCCCAAAGAGTGCCACAATGGCCGGTCCTGCGCAATATATTACTTATCCATTAATTTAATTAATATACACAGAAAACCTTACTGGCATTGTGATGCCAGTGGAAAAAGGCAAGAAGGGTAAGAAGAGAGCTAATGGGGAAGCCAGTGCTGCAGCTGCCACTCTAGCAGCCCTCAAAGATTTCTTCATTGAGTACTCCAAGTCCAGCCGAGCTACCTGCAAACATTGTGATATTAAGATTTGTAAGGTAATAATAATAATCATTTACATCCTTTGCAAGCTTTATTGGTAATTTATTAATGATGAAATGGATATCGGGCCACTAACTGCCTATCTAATCTTATCTTATCTAGGTGAGGGCCCTTTCGGATGCACTTCGACCCAGTGGGATCTTTTGTGCATTTGCCCTCTCCTTTATACCTGCTCCCAGGCTTGCTCCATCATTTCCACAAAGCGGATGATGCAGTTCGCCGGGAGCACCTTGAATTCCTTTGGTTGCGGGTAACCGTTACCAAAGTAGTTCATTCTTTGTCTGGCAAGGGCATGACATTCACACAATAAGTGTTCCATAGTCTCATCCTCCTCGCCACGCATTCTACAGTCTAAACTATCAGATAGTCCCATCTTGGCCAAGAGATCCTTGACCCCGAAGTGACCTGTGAACACCCCAGGTATAATTCTGAGTTGCTTCCTACTGGATTTCCAGAGTTTTCTGGTCCAGCCCGAGTCCACTCCTTCTATGAAGAGCTTAGAGTGCCTTAAGCCAGCCTCATTCCTCCACTCGTGTTGGTGTTTGGTTTTGGCGTAGGCTTTAAAGGCCGATATTATGGTCCCCTGCGAGAGTCCCACAAATGGTTCTGGACCTACAAAGTGATTTGTAGAGCCCCCTCTTGCAAGCTCATCTGCTCTTTCGTTGCCGATGAAGCCCTTGTGCCCTGTATCCAAACTAGTTGCGCCTTATTGTGCCTAACTAACTGCCTATGACCATTAGTATAAAAATGCAAAATTTAAATTAACATAAATTCCTAAATGTCATAATTTTTACTTCATATACTTAAATTTATATTGGCAGGATGAAGTCCGCATTTCCAAAACTGTGTATGACACAGAGATTGGACAGAAATATGGTGGACAGCCTCTGTGGCACCATGTGAAGTGCTTTGCGGAGTCCCGAGGTGAGCTGCTGTACATGGCTGGCGGGGAGGACCTTCCGGGCTTCAATATACTTAAGAAGGATGATCAGAAAATGGTTAAGGAAGCTATAAAGTGAGTGAACAGTAAAGATCAAAATAGAATGATGTTATGGAAATGTAAAGACATTAAAACTCAAATCATAAATTTTTGAAGATAAACAATATTGGACCTTTATTATGTTGTTATTGCTGCAATCAAGCTGATACTGGTGTGCTAAAACAACAATACTGAAATTATGAATTCACATTAATTATTCTCTTATTATTGTTTTGTGTCCAAGAAAACCCCAGCAATGCTGTGATGATTCCGTTTGTCAGTCATACTTATTGTTTTATTTATTTCATAATTCCGGTCCAGTCTGATCCCAACATCTAGTTTCCCTCTGGGTTGGAATGTCAAATGGCAGTCTCTTTCATAGAACTATTGCCTATGCCAAAGCCGACTAGGGATGTTACGAAGGTTCCACTCCAACTCCGATTAATCGGAACTTCCGGTTAATTTTACACCTCCGTTCATTTTACACCTCCGACTCCGACTAATTTCAATCGGAGCTTTATGCAGTGCATTTGCTCCGCTTCGCGGCACGCGCCATCATGTTACGATCTACCACCATGGGAATTACTTGTTTCATGCGCTCACCATCGAATTCAAGAAGGCTTCTAACGCCGACTCTGGCCGACTCGGTAAAACAAATTTAAAAATTCCGATTCTGATAAAACCACCTCCGTAACATCCCTGAAGTGGATACCACCTTCAGGATACAACCGGAAAAAACTAGGAGGATGGACTTATTGTTTTATTTCTTCCAGACCATTGAAAGGTGAAGAAGTGCCAATAAAGAAATTGAAAGCGGAGCCGAAGGACGAGAAAGAGTTAGAAGAAGAGAAGGAACTAGAGAAGAAAATGGAAGCACAGAACAAGCTGTTCTTTAAGTACAGGGACTCCGTGCAGGATTACAACAAGAAGGACATCCATGAGCTTTTGGAAGCTAACTCTCAAGATATTCCGGCAGGCAATGATGAGGTATGAATACTTTAAATATTCAACATATCCTTTTGACTAGAGGTTTTTAAAGTGTTTTGGTGATTTACACCTTTCCTCCAAAATTGTTTACGTGCGTAAATGGGATATGGGTTGTGCAAAATTTGTATGCTTGTCTACTTTTGCCGTGACAAAACTTATCAGTTAAGCCATTTTAGATTGATTTTCCAGCAGAGCCTTTGGAAATTACTTGCCGAGCCACATAGTTATACTGACAATATGACTAATAAATATTTATATGCAAGCTTGTTGTGTAACAAAATGTGTTGAATATCTGGTTGTCCTGTATATCTGCTGGAATAATATTTTCCCTAGGTTTTCACTAGCATCTGCCCTCAGCAACTACTCAAGTTGTTTCACTACCTAAATGTTTATATAATTTTTTATATTGTTCGCTTGTACAGTGTCGCGATCTGTTGGCGGACATCATGGCTTTCGGAGCCCTGCAGCCCTGTCCGGAGTGCAAGGGGCAGCTAGTGCTCGACACCTTCGGGTACAAGTGTACAGGTAACTTAGCTTCAAATAGTGTAAGGTGGTTAAGGGTGCTCATTAATATGTCTCAGGGATTTGTTGTTTTGTCAATCAGAGTAGAATTTATTGTACTCTTAAGCGATAACTACAATTTAGAAAAGTTGAAAAACCCCCGACATTTTCATTTTAAAGTTCATTATCTCAAAAACGGCTGAACAGATTTTGTTGAAACGTAGCTAAGTACCATCTCGATCTCATCAGCTTTCGAATGAAAAAAACCGCATTCAAATGGGTCTGTTCGTTTAGGAGCTACGATGCCACAGACAGACGCACACAGACATGTCAAACTTATAACACCCCTCTTTTTGCGTCGGGGGTTAAAAATCAGAAGGCTTTTCTACTTCAAGATAAAAAAAAAAAATACGGGACAACAAATCAACCTAGGCCCACGTTAAGCTCAGTAAGGCTTGTGTTGTGGGTACTAGGCGATGATATATATAATAGATACATACATATAGATACTTATATACATAACATCCATAACTCAGGAACAAATATTCGTGATAAATACACAAATAAATGCCCTGACCGGGATTCGAACCCAGGACCTCCAGCTTCGTAGGCAGAGTCACTACCCACTGGGCTACGGAGGCACAGAAAGAATTTAAACATCCTTGACACATCAAACAGCAAACCATATTGACAGACGTTTTCGTTTTTAAAAATATCACACTCATATCAGTTAATCCGTTGCGGAGCTACGATCGCATGGGCAGATATTCACATGTTTAACTTATAAAAGAGAAAGAAATACTGAAAACCGAGCTCAGTGGCGTGCCATTGGACAAGCCTATGTCCTGCAGTGGTATGTACAGGCTGATGATAATAAATAGCGTGTCTTTTTAGGGTTCCGTAGCGAAATGGCAAAAAACGGAACCCTTATATCATGTATGTATGTCTGTCTGTCCGTCCAAATGTCACAGCCACTTTTTTAAACTCTAAGAACTATACTGTTGAAACTTGGTAAGTAGATGTATTCTGTGCACCGCATTAAGATTTTCACACAAAAAAAAATCAATAGATTTTGGGGGTTCCATACTAAGAACTGAAACACAAAAAAAATTTTTTCATCAAACCTATACGTGTGGGGTATCTATGGATAGGTCTTCAAAAATGATACTGACGTTTCTTATATATATTTTTTCTAAACTGAATAGTTTGCGCGAGAGACACTTCCAAAGTGGTAAAATGTGTGTTTTGGACAGGCCTATGTCCAGCAGTGGCACAGGCTGATGATAATAAATAGCGTGCCTTGTAACTTTTTTTTCCAGGCAACGTAACGGAATGGTCGAAGTGCTGCTACGTGACGAAGGAGCCTAAGCGGAAGGCGATGAAGGTGCCCGCCGCGTTCAAGGACGGCCCCGCCTTCAAGCGGCTGAAGCCCAAGAAGGGGGTGAGGCTGTTCGACAACGCGCCGCCGCCGCAGATCATCGTTAAGAAGGAGGACCCTGGTGCCGAGTAAGATACTATCCTTCTTATTCATATCCGAGTGGTCGAAGTGCTGCTACGTGACGAAGGAGCCTAAGCGGAAGGCGATGAAGGTGCCCGCCGCGTTCAAGGACGGCCCCGCCTTCAAGCGGCTGAAGCCCAAGAAGGGGGTGAGGCTGTTCGACAACGCGCCGCCGCCGCAGATCATCGTTAAGAAGGAGGACCCTGGTGCCGAGTAAGATACTATCCTTCTTATTCATATCCGAGTGGTCGAAGTGCTGCTACGTGACGAAGGAGCCTAAGCGGAAGGCGATGAAGGTGCCCGCCGCGTTCAAGGACGGCCCCGCCTTCAAGCGGCTGAAGCCCAAGAAGGGGGTGAGGCTGTTCGACAACGCGCCGCCGCCGCAGATCATCGTTAAGAAGGAGGACCCTGGTGCCGAGTAAGATACTATCCTTCTTATTCATATCCGAGTGGACGAAGTGTAAGTTTTGTTCCCCGACGAGAGGGAGCAAAATGCTACTTTTCTGTTCAAGCTACTTTTTTAATTTATTCATTGGCTTGTAGCATTTACGCAAGGTGCCAATATCATCTAAAATAATCGATTGTAATTTCATCGTAATCGACAAACTTATATATATATATAAGCATATATATTTTTTTTGTTTTTTTTTTCGTTTTTTTGGTTTTCTTTGTTTCGTTTGTTTTTTGTTTTTTTGTTCGTATTTGGTTTTTTTTGTTTTGTTTGTTCTTTTTTTGTTTTGTTTTGTTTGTTTTTCTTTTGTTGTTTTTTTTTCTTTTACTTATACTTTTTTTGTTGTGTTTGTTTTTTTTTGCAATTTTTTTCCTCATAGTCGGTGTGAAAAGTTACATGTGTCACTCAGAAGCAAAATTATTTTCGTCTTGGGCGTTAAGAGGAATGCCTATCTGCGATTCTCCCATACAAACGCTCTCGACTGTTTCCTCCCTGGTTTTTGAACCTAGAGCAATGATTTTTTTCAAATAAGATTAATATCATCAATATCTATGCCGCTACGTTTTGCTTTTTTGGATATTTTTATTTTAAACAATCTTACAGCGCCTCGAAAATCGCAAAAACGGCTTTATTGAATTCGCTGCAAAAAAGGCGCAGTATACAAATATGACAACAAATATCCAAAAAATCAAAACGTAGCGGCATGGATTATTTCTTCCTCTTGCAGTTTTCAAAATTTTATAATGATTGGTTGCGTTTTGGAAGAGGAAACAGTCGAGAGCGAAACCTCGATTTTTGTGTTTTTTGGGTGGGAATTTTAGTCCGAGCTGCAGTTGTCCTTATCGCACGAATTGGAGGCGGAGGCAGTTTCTAAATATACGTACACAGAAGGAATAGTGATGGGCAACAGTCGTTGACATATTTCATCGATACGCTAGTGGTGAAAAATGATCGATTACCTGTAGGGAATGTGGTCGCACATTCTCTGCAAAGATAGGCTACATCAGTCACCTGAGAGCTCACGAACGACGCTCCAATTAGCGATATTTCTAGTCGCCGTGGTCGAAATCGGCCAGGATGATGATGATGATAACATAACAAAAATGTTGACAAATATTGTATTTCTGAAACCTATTGGGATTTGTTGGGAGGGACAGAGTATTAAATTGAATTGACTCTCCGCACCCCTCCGGGGGATACCTTCACCCAAACAAGTGTCCCAAGACGCGGTTATTACTAATTTTAAGAAAAACCATAAAAGATACACAAAAAAAGTCGATGACCGAAATGATCCTTGATAAATTAATCATCAATGTCTCATACATACCATACATACACTTGTTGTTTTTGCGCAGTCTGCCACGAAACGTCTACATGTTTTATGATTTATGCATTTTTTTTGCTAAAATGTTAGTTTTCTCAAGACTATCTTACTTAACCGCTTTCCACTTCTTTAAAATGAGGTATAATTTATTTATACACTCCTTCATTTAACGTTTCTATGCTATTTTGAAAATTGTATGTATTCAGCCATTTAGCGAAATATCCTCACTACACATCCGAATAGGTTTCAGAACTACAATATTTTTCCTAATTTTGATACATTGCGATCAAGATTGCCTCCAACAGATGACAATGAATTTTCAAAAGGGCGCAGCAACATGATTCGCAGGAATTTATAAATAAACTATATATAATTTTAAAGAGAAAATTATATCCTTTACTTTTGTCATTCATACCTTGGCAATAAATATTCATATTTTTGAGAAAATTACGCTTACTTTTTTTTTGGAAAAAAAACAACCTAGAAATCATAATAAAATTTACTTTTCGTGGCAGAATGCGCCACAATCATAAGAGATATTTCTTTGGTATTTATGAGAAGTTGATGATTAAATTATCATCGATCATTTCGGTCATGGACACTTTTTGTGATTTTTCGTGTATTGTTGACGGTTTACTTTTTAATGATAAAAATCCACGTTTCGGGACATTTTTATGGGTGAGAGGAGGTGAAGCTCCCCCCGGGGGATGCGTGAATATATATTTTTTAATACTCTGTCCTACATGTCGACATCCCAATATGTTGAACTACAGTATTTTTGAGCTTATTGTTGCTTCCACTATAATTAGAGATGTTTTACCTACATATACCTAACGATAGGTTAATCTTTGTACTTGTGAAAGACACGGATAACAGAGTTTAATTTTGCGTTGCCTGTGGGAAATATTTTTTCTAACGTGTACGTAGGTACCAGACTACCATAAAAAGTCCAGTAAACAAAAGCTGACTCACAAAAGTTAGCGGGGTATCTAGTCTATTAGACGTATGCTCTATATAAAATTCGCAATAACACCAAAAACAAATACAGCAGGTCCGCTATTCTGTAACTTGTTTTAACCTCACCTCACCGTTCACCCACAAATAAATCTTGAGGCCGCGGTTCGTAGTAACTAAACGTAGGCAAAGGTCTAGTTTCGTTAGGCTTGACGGGTGAGGTGAGGCGCATTAGCGTGTTCCGAATAACAACCCAGAGGCTTGAGGCGCGCAGGAATGAACTAAATAAATTCCGTCCGGCTCGCGGGCGATGTCAACAGAACGGCGCGCAGCGAGAGAGTGCTCGCGTCTCGCGCCTGTGTGCGTGCGCTCACACATAGACAGCCCCCGCCGCCCACAACAGCGCTACAGAAACATTGCGTCAAAAATTTTAGATTTGAAAAGTTGCTCAGCTAGGCATTGGTCTTAACACTTGAATCCCTCACTAAGCTCAGGATCCTACGTTAAAATCCCTCGCCACGCTCAGGATTCTATTGTAGGATCCCTCGCTACGTTCAGGATTCAATACACCGCCCTCGCCGTAAATATACTATTTTGCTCCCTTGTGACACATAACTATTGAAAAACCTGTATTAATTAAATTGTCATCCATGTGTGTTAATCTAAATACTAAAAAGTAAAGTAACAATTCCTGACAAAGATTGTAATCTCGATTCACTGCCTCAACAGGATCAAAAAGGACATTCCAATCCCGCCCCTGAAGAACCTGCAGTTCTTCATGTACGGCAAAATGAAGGGAGACAAGGAGACGCTGAAGCACCGCATCCTGAAGCTGGGCGGGCTGGTGGTGGGCAAGCTCACGGACACGCTGGCCGCCGTCGTGTCCTCGCCGCACGAGCTGGACAAGATGAACAGCAAGATGGAGGAAGTGCAAGCCAAGGAGATTGAGGTTAGTCCAGCTTGTCCACCAAAATGAAGGGAGACAAGGAGACACTGAAGCACCGCATCCTGAAGCTGGGCGGGCTGGTGGTGGGCAAGCTCACGGACACGCTGGCCGCCGTCGTGTCCTCGCCGCACGAGCTGGACAAGATGAACAGCAAGATGGAGGAAGTGCAAGCCAAGGAGATTGAGGTTAGTCCAGCTTGTCCACCAGCGAGGAGGCAATCGAAGGTCATCATCATATCAGCCGAAAGACGTCCACTGCTGGACATAGGCCTCTCCCAAAGATTGCCACAATGACCGGTCCTGCGACACCCGCATCGAAGGTCATCAGTCCACCTTGTGGGGGCCTATACACGCTGCGCCTTCCGGTACATGGTTGCCACTCAAGAACCTTTCCGCCCCAATGACCATCGGTTCTACGGGCGATGTGCCCCGCCCACTGCCACTTGAGTTTAGCGATTCGGAGGGCTATAACGGTTACGGTTCTGCTGCGGATAGTCTCATTTCTGATGCGATCGCGCAGAGAAACTCCCAGCATAGCCCTCTCCTGCCCTTTGGGTGACTTAGAGCCTTCTTTTGAGGCCCATTGTAAGTGGCAATCCAAGGTAGCGCAGCGGAATGTCATCTCGCTCATACCTGAAGCTCTCCCAATGGGGTAGCACCTCCACAATACAGAAGACTAGAACATCACCACTGTGTTCGTGTTGGTAAGTAAGGACGCCAGAGCTTCCGAGGAACGCATCCTGGGTGTCCGTCACCGAAACGTTTGAAAACCTCTGGTCAAAGTTTAGAGAGGAAGGCGCGGTAAGTATCCTCTAGATCACCTGACCTGATCACCCAGGTGATCTTATTGGACGAATATGTCTTATGAAATCACCCAGGTGATTTAAGTGGACAGAATTATATCCAGTAGGATACCGGAAACATTGTGCTGCGAGAGATAAAACCATAAAAACGACATCAATATTGATAGTTAGACATTTCAACCCCATCGCACCCCAAGGGGAGATGGTATTTCACGTCCGCCACATTGGATTTTAAAATAGTTTTTTTTTGTAATCAGCGACCCGAAAAATCTGGTAAAGGTCGCGGGAGTCCGCTGGATGCGGGTGGCGCAGGACCGGTCACTTTGGAACTTTTAGGGGGAGGCCTATGTCCAGCAGTGGACGTCTTTCGGCTGATATGATGATGATGATGATGACCCGAAAAACCATAGAAACAATACCCATGTTGATTTTCAGACTTTGTCACCACATTTCCCCCTTTCAGGGGTTGAATTCTCAAAAACCTGAAACACGTATTTACTTATTTATCGTTAGGAATACTCCGTGAAGTTTCGAATACAATAGTCGATCTAATTTTGTTTCCCCGTACAAACCTTGGGCCCCCATTCCACCCCACCCCCTTAGAGGGTGAATTTTGAAAAATCCTTTCTTAGTGCACCCCTAGACCTTATAAGGAGCCTACGTGCCAAATTTGGAATGTCTAGAATTTTGGGCTGTGCGTTGATATATGTCAGTCCGTCAACGAACGTAAAGGGACAATGAGTCAAACTTTTTCATGCGTGCTGCCGGTGTTCATCGATTTATAAGAAGTTATCACGTCAAACGTTCCCGTGTGGTGTCGGGTTAGAATAGCGCCATCCCCGTTCTTCCCGTGGGTGTCGTAAGAGTCGACTAAGGGAACAGGGTTGAAGTGTGTTGTGGGCGATGGGCTAGCAACCTATCACTTCAACATCACATTTTGTCGATCTGTTATACCCACATTTATTGCTATAAGTGGCACTGGAACACAAGTTTCGTGTGCTCTGCCTACCCCTTTTAGGGATAAAGGCGTGGTTGTATGTAAGTATCACGTCAAAAAAAATTTTGTTCACAGGTAGTGGAAGCGGGATTCTTCGATCTGATTGACCCGGAGAAGGGTTCCATAGCCAAGACATTGGAGCTGATTAAGGAACACAACATTGCTGAGTGGGGATCGGATGTGAGTAGTATCTAGTGTCCACTGTTCAACCTATTCAAGGTTCTGATGAAGACATAACTCAATGTTAATCTTACCTTACAGGAACAAAGTCTACCTAATGGTAGCACCACACTTGGCGGTGTTTGCCCAAATATTCGTGTTGCATCATTTTCCTTCCTACGGCAAATGAAAGAGAGGCAACGACGCAACGCGAACACGAACCCCAAGTGTGGTGCGACCATATGATTTGTCTACAAATTCACGTTTAATGTCAGATCAAGTAATTACTCGGTTGATCGAAGACCTAAGTAATTTACTTACATGAGAAACTTATTCTTGATATGAAATAACTGCAAGACAATTTTGGTTTTTAATTTTTTTTTCTTCTTTTTATATTTATGCAGCCTGCAAAGCGAGTGCCACAAGATGTTATTGACGGAAAATCCATACCTAAGTCTGGTAGTATGTACAAGTCCGCGAAATCTGGCCCCACCAAGCTGAAACTCAAAGGTGGGTTTATTTTTGAGAATCAAACCAACCTAACACAAAAGGTTTTTTTTTGTAATAGCCTCTAATAACCTCTTACCTTTTGTAATAGCGTCTAATGAAGGACACGGGTCTACTGAAGGCAGAATGCGGGAGCCAAGAACAACTAAAGTTGTGCTTATTGTTGTGCCAACGGCGCCAATAACGGCTATACTCTGGACGTTTAGGTATTTAAAAAAATGTAAACAAATAATCCACGTGACTTGGTATTTCAAACAATCATAGCAACTTTTTGTATCTATGGTATTATCTTATTGGCTGAATGAAAGACCAAGTCACGTGGTGTTTTTTATTTACATGTTTTAAATACGTCTAAACGTACAGACTATGTAGTATGCGATCAAAATAACATTAGGAATGCATTTGAGTAGACAACTTCACATGCTATCAAAAGAATTAGGTACTTTCCTGTGTAAAAAAATATATAATTATATTTATTCCGTCAGTTAGATTATCAAAAAAATATTGGACATGTATTTTTTATTTTGTCGATCAAACAAAGAATGGTAAAGATATAGCCCGTTAATGTTCCGCATGACGTCCCATTATTCTAAAAGCGGCCAAGTGCGAGTCGGACTCGCACATGAAGGGTTCCGTAAAACAAATTGCGGTTTACAATTTATGACTTATTAAAAAAAAAACTACTTACTAGATCTCGTTCAAACCAATTTTCGGTGGAAGTTTGCATGTTATGTACATCATAATTTTTTTTAGTTTTATCATTCTCTTATTTTAGAAGTTACAGGGGGGGGGGGGGGAGGACACACATTTTACCACTTTGGAAGTGTCTCTCGCGCAAACTATTCAGTTTAGAAAAAAAATATATTAGAAACCTCAATATCATATTTGAAGACCTATCCATAGATACCCCACACGTATGGGTTTGATGAAAAAACATTTTTTGAGTTTCAGCTCGTGAGTATTTGACCCCCAAAATTTTCTGTTATTTTTTTGGATTTTTGTGTGAAAATCTTAATGCGGTTCACAGAATACATCTACTCACCAAGTTTCAACAGTATAGCTCTTACAGTTTTGGAAAAAAGTGGCTGTGACATACGGACGGACAGACAGACAGACATGACGAATCTATAAGGGTTCCGTTTTTTGCCATTTGGCTACGGAACCTTAAAAAGTGTACCATAATGTGACGTCACGCGGAACTTTAACGGGCTATATCTTCATAATTTTTTTGTTTGATTGACAAAATAAAAATACGTATCCAATATTTTTTGGTAATCTAACTGACAGACAAAAATATTTTTTTAGGAAAATAGCCACCTTCCAGCTACTGATAATGACTATTTGTAAAGATATACCTATTCTATTTGAGTTTGACATTTCACTTCAACAAAATATATGATTTAAAAAAGTCGAAAGTTACACACAAAAAGAGAAACCCAGGACCCTTTTAGATTCGTAGGGAGGGTCACAGCCCACTTCTCCGAACCGCATTCAGGAGGCGAAATCTCCAATACGAAGAGTATGCGGGAGTCCCACGGGCTCAGGTATAATACTTCCAAGAGTGTGTTGCTGGCTTGAGGCGAAGGCCAAATGCTATCCACGCGTTCCACCGGATTATCTATACGACATACCTTCTGAAAATGGTAAAGGAGTACAAGTATGGGTCACGGAGACCTTGAGCGACCACAAGGACGTAGAGAGGGAGCATAGGGCGCTCTCAGTCAGGAGCAACATGTTGATTCGTAGGTTTGCAAGGTGTACCACCGACGCGACGTAAAGATTACCCTTTTTAAGGCGTTCTGCCAATCGCTTTACACCTGCAGCCTATGGATCAACTATAAGCAAAAGGCTTACAGCGCCCTACGCGTCCACTATAATAATGGCTTTAGGATGTTGTTGGGGCTGCCGCGCCATTGCAGTGCATCAGGGATGTTTTGCGAAGCGCACACGGATGGGTTTCATGCCATAATGCGGGCGCGTGTCGCGGCCCTGAACAACCTCCTGCGGACTGTGGCGGTGCGCCTGGGATGGTCCCTTTCTGTTCCACTGGGATATGTTGCATAGGGCATCCAACTGCTAATTGTAATATAATATCTACTAACATAGTTTTATGACGACTGTTACTAACGAATTATGGAAATGCTTCCGAATTAAATGATGAATAATAACAAAAGCGAACTTATATGCGATAGTGGACATAAACAGGGTCCTATACTAAACAAGTGTTCCACAGGCGGCACAGCAGTAGACCCGGACAGCGGGTTACAAGACGTGGCGCACGTGTACCGCGACTTCAGCGGCACCAAGTACACGGTCGTGCTCGGCAAGACCGACGTCGTCGCGCAGAAGAACTCCTACTACAAGATGCAAGTGCTCGAGGCGGACGACAAGAACAAGTAAGGCGTTCTGGCCTGATGGCTGTATCATATACCCAACAAGTACACGGTCGTGCTCGGCAAGACCGACGTCGTCGCGCAGAAGAACTCCTACTACAAGATGCAAGTGCTCGAGGCGGACGACAAGAACAAGTAAGGCGTTCTGGCCTGATGGCTGTATCATATACCCAACAAGTACACGGTCGTGCTCGGCAAGACCGACGTCGTCGCGCAGAAGAACTCCTACTACAAGATGCAAGTGCTCGAGGCGGACGACAAGAACAAGTAAGGCGTTCTGGCCTGATGGCTGTATCATATACCCAACAAGTACACGGTCGTGCTCGGCAAGACCGACGTCGTCGCGCAGAAGAACTCCTACTACAAGATGCAAGTGCTCGAGGCGGACGACAAGAACAAGTAAGGCGTTCTGGCCTGATGGCTGTATCATATACCCAACAAGTACACGGTCGTGCTCGGCAAGACCGACGTCGTCGCGCAGAAGAACTCCTACTACAAGATGCAAGTGCTCGAGGCGGACGACAAGAACAAGTAAGGCGTTCTGGCCTGATGGCTGTATCATATACCCAACAAGTACACGGTCGTGCTCGGCAAGACCGACGTCGTCGCGCAGAAGAACTCCTACTACAAGATGCAAGTGCTCGAGGCGGACGACAAGAACAAGTAAGGCGTTCTGGCCTGATGGCTGTATCATATACCCAACAAGTACACGGTCGTGCTCGGCAAGACCGACGTCGTCGCGCAGAAGAACTCCTACTACAAGATGCAAGTGCTCGAGGCGGACGACAAGAACAAGTAAGGCGTTCTGGCCTGATGGCTGTATCATATACCCAACAAGTACACGGTCGTGCTCGGCAAGACCGACGTCGTCGCGCAGAAGAACTCCTACTACAAGATGCAAGTGCTCGAGGCGGACGACAAGAACAAGTAAGGCGTTCTGGCCTGATGGCTGTATCATATACCCAACAAGTACACGGTCGTGCTCGGCAAGACCGACGTCGTCGCGCAGAAGAACTCCTACTACAAGATGCAAGTGCTCGAGGCGGACGACAAGAACAAGTAAGGCGTTCTGGCCTGATGGCTGTATCATATACCCAACAAGTACACGGTCGTGCTCGGCAAGACCGACGTCGTCGCGCAGAAGAACTCCTACTACAAGATGCAAGTGCTCGAGGCGGACGACAAGAACAAGTAAGGCGTTCTGGCCTGATGGCTGTATCATATACCCAACAAGTACACGGTCGTGCTCGGCAAGACCGACGTCGTCGCGCAGAAGAACTCCTACTACAAGATGCAAGTGCTCGAGGCGGACGACAAGAACAAGTAAGGCGTTCTGGCCTGATGGCTGTATCATATACCCAACAAGTACACGGTCGTGCTCGGCAAGACCGACGTCGTCGCGCAGAAGAACTCCTACTACAAGATGCAAGTGCTCGAGGCGGACGACAAGAACAAGTAAGGCGTTCTGGCCTGATGGCTGTATCATATACCCAACAAGTACACGGTCGTGCTCGGCAAGACCGACGTCGTCGCGCAGAAGAACTCCTACTACAAGATGCAAGTGCTCGAGGCGGACGACAAGAACAAGTAAGGCGTTCTGGCCTGATGGCTGTATCATATACCCAACAAGTACACGGTCGTGCTCGGCAAGACCGACGTCGTCGCGCAGAAGAACTCCTACTACAAGATGCAAGTGCTCGAGGCGGACGACAAGAACAAGTAAGGCGTTCTGGCCTGATGGCTGTATCATATACCCAACAAGTACACGGTCGTGCTCGGCAAGACCGACGTCGTCGCGCAGAAGAACTCCTACTACAAGATGCAAGTGCTCGAGGCGGACGACAAGAACAAGTAAGGCGTTCTGGCCTGATGGCTGTATCATATACCCAACAAGTACACGGTCGTGCTCGGCAAGACCGACGTCGTCGCGCAGAAGAACTCCTACTACAAGATGCAAGTGCTCGAGGCGGACGACAAGAACAAGTAAGGCGTTCTGGCCTGATGGCTGTATCATATACCCAACAAGTACACGGTCGTGCTCGGCAAGACCGACGTCGTCGCGCAGAAGAACTCCTACTACAAGATGCAAGTGCTCGAGGCGGACGACAAGAACAAGTAAGGCGTTCTGGCCTGATGGCTGTATCATATACCCAACAAGTACACGGTCGTGCTCGGCAAGACCGACGTCGTCGCGCAGAAGAACTCCTACTACAAGATGCAAGTGCTCGAGGCGGACGACAAGAACAAGTAAGGCGTTCTGGCCTGATGGCTGTATCATATACCCAACAAGTACACGGTCGTGCTCGGCAAGACCGACGTCGTCGCGCAGAAGAACTCCTACTACAAGATGCAAGTGCTCGAGGCGGACGACAAGAACAAGTAAGGCGTTCTGGCCTGATGGCTGTATCATATACCCAACAAGTACACGGTCGTGCTCGGCAAGACCGACGTCGTCGCGCAGAAGAACTCCTACTACAAGATGCAAGTGCTCGAGGCGGACGACAAGAACAAGTAAGGCGTTCTGGCCTGATGGCTGTATCATATACCCAACAAGTACACGGTCGTGCTCGGCAAGACCGACGTCGTCGCGCAGAAGAACTCCTACTACAAGATGCAAGTGCTCGAGGCGGACGACAAGAACAAGTAAGGCGTTCTGGCCTGATGGCTGTATCATATACCCAACAAGTACACGGTCGTGCTCGGCAAGACCGACGTCGTCGCGCAGAAGAACTCCTACTACAAGATGCAAGTGCTCGAGGCGGACGACAAGAACAAGTAAGGCGTTCTGGCCTGATGGCTGTATCATATACCCAACAAGTACACGGTCGTGCTCGGCAAGACCGACGTCGTCGCGCAGAAGAACTCCTACTACAAGATGCAAGTGCTCGAGGCGGACGACAAGAACAAGTAAGGCGTTCTGGCCTGATGGCTGTATCATATACCCAACAAGTACACGGTCGTGCTCGGCAAGACCGACGTCGTCGCGCAGAAGAACTCCTACTACAAGATGCAAGTGCTCGAGGCGGACGACAAGAACAAGTAAGGCGTTCTGGCCTGATGGCTGTATCATATACCCAACAAGTACACGGTCGTGCTCGGCAAGACCGACGTCGTCGCGCAGAAGAACTCCTACTACAAGATGCAAGTGCTCGAGGCGGACGACAAGAACAAGTAAGGCGTTCTGGCCTGATGGCTGTATCATATACCCAACAAGTACACGGTCGTGCTCGGCAAGACCGACGTCGTCGCGCAGAAGAACTCCTACTACAAGATGCAAGTGCTCGAGGCGGACGACAAGAACAAGTAAGGCGTTCTGGCCTGATGGCTGTATCATATACCCAACAAGTACACGGTCGTGCTCGGCAAGACCGACGTCGTCGCGCAGAAGAACTCCTACTACAAGATGCAAGTGCTCGAGGCGGACGACAAGAACAAGTAAGGCGTTCTGGCCTGATGGCTGTATCATATACCCAACAAGTACACGGTCGTGCTCGGCAAGACCGACGTCGTCGCGCAGAAGAACTCCTACTACAAGATGCAAGTGCTCGAGGCGGACGACAAGAACAAGTAAGGCGTTCTGGCCTGATGGCTGTATCATATACCCAACAAGTACACGGTCGTGCTCGGCAAGACCGACGTCGTCGCGCAGAAGAACTCCTACTACAAGATGCAAGTGCTCGAGGCGGACGACAAGAACAAGTAAGGCGTTCTGGCCTGATGGCTGTATCATATACCCAACAAGTACACGGTCGTGCTCGGCAAGACCGACGTCGTCGCGCAGAAGAACTCCTACTACAAGATGCAAGTGCTCGAGGCGGACGACAAGAACAAGTAAGGCGTTCTGGCCTGATGGCTGTATCATATACCCAACAAGTACACGGTCGTGCTCGGCAAGACCGACGTCGTCGCGCAGAAGAACTCCTACTACAAGATGCAAGTGCTCGAGGCGGACGACAAGAACAAGTAAGGCGTTCTGGCCTGATGGCTGTATCATATACCCAACAAGTACACGGTCGTGCTCGGCAAGACCGACGTCGTCGCGCAGAAGAACTCCTACTACAAGATGCAAGTGCTCGAGGCGGACGACAAGAACAAGTAAGGCGTTCTGGCCTGATGGCTGTATCATATACCCAACAAGTACACGGTCGTGCTCGGCAAGACCGACGTCGTCGCGCAGAAGAACTCCTACTACAAGATGCAAGTGCTCGAGGCGGACGACAAGAACAAGTAAGGCGTTCTGGCCTGATGGCTGTATCATATACCCAACAAGTACACGGTCGTGCTCGGCAAGACCGACGTCGTCGCGCAGAAGAACTCCTACTACAAGATGCAAGTGCTCGAGGCGGACGACAAGAACAAGTAAGGCGTTCTGGCCTGATGGCTGTATCATATACCCAACAAGTACACGGTCGTGCTCGGCAAGACCGACGTCGTCGCGCAGAAGAACTCCTACTACAAGATGCAAGTGCTCGAGGCGGACGACAAGAACAAGTAAGGCGTTCTGGCCTGATGGCTGTATCATATACCCAACAAGTACACGGTCGTGCTCGGCAAGACCGACGTCGTCGCGCAGAAGAACTCCTACTACAAGATGCAAGTGCTCGAGGCGGACGACAAGAACAAGTAAGGCGTTCTGGCCTGATGGCTGTATCATATACCCAACAAGTACACGGTCGTGCTCGGCAAGACCGACGTCGTCGCGCAGAAGAACTCCTACTACAAGATGCAAGTGCTCGAGGCGGACGACAAGAACAAGTAAGGCGTTCTGGCCTGATGGCTGTATCATATACCCAACAAGTACACGGTCGTGCTCGGCAAGAACGACGTCGTCGCGCAGAAGAACTCCTACTACAAGATGCAAGTGCTCGAGGCGGACGACAAGAACAAGTAAGGCGTTCTGGCCTGATGGCTGTATCATATACCCAACAAGTACACGGTCGTGCTCGGCAAGACCGACGTCGTCGCGCAGAAGAACTCCTACTACAAGATGCAAGTGCTCGAGGCGGACGACAAGAACAAGTAAGGCGTTCTGGCCTGATGGCTGTATCATATACCCAACAAGTACACGGTCGTGCTCGGCAAGACCGACGTCGTCGCGCAGAAGAACTCCTACTACAAGATGCAAGTGCTCGAGGCGGACGACAAGAACAAGTAAGGCGTTCTGGCCTGATGGCTGTATCATATACCCAACAAGTACACGGTCGTGCTCGGCAAGACCGACGTCGTCGCGCAGAAGAACTCCTACTACAAGATGCAAGTGCTCGAGGCGGACGACAAGAACAAGTAAGGCGTTCTGGCCTGATGGCTGTATCATATACCCAACAAGTACACGGTCGTGCTCGGCAAGACCGACGTCGTCGCGCAGAAGAACTCCTACTACAAGATGCAAGTGCTCGAGGCGGACGACAAGAACAAGTAAGGCGTTCTGGCCTGATGGCTGTATCATATACCCAACAAGTACACGGTCGTGCTCGGCAAGACCGACGTCGTCGCGCAGAAGAACTCCTACTACAAGATGCAAGTGCTCGAGGCGGACGACAAGAACAAGTAAGGCGTTCTGGCCTGATGGCTGTATCATATACCCAACAAGTACACGGTCGTGCTCGGCAAGACCGACGTCGTCGCGCAGAAGAACTCCTACTACAAGATGCAAGTGCTCGAGGCGGACGACAAGAACAAGTAAGGCGTTCTGGCCTGATGGCTGTATCATATACCCAACAAGTACACGGTCGTGCTCGGCAAGACCGACGTCGTCGCGCAGAAGAACTCCTACTACAAGATGCAAGTGCTCGAGGCGGACGACAAGAACAAGTAAGGCGTTCTGGCCTGATGGCTGTATCATATACCCAACAAGTACACGGTCGTGCTCGGCAAGACCGACGTCGTCGCGCAGAAGAACTCCTACTACAAGATGCAAGTGCTCGAGGCGGACGACAAGAACAAGTAAGGCGTTCTGGCCTGATGGCTGTATCATATACCCAACAAGTACACGGTCGTGCTCGGCAAGACCGACGTCGTCGCGCAGAAGAACTCCTACTACAAGATGCAAGTGCTCGAGGCGGACGACAAGAACAAGTAAGGCGTTCTGGCCTGATGGCTGTATCATATACCCAACAAAGTCAACAATGATACCTGACACTGATCATGTGACCTGACACTGATCATATGACCTGACACTGATCATGTGACCTGACACTGATCATGTGACCTGTCATTGATAATGTGTCCTGACTCTGATCATGTGACCTGACTCTGATCATGTGACCTGACACTGATCATGTGACCTGACACTGATCATGTGACCTGACTCTGATCATGTGACCTGACACTGATCATGTGACCTGACACTGATCATGTGACCTGATACTGATAATGTGTCCTGATTCTGATCATGTGACCTGACACTGATCATGTGACCTGACACTGATAATGTGTCCTGACACTGATCATGTGACCTGACTCTGATCATGTGACCTGACACTAATCATGTGACCTGACACTGATAATGTGTCCTGACTCTGATCATGTGACCTGACACTGATCATGTGACCTGACACTGATAATGTGTCCTGACTCTGATCATGTGACCTGACACTGATCATGTGACCTGACACTGATAGTGTGTCCTGACTCTTATCATGTGACCTGACTCTGATCATGTGACCTGACACTAATCATGTGACCTGACACTGATCATGTGACCTGACTCTGATCATGTGACCTGACACTGATCATGTGACCTGACACTGATAATGTGTCCTGATTCTGATCATGTGACCTGACACTGATCATGTGACCTGACACTGATAATGTGACCTGACACTGGTAATGTGTCCTGACTCTTATCATGTGACCTGACTCTGATCATGTGACCTGACACTAATCATGTGACCTGACACTGATAATGTGTCCTGGCTCTGATCATGTGACCTGACTCTGATTATGTGACCTAACTCTGATCATGTGACCTGACACTGATCATGTGACCTGACTCTGATCATGTGACCTGACACTGATAATGTGACGTGACACTGACGATAAAACTTGACACTGATCATGCGACCTAATAATGAAAATACCTACTACTTGACACCTGATCACTGAGTGATCATGTGATGTGACACAGACGATTTAACTTGACCCTGATCAGCACCCTTAGCGTGGGATTGAAGTGAGTCGCGTCTACTATCGACGCTACCGCCTATCGTCAAGATTTAGTATGAAAAGTCTATACACCGCCCCTGGTGGTCACTCATAGAACTAAACATCCAAACTGTAACGTGAGGCACTTACACATTACTTAATTCGCGATCGACTTCACGTTCGTTCACGATTTTCCAATATTCAACCTTATATCACTAGCATTTATCGTTTTAATTTAAATGTTTGTCGGTTATGACATTACAGAATACGCGCATCGCGACGTCGACAGTGTTGACTGTCGATACAATATGGCGGCGCGGGGGCCATTTATTTGCATTTTTAAATACAAAATACGCGACAATCCGAATTTTGCGGATATATGTTGTCAATTCAAAACCCTTATTTTTATAAGTTTTTTAATTTGAGATAAATTTCGATCGGATCTACGGTAACTCTTGACGGAATAATACGATATCACGGGCCATTTTGTGAGTGAAATAGTAAACTACAGTCGCGACGGTATTCTTCGATTCGAAATGTCTCACACTACCGATTGGTAGTACGAATCGAACGTTAAATAACGCATCGAAAACTAAACGCAAAGTGCCTAACGTTTTGCAGTTGGTTTCGTAGTCCAACGGCAGTGTGAGTTACAAGTTTGACGGGTCGAATCGAAGAATACCGTAGCGAGATCGAGATCTATTCGAAGCGCGTTTATTCGATCTCGTATTAGTTACGTAACGTTAGGTTACGATTGTATCTCACAATAAGGGTACTGGTCACCTGACATTGATCATGTGACCTGACACTGACGATATAACTCGACACTGATTCTGACGATCTCATATGACACTGGCAAAATGCTCACTCACTCACTCACTCACTCGGCCCCTTCCGCCCGTAGTTGATGTAAAATAAACTGATTCCTGTCCGCGGGCATTCCTAACATAGGTTCTAAATCTTAACTGGATCAAGCCCTAATCAGTGAGTACGAGTAACAGTGTAACAGTGATATAAATCAAACAGGTCACTCACGTCCCTAAAGTCTAAAAACCCTGGACATGATTAGAACCGATACGCAGTTCTTAGGTTAAGTTACGATTACAGAACGATCAACGTTAAATATGGCGCCGGCAGCTGTCATCCCATATAAACTTGTCAAACATTCCATACTAACTATAAGATTTTAACGAACACCATATAGTAGAACACTAATTGCACTTGCATTTTAGGATAGAAATAAAATCACATAGTTAACGAAATATCTTTATTTTAATTAAAATGTGATATTTATTATCAGTTACATCTTCCCTAGAACAATAACAAATTTGGTGTAGTAAGTTCTAAATTATATTTAATCAATCTACGGGAGTATCACAAAAGTCTTATTATTATTCTATACAAGTCACACTTTTTTATTTATACACGATTAAAGTTACGTAAAAATCACAATTTGACTCCCATATATTTGGGAAAAGGGCCCTTATGACCAATCACAGACAAAACATATTGATAATTACAATATGGCACAATATTAACATAATTTATTTGCTAATCTTGTATCAAGACAGCAATCCGAAGAAAAAATGTTATTATACATTTTCTTAAAATATTGACCATTTTACTAAAACGCCAATATCTCCGTAACTAGAAACTGCCATAAGGGCCCTTTTCTTATGGACGGTCACAAATACATTCATTCATTAATAACTAGCTTCTGCCCGCGACTCCGTCCGCGTAGAAATCGTTTATATCGTAGCTCCATACAAACTTCCCTCCCACTTCACCTCCTTAGAGGATGATTTCCAGGATAAAAACTATCCTTTGTCCTTTCTCGGGACTTTGTACTAAACTATCTCTAACATAGATATCTCTAAATCGGTTCAGCGGTTTAAGCTTGAAGAGGTGACAGACAGACACACTTTCGCATTTATAATTTTAGCACAGTGTAAAGAGTAAATGCCGACACCGCACAAGGCCACAGTACTTACCTTTGACAACGTCATGTCCCGAGCTACTGATAATGGCGACGTATGCAGCTCGGGCTCGCCCTGCCCGCCCCTCGCCCCCCACACCCCGCACGATTGCCCTGCGACGACGGCTTCGTCGAATGCCTGTATTGTTTTATAGACTGTGATATTAGTATGGATATGTATTGTTTGCAGATACTGGCTGTTCCGCGCATGGGGCAGGATCGGAACAACGATCGGCAGCAACAAGTTGGAGGACTGCCGCTCCGCCGACGATGCCGTTATGAAGTTTGAGGAGTTGTTCGAAGAAAAGACCCAGAACTATTGGGATCCCAACAGCAAACACTTATTAAAAGTATGTTAAACTGAGTGATACAAAGAAAAAAGTAAATTTATCCATGATCCTTAACAAGACCACCAAACTGCATGGTTTTTTTTTTGCACGGACAAGATTGGTCTTATAGTGAAAGCACCAAGGGACCAATCTGGTCCGTGCAAAAAAATGTAATCATTTCATACAGTTTGGTCAGTAGGTTGCCTTGGACCTTTGCTGTGAAACGGCATTTTTTTTGTAACTTAAATGACTTTGAAGTCTAAGACTTAAATTTCAAATTGCTCTGGACGGCCGGAACCAGGCATACTAAAGGTTAAGCTAACTACATACAAACTCTAAAATGTAGGCACAATAGGCTTGTTGCGTGGTTTTAAAATTGATAAAGTTGTGTTGCTAAATGGATAGTAAACCATCAAATTATTGCAATAAAGTATAAATTACAGAATATAATTAAAATCATAAAAAGACTGATCACCTTGAAAGTTTAGCAAAAAAAGGTTTTTTTTAATTGTCCAATAGTAAATTTAAAGGTACCAATAGAATCCTTACGCTTTGATAGAAACAAAATTGTAGACAACTATGGACCTAAACGCAGTATTTCGCGACCGAAACAGCAATTTACTTCATTTTCCATGCAACGGTTACTGATTAGTACAAATTGCACGGTGTGACGTCATACTTTAAAGCCAATCAGTATGAAGCGTTTCGGCTGCTGTTAACGAGGTCCGTCTTTAACTCGATTTTTTGGGTATTAATGTTTTTAAATGTACTTGCTTCCATACAAACATTTGTTCCTCTACAAAAACTGGTTCGAATGGCATCGTAAAAAAATTAAGTTCACAAGCCCATTGTATTTGACAGACAATTATAAAAGTCTGTTTCTTTCTGTATATAAAATTAAATACATAAAATGTCGTTTGTCAGGTACCAGGCGCGTACTACCCAGTGGAGGTGGACTACGAAGACGATGAGGCGCGCGTGGCGCCGCTGGCGACGGACTCTAAATGCAAGCTGGCGATGCCCGTGCAGAAACTTATCACTCAAATCTTCGATATCAACGTCATGAAGAAGACACTGCTCGAGTTTGAGGTGAGCTTCCTCTGTTGCCATGCGAGTATTTCACCGACTTCAAAAAGGAGGAGGTTCTCAATTCGTCTGTATATATTTTTTTTTAGATGTGTGTTTGTTACGCGATAACTCGGTATTTTATGAACCGATTTGAATTTTTTTTCTTTATTTGGAAGCATATACTTCCAGATTGGTTCCGTTGTCACCAAAATCTAGTTCTGATGATGGGTTCCTGGAGAAATCGAGGGAACTCTTCAAATTTTATAGACAAACGTGAAGCAATTTGGCTACTGATTTGAAGTCGGTGAAAACAAAACATTATTTTGAAAAGTAAATTATTTTAACTTACCTGTTGGAATAAAATCACTAGAAGGCAAAGAGGGACGTCGAGAAAACCTATGGTTGCGCGGCGCCAAGAACGACTCATACACACCATAACACACAGTAATACTCACAGAAGAGATACACTCCGAAACTCACACACACGGTTTCAAGCTCACGGACTGTTCACACACCAACAATCACACACTACACTCCTACACCAACACGCAATAACATCAAGACTCCCTCATACATGTGTATGACGACACAAAAAAATCATCTACACACGTACCTACTCATAACACCAGCCACAAATAAAAGAACCAATTAAGGTGAATCTACACCCCTATTTGTCTGGAGACAACGTATCATCAGATAGGTTGCTTCAATAAAGAATAACAAGGATGCAAATGATGACATTTTTTTTTCTTCCCCGTTTGACCTGCATTGCGGCCAGCTACGGTTTCGTTTCGGTACATCCTCTTTGGGGGCCAAAATGATAACATTCGATACAATTTCAGCTCGACACGGAAAAGATGCCGCTGGGGAAACTGTCCAAGAAGCAAATCAAATCTGGGTACAAGGTGTTGTCAGAGCTGCTCCAGCTGCTGGAAAAAGGACAAGCGAGCCAGAACAAAATCATAGATGCTACCAATAGGTATTGTTAATTTTTTCTAAAAAGGTTTTGTTTATTAATTCATTTTTTATTTATTTTGGACTTCTGAGGATTTTGTTGCAAAAAATAGCTAGTTTTCTGATAGGATGTACTCGTAGTCAAGCAAATTTCTGCGTTGTGGGTTGGAAGGTCAGATGGCTGGCACTAGCTTTCGTAAAACTAGTGCCAACGCTGAATCTTGGGATTGGATAACAAAGCAGACCTGGGTCTACGGGAAAAGCGGATGATGATGAATGTGTTGTTTTCATTGTAGGTTCTTCACACTGGTGCCGCACGACTTCGGCGTGAACAACCCGCCGCTGCTGGACAGCGCCGAGGTCATCCGCTCCAAGACGGAGATGCTCGACAACTTGCTCGAGATTGAGATCGCCTACAGCCTGCTCAAGTCAGGTACTGATACTGATAACCACAACGACGATGGAGACCACGTCAGTTACTTGCCTACCATCCTGGCAAGGTCGCCATGAGGTATGGCATGGGGAAACGTTATTAAAATACACGTAAAATACTGTCTCCTCCTTCTTTGGCCTCGCCTTATCCCGTTACGCGGGGTCGGCTTTCCCAATCATGCGGCACCACTGTCTTCGGTCCTGTGCGTCCTCTGTAGTAAGGCCCATCTCCTTCAGGTCTCTCTGGACATTCGTCATCCAGGTGGCTGGAGGTCTTGCCGCTGCTGCTGCAACAAGTGGGAGAGTCCTTAAACTTATAGGCCATCTACAAACATGGTGCAATAACTCGTATGCGATTTTCATTACATTGGAGGGCTGCGCACAATCGAAATACGACGAATGCAAACAAACCTTGCAATGTAATTAAACTCGCATGCGAGTTGTTGCACCATGTAAATGGCCCTTTAGCTGCCAATTCAAGAAGCCATTTAACTTTGTTATTTTTCAGACTCGGACGACTCTACGAGCCCAATCGAATCGCACTACCTGAAGCTGAAGGCGGAGATAGTCCCTGTGGACGCGGGCTCGCCCGAGTTCCAGATGATCGCCACCTACACCGCCAACACACACGCGGCCACACACTCCAACTACACGCTCCAGATACAGCAGGTTGGTGCTATACTTCAGACACGGGCAACAGCACGACCCGCATAAGACCATAAACCTGGCCTGATGATGGAGACGGAAGGTGGTCAAAGGAACTCGTCAATTATACAAAATAAACCCTTCATCTTGGGCTCATTGTCCATCTCAACTATTTTGATGACTTAAATAATGTAAAGTCGGCAACATAAGCTTGTAGCATTGTTTTTGACAGAAACCTATTTATCCCCACAGGTGTTCAAAGTGGTCCGCGAGGGCGAGGAGAAGCGCTTCAAGCCGTTCAGGAAGCTGCACAACCGCCGGCTGCTGTGGCACGGCTCGCGCGTCACCAACTTCGCCGGCATACTGTCGCAGGGTCAGTGTCTAAACACCGAAAAGGGCTTCTGGCGACGTAGGCTCAGAAAACGGATTTTTAAAAAGTCGCAGCGATGGACTACAGCTATTCGAATCCTGAGTTTTTGAATTTCGCTCGATATAAAAAAATCACGTACAGGTCTAAAATACACACAAAACCCAAACATATTCAATTGTGTAACGATTGTATAAAGGTATTATGACTTGGTGTTAATAAATAAAGTATTTGTATTGGTGCAGGTCTGCGCATTGCGCCGCCGGAGGCGCCGGTGACGGGCTACATGTTCGGCAAGGGCGTGTACTTCGCGGACATGGTCTCCAAGTCGGCCAACTACTGCGCCACCAGCAGGGGCTGCCCCGACGGCGTCCTGCTGCTGTGCGAGGTCGCGCTCGGGAACATGTGAGTCCAACAACAATAGTCTCCAAGTCGGCCAACTACTGCGCCACCAGCAGGGGCTGCCCCGACGGCGTCCTGCTGCTGTGCGAGGTCGCGCTCGGGAACATGTGAGTCCAACAACAATAGTCTCCAAGTCGGCCAACTACTGCGCCACCAGCAGGGGCTGCCCCGACGGCGTCCTGCTGCTGTGCGAGGTCGCGCTCGGGAACATGTGAGTCCAACAACAATAGTCTCCAAGTCGGCCAACTACTGCGCCACCAGCAGGGGCTGCCCCGACGGCGTCCTGCTGCTGTGCGAGGTCGCGCTCGGGAACATGTGAGTCCAACAACAATAGTCTCCAAGTCGGCCAACTACTGCGCCACCAGCAGGGGCTGCCCCGACGGCGTCCTGCTGCTGTGCGAGGTCGCGCTCGGGAACATGTGAGTCCAACAACAATAGTCTCCAAGTCGGCCAACTACTGCGCCACCAGCAGGGGCTGCCCCGACGGCGTCCTGCTGCTGTGCGAGGTCGCGCTCGGGAACATGTGAGTCCAACAACAATAGTCTCCAAGTCGGCCAACTACTGCGCCACCAGCAGGGGCTGCCCCGACGGCGTCCTGCTGCTGTGCGAGGTCGCGCTCGGGAACATGTGAGTCCAACAACAATAGTCTCCAAGTCGGCCAACTACTGCGCCACCAGCAGGGGCTGCCCCGACGGCGTCCTGCTGCTGTGCGAGGTCGCGCTCGGGAACATGTGAGTCCAACAACAATAGTCTCCAAGTCGGCCAACTACTGCGCCACCAGCAGGGGCTGCCCCGACGGCGTCCTGCTGCTGTGCGAGGTCGCGCTCGGGAACATGTGAGTCCAACAACAATAGTCTCCAAGTCGGCCAACTACTGCGCCACCAGCAGGGGCTGCCCCGACGGCGTCCTGCTGCTGTGCGAGGTCGCGCTCGGGAACATGTGAGTCCAACAACAATAGTCTCCAAGTCGGCCAACTACTGCGCCACCAGCAGGGGCTGCCCCGACGGCGTCCTGCTGCTGTGCGAGGTCGCGCTCGGGAACATGTGAGTCCAACAACAATAGTCTCCAAGTCGGCCAACTACTGCGCCACCAGCAGGGGCTGCCCCGACGGCGTCCTGCTGCTGTGCGAGGTCGCGCTCGGGAACATGTGAGTCCAACAACAATAGTCTCCAAGTCGGCCAACTACTGCGCCACCAGCAGGGGCTGCCCCGACGGCGTCCTGCTGCTGTGCGAGGTCGCGCTCGGGAACATGTGAGTCCAACAACAATAGTCTCCAAGTCGGCCAACTACTGCGCCACCAGCAGGGGCTGCCCCGACGGCGTCCTGCTGCTGTGCGAGGTCGCGCTCGGGAACATGTGAGTCCAACAACAATAGTCTCCAAGTCCGCCAACTACTGCGCCACCAGCAGGGGCTGCCCCGACGGCGTCCTGCTGCTGTGCGAGGTCGCGCTCGGGAACATGTGAGTCCAACAACAATAGTCTCCAAGTCGGCCAACTACTGCGCCACCAGCAGGGGCTGCCCCGACGGCGTCCTGCTGCTGTGCGAGGTCGCGCTCGGGAACATGTGAGTCCAACAACAATAGTCTCCAAGTCGGCCAACTACTGCGCCACCAGCAGGGGCTGCCCCGACGGCGTCCTGCTGCTGTGCGAGGTCGCGCTCGGGAACATGTGAGTCCAACAACAATAGTCTCCAAGTCGGCCAACTACTGCGCCACCAGCAGGGGCTGCCCCGACGGCGTCCTGCTGCTGTGCGAGGTCGCGCTCGGGAACATGTGAGTCCAACAACAATAGTCTCCAAGTCGGCCAACTACTGCGCCACCAGCAGGGGCTGCCCCGACGGCGTCCTGCTGCTGTGCGAGGTCGCGCTCGGGAACATGTGAGTCCAACAACAATAGTCTCCAAGTCGGCCAACTACTGCGCCACCAGCAGGGGCTGCCCCGACGGCGTCCTGCTGCTGTGCGAGGTCGCGCTCGGGAACATGTGAGTCCAACAACAATAGTCTCCAAGTCGGCCAACTACTGCGCCACCAGCAGGGGCTGCCCCGACGGCGTCCTGCTGCTGTGCGAGGTCGCGCTCGGGAACATGTGAGTCCAACAACAATAGTCTCCAAGTCGGCCAACTACTGCGCCACCAGCAGGGGCTGCCCCGACGGCGTCCTGCTGCTGTGCGAGGTCGCGCTCGGGAACATGTGAGTCCAACAACAATAGTCTCCAAGTCGGCCAACTACTGCGCCACCAGCAGGGGCTGCCCCGACGGCGTCCTGCTGCTGTGCGAGGTCGCGCTCGGGAACATGTGAGTCCAACAACAATAGTCTCCAAGTCGGCCAACTACTGCGCCACCAGCAGGGGCTGCCCCGACGGCGTCCTGCTGCTGTGCGAGGTCGCGCTCGGGAACATGTGAGTCCAACAACAATAGTCTCCAAGTCGGCCAACTACTGCGCCACCAGCAGGGGCTGCCCCGACGGCGTCCTGCTGCTGTGCGAGGTCGCGCTCGGGAACATGTGAGTCCAACAACAATAGTCTCCAAGTCGGCCAACTACTGCGCCACCAGCAGGGGCTGCCCCGACGGCGTCCTGCTGCTGTGCGAGGTCGCGCTCGGGAACATGTGAGTCCAACAACAATAGTCTCCAAGTCGGCCAACTACTGCGCCACCAGCAGGGGCTGCCCCGACGGCGTCCTGCTGCTGTGCGAGGTCGCGCTCGGGAACATGTGAGTCCAACAACAATAGTCTCCAAGTCGGCCAACTACTGCGCCACCAGCAGGGGCTGCCCCGACGGCGTCCTGCTGCTGTGCGAGGTCGCGCTCGGGAACATGTGAGTCCAACAACAATAGTCTCCAAGTCGGCCAACTACTGCGCCACCAGCAGGGGCTGCCCCGACGGCGTCCTGCTGCTGTGCGAGGTCGCGCTCGGGAACATGTGAGTCCAACAACAATAGTCTCCAAGTCGGCCAACTACTGCGCCACCAGCAGGGGCTGCCCCGACGGCGTCCTGCTGCTGTGCGAGGTCGCGCTCGGGAACATGTGAGTCCAACAACAATAGTCTCCAAGTCGGCCAACTACTGCGCCACCAGCAGGGGCTGCCCCGACGGCGTCCTGCTGCTGTGCGAGGTCGCGCTCGGGAACATGTGAGTCCAACAACAATAGTCTCCAAGTCGGCCAACTACTGCGCCACCAGCAGGGGCTGCCCCGACGGCGTCCTGCTGCTGTGCGAGGTCGCGCTCGGGAACATGTGAGTCCAACAACAATAGTCTCCAAGTCGGCCAACTACTGCGCCACCAGCAGGGGCTGCCCCGACGGCGTCCTGCTGCTGTGCGAGGTCGCGCTCGGGAACATGTGAGTCCAACAACAATAGTCTCCAAGTCGGCCAACTACTGCGCCACCAGCAGGGGCTGCCCCGACGGCGTCCTGCTGCTGTGCGAGGTCGCGCTCGGGAACATGTGAGTCCAACAACAATAGTCTCCAAGTCGGCCAACTACTGCGCCACCAGCAGGGGCTGCCCCGACGGCGTCCTGCTGCTGTGCGAGGTCGCGCTCGGGAACATGTGAGTCCAACAACAATAGTCTCCAAGTCGGCCAACTACTGCGCCACCAGCAGGGGCTGCCCCGACGGCGTCCTGCTGCTGTGCGAGGTCGCGCTCGGGAACATGTGAGTCCAACAACAATAGTCTCCAAGTCGGCCAACTACTGCGCCACCAGCAGGGGCTGCCCCGACGGCGTCCTGCTGCTGTGCGAGGTCGCGCTCGGGAACATGTGAGTCCAACAACAATAGTCTCCAAGTCGGCCAACTACTGCGCCACCAGCAGGGGCTGCCCCGACGGCGTCCTGCTGCTGTGCGAGGTCGCGCTCGGGAACATGTGAGTCCAACAACAATAGTCTCCAAGTCGGCCAACTACTGCGCCACCAGCAGGGGCTGCCCCGACGGCGTCCTGCTGCTGTGCGAGGTCGCGCTCGGGAACATGTGAGTCCAACAACAATAGTCTCCAAGTCGGCCAACTACTGCGCCACCAGCAGGGGCTGCCCCGACGGCGTCCTGCTGCTGTGCGAGGTCGCGCTCGGGAACATGTGAGTCCAACAACAATAGTCTCCAAGTCGGCCAACTACTGCGCCACCAGCAGGGGCTGCCCCGACGGCGTCCTGCTGCTGTGCGAGGTCGCGCTCGGGAACATGTGAGTCCAACAACAATAGTCTCCAAGTCGGCCAACTACTGCGCCACCAGCAGGGGCTGCCCCGACGGCGTCCTGCTGCTGTGCGAGATCGCGCTCGGGAACATGTGAGTCCAACAACAATAGTCTCCAAGTCGGCCAACTACTGCGCCACCAGCAGGGGCTGCCCCGACGGCGTCCTGCTGCTGTGCGAGGTCGCGCTCGGGAACATGTGAGTCCAACAACAATAGTCTCCAAGTCGGCCAACTACTGCGCCACCAGCAGGGGCTGCCCCGACGGCGTCCTGCTGCTGTGCGAGGTCGCGCTCGGGAACATGTGAGTCCAACAACAATAGTCTCCAAGTCGGCCAACTACTGCGCCACCAGCAGGGGCTGCCCCGACGGCGTCCTGCTGCTGTGCGAGGTCGCGCTCGGGAACATGTGAGTCCAACAACAATAGTCTCCAAGTCGGCCAACTACTGCGCCTCCAGCAGGGGCTGCCCCGACGGCGTCCTGCTGCTGTGCGAGGTCGCGCTCGGGAACATGTGAGTCCAACAACAATAGGGCACTTGCCGCTTGGGGTATATTCGTGCAGGTCTGCGCATCGCGCCGCTGGAGGCGCCGGTGACTTGGGTCAAAAAACACACTGTGCGCTCGGGAACATGTGAGTCCAACAACAGGGCAAGGGCACTTGCCGTTTTTGGTATACTCATTTCTCGCGCTCCTTAGAGCGAACTATTCAAGTCAACAAGTCCGCGGGCGGATTGAAGTTTAACGCACAGTCACAGTATAAATAACTACAACCAGTAGGCAAGCTTCATTCATCTTCAGAATTTACACAGCCGCTTAGCGTAAGTAACCAGGGTTGTCAAAATATGTTTGGAGAAGTATTCATTTTCTTATAAAATATTACATGTATAATTTTCAAGCATTTCATAACTTTGTTGTTATTTTATAATACTCTTTCACTTGCTCTTCAAATAGAGGTATTATATGTTTAGAATTGGCTTCTATTCAAAAAAAGTTTATGTTCCGATATCGTACAAAATCGATATCTGAGAGGGTTTGAGGGGCCTTTTAATATGAATCCGAGCTTGGATAGTAAAAAGAAAAGTGGCCGCTATTTTGATTTTTGGAAATATGTTCCGAAATATTAGACGCTCCCAGGGCCTTCTCAATAAATCTCAATACAAATCCGAGCTTGCATTCAAATTAAGACCCCTCTGACTCCCATATCGATTTTGAACCAAATTGAAGTGATATTATTTAAAAAAACACGCAAACCTAATTTTTGAAGTCCGTGGTTTTATAAAGACACCCCTTCAAATTAGTTAGCGCAAACTCATTATTCTGGTAGTGGCTTCCGGGCTGTCAGAGCCCTTCTATCACTGCGACCATCGCTGATCTATAACTAATTGAGTTATTGCTAAATTTCCCCGCCTCCCGCTTCCCCATCGTTGGTCCGCGCAGCCCCGAGCTTGCAGACTGTATGTAGTTATCGGCGCCCCGCCCGACCGTCACCGCACCAGCTCGCGCCGGTCAGCATTCTATATATGAAACTCCATACTGCAACGCACACTTATCAACTCTGTAACGGGGTCGCTCAACCTCGGGATAAGCTCGCCGTCGTCAGATGCATACTGCGCCTGCGTTTGATGGACTAGTTCTTTTACGTCATACCTGGTCATAAAGTAGGAATTACCGCACGCTTTCCTACTTTATAGCCAGATAGAGACGTAAAATTTTGTACTCACCACGGGCGGTAATAAAGAAAGCCTCAGAGCGCATATTTATCGCGCTTGCCTTCGGCTCGGGCGTCAAATACCTGCGATCTGAGACATTCTTTGTTTAACCGCCCTAGGTAAGTAATGTACTATTATGGGTCTTATAGTAGTTTATGTGACTGTACATAATGAAGGGCATTAAATGTGGGTTTATGAAACGAGCCGAAGGCGAGTGTCTTAATGCCTAATTATGTACAGTTTTTTTTTTTAATTTATTTCTTACTCAACAAAAATTACGATAAACTTAATCTAAATCTTCGCCAAACTGCATAACAGTTTGTTGGCGAATATACACTCTTTATAATTATGTTTTGGTATCTATATTATGTGTACAATCTACATATGATTTTATTTTTAATGTTTATTATTAGCGGTAACAAGTCTCAAGTTCAAGTTACATACACTACTTTATCTATCCACATATCATAAGCCTCCATGATGCATTCAGGAGCCGCTAATTATGACCGGCATCGCGGCGTTGTTTTCTGGCAGCTGTCATAGGTTTTTCTTAATTCAGAGACAAACTAGAGTCGGATCCAACTATCATATCCTTCGATATCTTACTTACGTGCGACATTTGTCAAATTTGTATGCAAATCGACAATTCATTTCGAACTAAACGTTATTACTGATATTAGAATAGATGTCAAATCAAACAAATAAATAAAATAAATAAACATTTGCGGACAATCTTACACATATCGACCTAGTCCCAAACTAAGCAAAGCTTGTACTATGGGTACTAGACGACGATATTTTCTTTGATTTCAGAGATGTTCGAAATTTGAATGAAATAATATCATCGAAATCGATGTTATTGTTTAGAAATAATAACATTTTCACAGACAATAAATTTGTTCTAACAAAACAGGTTTTTTTATGGTGGCCATTATGTGCGGTTCTTTAACGCATCATGGAGGGTTAAGATATTTGGATAGATAAAAGTCTTAATATTATAGTCATTTTCTAAAATATCTGTCACCGTTGTCAGTCTAAGGGCGGCCACATACAGTCGGAATTTCAATTCGTAATATATATTTGGGATTTTTCAACGCTATAAATCTATGGCTATACATGGAGTAGTTTTCCGTTCGAATTTTCCGAAACGAAACGTTATTTCAATGTATGTGGCCGTCGACGGAATCCCGTATCGATAATACGAATCGAAATTGCGAAATAATTTTTTTTTAAATTATAACTGTTTATTTCAGTAATTTAATTGTTACAAAAAATATGACTACTAATTACTTAGCGCAATCTCAATTTTTTAAGATTTTTTGCTAAGCTTAGTTATTATCTATCAAATTTCTAAGTTTAATCTATATAACTTAACTTATTTATATAATATAAGTGTTCGCATAATAATATTTATTTGTTTATTTTCTATTATTTTACTTATCACACATGATCTTCTTCAGGGTACATTTTAATGTTAATGGCATTCCGACTGTATGTGGCTGCCCTTACGGAATGGCAACAATAACTCACAACTTGAAAAACGCCCGACATTTTCATTGCAAAGTTAAATATTTTAAAAACGGCTGAATAGATTTTGATGAAACGTGGCTAATAACCATCTCGATTACGTTAGATTTCGGATAAAAAAAACCGCATTCAAATCGGTCCATTCGTTTAGGCGCTACAATGCCACAGACAGATACGTCAAACATAAAGCTACTGTTACACATGCTCTTTAGTAGCATGCTTGTTTGAGCATGCTCAATTATTTTGTATGCAAATAGCATGCTACTTACTAGCAACTTTCCAGATACACATGCTATTTTCTCGAAATTAGCATGCTCTCGTGCTACTAAAGAGCATGTGTAACAATATTCATATTCATATTTCATATTCATATTCATTTATTTCGTATTGATCATACATTGTCATTCATTACATTAAAATATCATAATAAGGTCATTAAAGACAATGTCAACAGGCATATATATAAGAAGCAATACAGTCAAAGTTATTTAATTTATAATTAAAATTGTTCGTCCAAGAATTCAGCTACCGAATAATAGGCCCTTCGCATCAGCAAGGATTTAAGTTTCAGGGTAAAACCAAGGCACGTCCGACAGTCTTTAATAGCTGTCGGTATTTGGTTGTATATCCGCGGACCCAAGACATACATTCCATTGGCCGCTTTCATGAGTCGGTGTCTTGGCACCTCCAGGTCATGCTTCCTCCTATCCTGAAAACGACCGCTGGTCCATATCCTCCTTTGAAATACCTCCAAGTTCTGCCGAACATATTTACCTACCTCGAGGATGAATATCGAGGGAAGTGTTAGGACTCTAAAGTCCATAAATAGCTGGCGAGCCGGCGCATCGGGAGCAGCCCTTGCCATTTTTCTTATGATTTTTTTCTGAATGACGAAGGGTCTGTCCCTGTCCGCAGCCAAGCCCCACAAATCTACTCCATATGTTAGTACCGAATGACAGTATGCATAATAGGCTATCAAAAGGTTTTCATTTGACAAGATGGGCATAATTCGGGATATAATATAGTACGCAGAGTTGAGTTTCTTGCAAACCTTATCAATATGGTCCTGCCATTTCAGGCCGGAGTCAAAAATGAATCCTAAAAATTGAGTTTGTGGTACGATTGGAACAGCTGCATTTTGCACGAGTACTGAGTTTAAACTGCTGGTCGTATCTGAACTACGCTTTAGATTAAATTCAACCAGGTTCGTTTTTTCGAGGTTTAACATCATTCCATTGGCTTTGAACCATTCAGCGAGGTTGCTAATTACAGTTTTGACGTTCGTGAGTAGCTGATCCCTACTGTCAGCATTTACAATTGCACAGATGTCATCGGCATACATTACAAAATCAACAATTGGTGAGTCGAATGGAAGGTCATTCATTAGGATAAGAAATAATGTATTACCTATATTGGATCCTTGCGGCACGGATCGGTCACCTATGTCACTGAGGCCTGACTTCGAATTATTAACGTCAGTAGACTGAGCCCTGTCATGTAAAAACGACGCAACTAACTTTAACACTATGCCTCTTATGCCGTAATGTTCAAGTTTGCTTGCGATGAGACTGTGGTCTACTAGATCGAAAGCACGTGATAAATCAAAGAAAACAGCAGCTACGCGCTTCTTATTTTCCAGGTGGTCCAAGACCATTCGTACCGAATGTCTAGCAGCACTGGACGTGGATTTACCCACTTGATAGGCGTACTGCTGCTCGCAAAGCGCTTTGTTTAATGTTAAGAATTTGGTTAATCGATCACACAGCCCCATCTCAAACATTTTCGACACAGCCGGGACTATCGAAATAGGTCTGTAACTTTTTTGCTCTTTTTTAGGACCCTTGCCCTTGTAGACCGGCGTTACCTTTATCTTTTTAAGCGAGATAGGGTAAATACCAGCACATGCTGACTTATTAAACTGATGACACAGAGCTTGTAGGAAGTTAATAGGCATAAAACGCAAAATATATGTAGGCAAGCCATAAATGTCCTTCGTGCTTTTAGACTTTATCTTTTTGATTATGACCTGAAGTTCCCCTACGGTGAAAGGTGAAAAAAACATTGTTTTTCCCACCTGCGGGACGCTCCTACGCAATAAAGTAGTTGCATTAATGATATCAGGTCTCTGTGGCGTATCGCGCACGACAGACAGGTAGTATGCGTTGAGTGAGTCAGCGAGCTGCGCGTCCGAGCCGGCCGGGCCGCACACGGCATGCCGCAAGACGCCCAGCACGTCGCCCCCCCGCAACCCCTTGTTGGTCTGAGACTTGACCATACGCCACAGAGATTTTGAAGTGTTTGCTGCATCAGTAATTGACTTATTGAGGTAGAATTTCTTTACCCTCCTTAGCAGACCATCGTGTTTACATTTGCAGGTAAGGTATAAGTTACGCAGTTCCTCATTTGCTGGGTGATACCTCAAGAGCATAGACAGGAGTTGAAGAAAGTCTTTACTTTCGCTTGTTTCCCGATTACACCAGGACTCTTCTTTTCTTGAAACAGCAAGCTTCCTAACTGGAAAATAGTAGTTGAAATTTTTTAAAAAAATTTGCATAATTTTATCAAAGTTTGTGCTATTCTCTATAGACAGCCAGTCAACTCGCTTAATTAGGTACATAAATGTAGCTAATCTAGGTTGCGAGATAATTCTCCTCATACAGTGACGAATACTCCGTCTATTATCATTGATAGTGATTTCAAAACACACGGCGAAATGATCACTTATCTCAAGGTCAACAGGGTACACCTTCAGTTGATTTTCCATTAGATCCGTGTAGCCGTGGTCTAAACATGTCTTGGACGTGCCCTGGACCCTAGTCGGAAAGTTTACGAAAGATGTAAGATTAAACAGATGCAAAAGACCTAGCAATTCGCGTTTTTGTTTCGTACTATGTAACAGGTCAACGTTAAAGTCACCCATTACTAAAATATAGGCATCTTCATTGATTGCTACATTAAGCAGTAACTCTAATTGGCTCAGAAAAACAGTAAAATCCCCTTCAGTATTTGAGCGATAAATACATAACACAATTAAATTAATTTCGATTAACTGTACAGCAGCTATTTCTATGTGCATTTCAAGTGAGTACTTACACAAGTCATCTCTTTGTAATAAGGTAAGACTGTTATGAGCATATATACACACCCCACCGTGTTTCCGATTCATCCGACAGTAATACGAAATAAGGTTGTAATTAGCAATGCTAACTACTTCCATTTCCTGTGACACTAACCAATGCTCAGTCATTAAAAATAAATCACACTTAAGGTCCGACTGTAGTAAACATTCGATACTATTGGTCTTGTTACGTAGGCATTGCACATTTTGTTGGATTATACGTAGCTGTTTACACTCACTGCGATTACGGACAGTAATTAGCGGCACTTGCAATACTTGTATTTGTTTGTTATGCTGCGGGGAACTTGTCGAAGTTACTCTCGGCGCGTACGTCGGTATATCACCTTCATTCCTTATCGCACTAGTGCATTTCGGTGGCATTAGCGCTGCTATCTCCATCTCGCTCCCCCCGCCTGACACGGGGATGTACGAGAAACCACTCCGAGATACGAACGCGTGGGGGCCATACCGCCGGCGACTTAAAACACTCAAAGAGGTTCTCTGGTATGCCAATTATAAAGGATGCATGCCTCGTCGAATTTATGACACGTTTCTCGACATAGTACTCAGGACTGTTCGATATTTTATTCAAGAAATTTTTCACATTTTCAACTGTCGTATTCGGTTCAAATGACCATGCTTGCATATATTTAATTCGCTCAACTGTCTTAAGGTCGTCATCCTCCTTCCCAGTACCAATAATTACTTCGCGGTTTTGCTTACGCTTCTTCCTACTTACCACATCCCTCCAGGTGTATGCGGATTGTCGGGCGTTTAATTCCTCATTTTTAATAGGACTCGTATAGCAGTCGCTTTGAATAGGTGTATATTTAATCGCTGGGACCCCAGTCGCAGGTTTAGTGGCCACACAGTGGTTTGGTGACGAACTTGTCGAAGATCGGTTAGCTTCTGGGGTAGAACACTGCACAGCGACATCCTTCTCACTCATTTGATCTGTGCGCGGCTTACGCGCAGCGATGGATTTATTTTGCATTGCAGCGGCTGCGTTAAGACGTGCTTGGCGCACGGGGCGCTGCAGCGCTGTCGGTGCAGCCGGAGCCGGCGCCGGAGATTCGTGGGTAGACTTGCATGTCTCGCTGCTGGCTTCTGAATTTGGTTGGTTAATCACTTTAATTTGCTGCTGAATTATCACGTTTTGCTCTGCTATCTTCGCTTCCAGTGCACCAACTTTATTCACAAGCACAGTAACCGTCTTCTGTAACTCCCGAATCGCACTTTCCAATTGTTTTTGGGGCATTTTCACCACTTTTTCGATTAAATTAAGTACGGCGCATGAGTACGTGTAATACCCGACCGAACGACCATCTTCTTCATTTCAATAGCATTTTCACTTCTCATGCTCGCAAAGTTCGCCTTTGTGCTGCACAAAATGCCACTTTTATGCTCTAGTGCACAAAGTAAAATTGTTTTAAAGACTAAGATAATCGGGTCTATCAGCCACACACACAATAAAACTTCGTAGAATAAATTTGTCATTTGATTTGATTTGCTTTAATAAATTTCACATCCGCGTTTTCTATTACTAAATTAATAAAACCAGATAAAATAAGAGTCAATTATTATTTTAAAACGTATTGAACAATTAAATTACTTGGCAGTATGAAGTACCTAAGTCTAACATCACGTGTCGAAAATTAAACATAAAAACTTTAAAAAGTTAAGTGACAGGAATAAGCTATTATTTTATTTTATTTTGCAATTATTTGTTATTTTCTCGCAATCGAAGTGAAAAGCAGTGTGTATAACTCGGGCATAAATTAGCCATTTAACCCCTCGACTTAACTATCCACCCTCGCCGGTGGCTCGGGTGGATAGTTAAGTCGAACTCAGTAAACGTCTCAGGTTAAATGGCTTGTTTTATGCCCTTGTTGTACAATCTACTATAGAACACCCCTCTTTTTGCGTCGGGGGATAAAAACAAACCCACCCATCTATGGGCATGAGTCATAAACAAATGCGATGTGCAGGAAGGAGTGCCGCGCGGCGACGTACGTGGAGAAGCTCCCGGCCGGCACGCACAGCACGTGGGGCCAGGGCCGCACGGAGCCCGACCCGGCGCAGGCCCGCACGCTCGACACAGGGACCCTCGTGCCGCTCGGCAAGCCCGTCAACAGGGACATCAACACCTCGCTGCTCTACAACGAGTATCCTTTATACAAGCCCCTTAGCCTAGTTGGTAGTGACCCTGCCTACGAAGCAAGAGGTCCTGGGTTAGAATCTTTATACAAGCCCTTTTTGACGACCCCCTTAGCCTAGTTGGTAGTGACCCTGCCTACGAAGCAAGAGGTCCTGGGTTAGAATCTTTATACAAGCCCTTTTTGACGACCCCCTTAGCCTAGTTGGTAGTGACCCTGCCTACGAAGCAAGAGGTCCTGGGTTAGAATCTTTATACAAGCCCTTTTTGACGACCCCCTTAGCCTAGTTGGTAGTGACCCTGCCTACGAAGCAAGAGGTCCTGGGTTAGAATCTTTATACAAGCCCTTTTTGACGACCCCCTTAGCCTAGTTGGTAGTGACCCTGCCTACGAAGCAAGAGGTCCTGGGTTAGAATCTTTATACAAGCCCTTTTTGACGACCCCCTTAGCCTAGTTGGTAGTGACCCTGCCTACGAAGCAAGAGGTCCTGGGTTAGAATCTTTATACAAGCCCTTTTTGACGACCCCCTTAGCCTAGTTGGTAGTGACCCTGCCTACGAAGCAAGAGGTCCTGGGTTAGAATCACGGTAAGGGCATTTATTTGTGTGATGAGCACGAATATTTGTCCCTGAGTCATGGATTTTTTCTATGTATTTGAGTATTTATTTCTCTATATAAGTATGTATACCGTCGTCTAGTACCCATAGTTCAAGCTTTGCTTAGTTTGGGACTAGGTTAATTTGTGTAAGATTGTCCGAAAATATTTATTTATATTATTATATTATAATAAGCTTACTATTCACTTGCTTATCGTGATGCTGAACACCGTAACAAGTGGAGCATCGCGGGGGCTGCTTTGTCCATACATCTCATTATTTTCATCACACTTGCACGTAAAGGGTGTATTATAGGCAGGTGTATAGAGCAGCTATAGCCGATTTACCTCCCGCGGGAATTATGGATTTGTATAACTCCCTTTGTGTGTGATCTGATTGGTTAAAGCAAATCCAGGTGGCCGCGCGCTACAAGAATTCTGCTCTGTCATTGGTTGAATAAAAATCTAGCAGGCCTTCAATGCGCTGCAAGAATACTGCTCTGTGATTGGTATGAAATATTGAAGCTGCGCGCTCCACTCGCACTGATCTGAAAGTGAAGTTGTCAATTTCGTCAAATTTTGATTTTGTGCGCTTGTATGAAACCTAGACTTTTCTGTCTTTTGTAGTTATTTATTTCCTCGCAAATGTGATGAAAGACATTGTGTATAACACGGGCGTAAGAATATTGCACTTACGCCCCTCGTTAAACAATGTACTATAGTAGTGGTGGTATTGTGATCCTGGGGGTGAGTAAGGTCGCCAGAGCTCCCTAGGATGCGCTGTGTTGGGAATGAGGGACCTCCATGTCTCTCTATCTGCCAACACAGCGAATCCTCAAGTGAATAAAGGGTCGGCAACGCGCTTATGATTCTTCTGGAGTCACAAGTGTCCATAGGCTACGGTAACTGTTTACCAGAAGGGAGACCGTAAACTTGTTTGCCACCATCGTAGTATTAAAAAAAATTGCGTCCGGGACAAGTGGTGGCAAATTTCACACAAAGAGTAATAGAGTCGTTGCTCTTTAGTAACTTTTGCCGATTGAATGAATAAATTATTTATTTTTAGATGAGTGATTACAGCAACACCATCAAATGTTATATTTTATCATCCAACATTTTAAATTTTTTAAATGGCTTTTTATGGCTTGCAGTTGATGAAACACTTGATGTTGTGGCCAAATCCCATATTTGCTAGCGTGCAAAGTCGTAAATGTAGTATTAGCGAACACAGTTGCAGCTGTGATTGCAAATTGACAAAAGCTTGGATTTTTTGTGGGAAGATAACTTAACCTGAAAAAATGTACATTGACGTATCCCTATTGATAACGTTGTGTTGCTAAATGGATAGTAAACCATCAAATTATTATAATGAAGTATAAATTACAAAATATTATTAAAATCATAAAACGAACATACCTTGAAAGTTTAGAAAAAACATGCATTTTTTTATTGTCTAATAGCCTACATTTAAAGCTACCAATAGAATCCTTACGCATTTATAGAAACAAAATTGTAAGACGACTATGGACCTAAACGCAGTATTTCGCGACGGAAACAGCAATTTACTTGATTTTCCATACAATGATTAGTACAAATAGCGAATTATGACGTCATACTTTTATGTCAATTAGTATGAAGCGTTTCGGCTGCCGCCAGCGAAGTCCGTCCTTGAACACATTTTTGGGTATTTATGTTCTTTTGGTAGATGCTCCCATACAAACACATTCGTCTCCAAAAACTGGTTTGATGGCATCGTAAGCCTATTAGATTTTTTTTCTCTTTTATGCTCTTTAACCCCATAGTTTCCTTAGCACATGGTCAGATTCGTCGTGTACGACGTCGCACAAGTCAACGTCAAATATCTGCTGCAGATGAAGTTCAACTACAAATACTGAGGCGTCTGTTCTTTGTATACTTTACCATACAGCACATACCATACAACTGCAGCTACAGGACGGAAGCATCTGATTATTGCATACTCTATGGCTACATCACAAAAATCACAATAAAATCCGTGAGCGCCTTTGCGTTGCGGAGAAATCGTTGATTTTGAAATAAGAATGTGTAAGATTAAGAGAGAGAGAATACAGACCCGAAGATTGTTTTATTTTAAGTGCTCACGGACTGTAGCTCTAGTATAAGTTTTATCGATACATATACGTTTTCGAACGCGTTTGCGTTTAGTTTCAATTTGTATGGCAACGCGTAGTTCCTAATAGTTACCACCAGAGGCGCTGTTCGCGTTGCCATACAAATTGAAACTAAACGCAAACGCGTTCGAAAACGTATTGTATCGATAAAACTTATACTAGAGCCTCTGTTTACAGTTTGGTCATTAAATGTGTCACTAACCTTTTCGACGCCAACGACGCATATATCCGCACCGCAGGTTCAATGTCAACATATTTGTGTCAAACAGCCCAGCGCTATAGCAACCTTCTTGCATTGACATAAGGTTTAAGAGTCCGCAGTAAGCTCGGCCGAATTTCACCTTCCAATACAAACGGAGTTTCGTTCTCATTTTAAAACTACGTGTTGGATTGTAACGAAACCTTGCATATGTATGAATGAAATGAGGTATGTCTAGGTCTGTAATTAGTTTATAGGGCTCCAGTTTATAAAACAAACAAAATACAGCAAAAACAAGTTTTGTATGAAAAACTTAAATTTGCTATTTTTTTTTACTATGGTATCTGAAGCTACATAAAGTAATTACAGAGGCTCTAGTATAAGTTTTATCGATACAATACGTTTTCGAACGCGTTTGCGTTTAGTTTCAATTTGTATGGCAACGCGAACAGAGCCTCTGGTGGTAACTATTAGGAAATACGCGTGGCCATACAAATTGAAACTAAACGCAAACGCGTTCGAAAACGTATATGTATCGATAAAACTTATACTAGAGCTACAGACCTGGATGGTACTTAACCCTTCTTTAAGTACAAAGTTTCAGAGCAAACTGAGTTTCTGAGTGTATGGAGAATCGAGCTTAACTATTGCGGACTCTTAACTCCGCACTAAATGTCTTGTTGACTTGGCGTGTGGTTGTCAACTTTTCTCTTTGACAGAGCGTTGAAAAGGTTAAAGAAGAAACTAAAAACAGTAAAAACATAATTATAGTCATCTCTTTTTTGGGTAAAACAGAGATCTGTTTTACCCAAAAAAGGGATGACTATAATTATGTGCTAATCCCATCTCTTTCTAATGTTAGATAACATTAGAAAGAGATGGGATTAGCACCAGCTCCAGTAAAATTAGATTTGGCCAGATTATTACTAATACCGTTCGACAGGTTGCTGTTAAAACTTAATTTAGCCAAGGAAACAGTATTTTAAGATTGTATGTGCATGAATATTGATTAATGTTTAGATCTTGGAATTGTGATAATTGTATGATTTTTATGAGAAATTAACCCTCCATAATGAAGGCTGTGGCCAGTGATCAGTTATATTTGTTAGTGTTTTAAATTGTTTGTTTTTTGGCAGCGGGTTCCTAAATCGTGATTAGTGGACAATTGTATTATGCCGCTCGGAACCGCGCATTATGTCGTACAGTAGACGGCAAACTTCGTGCGCAATGACCTTGCCTGCGCAAAGGCGAATTGTACGTGCAAGCTGCCCCCCCACTTCCCCTCATTTGCGCACGAAGTTTGCCGTCTACTGTACAAGTCGTTATATTATTATTTTTTAAACTTGTTTGTCTCTCTTTCATACGTTTAAGAGCTGATTAAAGGGTCAATCAACTATTTCTTGTTGCTCGTTGCCATGGTTACGTCTCCTGGGTTACTCTTTAAAACTATTATTTTATGGGGTTTAAATCCACTAAACACGTGTTTTTGTCATATTGGTAAACCCATTCCATGGTAGCGCATCTCCTTAGCATGATAGGAGTCCAGTTTATAGTATTTTTTTCTAAGAAAGTCTGTTACTGTTGTCTCTTGGCTTACCGGGACAGAATAACAACAAGAAAAACTTGATTGACCCTAAAATACTAGCCATCTGTATTGTTGCTACAATAATTAGCCATAAGACTTTTAATTTGCTTTCATTCCATGTTAATTATTGATGATAATAAATATTTTTCTGCAATTGTTTGTTGTTTTACACGTGATTCGATCCAACATCTAAAATATCGTTATTTCAACCAGGATGACGTTTTAAGGATTTCAAGCATCAAAAAGTAGTAAAAGTTGTGCATGATTATAAACGCTGAGGCCTGAGACTTGAAAATAATTACATTAATATATATGCATAATAGTGAATTACTTACCTAGGGCGGCGTGACAAATAATGTCTAATATCTCAGGTGTTTGATGATAAATATCCGATCTGAGGATTTCTTTATTACCGCCCGTGAGTACAAACTTTTACGTCTCTCTCTGGCCAGGAAGTGGGATTTTCCGCACACGTAGTGTGCAGTAATTGCTACTTTATGGCCAGGTGTGACGTAAATGTAAAATATATCCCGACCAAGCTAAGGATGCAGTTCGCTCAGTGTAACTTATTCGACGCGAGGTGCATATTTAGCTTCGTCGAGTTGTATAAATAAACAGTACAGTGTTGCCTCTATGCGAACCCTTCATACTCGAGTTCGACTCGCACTTGGCCGTTTTTTTATGGTAGATAGTAGTATGGCAACTAGCGATATGCCCGATGATAAAATATCGTAACTAGGAAGGTTGGAAAAATAAATGCACTTTGTTCTTCAAGTACGCCGCAACTGCACTTTTATTTACCATGCAGTCTGTCGGACATCTGCACATCAATTCTTTCACGTCCCTATAATTAGCACAACATCAACATCGATAGTTTGGCTAATCCAAACAAATAATTACACGGCAACACCGATGATTTTAATAGTACATTATGATACAAGTGTGCTATGTTGGTCATTACAGTCGAGTCGGTTTTTAAGCCTGAGCCGAAGGCGAAGGCTTAATGGAGACGAGAAGTGTAATGACCAATGCTCACGTGTTTCATACGACGTTTTTCAACACATTTGCGAGGAAAAAAAATAAAAAAAATGAAAATGTTAAAAGATATGTAATGAAAAGGCACTAGTGCGATAATGTAATGTAAAAGTCACGGCATGGGTAATATTCTGCATTATTTTGCTAATATTTAAAAAGATATGTAATGAAAAGGCTCTAGTGCGATAATGTAATGTAAAAGGCACGGCATGGGTAATATTCTGCATTATCAGTGTAAATACGCTGTAATAAGACCTACTTTACGAGCAGGTGTGTTGAAAAATCCATTATATACGCTCTTTTTAACTTTATTTCATGGTATAAATTATGCAACAGGCGGATTTATAAGTTAAACCATGTTGCCATGCTATTGTAGTGCATAATTTATTACACAACGCTATTTAAGAACATACATGCGTGGCACGGCACACAGGCGGCCAATATACTGATGATCCACCATAGCTGTCTCTATCTACGAATATAACATGCAATGATAATGAGAAAGCCTACTTTTTAAATAACTATCGTTAAATTTAAATAATCGAAATTATTTACCAGTGGCACTTAGTGAGTACGTTAACGGGCTCTTATGCTGCGCTTACACGCTTGCGGTGGCTTGGCAAGCGTCCACAAGCACAAGCGTGTAAACGGGGGTGTTTGGCTTGGCTTGCATTTAGCCATCATAGAGTCTGACCAGCGAGTCGTGACCAAGTCGTGACAGTGAAAAATGGCGGCAAATTTAAAAAAAAACGCAAGCTGGTAACACGAAATGTATGGAGGCGTCATAGGTACTTATAACTGACAGTTTATTTCATAGGTAAAATTGTTGCCATTTAAAGCACAAGCACGACGGGGCAGCTCTACCCAACATCGCCCCCTAACCCCTCCCTAACCCCTCTCTACTCTCTACATACAACCATCCATTCTTTTTTTTTATATTTATATTTGTTGTAAATATTTGTTTATAATCCTATAAGTAATAAAAATTTATATCACGTTTAAAGCATTTGATAAAAATGCTATTGTCACGACTTGCTGGTCAGACTCTAGCTTGCGACTTGCGAGAGCTCGGCCAGTATCCTACGTTCATGGCTAGGCCCGATCCGGACTAGGGTCTGTTTTTGAAGACAGATCAAAGGAAGCTTGCGGCAAGCGCTTGCGACGTATTTACACGTTGGCGGTGCCGGTTAACATGCGGCCCAATAATTGGCTTCCACTTTATCTCTGTCTTTTTTTAACTCATGCAAAAAGAGAGAGAGAAAGATAGATGGACGGGTATTATCGGGCTGTACATTAACCAGCACCTCCGGAACAGATTAACGCACTCGCAGATTCATCAGTGTTCACGATGTCACATCTCGAACACAAACAACGTAATCAAATCAAACAAGATGTGTGGCAACACTATTTGGGCTGTGCGAGCCGTCATCATAGATTCTTCGATTTTGGTTTCCTTGTATTTTGTCAAAGTGGATTTCGTACGTACATTTGGGCATCCTTAGCAAGCGCAGTAGTTTTGTAAATAAATGGCAGATTCGAGAGAAATTGTCGACATGAAGTCATGTCGAATATGCTTGACCAACAAGAAGCCATTATGTCCGCTGTTTCGATACAAATTGTCTGGTAATTACGCTGAAATGCTTACCGCCATTGCGGACGTAAAGGTAGGTTGTGTTGTTCAATCCCTAAACTAGTGATGTACTGAGGCTGCTCTTGTTTGTTATTGTAAAAGATTGACGTAAAATTGTTTACTTTTATTTCTTTATTAGCTTGAGATGATATATTCTAATTTCCATAGGTATCATCAAACGATGGTTTGCCAGATAAGATTTGTAGCAAATGCTGCACTTCCTTGGAAAAAGCATATCTGCTTAGAACTATTGCCGAGAGGTGAGCACTTCGCTGTTTATTATGGATAAATCTAATAAAGTGATATTTGCAGGCTACACATTACATTAGTGATACTTAAAAACAAACGGCCATGCTGATTTGCCGATGATCTTGTCACGGGGATAATAAGACAAAACCTTTTAGTATTGCTTGTTGTACTTACTTAGATTTTGATGGTACACAGAACAATGCTTAAAACAGTGATGGTTTATTATTTCAGGTCGGATAAAATACTAAGAAAAGCTGTAACTAAACTTAATCAAAATGTATCAACTAAAAAGATAGCATTTGATTCTTTTACTGATATAAAGAGTGAGATTGCTCCGCTAACTGTGAAATCAGAGCCAAAATGGGAAATGGAAATAGAAGTACTAGATACTTTCAATGTACCGAAACCCTTAGATCCCATTGAGGGTCAGGATATAGTCATTGCAAACACTGTAATCAGGAAAGTGGAGCCCAACTCGGAAGAACCTAAAAAGGAATCCTTGGATGATGTTGATTTGACTTGGACTAAGACCAAATCTAAGCCACAAGCTAACAATTATGATGTGAGTTCATTATTTTAACACCAAGTGAAGTAAAACAGTTTAAAAAAAAATACCATTTTTGTGCTATATTATATTGTGTTGTTGCAATAAATTCAGTTTAGTCATGTGATTTTGCACTTTCACAACTAGTTTAACAGGAAGTATTATTCAATGAATCTTTGTATAATTTCAGGCAGAATATCTGGATGATGACTTCTTCCAAGATGACGATGATGATGATTATGTGCCGCCCAAAGAGAAACAGAAAACTAAGTTCAAAAAACCCAAGTTGTCAGACATCAAAGTTTTCAAAGAGAAGAAAAAAACTGTTGTCAGGAAATTGAAAGTGCTCTCTAAGTCTGACAGTTTTGAGTCATTTAGTTCCAGTGATGATGTAAAACCAAAAGCAGCAACCACAATTACATGCTGTGAGTAGAATTTATTTATTATTCGGAAAACCAACAGCTACAATAATTAACATAAGATGTGAACCTTTGATAAAAGAAAGCCAATTACTAGTTCTCACCAGTAATACCATAATGAATAATGATATAAATAAGCAACTGGTGGCTAGCACCAGCATTTATTAATACAGTCATTGTAAAATTGTGAACATCTATTCATTTATAATATAAGATTATAAATCGGTCTGAACACACTCATTGGATTATAAACTAACAGATCTTAGAATTTAAGGAAACAAGGAAATACACACTAATACATTACCATTTTCTGAAATTCTCGTATTACGTTGAATAAATACAAGGTACAATCGAAAGTGAACGATTATGTACAAAAATAAGGACATAAATATCTGTACAGGGCTCTATTGTCAATGTCATAAAGGTGTGTACAGATATTTAAGTAATTATTTATGTACATATCCCTTCACCCTCCACAGGGTTTGTTACATTCCAATTGACCATTTTTCGGAATTCATTAAGTACTTAGTTTGATTATGGATTTGATATAGTGAGGATTTGATCGAAAATCTAATATTGTATAACCATCAACATTGTTTTTATTTAGCACTTGGCTGAGCCTTGAGGACTCGAGCCATTAAAGCTACATACATTCAGTTGGTCCCTCAATGCCCCGGATCGTGACCTTGTCACTGTCGGGGAGTGCAGAAGGCTCACCAATGGCTCCGTTGTGGCACTGCATGCATTAAAGCTAAGACTAACTTTATACAGTACTGAAAAGACTTACTTTAGCCCTGATGCCTTGAGTCTCAAAGGCTCGCCTAAGTTCTGACTCACATTAAAGATGAATATATTTGTAATGAAAGTCCTGTTTCAGATCCAATAATGAAAAACGGATCCCGCGGCCCCCCAATCCTACTGAAGCGACCCAAGGACGCCACCATCCTGAAGGTGCACCCCGCGTACAAGGCGCGCACGGACGCTGCGCGCGCGCACCGCCGCGACAAGCCCGCGCCCGTGCGCATGCTGCGCGCCGCCAAGCCCGTGGTGAAGCAGAGAGAGAAGATGGTCTGCCCCGTGTGCGGCATACTCACTTACACGCTCGGGAACCACATCGCCACGCACCAGGGTACGTACAAGGCGCGCACGGACGCTGCGCGCGCGCACCGCCGCGACAAGCCCGCGCCCGTGCGCATGCTGCGCGCCGCCAAGCCCGTGGTGAAGCAGAGAGAGAAGATGGTCTGCCCCGTGTGCGGCATACTCACTTACACGCTCGGGAACCACATCGCCACGCACCAGGGTACGTACAAGGCGCGCACGGACGCTGCGCGCGCGCACCGCCGCGACAAGCCCGCGCCCGTGCGCATGCTGCGCGCCGCCAAGCCCGTGGTGAAGCAGAGAGAGAAGATGGTCTGCCCCGTGTGCGGCATACTCACTTACACGCTCGGGAACCACATCGCCACGCACCAGGGTACGTACAAGGCGCGCACGGACGCTGCGCGCGCGCACCGCCGCGACAAGCCCGCGCCCGTGCGCATGCTGCGCGCCGCCAAGCCCGTGGTGAAGCAGAGAGAGAAGATGGTCTGCCCCGTGTGCGGCATACTCACTTACACGCTCGGGAACCACATCGCCACGCACCAGGGTACGTACAAGGCGCGCACGGACGCTGCGCGCGCGCACCGCCGCGACAAGCCCGCGCCCGTGCGCATGCTGCGCGCCGCCAAGCCCGTGGTGAAGCAGAGAGAGAAGATGGTCTGCCCCGTGTGCGGCATACTCACTTACACGCTCGGGAACCACATCGCCACGCACCAGGGTACGTACAAGGCGCGCACGGACGCTGCGCGCGCGCACCGCCGCGACAAGCCCGCGCCCGTGCGCATGCTGCGCGCCGCCAAGCCCGTGGTGAAGCAGAGAGAGAAGATGGTCTGCCCCGTGTGCGGCATACTCACTTACACGCTCGGGAACCACATCGCCACGCACCAGGGTACGTACAAGGCGCGCACGGACGCTGCGCGCGCGCACCGCCGCGACAAGCCCGCGCCCGTGCGCATGCTGCGCGCCGCCAAGCCCGTGGTGAAGCAGAGAGAGAAGATGGTCTGCCCCGTGTGCGGCATACTCACTTACACGCTCGGGAACCACATCGCCACGCACCAGGGTACGTACAAGGCGCGCACGGACGCTGCGCGCGCGCACCGCCGCGACAAGCCCGCGCCCGTGCGCATGCTGCGCGCCGCCAAGCCCGTGGTGAAGCAGAGAGAGAAGATGGTCTGCCCCGTGTGCGGCATACTCACTTACACGCTCGGGAACCACATCGCCACGCACCAGGGTACGTACAAGGCGCGCACGGACGCTGCGCGCGCGCACCGCCGCGACAAGCCCGCGCCCGTGCGCATGCTGCGCGCCGCCAAGCCCGTGGTGAAGCAGAGAGAGAAGATGGTCTGCCCCGTGTGCGGCATACTCACTTACACGCTCGGGAACCACATCGCCACGCACCAGGGTACGTTTTGCAGAGATTGTACTTGGGCGAGCCGGGAGCTGAAGCTAATACTATGGCTTAACTTTCTTTTACGTTCTGCGGTACAGGCTCAAGTAAAGTATCAGCAAGTTTTTATGAAACTTAAAAAACGCTCAGTTAGTGAAATGCTAAGGAAATACTGACTAGTGACTTCACAATTTTCTAAGGCCTTCACAGTTTTTCATGTATTCAACTATATCGAAAATATCAAAAATAATTTGACGTAAGTTTTGTTTGTTACTAATATAAAATTAAAAATAGTTATTTTTTACTGTGGACAAATAACCTATTAATTATTTTCTAATAGGCTAGTCGGTAAGAATCGAGTTCTATTACGGCCTCGCCCTTACACTATTCCCCTCCCATATACGAGAATTATAGTGTTGTGTCACAGTAAAAATATATTAGCTGAGGCAGTATCTCAACTAGAGTCTCTGAAGACCTTTTTATACCTGCGCTTTTGTAGGATTGCGCTGTGTGAGTGCGGTTACATCGGATTTGTTTTACTGCTTTAAGCTATATCTCTCCACGTCGTGTTTGTGGCCAGACATGAGAAGTGAATACTCTGTATGCTTTTACAGAGAAAAAACGGTACTCGTGCAACCAGTGCACCCGATCATTCGCACAGAAGGCGAACCTGCAGGTGCACCAGAAACAGCACACGGGCGTGAAGGACCATATCTGCGAGGTGTGCGGCGCCGGCTTCTACAGCCAGAAGTCACTCGTCAGGTATTCATCGTATACTATTAAACAGTACTCGTGCAACCAGAGTGCACCCGGTCATTCGCACAGAAGGCGAACCCGCAGGTGCACCAGAAACAGCACACGGGCGTGAAGGACCATATCTGCGAGGTGTGCGGCGCCGGCTTCTACAGCCAGAAGTCACTCGTCAGGTATTCATCCTATACTATTAAACAGTACTCGTGCAACCAGAGTGCACCCGGCCATTCGCACAGAAGGCGAATCTACAGGTGCACCAGAAACAGCACACGGGCGTGAAGGACCATATCTGCGAGGTGTACGGCGCCGGCTTCTACAGCCAGAAGTCACTCGTCAGGTATTCATCCTATACTATTAAACAGTACTCGTCCAACCAGTGCACCCAGTCATTCGCACAGAAGGCGAACCTGCAGGTGCACCAGAAACAGCACACGGGCGTAAATGACCATATCTGCGAGGTGTGCGGCGCCGGCTTCTACAGCCAGAAGTCACTCGTCAGGTATTCATCATATACTATTAAACAATACTCGTGCAACCAGAGTGCACCCGGTCATTCGTACAGAAGGCGAACCTACAGGTGCACCAGAAACAGCACACGGGCGTGAAGGACCATATCTGCGAGGTGTGCGGCGCCGGCTTCTACAGCCAGAAGTCACTCGTCAGGTATTCATCGTATACTATTAAACAGTACTCGTGCAACCAGAGTGCACCCGGTCATTCGCACAGAAGGCGAACCTACAGGTGCACCAGAAACAGCACACGGGCGTGAAGGACCATATCTGCGAGGTGTGCGGCGCCGGCTTCTACAGCCAGAAGTCACTCGTCAGGTATTCATCGTATACTATTAAACAGTACTCGTGCAACCAGAGTGCACCCGGTCATTCGCACAGAAGGCGAACCCGCAGGTGCACCAGAAACAGCACACGGGCGTGAAGGACCATATCTGCGAGGTGTACGGCGCCGGCTTCTACAGCCAGAAGTCACTCGTCAGGTATTCATCATATACTATTAAACAGTACTCGTGCAACCAGAGTGCACCCGGTCTTTCGCACAGAAGGCGAACCTGCAGGTGCACCAGAAACAGCACACTGGCGTGAAGGACCACATCTGCGAGGTGTGCGGGGCCAAAATATGTACAGAAACCTTAATCCGCTGACATAAGAGTCAGCAATATAAATATCATATGGATGTATACAGTCAAGTGAAAAAAATTGGGTGAATACAATTTACTCGTACTCATAAATGTCAGAATATATCGTAATCCCAACTCAATCAATCAACTACCACATCTCAAAAACATCTGATTAATTATACATTTAATAACGGCCTCCATAGCCCAGTGGGTAGTGACTCTGCCTACGAAGCTGGAGGTCCCGGGTTCGAATCCCGGTCAGGGCATTTATTTGTGTGTTTATCACGAATATTTGTTCCTGAGTTATGGATGTTATATATGTATATAAGTATCTATATGTATTTATCTATTATATATATCATCGCCTAGTACCCACAACACAAGCCTTACTGAGCTTACCGTGGGCCTAGGTTGATTTGTGTAAGATTGTGTCCCATAATATTTATTTATTTTATTTATTTATTTAATAATGTCGTTGTCCGTTGCAGGCACAATTTAATCCACAAAGGCGAGAGACCTTACCCGTGTACTTTGTGCAATAAGAGGTTCATCGCAGTAAGTATATTATTGTTTTGTTTGCCTAGAGTATTACATATGTATTAATTGAGCTTGGGCCAAAATTCCAAATTTCGGATGTCCAGCTGTTCTCCTCTACAGGTCTCATTTCTCAGCCGATTCTCGTCAAATTTTGGGAGCAGGTTCAACAATTTCATAGAATATGTTTGCTGATTAAGTTTTATGAAATTCAAAACATTTTTTTTATTTGAGTCACGTGAGTTCCACAGCTCACACAGTCTCTAAAGTAGGGGTCGGCAACCTTTTAGCAACCAAGGGCCACATAGGAGCTAACAAAAATTACGCGAGCCGCACTTTTTGAGGTAATTCACTGACTTTATCAGGTAATTCGAAAATTCTGAATTCAACGACCTTTACATACAAAACAGCCAGAGAGGCTCGCGAACCGCAAGCAAGGGCCTCGCGGGCCGCATGCGGCCCGTGGGCCGCCTGTTGCCGACCGCTGCTCTAGAGTATTATAGTATTAATCTTGTGACTAATATATACTGAGATTTGTGATTAAAATATGCTGAGACGACCGCTTTAGCCTGGTTGGTAGTGACCCTGCCTACGAAGCAAGAGGTCCTGGGTTCGAATCCCGGTAAGGGCATTTATTTGTGTGATGAGCACGAATATTTGTTCCTGAGTCATGGATGTTTTCTATGTATTTAAGTATTTATTTATTTATATAAGTATCTATATCGTCGTCTAGTACCCATAGTACAAGCTTTGCTTAGTTTGGGACTAGGTTGATTTGTGTAAGATTAATAAATAAAATAATAAATATTACGGGACAATTTTACACAAATCAACCTAGGCCCACGGTAAGCTCAATAAGGATTGTCCGCAAATATTAAAAAAAAAAAATATATTTATACTAAGATGTTCTGGGGCCCATTTTACAAACCTATAAGTTACAATTTTAGGCCTGGCAACAGAGGTTAATATGGCATTGTTAAAACAATAACTTGTAGCTTCGTAAAATGGAGCAATAGTCCACGCCCCTTAGTCCGCACTGCGAACTATGAGATTTTTTTACAGTAGTCTGCAACCTCTCTAGTGAGTATTTATTGTCCCATGTGTTCGCAGTGTGGACTACTGGGAAAAAACCGGTACGTAGAGAGAATTACTGGAAACAGCCCGTAAAATACAGTCGACGTCAATTATATGCATAAATTGTTCGGCCTCTTACAGTCAAATGCAAAAATACGGGTACATAGGCTTAAAAATATGTCCCATGTATTTTATGTCGGCAAATTATGGTTTCGGTACATATTTATGAGAGGATTAATTCGATACATATGTATGCACTTGACTGTACAATGGAGTAAGGAGCGCTTCCACACATTTGACGTCGACTGTATATTTTAACTTATTTCAACTGGGCTCATGAATGCCCGTTGTTCTCGGCTTATGAATAGACATTGTTTGCGAACACGTGCCAAAGTTTGCAAAAAAGATGTTATCGCCACGTAAAATGTTCATTGAATAATGAACTCTATCTTCTTAGACGATAGAGTTCATTATACAATGACCATTTTATATGGCGCTAATTTTATTCTTGCAAATAATAGCACGCGTCCGCAAACAAAAGCAGATAATCAAGTCGACGCAGTTTACACAGATTTCGCAAAGGCATTTGACAAAATCTCCTACGACACGCTTTTGCTGAAACTTTGGAGCCTCGGTGTGCATGGCGACCTTTTCCGGTGGATCAAATCGTATATAGAAAAAAGATCTCAAACTGTCGTACTCGGAGGTTTCTCTTCTGGCTTCAAATATATTACCTCAGGAGTCCCACAAGGGTCCCATTTGGGCCCTTTATTATTTATCCTATACATTAATGACATAACGGAGTGTCTTACTGAATCGAAAGCTCTTCTATACGCTGACGACACTAAAATATTCAGAGTTATTAAAACACAAGCAGACTGTACTCTATTACAAAATGATTTATTTAGTTTTGAAAGTTATTGTACTAGAAACAATTTATTTTTAAATAGCGATAAATGCGCAGTAATAACATTTACGCGAAAGAAAGATCCCATACTATTTAATTACTGCTTGTGTGGTGGTAATCTGGCACGCCAGAATAGTATACGTGATCTAGGTGTGATACTTGATGCTAAATTGACATTTAACTCTCATATTGATGATATTCTAAATAAGTCGTATAGACTGCTGGGTTTCATTCTTCGTGTTGCGAAACCCTTTAAAAGACCTCTTACTTACAGACTCCTTTATAATAGCTATGTCCGAAGTCGATTGGAATTTGCTTCTGTAGTGTGGAATCCCTGCTTTACTGTACACGAGGTTAGAATTGAAAGACTCCAGAAAAAGTTTGTTAAGACAATGGAATTCCGAACAGGTGGTAACTATGAAGATTACGCCTTATCATCCACAAGACTCCATATCCAACCCCTTTCACTCAGACGCACTTGTACCGATTTACTTTATCTGTTCAAAATTATGAATAATCTAGTTGATGCCCCTGAACTATTACATAATATATTTTTTCATGTTCCCCGTAGATTAGAACGAAGTTGTCGCAAGAAGGCCTTATTTAGTATTGCAAGCAGCAGAACTAAATACGCACAGCATTCATATATTAAGCGCGCATGTAAACTGTATAATGAAAAATGTATGGACGCAGATTTGTTTGGCAACTCATATAGTATATTTAAAAGATTAGTTTTTTCTTTAATCTAAGAATGTTAAAACGCAGTTACCTTAACCTTTTCTTTAACTTTTTCTTTCTTTTTTTTCATTGTATAATGGTGTACCTAAGTTGTAAAATGTACGTAACTGTCATAAGTGTATTTACAACACATATATGTATATATATATTTATATATTTATGACATTTGGTCTTATATTAAACATATTTTCCAATTTTTAATATAATTTGTAACTTTGTAAACATTTATGAAACTATAGGTCTATTATAGCATTACTCACATAGCCATAGCTAAGTTACTTATGTGTTTTTTAAGACTGTTTGTTTCTCAATAAAAAAAAAAAAAAAAAAAAAAAAATAATACCATTGTTACCTGGCTAACAAAGAACCATTGATGAGCCCAGTTCAAATAAGTTAAAGTATACCTAATAATTTCCGTATTCGTAAACGTTATTAATCAAACCTATTTTTAGCTAAAATGCTGTTCAAATTAGTTTGCGTTTGTCTGCCACTTTGACATTTGTGATGATGAGAAAGAGACAAACACATTTTATTTATCAAAGATTTGTTAAGTTTTACGAATAAGATGTGTATTTTGCATATTGGTGGCAGGGACCGTATACTGGTATTCTTTTCATACATAATTTACTTCAAAAATATGTTTTAACCGACTTTAATTCAGTACTTCGCCGTATTTGAAGAGTTCCCTCGATTTCTCCAGGATCCTATCATCAGATCCTGACCTTACAAACAAATCCCCCTCCCTCCTACATCCCTTACCCCCTCCCCCATTTTTTGGTTTCAAACAAAAAAAAAAGAATTTTCAAGAAAAGAATAATCGAAATGAAAAGAGTAATCGGGGAACATACATAAAAAATAAGATTCCGACGAATTGAGAACCTTCTCCTTTTTTATGAAGTCGGTAAAAAATACCGCTGTTTAATTTCGGTATCTCCCATGTTATTTCGTATGTCTGTATTCTAACGAGTCATCTGGTATATCCGCGTCATTACCCAAAGACAATTTTGGAATACCGCTACACGGTTTTTTTAATGAATACCGGTATCCTGTACCCTGATGGTGGTTAGGTCCGCGCTGTAAGCCCGAGTGCATGCCCAGTGCACACGTAAACTCAACAAACCTACCCGCTGGAAAAGCGTCGAATAACCGCCAATACGGTATTTGACTGATAGACAAATCTGCAACTTAAAAACGCCAATAACGCTCCGTTAGGGCGAGTATCCACTACAGCTGTGTGAGGCGATGGGCGAGGAAAAAATAGGTCAATAGGAAGCGATGCACGGCCAGCCACGCTATTGGTGGATTTTTGCCTCGCTCACCGCCTCGCCACATCGCACAGCACTGGTGGATACCCACCCTTATATAGTTTGAACTTGCAAATGACGTCACAATTTTCTGCGGTCAAACGGCGTCCATTTTAAGACCTTTATATATTCAATTTTTTTAAACCAAAATTAGTTCATGACCATTTCCGTGAGTTTTATTTACTGGTAATGTAAAAATAAGAATAATTTATTTGTTCTTGTCAAATACCGTATTGTTGCAGCGTTGCGACCTGAACCGCCACCTGCGCATACACTCCGGCTACAAACCGTTCAAATGCGCGACCTGCACCATGTCCTTCAACGCGAAACACCAGCTACAGAACCACGAGCGCATGCACACTGGGGAACGCCCGTACACTTGCGAGGTACGTGTGTGTAGCTCCATACATCTCCCTTGCAGGGCTCCGGGCTGCGGCGACACATGCGGATCCACACGGGCGACAAGCGGTTCAGCTGCGACATGTGCAACCGCGTGTTCACGCAGAGCCACCATCTGCGGAACCACAAGCTGTCGCATACTGGGGACAAGCCGTTTGTGTGTGAGGTATGTGTAGCTCCATACATCTCCCTTGCAGGGCTCCGGGCTGCGGCGACACATGCGGATCCACACGGGCGACAAGCGGTTCAGCTGCGACATGTGCAACCGCGTGTTCACGCAGAGCCACCATCTGCGGAACCACAAGCTGTCGCATACTGGGGACAAGCCGTTTGTGTGTGAGGTATGTGTAGCTCCATACATCTCCCTTGCAGGGCTCCGGGCTGCGGCGACACATGCGGATCCACACGGGCGACAAGCGGTTCAGCTGCGACATGTGCAACCGCGTGTTCACGCAGAGCCACCATCTGCGGAACCACAAGCTGTCGCATACTGGGGACAAGCCGTTTGTGTGTGAGGTATGTGTAGCTCCATACATCTCCCTTGCAGGGCTCCGGGCTGCGGCGACACATGCGGATCCACACGGGCGACAAGCGGTTCAGCTGCGACATGTGCAACCGCGTGTTCACGCAGAGCCACCATCTGCGGAACCACAAGCTGTCGCATACTGGGGACAAGCCGTTTGTGTGTGAGGTATGTGTAGCTCCATACATCTCCCTTGCAGGGCTCCGGGCTGCGGCGACACATGCGGATCCACACGGGCGACAAGCGGTTCAGCTGCGACATGTGCAACCGCGTGTTCACGCAGAGCCACCATCTGCGGAACCACAAGCTGTCGCATACTGGGGACAAGCCGTTTGTGTGTGAGGTATGTGTAGCTCCATACATCTCCCTTGCAGGGCTCCGGGCTGCGGCGACACATGCGGATCCACACGGGCGACAAGCGGTTCAGCTGCGACATGTGCAACCGCGTGTTCACGCAGAGCCACCATCTGCGGAACCACAAGCTGTCGCATACTGGGGACAAGCCGTTTGTGTGTGAGGTATGTGTAGCTCCATACATCTCCCTTGCAGGGCTCCGGGCTGCGGTGACACATGCGGATCCACACGGGCGACAAGCGGTTCAGCTGCGACATGTGCAACCGCGTTTTCACGCAGAGCCACCATCTGCGGAACCACAAGCTGTCGCATACTGGGGACAAGCCGTTTGTGTGTGAGGTATGTGTAGCTCCATACATCTCCCTTGCAGGGCTCCGGGCTGCGGCGACACATGCGGATCCACACGGGCGACAAGCGGTTCAGCTGCGACATGTGCAACCGCGTGTTCACGCAGAGCCACCATCTGCGGAACCACAAGCTGTCGCATACTGGGGACAAGCCGTTTGTATGTGAGGTATGTGTAGCTCCATACATCTCCCTTGCAGGGCTCCGGGCTGCGGCGACACATGCGGATCCACACGGGCGACAAGCGGTTCAGCTGCGACATGTGCAACCGCGTGTTCACGCAGAGCCACCATCTGCGGAACCACAAGCTGTCGCATACTGGGGACAAGCCGTTTGTATGTGAGGTATGTGTAGCTCCATACATCTCCCTTGCAGGGTCACAAGCTGTCGCATACTGGGGACAAGCCGTTTGTTTGTGAGGTTAGTGCGATTGTCGTCGAATCCCTAGGGCACGCCCATATGCCACGGTGACCGTACGCTTGTTTGCCACCGACGAGCACGTGCACACGGGTGAACGACCCTGCTGCCTAAGGAGTCATAAGCTGTCGCATACTGGGGACAAGCCGTTTGTGTGTGAAGTGCGGTTGTTGTTCTATATGGACGTTGGACGTGGGGCGCCGCGTGGCTAGGCATGCGAGTCCCCTGGTCCTGCAAGCGTCCATAGGTTACGGCAACCAGCCTCAGCCTTCAGTCAGGACCGTACCTTTGTTTGCCACCGACGTGCATATGCACACGGGGGAACGCCCCTACTTGTGCGAGGTATGTTAGGGTGGTATTCCTATTTAAGGCCCTTTCCACTTATCCAATATCTTGGTTCAAGTTTTTATGATATTTGCGTAGCTATTTTGAATTAAATGTCATTCGTAAATTTGATCAAATTACAGTGTTTCTAGTAAATTTGATGAAATATTGAATTTTCATCCAAACTATACCTTTTCCCAACATTTCAGCTCAATCGGTTGAAAATATCTGCTTCAAAATTGATTTGCAAGATTCCATCCGAACAAACATAGTTAGTTAGGTACATACTCGTACATTGCAAGTTGGAAGTGCTGGGGCTGGCCGGTGGCGCGCACATAATTCCCTCATTCGACCAATAAAAACAGGTGCAGGTCGAATACTCGCACTAGTGCACCTGGATAATTACAAACATAGTTAGTTAGGTACATACATTGCAAGTTAATAGAAAGCTTGTAAAAAGTTGTCTTAGAGATAGCTATAGTCCCTATCTATTATTATTATTATTTATTCAGAAAACCAACAGCGATACAAAGTATGTAACTTATAATATAATACACAGTAGAATGGCCAATTACAGGTTTACCTAGATAACTTGATATGTAAAGTTGACAGTTGAACGGACTATCATAACATGTGTGAAAGAGAGATGTTTTTTTTTTAAATTAAGTTTAAGTCATTGTTTTTTTTTTTTTTTTCTTTTTTGAAGATGAAAGCATAACCAAGCATGTCAATCTATATAGGTTACCGCAAATGAGAATATATTGCTATATTTTATCCTAGTGACAATATTATTGTATTTATCACATATTTACTCTAAACAAATAGATTTAGTAACTTATGTACAATACTACAACATTTTTAAACATGATAAGAGGTGAGTTACCTATTTCAAAAACTATTTATGCTGCTTATTCTTAACACTATTAATTACTTGCATTTTAAAAGATGCCTTTGAATATCTAAATATCTACGCTACTGAAATCCGTATTATAAGTTCGAGCAATTCGTGTGAGCACGTTATTCTTAGCGTAGTTGGTGCCATGCATTGGCACGTGTAACATTGGGGTATGACGAGTGCGACGAAGACGAGCATTAAACATTATTTGAGAGACCAATTCGGGACAGTCCAAGCGATAGTTCAGTATGTCATATAACAAACACATGTCCATGACTTTGCGCCTATCGACAAGCGGCAGCAGATTATGTTTGCGACAGTTATTCTCATAGGATGACGGAGGTAGGTGTAGACGAAAATTAAGGTGGTTAATAATTTTTTTTTGAATACGCTCAAGTTGATGAATGTATTTAGTATAATTCGGAGACCAAATAGGGCCGGCATATTCGAGAGTACTGCGTACATACGCAAAATATAGCAGTTTGATTACTTCTATGTTTTTGAAGACTTTACAAGACCGTAGGATAAAACCTAGATTTCTCAAACCCTTATTACTAATATAATCAACGTGTTCTGAAAACATTAATTTACTGTCGAACTATCTAAGACTAATACTAAAACATTTGTGCAGGTATGCAACGTGTGCTTCAGCTACAAGGTGAACCTGAACAACCACGTATACAAGGTGCACGGGATCAACCTCAAGTTCAAGTCCATCCACGTGGTGACCGAGGAGGTGCTGCGCCGAGAGCTGGGACTAGCTGGCGAGGCGCGCGAGGCCATCGCGCACATACTGCCCACGCTCGACGAGCAGCAGGTGCAGGTTGAATACTCGCACTAGTGCACCTGGAGAGTCCACTTGGAAGTGCTGGGGCTGGCCGGTGGCGCGCACCTAATTCCCTCGTTCGACCAATAAAAACAGGTGTAGGTCGAATATTCGCACTAATCGACCTGACAAGACTGAGTACAACAGGTGTAGGTCCAATATTCGCACTAATCCACCTGGACAGGACTGAGAAGCTGGGGCTGACCGGCCTGCCCACAGTCTACTTGCAAAAGCAGTAGGTGCAGGTCTAATATTCGCATTTGTGCACCTGGACAGTCCCCGTTCGGCCAGCAGCAGCAGGTGCAGGTCGAATACTCGCACTAGTGCACCTGGAGAGGTCACTTGGTGGTGGTGCTGGGGCTGACACAGCAGGTGCAAATCGAGTACTAGTACTAGTTGGAACGATTTTGTTATTGATCTGCAATCCGTAAATCGGTGCTGAACGTTTTAATTCCCCATTGGCAATGTAAAGTCCACCAACTAGTAACACTGAGGGTTTCGGCCAATGATGACCAGTATTTCGAGTTGCTGCTTACGTGCTGAATTGGTCGACCAATTCACCCCGGACTGTTTGAAACACAATCTGTATCGGTGCTCAAGCTTCAGGACTTGTCGATTTGTTCATTAACAAGGAAAAGTGACCATTGTGACAATGTCATTCCTACCTTTCGATACACATAATGTTTTTATTTTTGACTTTTTAGCAGATTTGACAATAATACAATAAAGTACCCTGGATACATAATTAATAACAGTACTGAGCCCGTACAGAAGGTAAACTGTCTAACAAAACTGATGTTTGACAGCTAGAAAACCCAAATCATGGCACCCAGTCTACCGCATGTGTCATTTCGTCCAGTTAGTTAGGGTTGTCACGCGCAATGCCAGAGTATCACTGTTAATCGCAATGGGATGAATTATTATGGTTCATCATCTGAATCATCATATCAGCCGAGAGACGTCCACTGCTGGACATAGGCCTCCCCCAAAGAGTGCCACCCGCATCCAGCGACCTTTACCGGGTCGTCAGTCAACCTTGTAGGGCTACCCACGCAGCGCCTTCCGATACGTGGTCGCCACGAGAGAACCTTTCCTTCGCAATGGCCATGGGTTCTACGTGTAATAATATTATGGTTGATGAAATATAATTTGCACCGATTCCCCCGAATCTGTGCAAATTATATTTCCTCAACTTATACCTCGGAGATGCGCGATAGCCGAGTTTATCCGAAGCGGCGAGTGGGATAAGCTTGTCCAGATAAAGCTTGTCTAGTTTAACTAGATTGCGGTTACATACAGCCTGTGTAGTCCCACTTCATAATTGCTGTGAAATGTGGCATGAACACTGATTAGTGATGATTTTTAAGGATCAGTGTGAACGAGAATAGAATGAGGAAGTGTGTTTATAGTTACGAATTGTATTAAAGTTGACTGTAATTTTTTAATTTGTGTTTCATTTTTGTGTCAATAGTAGCTATAGATCATCTGTCATATTCACTGTTAACAGCTTTTATATGTCCTTATTCTTAACCTCTGGTATGTCAACGAGGCGTGAGGGCATTACTTTCAATCTGTCATGGCGATTACGAGTATTACGAGTTAATTAAACCGTTTATTTGCACGATATAAAGTTGAAATTAGGTAAAAACTTACGAAGGTTACTTGGTCACAGATATGTGACAGGACAGATATAGAGGGTATCACAGATATGTGATAAGACATACCAGAGGTTAAACGTAAATCAAAGTTTCATGAGGCTAAAACTTACGGCTTATTCCCACCTGATACCACCAAATTGTTATTAGTGGTAAAAGCTGGGATTTTTTTTCCATTTTTAACCAGTGGGAACTACATGGGTTTTTCTCCGTACTCGGCACCGAGTACTTTAGGGGTAAAAAACGGGAAAAATATTCCCAGTAGTAACCACACCGAGTACTTTAGTGGTAAAAGATGGAAAAAAAATCCCAGCTGTTTATAAAGTCCCAGGTAACAGGTGGGAATAACCCAAACTTAATAACAGTCATTATCCATTGGTTTAGATTTGTAAAACTGAAAGTAGCCTCATGAAATGTGCCTGCTTTTACTGCCAGTAGGTCTAGTATAAGTTTTATCGATACTTATACGATTTCGAACGCGTTTGCGTTTAGTATCAATTTGTACGGCAACGCGTAGTTCTTGATAGTTTCCACCAGAGGCGCTGTTCGCGTTGCCATACAAATTGAAACTAAACGCAAACGCGTTCGAAAATGTATATGTAGGTATCGATAAAACCTATACTAGAGCCTCAGGTGTAGTTTACTGGCAAGACACTGGCCATTACATTAATTTTCACCTCACTAGCTCGGAAAGGCCTTTTTGTATGTTAGTTAACTATTGAGAAAATCGCTTTTTATCCACGCTTTTTATGACGTAGAACGTTAAATGTATATTTTTGTTTTTTGTAGGTATATTTTATGACATATTTTTGTTAAACTTTTATTTTTAACTTTTTTATAATCTTTTTTTTTACGTTTTTTAATTTTTTTTACTTTTTTTAAAACTGTTTTTAAACTTTATTTTACTTTTTTTTGCTTTTTTTTCCTTTTTTTTTTACCCTTTTTCTTATTTTCCTTGCTGTAGTGAGGTGAAAAGATTTGTGTTATACACGGGTGAAAAGTTATTTTACGTCTCGTGTGTTGAAACACTCGCTACGCTCAGGATTCTATTTTTGAATCCATATATAGAATCCTTTCGCTAGCTCGTGTTTCAAATGAACACTCGCAGGTAAAATACAACTTTCCCCCCTTGTATTACAAATAACTATTTCTAACGGGTTAAAATAAATTTGCCTTTCGTGGTGTTACATACTGTTTACATAGTGTTATGGAAGCAAGCATTATGATGAGAAAAATATACAATGTTTTACGTTTCGGTCATACGCGATACTCATTCGATTAAGGCACTCAAAATATATGTAAAAGATTTACCACTGACATAAAACCACACGGGGTACAAATATTTTTGTATATCCCGCAAGAGCGTTAGGGCGCATATCGTCCCACTCGCATAATGTCCCTTTCCCAAATTTCCCGTTCGCAAAAACGTCCCTTCACATAAATAAAGTCCCGTTCGCAAAACATCCCTTTCGCAAAATGACCCGTTCGCAACACGTCCCTTTCGCAAAATGATCCGTTCGCAACACGTCCCTTTCGCAAAATGACCCGTTATTGGCCATCTCTTATCCCATGAGAAGACTCAGTTGAGTCTCTACTTAAACAAGCTTTTTCCATACGGGATATTTTGCGATTGGGTCATTTCGCAGACGGGACGTTTTGCGAAAGGGGCGTTATGCAGTAGGGACTTTCAGCGAAAGGGGCTTTCTCAGAAGGGACGTTTTCCGAAAGGGGTGGGACCTTTTGAGAAAGGGGCGTTTTGCGAATGTGGTATTTTACATAATGGACCATTTGCAGAGAAGACGTTTTGCGAATGGGACGTAATTTTGGTGGAGGGACGTTTTGCGAGTGGGACGTTATGCGCCCAAACACGCAAGAGTTAACTTGAGACTCGAGCGCGTACTAACGTCATACGAATGAGGTCTCAAGTTAACTATTGCGGGTTATACTGATATGATAATAACGTATGATACAGATAAAGTGAGAAACGTTTTCCCTGTCAGTCTTTTATGGCTTTGACATAAGATCGTATTTTGCTTGTCACGTGGAAAACTCTTTTCTACAATACTGTACCACTCTTTTCTCAAAAAATATTAATAATACAGGACCGATTTCTTTATTTTCTGCAACCACTACAATGCTTCTGAGACATTTTCAGATCTGCGTGCATACGTCGAAAGGTTGCAAAGGAAACGCCAAGTCAATTGGATTGAGCTTTATTATCAGCGGAATAAGCACAACTGAATCTGCCTTCTTTCTTATAGACTTATACACAGTGCGAGAAAGACATCGTTGAATATGGCAATAAGTCACACAGACAAAGTGAGTGGGGGCTCGTTTTACAGCCTGCATATGATTAACTTAAAAACTTCGCTTTATGCTGTTAGACACAGTACTGTATCTAACAGCATAAATAAAGCGAAATTTTATTCATCGAGGTTTTGGAAGAATTCTGTCCATGTCAAGGTATAATACGTAAGGATGTATGAACTGTTGGACATCAGGATCCGCTGAGCCTTGGCAAGTTGTGGTAGTCCACCAATAGTCCGAGTCAGCGCGCGCGTCAGTTGGCGAGGTAGGTGCTGGTGCAGAGACAGGCGGCGACCACGGGCACCGCCCGCGGCACCCACTTGAACTTCAGCTCGTTCGTCATGTTGCGGTACAGCTGGCCCGCGTTGTTGCGCTCATCGATGCTGCTGGTTCGCTTCAGGACTGTTAACTGAAACACGCACAATTTGTTTATAGGTAAGTATCTTAGGTACTACCTAATATTATAAATCACCACTAGTTCGCGCTTTGGAAAATCTAAACTAAATCTAAATCGCAACCACAACCCGTCCGCGTCTAGGAATCTCAATAGGAAATCCAATGTGTTAGAGCGACCGCACATTGAGCCACAGCCAGAAGTGGCCTGGCCGCCAGAAGCTGCGGACGAGTTCTTTCATACATTTTGTATAAACTGTGGGAGTGGCGCTAGCTACAGTAGCTTACGTAGCTACTTATAGTGGCTGCGTTTAGTGGCCGTGACTAGTGGCTGTAATGCGCGTGCGCTCTTACTGGCCCAGTAGGTAGCTATCACATTGCTCGCCGACATGCATCACTTACATTATATATTATTTTCTGGCATCTATATGGTTTGGCGCATTTATTTTCGTCGCATGTTAAGTTCCGTACCTCCGGGGGGTACCACACGGCCACGCCGAGTGCCTCGCTCAGGTTCACAATGTTACTGCCGTAGTCGGGATCGTGCTGAAATCATACACACCATACTTCAACTTTTCAACGCTCTGTCAAAGAGAAAAGTTGCGCACACGCACGTTAAAATTACATTTAGTGTGGAGGATTAAACCTAATGTCAAAATAATTACATGTAGGTTGCTAGCGCACTATATCTGGGTCATTGTCAGTCACAAAAACAAAAATCATCTTTCCGGTAGTCAATAGTTAAGGGCTTTTATGTGGATTCAGAGTACAACCAAAAATTAGGCTTTATAGCTCTTAACTTTGGCAATGTCAACCGAAGAGACGCGAACCTAAATCTGATAATGACCCATCTACACCATGATGATTAATTTGCGTTACTTTATTGGCGTTGATCCAGTGGTGTGGATATATACATCTTTGGCGTTGAAAATAGTACATTGTTAACCGAGGGGCGTATGAGGAATATTGCAAACGAGAGTCTATCAGGAGCCCGACGCCGTAAGGCAGAGGGCTTTTGATGACTCGAGTTTGCAATATTCTTACGCCCGTGTTATACACAATGTTTTTCATTACATTTGTGAGGAAATAAATAACCACAAAAGACAGAAAAACCTATGTTTTATACAAGCGCATCAATCAAATGTTGACGAAATTGAAAACTTCACTTCTAGATCAGTGCGAGTGGAGGGCGGAGCTTCAATATTTCAACCAATCACAGCATGGAGCATGTGCTGCAAGAATGCAGGGCACGGCCTGCTCGATTTTTTTCCAACCAATCACAGAGCAGAATTCTTGCCGTCCAGATTTGCTTAACCAATCAGATCACACACAAGCTCATTACTTCCCTTGGGACCATTATTTCCCGCGGGAACAATTTAGGCCATTGTCCTTCTGTATACAGGCAAAGGAATAACACCATTTATAAGCAAGTGTGATGAAAAAGGTTTAGCCCCACAGAGTGCGCGACGCAAGCGGGACGTCACTATTAAAGAATATGCATAATTGGGTACAATTGATAGGCGGTTGAAACACGGATAGGACAAAACAGTAAAAAAATAGGTTAGTCATACTTACGGTACGTTCACAGTCACATGGAACATTTGATGTCGCTTGCTGAAAGATATACATTAACGTAAGTCATTTTCGAAGGTGCAACGAACCAACCAAGTTGCCAATCGAACCGCTTAATACAGTTTAAACTTTAAAGATAGTGAAGGCACAATATTTTGCAGTTTGGTGTATCCAGCCTGCATGCAGGCGTGCAAATCATGATTTTTGATTTTAAAAAAACCGGTCAAGTGCGAGTCAGACTCGCGCACCGAGGGTTCCGGACCACCCCGTACAATAGAAACGAGTCCACTATAAACTGACACTCACAATGTATGTATTCACATACTTAGTGCGTGTCAGTTTATACTGGACAGTTAATTTTCAGTGATGTAATCAACATTTTACGGTTTTCGCAATTTTTCCTTTATCTGTGCTATAAGACGTTGCTTCGTACCTACAACATTTCAAGATCACGTTCACGGGAAGTACCCTGTAGGTTTAAGCGGAGTCAAGCGCTGCAGAGAGAAATCAGCCAATCGCAGCCGGGACGAGCTCAACTGTGATTGGTTGATTTAATTCGTCTCGCTGGTCTCTACCTTAGGCCATGTTTATGGATAAGCGGGGCGGTAGGCGGCGCGGCGCCCGCGTCATCAGTCACCAAAACATATGGCCCGCCGCCAAATTGCCTGTCCATCCATAAACACGGTCCTTGTGGGATGGCAGCTATATATATACTGACATTTGTGTGTTTTTTAACTTTAATGTTGCCCCTCTTCCTAGTCCTGGTTTCAACGGAGTTGTCGAGCAGGATGATATCGTTCCGGATCATGTTGGCGTAGTCGAGAATGAACTCGGGTAGCGGCGCGGGCGGCGCGTCAGGCGGCGCGTCCTCGTACTCGAGCCCCACCACGTAGTTGCGCAGATCAGTGCGCGCGTCGACCATGTAAGCGTCCATGTTGGACGGTCGCTTCAGCGCGCGCGCGCGCGGGATCCATGCGTGGATCGCGAAGAATAGCCCGACGCACACCACCATGCACACGCAGCTGGACACCTGGATAATATTGACGAGATGTTACCCTTGCTTCTTAACTAAAGTAGAGACACCTACCTAGTAATTGATAGTGGGGATAGATGTAGTGTCGGTAAACCTGCAAAATGGTGGACTATAAGTGCCTTTAACTACTTATCTAGCTAGTGTAGTATTCACGCTGGTGTGGTGTGGGAGTAAAAATCCACCAATAGCATCGCTAGCCTCGTTGTAGCCACGGTAGCCTAGTGGTTTAGGCATGCGGATGTCAAGCGGTGGCCGTGGGTTTGAATCCCGGCTCGTAACAAAGAGTTTTTGGGAACTTATGAACGGAATATTTACCGTTAGCTTTTCGGCGAAGGAAAACATCGTGAGGAAACCGGTCTAATCCCGATAAGGTCTAGTTTTCCCTCTGGGTTGGATTGGAAGGTCAGATGGCGCAGTCGCTTTCGTAAAACTATGCCTATGCCAAATCTTGGGATTAGGCGTCAAAGCGGACCCGCACAGCTCTGGTGGTGGTCATACTCACCCTTAGTTTTTAATTGCAATGTTAAAGTAAAAAGAATATGAGAAAGTCGATCTCAATACTATGCAGATCAGACGAAGAGCGGCAGGAGCGTATTTACCCTAGGGCCAAGGGGGCCATGGCCCGGGGCGGCAGACTCCGAGGGGCGGCCCGAGCCGCTCCGAGGGGCGGCGCGAGCTGCCAAAACTTGCTGGCCCCGGGGCGGCAAAACTTACGGGCCCGGGGCGCCAAATCTTTAAATACCCCTCTGAATAGCGGACATGTAGTATTCACTTATTTGCCGATTCTAAAGGTATATCTGTATAGCTTGGCTAGCCAGCGCACCATCACTCCCGACAACGGTCGGACCACGACTGCTGTCATCGTGACGTATGCGCACTAGATAAGCACAGATACACTACATCCCTTTCTTGTTTTAATGAAAAGGAAACCTATTCATGTAATCTATTTATGTAAATACAATTATCTATTTAAGTATAGAATCATGTTTATTTATTAAGTATTTATGAATTTTACTTTATTCCTGCATATTTGAATCCTCTCGCTCTCTAGTCTCTTGATTACAACCTTTCCATTGACCTTCACCCTTTTTCATAGGCAGGACATTTCTCCGATATATTTGTCCAGTACTATCATTTCAGACTTCGACATCACCAGTATCACCACCTTTCCTCTTTTCAATAGTGCGAGTGCCTATCTCGTACTTAGTCCAACCTAAGCTTGTTTTATTTGTTAATTTTTTTCAACCCAATGTTAATAATATTATGCACTTATATACCTGTAATTACCACTGTTTCTAAAAATGAACCTCAGCCACGAGAAAACCCGGCGTAAGAACCTGGCTGTCGGTTTATTATAAAATTTATAAATGACATTATTCCGATATTATAAAATTACAATCCTACTGAGGAACACCTATTTATTTACTTTTCCCGCTAGGTCACACATGTATTTTAATGTACATTCATGTAAGGTAGGTACCTAAGTCATAGAAGTCATAAAACATCAATAATGCTAACATGATGTATTTCAATGTCCGATTTAATATTACCCCCAATTGTATGCACGGAAGTTTTAATTAGAGGAATCAATTACACCGCCACCAGAGTTTTACCTGTGGTATTTGATGTAAATATTATTTTCCATTTCCTTTTACATATCGACTCTACATATCGACTCTACATATCGATTCTACATATCGACTCGACCTCGATCTCGGTTGACCGCGGAAGAAACAGGCCGGTACAGTCGTACACATTTGTACAGTCGACTACAAAGAGAACATTACGGCCAATGTTACAAAAATATAATATGGGTAGAGGTATATCACTTTATTGCCTTAACATTATGGTCGTGTATAGGTAGGTACATATTTTTGTAACTTTTGCCGTAATGATCTCTTTAAAGTCGGCTGTACAAAAAAAGCTGACTTACCATTGTATCCTGTTCCCACGGAATTCGGGCGTGGACTGAGAGCGAATAATAACCCCACCTAGCTTATATACAGCAAGATGATTGACATCATTGACAGCTATATAAAGGACCCATTAGCCGGGAGCTATACTTGCTCTAGGATATCTCTCCCCTAGGATTCTCAGAGCTGTCTACCGACAATAAGTTGGCGGGACGCTCAAGCGCTTAACAAAAGAGGCCTTTAGAAAAACTTTCTGCTAACCTTTGGAGTGGGTAGCGAAATAAGTGATTATGCACCTCTGACACCGCTAAGACACACAAAAACTCTAGCTGCTAGTATTTGATTAAAACTAAAACTTTGAAGCAGCAATAAAAGTGTACAAACTTGGCTGCAGTATTGTCTTACGGAGTTTGGTCCATAATTTCGGACGGGTGTCTTTGGCGACGTGGCATACCTTCGACGTAGAGGCCACGTGGCCAAATAATGTTATCATTGTCTGGAAGCTGTGTGTACTAGCCCAGGAGTAAACTAGTATTAGTCCAAGTTCAAGAAGTATTTATTCGTGACAAAAAAAATAAAACATTCTAAAGAAATAATATAAAAACACACTTTGTCATAAGATTAATATTTACCAAATACATAAAATCCTTATTCATAACTAGCTAAAATTTGGTAGGTATACCTACTGACGCTGAATTTGATAATTAAATCAAAACTCCCCACACCTCCGCCGCTTTGCGTTCCTATTTAGGGCTTGTGCACAAATCACGCGAGTTTTTTTCGGCTACTTTTTGACCCCTCTTGGTGATATTTGGTGAGGTTCTTGGCTACCTGGCCTCCCCCACATAACCTCACGTATATTTGGTGAGGTTCTTGGCTACCTGGCCTCCCCCACATAACCTCACGTATATTTGGTGAGGTTCTTGGCTACCTGGCCTCCCCCACATAACCTCACGTATATTTGGTGAGGTTCTTGGCTACCTGGCCTCCCCCACATAACCTCACGTATATTTGGTGAGGTTCTTGGCTACCTGGCCTCCCCCACATAACCTCACGTATATTTGGTGAGGTTCTTGGCTACCTGGCCTCCCCCACATAACCTCACGTATATTTGGTGAGGTTCTTGGCTACCTGGCCTCCCCCACATAACCTCAAGTATATTTGGTGAGGTTCTTGGCTACCTGGCCTCCCCCACATAACCTCACGTATATTTGGTGAGGTTCTTGGCTACCTGGCCTCCCCCACATAACCTCACGTATATTTGGTGAGGTTCTTGGCTACCTGGCCTCCCCCACATAACCTCACGTATATTTGGTGAGGTTCTTGGCTACCTGGCCTCCCCCACATAACCTCACGTATATTTGGTGAGGTTCTTGGCTACCTGGCCTCCCCCACATAACCTCACGTATTTTTTTTTTAATTCGACCTAATTGCAAGATAAATAGTATAGTACGAGTACATAGTAAAACTTGTTAATTTTTCTATCATAGTAAAATAGACTCGCTATTTTTAAGTGATAAGTAAAGATTTACCTATGTTTAACGAAACCGAGAAAAAGTATCTACTCGTGTGGTAGATATTTTTTCTAAGTTTCGTTCACTGTAGAAAAATACACGTGTGGTGTCCTGGATCTGTATCATTCCGCCTCCCTTATCTCCGAAGTTTACCAAACGAAAATAATGTATACCTATTATTAATATTAATAATATTACCGGAATATAACGAGATCTCTATCTAGCGTAGTTTTTTTTTATTCTTCAAAAATCATTTAATATTTAAGTTTTGAATACTTTTGTGTATTATAGAAGTAAATATTCTGAATTTCTAGCATATAAATAAAGAATTATCGAAATTGGTTCACTTGAAAAAGAATTACTTATGTCTGAAAAACCAACATAGATTTTTTCTTCCATTAAGAAACCTTACTGTGAACCAATCTAAAAGAAAACTCCACGAATGGCTGAGCACTCTAACTTACGCAGAAACTGAGAGCCTACTTACCTCCTGAAAGGAATCACTCACAAACAAAAACACTAAACTCACTCCATTACACACACCCACACGCACAATATACACACAAATACACTATGCGCTACAATGAGCACTTATTTTAATCTTAATTTGCATAATTAGATACTAAGTAATATTTTAATTTGCTAGTTGGTTTGTAATTTAATACTTGTATAATTTATAATTTGGATAATCCGCGTCATATTCGGTAAATTTTAGTAACTAGGCTGTAATTTGGTTTCCTACGGGACAGGACTTGCCTAGTGTAGGAACCAAGCAAACTTTTGTGAATGGCACACACCAAATCTTGAAAATTCTGCTTGTATAATAGTTTAACTAGAATAATCTTTATGTAAACCTGGCTCAGAATTTGTCAAGATAAAGAAATAAATGTTTTATGGTATGTTTTATGTTCTTTCGCCTTGGTTGGCCACGACTTTGGTCTTAAGCGACCTGCGACCAGCGTTTTATCTGTTCATTGCGCGGTCGAGACGCGCAACGCACTGTTGGTTAGTTGGGATCACGCGCAATGAACAGATAAAACGCTGGTCGCAGGTCGCTTAACCCATTCAGTGCCCATGACGACACATATGCGTCAGAGCGCTACGAGCGCTTTTCGCTACATACGAGGTTTAACCTGCTACGGACTACGGCGTAGCGCTACGAGATTAGCGTGGCCGTGCATGTGTTAAGACCATAGTCGTGGCCAGGGGGATAAAACGTGGTGAAAGTTTGCACGGAACCCTCGGTGCGCGAGACAGACTCGCACTTGACCGGTTTGTATTTAAAGACAGTTTCGCGAGTTCTGCAGCTCACCGAACCACTATGGTTAATTCGTTCTAGCCCCGTAGAGTGACAGGATAAGCGCGTCGTCTCGTTCTATCGAACGGTGTCAGCCAGGGACGGATGCTCTATCATGTCACTTATCGCGTGATCCATGCTACGGGGCCTGTTCTATTTTGAAAGGGAAGGGTTTTTTTGTTTGAATGGGAGCGCAGGGCAGGGGGCCCATTTTTGACTTTCGAGCGGTCGAACAAATAAAAGTAAACACGATTTTAGTGTCAAAATTGCAGGCACTAGCTTTCTACTAGAGATGCGCCGAATATGGGTTTTACCGAATACGAATATTCGGCCGAATTTTCGGTCCAGCTTTTGCCGAACCGAATATTCGGCCGAATAATTCGGTTCAAAGGAATGCCTTATGCCTTAATCAGCCGTTCCAAAACAGACTCATTTTTCAGTGGTAAAAATCTTGTTGATTTTAAAGTGAAACATTTATACTAAAGGTTGTTAAATAACAATAAGAATCCGTTTTAGAATAATAATTTCACAGGACAATGACTATGTTACATTCTTACAACTTGCAGACAAAGAACCTGCAAAATTATTCGGTAAATATTCGGCATTTGAACCGAATAATTCGGCCGAATAACGAACATTGAAAAACGTGCCGAATATGCCGAATACCGAATATTTACCGAATATTCGGCGCGTCTCTACTTTCTACCGATAGAATTGAATACGAGTGGTCAATACCACTCGCTTTTCAATTTTCTATCGCCTTAGAATAATAACGCATAGAAGGATAGTTTCATACGGCCGACGCGCCAAGCGTGAGGCATAAAATGGATTCATGCAGTTGTGATCAACTCGTATTCACACGCGCCAATACGCACACAAACGCACCAATTTTGTTCCACCGATCGCCGTACTGGGCCATTTATGGCCGAGTTTAGGTGGCCTCACCGTTGCGCGTGAACTGCGTTTCTAGGCGTTAATATTCTAAGTCTATCGCTATTTCAAAAGAGCATTTCGTAATTTTTGTCAGTTTTCGAGTGAAATATTCGAGCGCTCGAAAGTCAAAAATCGGTCCCCAGGGCGCTGGCTGTTAGAGCAAACATGGTTGCCCGCAGGTTTGCCCGCGCGTAGCTCAACTGCTGTCATTGCTCAGAGCTGACATTATTCAGAGCATTTCTTTCTACACGGGTAGCCTGTGGGCGGCCTATACGCAAAAGCAGTACAGCGCCTTAAGAGTGCAGTACAACAATTGATTATGTTTTAATGAACATAGTTGCTATTTAAATGTGTAAAATATGGATGCAAAATCTGAAATAAATGACTCATCAATCATCATCATCCTCCTAGCGTTATTCCCGGTTGTGCCCCAAAGGGCCCCGGGGTCCGCTTTGACACCTAATCCCAAGATTTGGCATAGGCACTAGTTTTACGAAAGCGACTGCCATCTGACCTTCCAACCCAGTGGGGAAACTAGACCTTATTAGACCGGTTTCCTCACGATGTTTTCCTTCACCGAAAAGCTAACGGTAAATATTCCGTATAATAGACGGCAAACTTCGTCCGCAAATGACCTTGGCTGCGCAAAGGCGAATTGTACGTGCCAACTGCCCCCCCACTTCGTCTCGCATGTTCAAGTTGTTTGCCGGGAACTGTACATAAGTTCCGAAAAACTAATTGGTACGAGCCGGGATTCGAACCCACGACCGCCGCTTGACAGCCGCATGCCTGAACCACGAATAGCTTAGGTATTCTGTTTCTTTTTTATCTGAAATAAATGACTAATTAATTTAATTTATTAATTAAGACAGGTCGCAGAGTTGTTGTTTGTTTAGAACAATATATGCAAGCATCTTGTCAATCTTATCATTTTATCGCAAATTCGGGTTTGATTGACGCGGCAGCTAGTAGGTAATAAATCGAATAAACGACACAAAGCAACTAGTTACACGAGTTCTATACTATAATATGTTCTCTCGCGCGCGACCTCGTATGAATTACTAGGCATAGGCAGCATAGGTAAATGAAGAGAAAGAAATGCTCAAATGTTATATCATAACATTCACAATAATACCTTCAACCTATACTAAATCAATAATTAAACATGGTTGCGAGTTCTACTTACAGGTCGCAGAACGGCTAGTTAAGTTATACGGGCTGTTATTCTGTCCGCGCTCATTCGCCTCACCTCACCCGTCACGCCTAACGAAACTAGACCTCCGATTAATCTTGATTAATATATATATAAATAATAAATAAATAAATATTATGGGACAATCTTACACAAATCAACCTAGGCCCACGGTAAGCTCAGTAAGGCTTGTGTTGTGGGTACTAGGCGATGATATATATAATAGATAAATACATATAGATACTTATATACATATATAACATCCATAACTCAGGAACAAATATTCGTGATAAACACACAAATAAATGCCCTGACCGGGATTCGAACCCGGGACCTCCAGCTTCGTAGGCAGAGTCACTACCCACTGGGCTACGGAGGCCGTTTAATATGGCCTTGGCGTCAAGATATATCCCACCAAAAACATCACATGTAAAGAGATTGCCAAGACTCCTTAGCTCATATAGCTTTGAGCGTTAAAAATATATCAGATCATAAAGCGTCCTTGGTCGGACCGACCGCTGTAGTATAAAATTTTGCTCCAAACAACTGTCTAGACGGTCGGTGCGGACCAAGGTCGCTCGGTCGGAGGTGCGTGTTGGCGACCGTCTAGCACGACTTAAGTGGCGCCAAGCTTCCTACTCCACACGGCTTAACTCCACCACTACCAGCCACGCTCTAAAAATTCTACATCTTCGCTTTGTTGGGCACATCCCGGTCGCCGCACAGACTCTCGCGCCGAATGAATTTATGATGATATTAATAAGCGACGGGTCTATACATTTTAGCCAAGGTCACAGAATAAGTAATAGTACAAGTACAGAAGGCACACTCCTTTGATCTTTACAAAAGCCGTTTTTTTCTTAGCAAAAACACTATGATTTATGGCCCTCTGACGTCGTCGACTCCAGCGCAAGCCAAACGGAACGTTAAGGCTGTGTACGAACGGTGAAAATGAATTGGCTTACTTGCCGCGTCGCCGATAGTGAGGGCTGTCAACGACTAAAAATAAAATAATAATATTTGCCCATTTATTTGTTGCATTCAATATAGAGAGATATACATTTATATTCTTCATACATGATTTATTTCATTATTTATCTCTAAAATAATAAATCTCACATTTTGGACGAATTGAATGTATGCTGCAATACAATATTTATTAGGTTTCTTTTTATTCATTTCAACAGTAATTCAACAACACACAAACAGACGAATGCGGTGGCACGTTCACTTCCGATATAATATTTACGTAAGCTTATGCGCGCGAAGTAGGTCGCGTGCGCGTCTGATTCCATGCACGGCGTGGCAGCCATTGAATAGGGCCCTGCCAAGGGGCAACCGGCATGTACTTGTAGCGATAAACGCAAATTGCGAGTGAGCCGCGCCTGCCAAGGTATAGAATTTGTAGAGCGTGACTGGTAGTGGTAGAGTTAAGCCGTGTGGAGTAGGAAGCTTGGCGCTACTTATGATCTGATATTGTAAGGTAATTTCTAAAGAAGTGTATGGGAAACCCCATACGAACTTCCATCCCTTAATTGAAAGGGTGTTGGTAATTTACTAACAATCCTGAAATACGTATCCCATAAAAAACATTCCATGTAAAAAATAAGCCAAGTCTCGGAACTCTTCCACAGTAAAAAGTGGTAAGATATTTCCTAGAGCCAAGTCAGGCATTCTTATAAATCTTTATTTGCTTGCTAAATAAAATTCTGCAACTTGGGAATCACACAACTTTACTACATTTACTAATTTTTGCATACCTTAAACTATGTAAGTGTGATTGCCAAGTCACAAAATTTCTTTTTGTAGGTTATTGTGTTATCAACTTTGTATGGAAATGTCATTTTACCAACCGCAAATAACGTTTGTATAGTTTTGCGGGAAGCAACTGCAGTAACTTTGTAATCGCATGTATTTGTATAGGATTACAAACTTACTTATGCAGTTTGTATATCTCTGCAATATTTTTAGGTTTTTTTATGAATGGGTAGGCTAAAAACTACTTATGTTAAACATTTGGAGCTTGTGGGTCTGCTAGAAGTGCCATAGAATTACGATGATCAATCAGTCAGTGAGTATGTCAGGTCAGTGACAAAACTAAGGAACTTTGACGGGGCTTAGTTCTTAAACTAAAAGTTCAACATTGAATGTTATTAAGAATAAGTATTAATATACTTATTCATAATAACATTCAATGTTGAACTTTTAGTTTAAGAACTAAGCCCCGTCAAAGTTCCTTAGTTTTGTCACTGACCTGACATACTATGTCCTATATGTTCAGGGTTCTGGCTTTACCCAGCACGACATTACAGGATGTTGTAAATAGCCTGAATGGCTTCGAGAAAAGGATGGTACGGCCGTGCCTCTTTGTCTTGCTCGACTTGGCGGGGGCACTCCCGTGCCCCTAGATTTTATTATTTATAACAAGGAGTCCCTATATACATTTTCAGACCCTAGTTTAAGGGGTTGAGGGGTAAAAGTTCCACTTTTTAGGATTTTTTGCTGATTGTGTACTAATACTAGCTTACATACAAAATTTCAGTTTTCTAGGACTTCAGGAAGTACCCTCGAGGTTTTGATGATCAACGTTAAAGGCACGATTTAAAGGCATCATCTACTGCACCCTTAGCGTGGGATTAAAGTAAGTCGCGTTTACTACAGACTCTAGCGTCTATCGTTAAGATTTAGTATGAAAAGTCTATACACCGCCCCTGGCTGTCACTCATAGAACTAAAAATCCAAACAGTAACGTGAGTCACTTATGCATTACTTCACCCGCGATCGACTCCACGATTGTTCGTATAGTTTAATCGATTTTCCAATATTCAACCTTTACTTATTGTTGCATATTAAGTATCTAGATATGCAATCACATGGAACATGGTTTTAAATAAAAGACTCACTTAGTATGTTCTTGTGTATTCGACGCCATCTCTGATCTGTCCGGCCCCCCGCTACCACAGCGTATGCAACATATGTCACATCCCCCGCTTAAGAAATAAAGTTATTATTATTTTAATCTAACACTAGCTTAAATCAAAATCTCTTAAATAGGCAGGTTTCCTCACCAACCTCCCTGTCCTGGTTGCCATGGGTACATCAACTGGCTCTGGGTTAGCTACAGGTGCAAGAGCGCTTGGTGCTGAAGATACTGGTGCATCTTGCCTTAAATAATTCCCTACTCTATCCCTGATTTGCTTCAACTCAGAGGAGTCCAGCATATTATAACTTTTAACAGTAAACTTATTTCTACTAGGTCTAATATGTCTTTCATTTCTTCTAACTAAATTGCCTTTATCATTTTTAACAATGAATGATCTAGGTCCACTGGCCTCTTCTACAATTTTACCTGAATACCAACATTTGCTCTTATTTACATCTTGAATAATGACCTCCTCCCCTTTCTGAAATGACTTTTTAGGTTTGGAAGTTTTATTATAATTGATCCTAGATTTTTCATTGTTAATTGACATTTGTTCTTTGACATTTACACATAACTTAGGTTTTAACATTTCTTTTGAACAAGGTAAGTTTGTTCTTAATAATCTACTCATTAACAACTCTGAAGGACTATAATCCAAGTTTGCTACCGGAGTTGTTCTATAATGTAACATCGCCAAGTCAAAATTATCACCACTTTCTCTACATTTTTTCATCATATTTTTAACAATTCCCACAGCTTTTTCTGATAATCCATTCGATTGTGCATAATGTGGACTTGACTTAACCAATTCTATTCCCTGCTGTCTTGCAAATTGCTCAAATTCACAGCTACCAAATGGCATATTGTCACTGACTATTTGTCTAGGAATTCCATGGATGCTAAACATTTTTATCAACTCAAAAATGATATTGGCGGCAGATTTGTTATTTAACTTTGCAACTTCAATCCACTTTGAAAAATAGTCTACAACCACTAAGAAATCTTCTCCTGCATAATGTCCCACATCCATACCTACTTTACTATAAGGAAGTTCAGGAATGTCATGAGATATAATAGGCTGTTTGCAATTGGATACCCTGTACTTTTCACATGCTTTACAAGCTAAGACATGATCCTCTATATCTCTTGACATTCCAGGCCAATACAGTATTTTTCGTGCTCTCTTTTTACATTTTACCACACCTGCATGTCCCGAGTGCAGTATATCCAGCATTTCCTGTCTTAGTACTCTAGGCACAAGTACCATATTTCCAAAGTATACAACATTATCTTTAACCATTAACTCATTTCTCAACTTGTATAACTTTTTTAATTCTCTACCCTGTATATTTCTGTCATTTTTTGGCCACTCTGAATTATGCCATAACTTTATTTGTTGCAAATTACCATCTTTATTTGTTTCATCCTGAATATATTTCAACTTATTTTCTGATATTTGTAAGTCATTATCTAACCCATACACTGTTTCTACTTCCACACAATGCACTAACTCTTTAAGTGTAGGCTCTACTTTCCCATTTGTTGAATTATAATGTCTAGACAAATAGTCTGCAACATACATTTGAGATCCTGGTATATACCTAATATCAAATTCATATTTTAAGAGTTTAAGAACCATTCTTTGCAGTCTGGCTGAAATTTTATTTATGTCTTTATTCATTATCGCCACTAACGGCTTATGGTCCGTTTCAACTATAATTTTGCGACCATACACAAACTGATGATATTTTTCCATGGCTAAACAGACAGCAAAGAGCTCTTTTTCAATCGGAGCCCATCTCTGTTGACATTCTGTATAACATCTTGAGTAAAATGATATTGGTTTGCCCTTTTGTAACAAACAAGCACCCATTCCACTTTTTGAACTATCTGTTTGTAATGTTACTAAACCTTCTTTTTTTAGAATATCCAAAGTTGGGGCACTACTCATTTTCATTTTTATTTCTTCAAATGCTTGCTTTTGAGCTACATCCCAGTTCCACAATACATCTTTTTTTAAGAGATCTCTGAGTTTTTCTGTTGTTTTTGAGTATTGTGGTACAAACTTACTCAAATAATTACACATACCCAGAAACTTTTGTAGTTCTTTGACATTTTTTGGTTCCTCCAAGTCCACAATAGCCTTTACATGTTCAGGATCAGGTTTAATGCCCGATTCAGATACCACCAAGCCCACATATTTGACAAAATCACTCCTGTACTGAACCTTATTTGGATTAAACTTTACATTGAATTTTCTTGCCCTTTCTATTACTGCACTTAATATTTTATCATGATCCTCTAAGTTATCCCCAGCAACAATTATGTCATCGTAGTACACATTAACCCCTTGTATATCACTAAATATAGCTGTGTTTATTCTTTGCATTACCTCTGGGGCCGAGCAGATTCCAAACGGCAAGCGCTTGAAAAAATATCTTCCATAAGGGCTACCGAAGGTGCAGAGCTTTTGTTCATCCTCCAAACCGACTTGGAAAAACCCATCCTTCAAGTCTAGTACTGTGAAGACACTTTTACCTGCAAGTGAATTATATATTTCTTCAGGTGATGGGATTTGATAATTTTCTCTAAGAATTGCTTTATTTAATTCTTTGGGATCTAAGCACAACCTAAGTGACTTATCTGGTTTCTCTACAATAACCAGATTATTGCACCATGCTGTAGGGCCCTCTACTTTTTCTATTATACCTCTACTCTCATAATTATTCAATGTATCTTTAAGTCTCTCCTTAATAGTCTGTGGTACTCTTCTAATAGGTTTAATTACTGGCTCTGAATTTTCTTTCAACTTTATTCTATATGTGCCGATGTTACCTAACCCTGTGAACACATCCTGATTTATTTGTATAAATTTATTCTTATCTTCGGTCACTAAGACATCTACTTTCTTAATTAAATCAAGATTGACACAATCTGGTAAGCCTAACACTGGCTGAATGGGCATATCCACAACACAAAATCTAATACAGCATTTTTTTCCTTTTACTATACAATTCAAATCAATACTTCCTACGGTTTTGAATTTTTGTCCATTATACACTACCAACACCGTAGGTTCACCTAGTTTGCCTTTATCCAACTTTAGCTTATTGAATAAGTTTAATGGTAGTGTATTACAGTCAGCACCTGAATCTAGTTTGAAATTGATTTCAACCCCTTCAACATTTATTACTTGATACCATTGTAATCTATTGCAACTACTTACTGAGTCCACCACAAATTCATCTGAACTATCGCTGTCGTTTGTAGACTCCTTAATGCCATCCACTTTTTTATTAAATCTTTGCTGCTGATGTGGTCTCTCTTCTTTCTTTTTGTGCCTACACATAACTGCAAAATGATTATAAATGTTGCATACTGCACATCTTCTTCCATACGCTGGGCATCTTCTTGGATCATGCTGTTTTCCACATTTATTGCAACTGTAACTCATTGTTTCTTTTCTGTAACGCGGACTTTCCTTAACCAGATCCACCGTCTGTATTTTTTCTTCCAACTCCCTCATATTTTTCTTACTATACTCAGCTGCTTTGCATAAGTCCAACGCTATGTCTAAAGTCAAATCCCGTTCTCTTAACAACCTCTCTTTTACATTTCCGTCTCTCAATCCAATTACCAGCATGTCTCTTACCATCCGGTTTTCCTCCTTAAAATTACACATTTTAGCTGCATTTTTCAATCTCAATACAAACCGTTCTACTGGTTCATCCTGTTCCTGTTTTATATTGTAAAATCTGTAACTATTTACTACCGTGTTTGTTTGGCTATTAAAATGGGCATCAATTTTTTCCAATAACTCTGACCATTTTAATGACGAACTGTCTGTCATTCCATTATAAATCTCCAAAATCTCTTCTCCCGCGCACGTTAGGAAAATGGCCACCTTTTTCTCATCTTTTTCCTTTTCTAACTCTGTCGCTTGTATGTACAAATTGAAAAGCTGCTTGTACCTTCTCCACGCCTCTGTGTCATCTATTTTAAAGCCTTTGGGAGGCTGTAGCTGTAACCCCCAGTTACTATTTTCTGACATTTTGTTTTTGTACTGTTATCCATCCACAAAGGTATTTTCTTAAGTGTTTATGTTCTTTTCCCACCTGACACCATGTTGCATATTAAGTATCTAGATATGCAATCACATGGAACATGGTTTTAAATAAAAGACTCACTTAGTATGTTCTTGTGTATTCGACGCCATCTCTGATCTGTCCGGCCCCCCGCTACCACAGCGTATGCAACATATGTCACACTTATATCACAAGCATTTATCGTTTTAATTTAAGTTTGTCGGTTATGACATTACAGAATACGCGCATCGCGACGTCGACAGTGTCGATACAATATGGCGGCGCGGGGGCCATTTCTTTGCATTTTTAAATACAAAATACGCGACAATCCGAATTTTGCGGATATATGTAGTCAATTCAAAACACTTATTTTTATAAGCTCTTTAATTTGAGATAAATTTCGATCGGATCTACGGTAAGTCTTGACGGAATAATACGATATCACGGGCCATTTTGCAAGTGAAATAGTAAACTACAGTCGCGACTAGGGTTGCCAACTTTTTTTGGGGGAGATATAGTATTTTCCAGAAAAAAACGACAAAAACATAGTACACCGTAAAAAAATATAGTACTTGGCTGGGCAATGTAATCCAGTAACTTTGTCGCATGAAAGTACGCGTCAAATCTAGTAGTTCTGATTTTTTGCAGACTTGTTTATAATGTTGGCCCAATGAATAATCCAAGTTTGTGACCTCGAGCGCCAAACGCAACTTTGTCAAAAATCGAAAATACCGCGAAATCCCTAAAGGACTCGTTTTTGATAGAACCTTTTAAGGACGTTTTTAAAATAGCCTAAATTTAGTACAATATGAGACTAGAATCGTCTCTGCAGACCCAATAGTTTCCGATATAAAGCTTTTAAAATTCATAATTTTTTCGTACTTCGAATTTTTTTGCAACATTTTAGACGTCGCTCTAGCGGGATGAAGTTCCAAGTACCCCCGACGGAGTTTGCTAGTGTTGCGACGTTCGAAAAATTATAAACTTTAAAAGGTTTTATCTTGGAAACTATTGGGTCTACAGAAGCAATTCTAGTCTCATATTGTAGCAAATCTAGTTTTCTTTAAAAACATCCGGAGAAGGCACTATCAAAAAGTAGTCCTTTAGGGTTATAATAAAAAACTTTCGCGGTAATTTCGATTTTTGACAAAGTTGCGTTCGGCGCTCGAGGTCAGAAACTTGGATTATTCATTGGGCCAACATCATAAACAAGTCTGCAAAAAATCACAATTACCGGATTTGACGCATGCCGTGGATGTATAAAGTTACTGGATTAATGTTGCTATTTAGTAAAAACCTCGGCAATTTGAAGCACTTCGTAAGGTCCCCAAAATATAGTATTTTCGCGTACTATATATTTCTTCAACAGTATATAGTACAAAGAGTCAAAATATAGTACAATACTATATAATATAGTACGGTTGGCAACCCTAGTCGCGACGGTATTCTTCGATTCGAAATGTCTCACACTACCGATTGGTAGTACGAATCGAACGTTAAATTACGCATCGAAAACGAAACGCTAGAGTCTAACGTTTTGCATTTGGTTTCGTAGTACAACGGCAGTGTGAGTTACAAGTTTGGTCGAATCGAAGAATACCGAAGCGAGTTCGAAATCTATTCGAAGCGCGTTTATTCGATCTCGTATGTAGTTACATATCGTTAGGTTACGATTGTAACTCACGTTAGCCGTGGTTTACAGCTAATGGATTAAAGATGAACTGCAGCAAAAGCTTCTATACGAGTATGATATTTCGTAGAAGTACAACAAGTCCTGATTTCGAATGTATTATCCCAATCGTTAAATCTAAGTGTTAGATTTCGTATGTTGGTCTTTCCGACTTTAATCTGTTGTCGTGTCTATACTCGCGATTCCTATACCTACATCATCCCTTTCCAACATGCGCACTGATATATCGCGCCGTCTTTGTCACATACACGACGTGTGCGCAACGCTCGCCCCACCTGGCGAGAGTTAAGTGTTGTTGAATTCTCACCCCGCGTGCGTGTAACATCCTCCGCTGATAAAAGACATTAAATCTTATTTAAATCCGTCGCAATCTCTGTACATCGTTTGGAAACTATATGTGCTATTCTATCAGCTTTGCATTAAACGTGTTCGTGAAGTGAAGGTGTTTTTGGACAATTTGGGATTGCGCCGCGCGCCCCACACGAGCACATGGTGTGCCACGAGACGCTAGCGTGAAGGAGGAGTTCACCCAAGTCACAAGTAAGTGCGCATGACTCCTATTTCCAACCTTCTGTTAGCTGATTCATCCACCTGTTCCGAATTCCAAAGGCAGCTGACTTTCCTGCACAATTTCGCATCAAGTAGCTACGACAATAGACCACACGGTTGGATACCTACATACAGTCCACTAACGCGCTAATCTCTGAAAAGGGAAACTAGAAAGCGCACCGCAAATTAAAACACCCTTGAAGGGCGTGCTATCTACATAAATTCACTTCTGTACGCCCCAAGTTTTGGTCACTAACGATCCGGATAATTATATTTCATTCCCAACCTAGGATTTATATCTATTTAAAGTAGCTCCTTGACATTATATTATATAATTTACCCATAGATACGTAAAATCTATGTACTTCGCATCATATCATCGTATCATTATTCTATAGATACTAACATTTCAGCAACGCATTAACGATTCTTAGTTTTCAATTGATGTACACGTCACAAATACATGCTATTGTTCTCACTGGCTCGGGAGCGCTGACCGGTTTCGTTCATATCTACCCGCTTTTATTTCGTTCTAATCTTTTCTCGAACTACCGCGTGCCGCGCGCTCCGATCTGTGCCGTCAATAGGTACCTATACGGTCATCGCTTAACCTACTTTGTAGACGGAGAGTTAAACCGCCTTATTCTCACAAACTGTTTCTTTTTTGTAACACATTTCCTTTGTATACTTTTATTTCCCGCGATTTGTGTTACATACCTACATCTATTTTAACCGCACTTTTATTTCCGCGACTTTTGTCAAACATTTAGGTATTATAACCGCTTTGTCCCGCGACTTGTGTTTACGAGTAGGTACTCACATTTATTTAACCGCACTTTTATTTCCGCGACTTTTGTCAAACATTTATTATAACCGCTTTTTCCCGCGACTTGTGTTTACGAGTTGGTACTCACAGTTATTTAACCGCACCGTTATTCCCGTAAATCGTGTTTACGGACATTTATTTGAACCGCATTTTTAATTCCCGTAAATCGTGTTTACGGACATATATTTGAACCGCATTTTAATTCCCGCAAATCGTGTTTACTTATATTTTATTTGTGTGGGCTAAGTTTTATAGTCACACTCAACGCGCAACACCATGCCACCGAAAAAAGACCCTAAAGACGAGGCGGCTAGGGACCCCGTCCAGAATGAACTAGTTATTTTAGAAGCTAAGCGCAGTGCCTTCTTCGCCCGCTTACAAACCATATACAAATTGTCGGTTAAGGCGTACGAAGACGAAATTCAACGTAAAACGTTCTTAAATAGCGTATCAAATCTAGACCAATTGCGATCAGATTTTGAGCGTGTTTTAGACTCGTACAATGAATGCGTTTTACGATTAACGCCTGATGCAACCGCTGATTATCAGTCCTGGATCGCGTTTGAGGATATGTATTGTCAAATCAAACGCATTCAGTCTGAAATCGAAAATTCGCCAGAGTCTCAGCGGCCTTTGCAATCCGCTCTAAAGCATAATCTCCCGCCTATGCAGCTAATGGAATTTAATGGCGACCTTCGTAATTGGCCATTATTCTATGAACAATTTAAAAGTGTGATTCATAACAACTCACGCTTAACAGATAGCGAACGCATTCAGTTCCTAGTAGGTAAACTGACTGATAAGGCTAGGTCGGTATGCGCGGGGCTGCCAGCCACAGGGGAAAACTATCCCATAATTTGGCAAGCGCTCGTTGATAAATATGAAGACAAACGCGCCATGGCAGCCGGCTATATTAATCAGCTGTTAGACTTTAAACCCATAGCGAATGGGTCCGCTTCTAATTTGGAGTATTTTCTATGTAATTTCGACGCCTCCGTTAAGGCGTTTAAAGCGCTTAAATTACAAGATTTAGCAGATTTTTTGTTCTTGCATATCGCATTACAAAAACTAGATCCCGAATCGATAAAATTATTTGAGATGTTTTATCGCAAGGAAACGTGTCCTTCGTACAAAAATCTTATTGATTTCGTCAAAGAACAATCCAGGGTTGCATCGCATTCGACAACAAAACAAACATTTTCACAATCACAACCGAGATCTAATAACAATAAAAATATACCGCTACCAAAAAACAATTCGACGAAAACATTCGTTAATACGCAAACGCCCGCGATTGATTCTTGTTTGTTGTGTAAAACTAATAAACACGAACACTTATATCAGTGTGCCGCTTTTACAAAAATGTCCCCGTACGAAAGATTTAATTTTGTAAAAACTAATTCCGTGTGTAACAATTGCCTTAGTTATAAACACAAATTTTCCGCTTGTATGTCACACAGAACGTGTAGTATATGTAATGCACAGCACCACACGTTATTACATTTTAATCCGCCGCATAAACAAACTTATTTACCTAACTCGCATCAAACCAGTACCAACACTTTTGTTGACAAGGCGAATTCCACACCGCCATCCGGGACCAACGGGGTGGCAAGCAACTTGCAGTCTTATCACCCGGCCGATAGGGTTGATAATGGTTTGAGTCATGACTCAACGTTGAATCATTTGTCGGCTCGGAGTGCAAATGATGATGATAACTTGAGAACGCTTATGCATAAGACAACCTTATTAGGGACCGCAAAAATTCGACTTTATGACGCAAGCGGTAAGGTTCATTATGCAAGGATTCTGGTCGATCCTGGAAGCCAATCTGATTATATAACGCTCCAGTGTTGTAATCGATTAGCGCTACCGATTTCGAACCAGAATCGTTTTGCCAGGGTTCAAGGTATTGGGGGTTCGTCCCAAAAAATACTTGGGATGTCAATAGTGCAATTTAGTTCCCGATTCGACAGTAATGGCGATAACTCTTACACTATTCAGCCTCTGGTGGTGGAATCCATTACGTCACACTTGCCTGACTCGCCTATCGACATATCTTTGTTTGATTGTTTTAAGAATATACCTCTGGCCGATGATTGTTTTAATGAGCCCGGGCCCATTGATATGCTTATAGGAGCAAATTTATTCTGTGACATCTTACTTTCTGACAAAGTCCGAAGCTTGCCTTCGGCTTTGGAAACCACCCTGGGTTACGTCATAATGGGGGACGTCACTGTGACGACACCTCCGCGCGCGACTCGTGCTCTCTGTGCGTTTACGCACGAACCGCTTAACCAAACTTTGGAAAAGTTTTGGAACTTGGAGGAAGTACCCTCAAAGAAATTTCTAAGTCCCGATGACAAGGAATGTGAACAAATATTTACCGCAACGACGACGCGTAACGATAATGGTTCTTACGCAGTCGATCTTCCCTTCAAGCAAACGCCAGATAATCTGGGCAATTCTTTTGTAACCGCTAAAAGAAGATTTTCGATGCTCGAAAATAAATTCTTAAAATACCCGCAACTCCGCGACAAATATGATGACGTCATTCGGGATTACCTGGATAAGGGGATTATTTCTTTGGTTCCGCCCGAAGAGTACTCTACGCCAGGGTTTTGTCTACCTCACCACCCGGTCATCCGGAACGACAAATCCACGACAAAAATCCGCCAAGTTCTGGACGGCAGCTGCAAATCTGACAGTGGACTGTCATTAAACGACATCCTACATACCGGCTGTAATTTGCAAGCAGACATTTTTCACATTCTTTTGAATGTTCGCATATTCCGCGTTGCCTTTTTTGCTGACGTCCGCCAAATGTACTTATGCATAGAAGTACATCCGCCCCACCGCTCTTTTCAACGATTTTTGTATCGCTTTTCGCCTGAAGTACCTTTGGAGATGTATCATTTCAACCGGGTCTGCTTTGGAATCCGGTCCTCGCCATTCCTCGCGCTTCGCACGCTCCGCCAGCTCGCTAGTGACGAACGCGAGAGATTCCCTCACGCTGCCGCCGTTCTCGAAAGGGACGTTTACATGGATGATCTAGCTTCCTCTGCTTCTTCATCCGAGGAAGCAGTTGCGATAGCGAATCAACTAATCAGTCTCTTCAAGGCTGGCGGGTTTGATCTGGTAAAATGGACTAGCAACTCTCCGCAGTTGCTAGAGCACATTCCCATATCTCACCGCCAGTCGGAAGACGTCTCCTTCGGTGACGGCGACACTTTGAAGATTCTTGGTCTTTGTAACGTATAACGTTAAACATAAATACCTACTGTAACATCTTACCAGAAATAGGTTTTAATAAACAAGTTCTATTTCTTAATTTATCTCGTTGCGTAGCCTATTTAATTTTGCCTTAAAAACATAGAAAACCTCTACTCATAATACTGTCTAGGCGCGGGAGTTCGGAACATTCTAGATCTGTGACGTAGGTCGACCTTCCGCTATTATGTTTTGCCCTCTGCGGCCGAGACCGCGAGCTCGAGCGCGATGGGTCGTTCAATTGCCACCCAGCTGCGACGCGGACAAGCCGCTGCGCACCTTTATTAAATAAAGACGCCGCTATTAAGCGGACGTACCTAATTTCTCAATCCGTGAAGTGAGTGTAGTTTCCCGTAATTGGGAACTACGCTTACATTTGAAGCCGAGGCAGACGCTCCCCCAGGGAGTAAACAAGTTGGAGGCCCCTGGCGTGTGACGCTCTCCCGGCACTTACTACCAGCGCGTCCACCGACCACCTCGGACCACCATCGTCTCCTGCCATCCAGCTGCGTACCGCGAGGGGAGTGAGGGTACCCGGAAGGACCGACCACCCCTCAAACAGACCTGGCATCTAGCCATAGCCCGACCTAGGCGATCGAACCGCCCCTTAATCTTAACAATAAATTCTTAACTGTTCTATCATCTATAATTTTGCTCCTAGATAGGTACCCCAAGTTAGGGCTCCCTATCTACGTGACATCTTCGATGGCTTCCCGCTTCGGATGTATTTGTCTTTGACGTTTCTCCTCCGCAACTCAGTGGCACGAAGCGTGCTATTCTTTCAGCTACTGCACGTTTGTATGACGTGCTAGGACTCGTCGGCCCTGTCATACTTTATTCCAAGCTTCTTATAAAGGAACTATGGCTCTTAAGGATGGATTGGGATGATTTGCCGCCGCCGCACATATCGCATTTATGGGAGCAGTTCGTCAGTGAGCTTCCACTGATTTCAGCTCTTAAATTTCCGCGTCAATTCGGTGTCGAGTTTGACGATGTTTTGTCTCAGCGTCATCCAATTGCGGATACGTTTGCATTTTCTGACTCTGAAGTTATCTTATGTTGGGTGCACTCTTCACCTCACAGATTCTCAACTTTTGTAGCGAATCGCATTGCTCAATATCAAAATAATTTTGCAGCTTCTAAAGCTTACCTAAACGAGCTTCACACGTTTCTTCAGTCTGATCCGTATTATACGCATTTCAAGGAAGAACTTGCAAAAATACGAATTACTTGGCGTATGAGCCCTCCAAACGCGCCTCATTTTGGAGGCATTTGGGGAGGTAACATTAAATGCTTTAAAACTCATCTTCATCGTGTTATAGGCAATCAAATCCTGACATGCGAAGAATTACTTACCGTGCTTACTCAGATCGAAGCGATTCTTAATAGCCGCCCTCTTTATATACTAAGTTCTGACCCGTCAGAACCCACCGCGCTAACGCCAGCACATTTCATGTCAACCTCGCCGTTGCCGCGTTTGCCCGACGCCGACTTAAGCCAGGAGCGACCGAATCTATTAACTCGTTTTTCAATGCTAGACTCGCTTGTCCAATCATTCTGGAAACGGTTCCGAGTTGAGTATCTTCACAACTTACAAAGCAGAGAGAAATGGAATACTCCAGACAAGCCGATAGCGGTGGGAACAATAGTTTTAATAAACGTTGCTAACGCGCCACCCTTGCAGTGGCCGCTCGGAATAATAACTCGTGTATTCCCTGGGCGAGACGGTGTTGTCCGCGTTGCTGAAGTGCGGACCCGCAACGGTACGCTCGAGCGACCGATCGTTCGGCTGTGCCCGCTGCCTACGCAGTAGGGTTGCCACCACATACATATCTATGTATATATATTTTTTAAGTTATCATAAATAGTTATTATTTTAGTATAATTACCTAATTATAGGTAAATTGTACACTTCGCTTGTTTTTAGTTATATGGTGCGATATTATCTTTTCCTATGTACATCCATATGTATATAATTATTATTTTTCTCTTTGAAGGGAACCCTTCAAGCCGGGGGAGATGTTAGATTTCGTATGTTGGTCTTTCCGACTTTAATCTGTTGTCGTGTCTATACTCGCGATTCCTATACCTACATCATCCCTTTCCAACATGCGCACTGATATATCGCGCCGTCTTTGTCACATACACGACGTGTGCGCAACGCTCGCCCCACCTGGCGAGAGTTAAGTGTTGTTGAATTCTCACCCCGCGTGCGTGTAACATCCTCCGCTGATAAAAGACATTAAATCTTATTTAAATCCGTCGCAATCTCTGTACATCGTTTGGAAACTATATGTGCTATTCTATCAGCTTTGCATTAAACGTGTTCGTGAAGTGAAGGTGTTTTTGGACAATTTGGGATTGCGCCGCGCGCCCCACACGAGCACATGGTGTGCCACGAGACGCTAGCGTGAAGGAGGAGTTCACCCAAGTCACAAGTAAGTGCGCATGACTCCTATTTCCAACCTTCTGTTAGCTGATTCATCCACCTGTTCCGAATTCCAAAGGCAGCTGACTTTCCTGCACAATTTCGCATCAAGTAGCTACGACAATAGACCACACGGTTGGATACCTACATACAGTCCACTAACGCGCTAATCTCTGAAAAGGGAAACTAGAAAGCGCACCGCAAATTAAAACACCCTTGAAGGGCGTGCTATCTACATAAATTCACTTCTGTACGCCCCACTAAGTGTGTGCAGTTCTTAGGTGTAGATCTTGACCCTTTTCTAAGATGGCATAATCATATTGATAAGATCATTAAAAAAAACTGGCCAAGTGCGAGTCGGACTCGCGCACTAAGGATTCCGTACCATTATCTATAAAAATATTTGTTTTATTCTGTTTTTAGTATATTTGTTGTTATAGCGGCAACAGAAATACATCATCTGTGAAAATTTCAACTGGAACTATAACGGTATCAGTGAGATACAGCCTGGTGACAGACAGACAGACAGACGGACAGCGGAGTGTTAGTAATAGGGTTTTACTGTTGGAGTACGGAACCCTAAAAAACTAGCAGGTGCATGTTATGCTATGAAATCCATTATGAATGTTGGTAATAGAAAAAAATTGTTAAACATGCATGTATTTTTCCTACTTCGAGAGCATAATAAATAAGGTATTGCATTGAGGTTTGGGGTAATGGAACCGCTATTAATTCAATTCTGTTAAAACAAAAAAAAGCAGCCAAGTGCGAGTCGGACTCGCACATGAAGGGTTCCGATAAATAAATTGCGGTTTGCGATTTATGACGTATTAAAAAAATACTACTTACTAGATCTCGTTCAAACCAATTTTCGGTGGAAGTTTGCATGGTAATGTACATCATATATTTTTTTTAGTTTTATCATTCTCTTATTTTAGAAGTTACAGGGGGGGGACACACATTTTACCACTTTGGAAGTGTCTCTCGCGCAAACTATTCAGTTTAGAAAAAAATGATGTAAGAAACCTCAATGTCATTTTTAAAGACCTATCCATAGATACCCCACACGTATGGGTATGATGATTTTTTTTTTTATTTTCAGTTCTAAGTATGGGGAACCCCAAAAATTTATTGTTTTTTTTCTGTTTTTTTGTGAAAATCTTAATGCGGTTTACAGAATACATCTACTTACCAAGCTTCAACAGTATAGCTCTTATAGTTTCGGAAAAAAGTGGCTGTGACATACGGACGGACAGACAGACAGACGGACATGACGAATCTATAATATAAGGGTTCCGTTTTTTGCCATTTGGCTACGGAACCCTAAAAAGGCATTGAGAATTATTGAGAGGTGTGCCTCCATTCCCGACTCTCACCGCAGTATATTCGTAGATAACAAAATGTTGACCGTCATTTCACTGTATCTATACCGTATCTGTGTTTATGTGTTCTCAAATAAACATGCATGTAAAGCAAGGCGAGGCTAATATCCACAATCTCTGTCAGAGAAATAGGTTAGTTCTTAATGATGTTCATTATGCTCATTTTGATAAGAGCTTAATTAACACTGCGATAAGGGTCTATAATCTTCTTACAAATGACAAAAAAATTGCGATAATATAAAAACATTTGACATGAAAGTAAAATAATATTTTGTAGCCCGTCCATTTTACTCTATGTAATTTTATGAAAAAAAGTTTGACTAATGAGCCTAATACCACTGACTTTTATTTTAATAATGTTATATTTGACAATTCATTGTGATTATCAATTTTGACTGTTTCGTCTGCTGCAATTGACTCTTCTTCTTTAACCGACTTCAAAAATGGAGGAGGTTATAATATATATGTTACACTGTTTTTTTTAGGGTTCCGTACTCAAAGAGTAAAACGGGACCCTATTACTAAGACTTCGCTGTCCGTCCGTCCGTTCGTCTGTCTGTCACCAGGCTGTATCTCAAGAACCGTGATAGCTAATTCCTTAATTATTTCACTAGTGCTAAATAAACATTAGACATTAATAACATTTTACTAAAAATAAGTATTTGCATGGAACTTGGCAAGTTAGCTTAGTACCTACTTAGGTGTAAAGATGAATGCATAATACATGCCAGTACCTATTGATAAATAAAGTTAATTCAATACCACAATGCAAAAATATTAATCTAGAGGTTAATGTTTGCTAAACATGGAAAAGGTTTTCTTCAAAGAAGCTATACTGCAATTAAAACTATCAACATTTGTTAGTTTTACACAATCATTAAAAAGTCTGCAGGCACGTCTAATAAACATATTACGAGCATAACATGTTCTGCTGACAGGGACAGCGAATAATTCCTTATAATTCCAAAATTCTTTTTTTATTCGAAAGAGTATACTCCTGAGGTGGGCCCATTGTCACCAAGTCAGGATCCGATGATGAGATCCCAGGGAAATTGAGGGCAATCCTCAAATTGTATAGGCACGCGTGTAGTGATTTCGGTATTTTCTATTTTAACTAGTGTATTTACCCTCGGAAATCGTAATTTTGGTGAAGTAGAACTGATGATGAAGACCACAGATGACATATGGAACTCCTCAAAGATGTAAAGTACGTGAAATATTCTGACATGATTCCGTTGAAGTAGCAACTAATGAAGTGTTAATTCTGAGATCCTTGAGGAATCGAAGGAAGTAGATAGGTACTTAAATATTATCAGCCCACATATAGCGACTTGGGTTTTATCTTTTATAATCTAATAATCAACGCAATTGCTCTCGGAAAGCAGTTCATGTGGTAAATTAGAAAGGAAATGTGGAAATTTTCATGTACCATGTGGCTTGGCGAAGTACTGAATTGAAGTCGGTTTAAACTTTTTAAAGTAAATTATTATCATTATTTTGTTGCTATATCTGCCTTCTTTTCATTAATTTGTACAATTTATAAATGTGATTAAAATGTATTTGCATGCATTGTTATGTGTTTAAAGCAAATAAATAATTGATTATCATTATGTACTAGTACCAGTAGGTATTATTACGATAGTTTTAAGTTCTAGATTGTAAGACTTGCAATAACCTTACAGGGTCCCATGTTGTACTTACTGTAATGTTTGTAAGACCACTTGTATGCCAACATGAAAGCAATAAAGTTATTCTTATTCTTATGAACGTTAGTGAGTGAGTCAGTGAAATCGGCGTGTTTTTTGGATACTAATAAAATCTAAAGTCCCGCAACCAATTAAACAAGGACGTAAGGAAAAACTATTTAAAATAAATAATTATTAAAAAAAATAATTATATATATATATATAATTGAGAAATGCTATTAAGTATAAGAGTAATGCAATTGAAACTTTATATGTTTAATAAGTCCACTATTGACCCAAGTTATGAGGGTTCAGAAAAACGACAAAGCGCTTCGAGAAAAGGTAGGTAATGCCCTTGCGCTTCGCTCGTCTTGGCAGGGGCACTACCGTGCCCTCAGATTTGTGGCTGAAGGGTGAGGTGAGATTACGAGTTACGTACAATAGCGAGGCAGAGATTTCACCCCTTTCATAATAAAGTTAAGACTAGAGGGATATATTACGAGAAGGTATCTTTATCTCATTGAGGGAGGCAAACAAAACATTCTATTACTATGTTGTTGGGTGAAATTGTGGGGGAGTGAACAAAAGCCACGAGACAGTATCCATTACCCCGCACTTGTGACGTTAACGTATATCTACTTACAGAAAATTGACCCCTTATAATACCTATATACATACGTAGGTATACATATTGGTACAGTCAAGTGCAAAAAAGTATATCGATTTGATCCACTCATAAATGTGTAACGAAACCGCAATCCGCTGACATAAGAGCGATGTGACATATTTATGTGTACTTATGCGCACCCATATTTTTACACTTGATACATGTACAGTCGAACGAATACGTAGGACATAAATAACTGTACAGGATTCTATTGTAAATTATTTATGTTAATTTTGTATAAAGCAGTTACGCTGCTAACGATATTTATTTTCAAAAAAGGAAAAATTTAAAAATTCAGGCTCCGAGCCGGATTCGAACCGGCGACCACAGGCATACATGGCCCGTCGCTACTAACCAACTGAGCTATCGGAACAATCTGTCTCAGCCCCTAAATCTTTCAATTAGTCCCTTCTTACAATTATTCTTATCCACATACAGGATACGCTCAAAAAGCTCAAATGGCTACCTCCATCTGAGGCAATCGGGTAAAAGGGCGTTTTTCAAAAAAAGTGTACAAAACCTCATTTTTTTCAGAATTCGATTTTTTTTGGTTTTTCTTACTCAGAATCGTTGATACTATCGATCCTCATACAAGAAAAAAAGTGTCTCAGATTTACTATGTAAGTTTTTTCTTCCAGTGCTTCACGACCTCAGAGCATAGAATACTAGAGAGAGGACAAGCCGCCGGCGGCCGTGTCGCAGCTGTATGCTCAATGGGCATACACTGCCATACTGTGCACGCGTGCTGATCGCAGACAATATTACGTTTTTTCCCAAAATGCCTGATATGATGCGCGTTTATTGTCAAATAAGCGTGTAGGTATACAAGAGTGTGTGTTTTAGATGTGTGCGTGCTTTCTCTTGTCAATTACTTGGGCGTTGTGTGGGTTAATGTACTTGCGACAGGCTCACTCTATACAAATCGGCCGCCATGTCCGATCTCCTTATATTCATACATCTGTGGTCACGACCATATAAATAAAAAAAGACTGCATACAAAAATGTGACGATCTGGAATCGAATATTTAGGACACTTTTTTTCTTGTATGAGGATCGATAGTATCAAAGATTCTGAGTAAGAAAAACAAAAAAAAAAGAATTCTGAAAAAAAAATTGTTTTGTACACTTTTTTTGAAAAACGCTCAAAAACACTAATACTTTCTTTGTAAAATGTATCTTACGGACCCCGTGTATACAGTACCTATACAATCGGGGGTAACACAAATAATTATCAAATTAAAGGAAACATTTAGGCTCCGAGCCGGTTCGAATCCGAGAGCCACCAGAGCTCCTGAGGATGCTGTTGAGAGTGAGGGGACAAAAAAAAACAGATAGGTTTCTTAGAAAATCATTTAATTTAAGCTGTTATATTCGTCATCAAGAATGCTGCGAGAGCAAGGTGGGGTTGTTCCGGAAGGTGCGTATAGCCAGCTCGTATGCCAGGGCGCCCTGGCGGCCGACGAACAGCGCGGGCGGCGGGCCGGGCGCCGGCGCGCGCGCCGCCGCCTGCAGCGCGGCCGTCACCGCGCGCTCGCGGCCCAGCACCTGAGGGAACTTAACTACTTAGCCACCGCACAACAGTACCTACCATTACACGGTTAAGGCGAGGCCGGTTCCCGATCTTCTCTCCATCTCACTGGCATAAGCGTGAGCGAGATGGAAGTGCGTGTTCGGAAGTGTGTAACATCACTTTTTAGTACATTTTAATTGATTCTTGGAATGGGTCAATTTTCAAAGGAGCTGTTTTTGCTGTCCCACGCCTATAATTTCAAGTCAGTTTAACATAGAGTATTGATACATATATATTTGCATTCTGTGTATTATAAAGTACTTAAAATATGTATTATAATACATTTAACATCAATCGATTCAGAGAAAAAAAAAATCACGTCCTAAAACAGCGAAATTTATCGATTATTCGCGTGTCCCATTTGCAGTTTTGATCAAACAAAATTTCATAACTCTAGACTGCGGCAACGTATAAATAAACAACTTGTACTGTTATAAAGATCATTTATTAGTGTATTAGTTCGAATATTTTCAAAAATTAATGGGCGAATAATTAAAACCAGTGAATTATTTTAGTAGCTGTCCCACGCGTGACCCTTTTATTAGGACTCAAGCTCAATTATCAATAAATACCCTTAAAATCTGTTTTTCTATTGGTTCATCGTAACATTTACTTTACGATTCGATAACACGTTAGTTGAGCTTCAATCACCAACGGGAATGGATGCAGAGCTGGTATTTTTGACGAAGGAAACAGGCAAGTCTTTATAACGATGTATTTTGATACGGCTATCACGACATTTGTATGGGCGTTTATTTATTAATATACGATTGAAATAAAAATGTGTCTTTCATAACAATGGTTAGCAATATGGGGTACGAGTTTCGTGTTTAACTAATGAAGTGAATTCAATTAATAGTTTACGAAAGGCCGCCAAAAAACGTTCATGTTGACATTTGTATGGCGACATTTGTACGGCTATTTTGTCCATACAAATGTCAAACGCAGCATACAAATGTCGATTCAAAATTAAATAAAAAAATATCGTTTAAATGTCCAATAATATTTCTATATTTTATTAGTTTAATTGTTATAATTAATTTTGGGAGATATTGTACTGAAATGATTATTTACCAAGGTCTTTATTGGTACCACTTGCCGACATTTGTATGGCAGAATCGACATTTGTATGGAAGAATCGACATTTGTATGGCACTATATCGACTTTTGTATGAGGCTGTCGACATTTGTATGACGCTGACGACATTTGTATGCCACGATTTTTTTTAAGCATCAATATCTAGCTAACCATTAGAAGCAGAGTGGTGCCTCATGCACGATATTTTTTCTTTTTAAAAACCCTACCTCACGTTGTCGATACGAATCTAATATTAAAAAAAATATAAAAAAACCATACAAATGTCAAAAAAACGTGTTTTTCAAAAATTTACCCGAATACTGGATAATTTATTAAAAATCTATCCGGTTATTGTGTTAAAAAAAGCTATACTTTTTATAAAAAAAAAAAAACATAGATTGTCGTTGAAAATTACGAAATCGAACATTAAAGTTTATTTTTATGGTGATATTTAAGATTTTTTTATAGAGTTATCAAGCCATTTTTTAATATTAGGTTCGGTTATGGTGTTTCTTTGTTTCTTTTTTAGTCTACGGTAATTTTTCTGAAGTAAAATTCTTCATTATTTCTTTACACTGGAAGCTCAAAAATCAATCTTTTCGTCAGATCGTGAACCGGCTTCGCCTTAATATCACGTATTAGAGAAAGAAAGAAAACATTTATTCGTGACAGATTTGGAATGCATATAACATCAGAAAAAGAAATCATCAAGGTATATGGTATAGGTAGGATTTTTAACAATAGGGGTGACATTATCATAACAGATAAAACCTCAGATAACTGAGTCTTCTAAGAAGGTAGATGTCGCCGCACGCCTCCCTAAGGCGTTGTACGAAGGAACTGATTGAAAGATTTCGTGGCCGAGACAGATTGTTCCGATAGCTCTCTAGTTCCGATAGCTCGGTTGGTTAGTACTGTTAGTAGCGACGGGCCATGTATGCCTGTGGTCGCCGGTTCGAATCCGGCTCGGAGCCTAAATTTTTCCTTTATTTTGAAATTTATCAATTTCGTTAGCAGCGTAACTGGGCATTTTTTTTTCAAAGTGTATTATTTTATTTGAATAGGTGGTAAAGTAGCCTTCTGTAGTAATGGTTAAGAGGGCTACTTTACCATACAAATAGTAACGGAATGGACGTAACGGAACGAATACTTCGCAGATTAAAACACGTGTTTAATATACTGTTTTTAACAATTGTAACAGTATTTTACTGAAATCATGTTCAATGATAATGACAGATTAAGATGATTGAGTCGCAATAGCAAACAATTATAGGAACCTTCGTAGTCTTGTAACGGAACCTGGACTCTATTTTTTGGGACCACCACTCGGCGCACAGTTCGCCCGCGATTTCTAGCCACTACTGACAGCTTGTAAACAAAACGAATGATGTTACGTAACGATATGTGATATTAGATCAAAATAAACACCTAATTTGGTAATAAAAATACCTCGTTCCCACAAAATCATCGTAACGGAGTGTGGACATGTCCACTTTTCCAAAATCACTGGACAAGGTTAATTTTAGTTTATTATGTAAAAAATACTTTAACGAGATAAATATAAGGTTGATTTAAGAAATTTCATGTTTTCCACTATCAGAAACAAGTATTTCCAGGCGCAATGTCCTAATACTTCGAATCGATACTTGAAGTTGGCTTTCCACAGGTGGACAGGCAAAAATCGAGGGTCAGCAGCCAGAAAAACCAAGAAAATGTGGTAAATTTAATGCTAAATGATAGGTTTTTTGGGTTTTTATACGATTTAGATATATTATTGACGTTTTAAAATCGCTTGAAGTACAATTTTTCAGCGTGTTTCGTATTTGTAGGGTGTCAAAGGCACTGGACAAGCAATGTACAAGAAAAAAAAAATGCCCAACTGCTTTATACAAAATTAAGATAAAACCCCTTTGTCAAATAATAAAGATAAAAAAAAAAATGCTACAGTTGATATCATTTTGATTTTCGTAACAAAATAAAATGATGCATGTTCCCTACAAAACGCTGATTGAACTCGTTACGCACCCGCGGCGATCACATGACGCTGTCGCGGCGAGCGCGTTGAGTACCTAATCGCGTCGCTCGCATCACGCTCGCAAATCGCCAGTGTGATAAGGCAAAACAAACACCCGATGTGACGCGCTCACACAGACACGCCTCGTTACAATAAACCTAAGCGCAAGTCGGAACAGTTGTACGCTCAGGGGTATTAATCATCATCCTCCTAGCGTTATTCCCGGTTGTGCCCCTAAAGGAGCCCGGGGTCCGCCTTGACACCTAATCCCAAGATTTGGCATAGGCACTAGTTCCACGAAAGCGACTGCAATCTGACCTTCCAACCCAGAGAAAACTAGACCTTATTGGGATTAGTCCGGTTTCCTCACGATGTTTTCCTTCACCGAAAAGCTAACGGTAAATATTTCGTACATAAGTTAGTTTGGTACGAGCCGGGGTTCGAACCCACGACCGCCGCTTGACAGCCGCATGCCTAAACCTGTAGGATACCGTTAGCTCAGGGGTATTAATATACGTACATCTGTACACGCCTTTATGACATTGAGAATAGAGTCCTGTACAGATATTTATGTACGGTCAACGAATTTAATTCCTAGGCCATCATAGAACCTTGCCGTTGCAAATGCTATGTCAATACGGGTTACTAGGATTATTGCGTCGCTATGTAGCAGTTAAAATGACAGGGTTCTACGGCGGCCTAGGAATCATAATTGGTTGACTGTACATATATTAATACCCCTGACTGTACTGTACTCACCTCCGCGTTCATGACGCTGACGGAGCGTCGCTTGAGGAAGACGCCGTGCTTCTTCAGGCAGTGTCGGTTGAAGTCGTGCTTGTAGCTGTACGGCTGCGAGCAAAGCTGCGGGGAAACATACAGCTGTTAAATGTGTATGATCTTTTATGATTATGAAATGAAATGAAATTAAATTTTATTATGTACGTGGGAAATGGGTACAATTTGCAGTTATAGTTGCAGTAGATCTGGTTGGCTCACCACACCCTACCTTTTCAGGTGTACACACATCTAATTACACATATCAAAATAAATTAAATGTCAAAAAAAGTTGATAATACAATTAAAAGGAATCATTTAAAAAATCATTGATATTATAATAACATTTATACATAAGCATTTTCTTAACAAGATTTTTAAATATGTTTAGCTTGTTACACTTAAAACTATCAGGTATCTTACTATAAATTGTGATGCACATCATATAGCAATTCTTGGAGGTAAGAGCTAATCTAGCTGCAGGTTTCTGTAGCTTATGTTTATATTGTGCTCGAACGTTACGGGTACTCATCTGCTGTGCTTCTATAAACTGGGTTTTGTACTTATGAACAAACACAGCTACCTCCAAGATATAGAGACACGGGAAGGTAAGTATGCCATTATCGATAAAGAACGGCCGGCATGATTCCCTTCGACCAATTCCAAAAATTGCTCTTATACAACGTTTCTGTGCTAATAGCACTTAGTCTTTATCAGAACAATTACCCCATTATTTATTATTTTTACAATTATGATTAAAATATTGACATGTAATATGTAATATTATGAATAAATATGATTATGATTATTATGTTACATCATTTTCGGACAGAATAAACGACCGTGCTAACGTAAAATGAAGCAAATCGGTTTATAATTAGTCAATTAAGTACAGTCGCCATCACATACATCGGAGCAAACAAGCACGTCACAAACATCGGAACACACCTCTATTTTCAAGGCATTAGGGAGCATGTGCCGATATTTTTGAGCCCCTATAGTGTACCTATGTATGTGATGGCGACTGTACATAGATTATTGGAATTTGAAGTAAACAAGATAGGTATCGAGCTAGATGCGAATTAAATGGACATTATATCATGCAATAGTACAAATGTCGGACTTAATCACATAAAACACAGTCAAAATTTAACAAAAAATCTTCTTCTTATTTAAGAGCTAGGCTCTTGTCGGTGGAGTAATTTCCAACTTGTTCTACATTCTGCCTTTCTTTTTATTTCTCTGTACGATGAAGCGTTTATTTTCTCTTTTATTTGCTCCATGTAAGATATCCTCGGCCTTCCCCTTTTTCTTTTCCCTTCTATTTTTCCCTCTATTATTGTTTTCATCCAGTCGTCGTGGCGTAACATGTGTCCTATCATTGTTCCTCTCCTGTTTTCAATCATTTCTATCCGATTTCTTTTTTCATTGACTAAATCCAGAACCTCCTCATTAGTTTTCTTTTCCGTCCAACTGACCCTTTCTAACCTCCTCCAACACCACATTTCAAACGCCGCCAGTCATTCTCTGTCCCGTTGCGTCATGATCCACGTTTCGCAGCCGTAGAGTGCTATGCTCCAGATGTAAACTTTAACCAGTTTCTTCCTAGTGCGACTTGCTATTCTGGCAGTGAGTAAATGCCTTTTCGAATTAAAAGCTTTCTTTGCCATGGCTATCCTCGAAATAATATCAGGTGTACATCTAGAATCATCCGTAACAACGCTGCCTAGATATCGGAATGACTTGACTTGCTCAATTAATTTATTACCCAAGAAGATTGAACTAACAACTGTTCTTTTCGACACAACTAGAGTTTTTGTTTTGTTTACGTTGATTTTGAGACCAGATTCTGAAAAAGTAGCATCCATATCATTCAGCATTGCTTGAAGTTCTTTTCCATTTTCAGCAACTGCCGCTATATCGTCTGCAAACCTTATAAACTTAACTTTTTCTCCATTTATTTTGACCCCTCCTGTATTTGACCCCGTTATCTTCCTAATCACATTTTCGATAAATAAATTAAAAATCAGCGGCGAAAGTGGGCATCCTTGACGAACACCTTGACGAATCTTTGCGCTTCCTTTCTGTTCTTCGACTACTATTATTGTTTCCTGTTCTTTGTATAGTTCATGTATTATTCTTCTGTCTCGGTAATCCAGGCCTGCCTCCTTAAGAACTTCCATCATTCTGTTCCAGTCAACCTTATCAAAGGCCTTTTCCAAATCTATAAATGCTATGTGCGTGTCCATATCTAATTCTAACCGGCGGTCAATTAATATTCGTAGCGCAAGTATGGCTTCTCTAGTGCCCTTTCCTTCTCTAAAGCCATACTGGTCCGGTCCTAAATAAGCTTCTACTTTAGGTCTGATTCTATTTTGTATTATCTTTAATAATATCTTGTATTGCTTGTGTATTATCTTTAATAGTATCTTTAATAATATCTAACAAACAATGAGTACCTAAAATTAAAAAAAATAAAATAATTAAGTAATAGTGCACTATTAATAGTACATTGCTATAGAGGCCGGGAAACGAAGGGTTGCAGGCCAAGTAGATATAGAAGACGGATAGGGATACGCGGCCGGCAACCCCGTTTCTCGCCGAGATTTGTATAGTGCTTTTCTCAAACTTGCAATGAAATAAAAAGTAGTCAATATGCTTTATTCGTACAACTAAATAATACGTTTCTGATAGCTGTCGGTGCTGTCACATCATAACCTATAATGGGGAATGGATGAAAATTTTAGAAACGCCTGATTTTTTTTTTGGTGATAGGAATAACCTTCCTTAGCACCAGAAAAAAGTTGCAGACTTTTCAGATGCGTCAATTATTTTTGAAAAATATAAACAGTTTCCTCACTTACGTTTTGTGGTTAGGACGGCGAATGAGACAATTTCCTTGATCCGTCTCATATTACATAAAAATATCATAAAAATCCGTGGTAAACTGACACTGGCAATGATATTGACAGCTGCAGCAGTTATATTGGTCATTGCCAGGGTCAGATATTTAAAATATTTTTTGTAATATGAGACGGATCAAGGAATGTGTCTCATTCGCCGTTCTAACCACAAAACGTAAGTGAGGAAACTGTTTATATTTTTCAAAAATTATTGACGCAGCTGACAAGTTTGCAACTTTTTTCTGGTGCTAAGGAAGGTTATTCCTATCACCAAAAAAATAATCAGGCATTTCTAAAATTTTCATCCATTCCCCATTGTGTCCCACATTTCTTACTAACATTTCGCTTATTCCCTAAATTAAGTATTAGTTTATAGTTATATGAACTTATATCTAACTATATAGACGAGGCACTATTTACAACAAAGAAAACACTTACAATTTTTATGAAATTTTCATACGCCTTCATGTACCTAACTTTTGATTTCGGGGGCACTAAATTATTCATGGCTAATTACTGCTCGCAATTCCGGAGGCGTTCAGTTCAATTCCATATCATTTTCGTCCGAACTCATTTCGAAATCGATGGCTTTTATTAGAAAGTTTCAAAATAATAACGAACTATTGACAAATCCGGCCAACAATAAAAGAAAACTTTTTTCAATTTACGCGCCAAACTTTTTTTAACCTGTTTGAAGCAACGTTTTACCCGGTGACATTAACATTAGTCCTAATCTTTCTTTTTTTTTGGTGATTGAATGCCAAGACGTTCTGTCAAAATTTGACGTTTATAAACAAAAGACGGTTACTTTGCAGGCCTAGGTGTGTAAAGTTGTATGAAATTCCTTTACATATCATCTTCACTAGTCGACCGGATACGTAGTATTTCCGGACCTAATTTGAAGTAAGTCATGTCAACATTTCATTGCAAGTTTGAGAAAATTGTATTTCCGGTACTGAACGGGACAAATACTATTATTATTATTATTATTTTGTGGGCCTTAATATGCCGCTTCGACCAGCAAGTGATCTATTGTGGCAGCCCTTGTTTTAGAGTTCACCGTTAAGTCCCGTTGCCTCCAGGAAATTCCAGATTCTTTGGGCGGTGATATGTTGTACTTCTTGTGGGTACAAATACTATAGTCATAAGCGGAGATTCGCTTTAATTTCTAAGTATACTCAAATATTTAGTATAATACAACAGTATTTAGTTGAAAGGAATCTACAAATTACTTATTCGTTAGGAAACGCCAAACGCCTCACTTCTTCTCATTGCACCCCACGCTCAACTATGTGCCGAGACAGCTGGTGCGACTGTTCACACGCGTTGTCGATGAGTATGAGTATGAGTATGGTGTACAGCTGTGGTACCTTGCAGTTGTATGGCCGCTCGCCCGTGTGCCGCGACAGCTGGTGCGACTGTACACACGCGTTGTCGATGAGTATGAGTATGGTGTACAGCTGTGGTACCTCGCAGTTGTATGGAAGCTCGCCCGTGTGCCGCGACAGCTGGTGCGACTGTACACACGCGTTGTCGATGAGTATGAGTATGAGTATGGTGTAAAGCTGTGGTACCATGCAGTTGTATGGAAGCTCGCCCGTGTGCCGCGACAGCTGGTGCGACTGTACACACGCGTTGTCGATGAGTATGAGTATGAGTATGGTGTACAGCTGTGGTACCATGCAGTTGTATGGAAGCTCGCCCGTGTGCCGCGACAGCTGGTGCGACTGTACACACGCGTTGTCGATGAGTATGAGTATTATGTACAGCTGTGGTACCTCGCAGTTGTATGGCCGCTCGCCCGTGTGCCGCGACAGCTGGTGCGACTGTACACACGCGTTGTCGATGAGTATGAGTATGATGTACAGCTGTGGTACCTCGCAGTTGTATGGCCGCTCGCCCGTGTGCCGCGACAGCTGGTGCGACTGTACACACGCGTTGTCGATGAGTATGAGTATGATGTACAGCTGTGGTACCTCGCAGTTGTATGGCCGCTCGCCCGTGTGCCGCGACAGCTGGTGCGACTGTACACACGCGTTGTCGATGAGTATGAGTATGATGTACAGCTGTGGTACCTCGCAGTTGTATGGCCGCTCGCCCGTGTGCCGCGACAGCTGGTGCGACTGTACACACGCGTTGTCGATGAGTATGAGTATGATGTACAGCTGTGGTACCTCGCAGTTGTATGGCCGCTCGCCCGTGTGCCGCGACAGCTGGTGCGACTGTACACACGCGTTGTCGATGAGTATGAGTATGATGTACAGCTGTGGTACCTCGCAGTTGTATGGCCGCTCGCCCGTGTGCCGCGACAGCTGGTGCGACTGTACACACGCGTTGTCGATGAGTATGAGTATGATGTACAGCTGTGGTACCTCGCAGTTGTATGGCCGCTCGCCCGTGTGCCGCGACAGCTGGTGCGACTGTACACACGCGTTGTCGATGAGTATGAGTATGGTGTACAGCTGTGGTACCTCGCAGTTGTATGGAAGCTCGCCCGTGTGCCGCGACAGCTGGTGCGACTGTACACACGCGTTGTCGATGAGTATGAGTATGATGTACAGCTGTGGTACCTCGCAGTTGTATGGCCGCTCGCCCGTGTGCCGCGACAGCTGGTGCGACTGTACACACGCGTTGTCGATGAGTATGAGTATGATGTACAGCTGTGGTACCTCGCAGTTGTATGGCCGCTCGCCCGTGTGCCGCGACAGCTGGTGCGACTGTACACACGCGTTGTCGATGAGTATGAGTATGATGTACAGCTGTGGTACCTCGCAGTTGTATGGCCGCTCGCCCGTGTGCCGCGACAGCTGGTGCGACTGTACACACGCGTTGTCGATGAGTATGAGTATGATGTACAGCTGTGGTACCTCGCAGTTGTATGGCCGCTCGCCCGTGTGCCGCGACAGCTGGTGCGACTGTACACACGCGTTGTCGATGAGTATGAGTATGATGTACAGCTGTGGTACCTCGCAGTTGTATGGCCGCTCGCCCGTGTGCCGCGACAGCTGGTGCGACTGTACACACGCGTTGTCGATGAGTATGAGTATGATGTACAGCTGTGGTACCTCGCAGTTGTATGGCCGCTCGCCCGTGTGCCGCGACAGCTGGTGCGACTGTACACACGCGTTGTCGATGAGTATGAGTATGATGTACAGCTGTGGTACCTCGCAGTTGTATGGCCGCTCGCCCGTGTGCCGCGACAGCTGGTGCGACTGTACACGCGCGTTGTAGATGAGTATCAGTATGATGTACAGCTGTGGTACCTCGCAGTTGTATGGCCGCTCGCCCGTGTGCCGCGACAGCTGGTGCGACTGTACACACGCGTTGTAGATGAGTATCAGTATGATGTACAGCTGTGGTACCTTGCAGTTGTATGGCCGCTCGCCCGTGTGCCGCGACAGCTGGTGCGACTGTACACGCGCGTTGTAGATGAGTATGAGTATGATGTACAGCTGTGGTACCTCGCAGTTGTATGGCCGCTCGCCCGTGTGCCGCGACAGCTGGTGCGACTGTACACACGCGTTGTAGATGAGTATCAGTATGATGTACAGCTGTGGTACCTCGCAGTTGTATGGCCGCTCGCCCGTGTGCCGCGACAGCTGGTGCGACTGTACACACGCGTTGTAGATGAGTATCAGTATGATGTACAGCTGTGGTACCTCGCAGTTGTATGGCCGCTCGCCCGTGTGCCGCGACAGCTGGTGCGACTGTACACACGCGTTGTAGATGAGTATCAGTATGATGTACAGCTGTGGTACCTCGCAGTTGTATGGCCGCTCGCCCGTGTGCCGCGACAGCTGGTGCGACTGTACACACGCGTTGTAGATGAGTATCAGTATGATGTACAGCTGTGGTACCTCGCAGTTGTATGGCCGCTCGCCCGTGTGCCGCGACAGCTGGTGCGACTGTACACACGCGTTGTAGATGATATCAGTATGATGTACAGCTGTGGTACCTTGCAGTTGTATGGCCGCTCGCCCGTGTGCCGCGACAGCTGGTGCGACTGTACACACGCGTTGTAGATGATATCAGTATGATGTACAGCTGTGGTACCTTGCAGTTGTATGGCCGCTCGCCCGTGTGCCGCGACAGCTGGTGCGACTGTACACACGCGTTGTAGATGAGTATCAGTATGATGTACAGCTGTGGTACCTTGCAGTTGTATGGCCGCTCGCCCGTGTGCCGCGACAGCTGGTGCGACTGTACACACGCGTTGTAGATGAGTATCAGTATGATGTACAGCTGTGGTACCTCGCAGTTGTATGGCCGCTCGCCCGTGTGCACGCGCATGTGGTGCCGCAGCCCGTACGTAGAGAAGAAGGACATGTTGCACTGCTCGCACGCGAACGACTTGTTCGCGGAGTTGTGCGTGCGCACGTGCCGCGACAGCTGGTGCGACTGTACACCAAAGAGTAAGTACTATGAATCAGGGATTGTAACCGGTTTTTTGCAAAAACCTCGAAATAACCACATATCTCAAACTATTTTATACATAAGACTCAGTTGTGTTTTGAGGTAAAGAGTGCGTATTATTAGATTGCCCCATTAGAAAATGAAATAATTAACAAAGAACGAAAAAAACCGGTTACAGTTCCCATACAAAAAATAACCGGTTACAATCCATGCTATGAATATTGCTGTTCATAAAAGTTGTCGTTAAGGCTCGATCTTTAAAATTTTCGTAAAAATGAGTTGTTTAGTAACCACATTATGACGTAACAAGTTACCGTCGGAAAATATATAACAAATAATCTACAAGATATGAGAAGTAACATAGTTTTCGTAGAAATCCATTTTAACAAAAGAAAGTAGAGAAAAACAAATCTAAAGTGAACCCTATTATTTCACTTGTAACCATGGTGCAGTTTGCTGCTCCATTATTTATCAGAAAAAGAAGAAATTTTATAATCTTCTTCATAAAGTAATGGACAAAATAACTTTATTTTCCTACTTTCTTAAATTTCTTGTCGTTTTCTGAAATATTCCGAAAAACATGATACGCTTTCGAACACGCACTTCCATCTCGCTCACGCGTATGCTCAGTGAGAGGGAGAGAAGACCATGAACGTACTGAGCCTTAAGCACATTTCTTTACAATTTGGCAAGCCAATGGACAGTCAGCATCACAAGTAGTTAATCAAAATAACACGCTCAAAATTACCTACACAGATCCTTATTCCTTTGATATTAGAGTCCATGTGTAGATCATTTTGAGCGGGAACTAGGAACGCTTAGCAACTTCTGCTGCTGACTGGACAACATTTCCTGTAATGATGCATAGGTAAATCAAAAACCGTATTAAAGTAGTTTTCAGATTTATTTTCTAACTCGTTGTTATGTTATGAGAATCGCTAAAGTGTATAAACTCGCTATAAACCGTATGTGACGTCATTACTGCGTCTGTAAAATGAAAGGTGTGCACAGGCACCGTAATAATTACCTTACAACCTTTTGAAATTAGCTTCTTTTTAGTTAGAGAGAGTGCTGGAGGCTTAGGTAGGATTTAAAAAACACGTGTAGCTTACTTCGAATAAAAATAAAATGCTCTCAATAGGGAACATTACGCAAAACTCTTCGTAGGTGGCGACACTAGCAGCGTTGACATTGTATCTCGTTCCCACTTGCGGTATTGTCTATGCAAGCATCCTTATCACTCATTTGACAATCGATTGTGCATGTGTGTGTGAATCCCTATATTCCTATACTGGTTTACTATTAGTGCTAGTGCTGCATCTGGCGGCAGAACATTGGAGTAATGTTCCCTATTATGCCCGTATTGGTAGGGTAAATCGCCAGTAACTTTTTTATTGTATGAGTTGGCCAGTTCATACAAAAAAAAAACTCTATATTCCCCTATAATAGAATTCACTTTAGTATAAGGTTTTAATTACTGGCCACCCCTCAATATACACGTTATACTAAATTTAATTATATTATACGTGAATAGAGTTTTTTTAGTATGAGATGGCCAGTTATAGAACGGTGGCCACTTACTGGCGATTTACCCTACCTTTTGCTATATTTTTAACCGACTTCAAAAAAGGAGGAGGTTCTCAATTCGTCTGTATTGGCAAATTGGCTACTGATTTGAAGTCGGTTAAAACTTTGTTTTGAAAGTACAATTATATTCCGCGAGTTTGCCTGTGTTTTTTGCTATACCTACGCGGGCGCAGCGGCGCGGATACGTAGGTAGTAGTAAAATAATATAATAACATACCCTCTTGTACGATTTGCTGCAAGTTTCACATACAAATCTCCTCGTCTGATCGTGGCATGCCTTATGTCTGAAAAAGATTAAGTAGGTGAAAACGTGAAATTTAAACTGTAGCTGTAGCTCTAGTAGCGCGCGAACGCGTTTGCGTTTAGTTTCAATTTGTCTGGCCACGAACAGCGCCTCTAACTATTTGGAACTAAAGGAACTTTTATTATCAAAATCGTTATAAATTGTATCTGTATTTAATGACATGTTTAGTTTTAAAATGAAATTATTATTTTATTATGAATTTTGTATACCTATTATATTTTTTTCCACTTTTTAAATTTTTTAGGTATACCCATTATATTTTTTCCACTGTTGACAATTTATATCTAGGATGCCCTAGCTTTTATTAATAATTTGACATTGAAACACACTTTACTTCCTTGACATTGTACCATTTTAATATTATGATTGTTTTGTTTGTTTTAATTTTGCACTGTATTTTGATTTGACTATTTATATTATTGTTATTCTTATACACTCTGACGATCTTTTTGTGAATTCATGTTATTTTAACTTATAAAAATGACATGTAAATTTTCAAAATGAAATAAATAAATCTAATCTAATCTAACTATTTCGAACTAAAACAGCGAGTACAAACGTATACGTATCGATAAAACTTATACTTGAGCTACTGTACTCAGTACATTTTGTGTTATCCTGATTACATGTCCATTTTAATAATTATGTAAGTATCTATTTATATTACCCCGATTTGCAAACGCGGGTCGAGCAGCTAGAGACAACTGTTACCTATTGCAATTGGTTGTGAAAATCATAAATGAGTTTTTCTACTCGTCAACTTTAATCTTTGATTAAGATTTCGTACACGAAACTAAGATCACATACTTTTTAATCCTGGAGCTCCACGAGCTCGTCACGGAGCTCGTATAGTTTCATAAGATAACCGCCAGCAGTCATCTTATGAATCCAGGAGCTGTATAAGATAACTGTGAAGACATCAACGCGCAAAGATACTAAGCTGCTGCGCTTCATTTCAGCAGGGCGATTTTCAATAGATACCAAGTTTGTTTAATAAATTATTATTTCCGTTGACTCGTAGAAAAAGTATTGTATACAATAGTTATATAATTAACTTTTTAAGTCTCGTACCTTAATTAGGTCACTCAGCAAGCTTCGTGGCCTAAACGTGGTACTCGACTTAAAAAGCATCTATTATATAACGATTGCATAAACTACTATTAAAGATGAGTGTCAATTTGAGGCATGTCTCGGGTTGAAGAACGCACGACTGTTTACCTCATCATCATCATATCAGCCGAAAGACGTCCACTGCTGGACATAGGCTTCCCCCAAAGAGTGCCACAATTACCGTTCCTGCGCCACTCGCATCCAGCGGACTCCCGCGACCTTTACCAGGTCATCAGTCCACCTTGCCACCTGCCCACCCACGCTGCGCCTTCCGGTACGTGGTCGCCACTCGAGAACCTTTCCACCCCAACGGCCATCGGCATCGGTTCTACGTGCAATGTGCCCCGCCCACTGCCACTTCAGTTTAGTGATTCGGAGGGCTACATCGGTTACCTTGGTTCTGCTGCGGATAGCCTCATTTCTGATACGATCGGGCAGAGAAACGTGTAGGCTGTTCACGGGTGATTCTACGAGCGTTCCAACCGCCGTCAGGACCCTGCTCGCATTATTGTCAAAGTTCTTGCAGATTTGCATTACCTTTCCGAGTAATTTTGTAGTAGTCCTGGACTTATTAAAAATACCTGAACATGCCATGCCAGTCTGCCGGTACATTGACAATAATGCAATCAGCGGACTGACGGCGGTTGGAACACTCGTAGAATCACCTCTCCTATTACTTTGCTCAAATTCATACGTGCGAATAACGTGCTTCACAGCCACCCAGACCCCAGGCGTCTGTCTTTTGATTGGGTTCAAAGGCGGCTTGTAACAATTTGCCTAAGAAACATTGTAATATTGTCTCATGGCGTTGCTGGAATAATATGCCACCACCAATAACAACGTCTGTTTAAATTTAAAAAGAAGTTTAGTTTCGAGCGTACTGTACTTCGCTGTACGCCTGTAGCCTGTGGACGAGGTACACGCAGCGTGCTATTAATGCCATGCGTGTACAATATAACGACGCCTTCAGGGTATTGTTGCGGCTGCCGCGATACTGTAGCGCGTCGGGCATGTTCGCCGACGCGCATGTGGATGGATTCCACGCCACGCTGCGCAAGCGCTGCGCCGCGACGCTCCGCAGAGTGCGCACCAGCCGCCACGGTCTCCTGGCTGTCGTGGCAGAGAGATGGGACAGCGCCCTAATCAGGCACTGGACCTCTCAGCACTTAAGTTTAGGTACTAACATAGTTATTTAAGTTTATTGTAATACTAACATCTATGGATTATTTTTGTCCGAAATAAATGCTTTTTTTTTTTTTTTTTTTTTTAAACTCCAACTACTAAAGCAACAAATTTGTTTGACCTAGCTGATCTGCGTCTCAATACGTGTCTGTGCTATATAAGAATTTATCTTGAGTAGGATAGTATTATGGTACTTGCAACTCGGGTTTTGGTTTGGTTTTCGCTGGACATAGCAAGGACTGTACACTGACATTATCTCTGCGACTGTGGCGAGGAGGATCAAAACATAGATCACATCATACAACGCTGCCCCCTGCACTCATACTCGGGGCCTCCAGAAGATCTAGTATAAGTGAACACCTGACGCTCTTACTTGGCTCGGGACCCTGAATGTGGACTTATAATTTTTACTGCATGAAACGTTTATGTACACACGCCATACGATTAAATTAATCTCTGTGTACCGTATCTCTTAGGTTAATACGTTAGTTTTAGTTAGGTAATCGGATCCACTGAAAATCAGCGTCGTTTCACTCTGTGTTTTTGAAGCAACACTAAATTCCTTCTTTAGATCTAAGCCTTATGTGATGAATATTCCTGTTGTTGTTCCAAAATAACTTTATTCTATTCTATTCTAATGGTATATAATAACAACGAGGAATAGTTGCTAGTTACAACTAGTTGTAACGACGTGCTGGAGCAACACGGGGCGGTGGTGGAACGTGTTGTTACAACTAGTTGTCCTTACGAGTTAAGCGACTGCATGCAGTAGAAGGCGGCCACGCACTGGTCGCAGCGGTAGTCGCGCGCGGCGGTGTGCGACCGCTCGTGCTGGAGCAACACGGGGCGGTGGTGGAACGTGTTGTTACAACTAGTTGTCCTTACGAGTTGAGCGACTGCATGCAGTAGAAGGCGGCCACGCACTGGTCGCAGCGGTAGTCGCGCGCGGCGGTGTGCGACCGCTCGTGCTGGAGCAACACGGGGCGGTGGTGGAACGTATTGTTACAACTAGTTGTCCTTACGAGTTTAGCGACTGCATGCAGTAGAAGGCGGCCACACACTGGTCGCAGCGGTAGTCGCGCGCGGCGGTGTGCGACCGCTCGTGCTGGAGCAACACGGGGCGGTGGTGGAACGTGTTGTTACAACTAGTTGTCCTTACGAGTTGAGCGACTGCATGCAGTAGAAGGCGGCCACACACTGGTCGCAGCGGTAGTCGCGCGCGGCGGTGTGCGACCGCTCGTGCTGGAGCAACACGGGGCGGTGGTGGAACGTGTTGTTACAACTAGTTGTCCTTACGAGTTGAGCGACTGCATGCAGTAGAAGGCGGCCACACACTGGTCGCAGCGGTAGTCGCGCGCGGCGGTGTGCGACCGCTCGTGCTGGAGCAACACGGGGCGGTGGTGGAACGTGTTGTTACAACTAGTTGTCCTTACGAGTTGAGCGACTGCATGCAGTAGAAGGCGGCCACACACTGGTCGCAGCGGTAGTCGCGCGCGGCGGTGTGCGACCGCTCGTGCTGGAGCAACACGGGGCGGTGGTGGAACGTGTTGTTACAACTAGTTGTCCTTACGAGTTGAGCGACTGCATGCAGTAGAAGGCGGCCACACACTGGTCGCAGCGGTAGTCGCGCGCGGCGGTGTGCGACCGCTCGTGCTGGAGCAACACGGGGCGGTGGTGGAACGTGTTGTTACAACTAGTTGTCCTTACGAGTTGAGCGACTGCATGCAGTAGAAGGCGGCCACACACTGGTCGCAGCGGTAGTCGCGCGCGGCGGTGTGCGACCGCTCGTGCTGGAGCAACACGGGGCGGTGGTGGAACGTGTTGTTACAACTAGTTGTCCTTACGAGTTGAGCGACTGCATGCAGTAGAAGGCGGCCACACACTGGTCGCAGCGGTAGTCGCGCGCGGCGGTGTGCGACCGCTTGTGCTGGAGCAACGCGCCGCGGTGGTGGAACGTTTTACCGCAGCCCTGCACAGTGCATACAACACATCACACATCAACTTCTTAGCCCCGGTTGTAGCCGAACTTATAAGTACAAAACAAACATTATTTATTGCTCTCGAAAAATAGTATAAACTAAAATTAAATTAACCTATTCGCCGCCACAGACAAAATGCGAGGTGGCACCTCCACGCCACGCAAGTATTAAGTCTGTTTTTGGACTTCGTATTGACGTCGGTGGCAGGTGGGTTGCAACAGTCAGCTACAAAGCGGTCTCTTCCAGACAATTTGGGTAATGGAAATCAGTAGTGGAATTAGTATCAGAGCACAATGAAACATTAATTTTACGAAAGGGACACCCATCTGACTTCCAACACAAAGGGAAAACTAGACCTTGGGATTAGACCGGTTTCTTCACGATGTTTTCGTTTACGAGAAACCCAGTACTGACATACTTAACATTACTGTTTTACACGGGTCTAACGCAATATTACGCGACTTGCTGGGACGACAGTTATCTGCGACCATGACCGGTGCAACACGTGTCGGAACGTCAGAAATAAAGGTAACTAAATATCGCGTTAGACCCGTATAAGACAGTAATTTAAACATATGTGTAAAGCGCGAGAGTTTAAAGTGTTATACTTAACATTATCATCATGTCGCTATCATATAATTGGTTAATTAAGCATTTAATGTATATATAGTTAATTCGATATAAATATAACATTCATTAGACTCTATATCGATATCAAGAATGTCAAAGAGGCAGGGGTTATAAACATTATCTGTAAAATCCACATGATATCAAAACTCGCGTGCATTTTAAGGTGAGGCATCTCGGGTGAAGCTACATACGCGACACTAAAAACCTACTAGGCGGCGCAACATTATCGTAATTCTCCCCAGAAACACACACCGCTACATTTCACGCACACTATCTCACTTTACTGTGACAGGTCACTGACCTCGGTATTTTTTTGCTTTCGTGATATTATACATGTAAATCAGTCACCAACCTCCATACAGAAAGTGAAATTGTCAAAACATCTTATTGAAAAATGTCAGACTTGTTGACATTTCCTTATTCTGCGATGATTCTGCGTATGTTTCTTAGGTACATTTTGGTATATGAAATATGTACTATTGATAAGTCAATAGATTAGTCTTTAGATTGGCAATGTCATAGCAAATCTATTCGGTCTTCGCTAAGGTGCAAAATTTCATGAAAATAAGCAAGCGAAAATTTATTAACATTGCTTGACAAAAGGGGTAACATTATGGTAAGGACTCAGATCGAACTGGCTTTTTGGGGGGCTTGAGCCTGGATGGATAATTAAATTTGAAAATTCAGTTTAATTCTCAAGTCTCAACTCATCAAAATAGAGGGGCCATTAAGCGATCACGTCAGTCAGAATGATCGAGCCTTGTTGGTACGTACCTATTTGTACGTTACTGGGTAGGTAACTATATTAGGTAATCCTTATTTTGCTCCTTAGTTTTATAGTGTGAGAATGCAAAAAAGTAGGTACTACAAATAATACTAAGTATAAAAAACCGTCCTAAAACATAATTATACATTCGGTTTCTGCTGCTGTTGTAAGTGTTATTATGAAAGTGTAACACCAATGTATTAGGTATACCCGTAAACCAATATCAGGCCAGAATATAATTATACTAAACTAGCTGTTGCCCGCGACTTCGTCCGCGTAGAACATGTTATCGTCTAAATGTTTGTTTAAGGAATACATTTTTAAAATCATTGAAATTAGCTCTGTAGTCTTGTAGTAAACAGTCTAAAACTGGAGTTACAAATCCCTTACTTTAAAAATGTTTTGCTCTCCATACAAACTTTGAACACCCTTATAATACCTTTTAGGGGATGAATTTCAAAAAACGCTGGAATGAGTTTTGTAGTCTTTTAACAAACATACTAAGATCGAAGTTACAATTCTCATACTTAAAAATTTTCTTGCTCTGATAGTCTGCATACAAACTTTGAACCTTTGAATTAACGCTTTTCGGGGAAAAATTTAAAAGAAAACACTAAGTTTTTTTATTGTTATAAGTATTTTTTCTACAAAATATCAAGTCTCTATCTCAAAAAATGGGTTTCCCATACGAACCTTGCACCCCTTTTTATTCTCATTAGGGGTCGAATTTTCCAAAACGCTAAAAGTACTTGATTTTTATTGTAATAAGTAATCTTTCAACAAAGTTTTAAGTCCCTCGCTAAAAAAATATTTTCTTCATTCAAACGTTCTTATAAACCCCTAAAGATCGAAGTTTATAAAATGCTGAAAGTATTTAATTTTATTTTTAATTAGTAAGCATTCTACAAAATTGTAAATCGGCTAAAAAAATGTTTCCTCCACACAAATGTTGCACCCACTTTTAACCCCCTTAGGAGTGGAATTTACTAAAACGCTGAATATCCTTTTTTTTGTATTTCAATAACTAATCGTCCTACAAACTTTTAAGCTCCTATCCCAAAAAGAGTTTCCCCATATAAACTTTGCAGCCCTTTTTAACCCTCTTAGGGGTGGAATTTTCCAAAACGCTGAAAGCACTTTGTTTGTACTCAAAAAAGTAATGTTTCTACAAAGTTTTAAGAACCCCCTCAGGAATTGATTTTCGGGATAAAAACTATGCATCTTCCCTGGGACTCTTACTATCTCTATACCAAATTTCATCTAAATGGGTTTTATCCAAATTTTCACCCCCTATTTCATTACCTTGGGAACTATTTTCAGGATAAAAACTATCCGCTTTCATTCTCCGAGACTTAAACTATCTCAATACCAAATTTCATCTAAACGGGTTCCATCAAAAGTTTCATCCTCCATTTCACTCCCTTAGGGGGTGATTTCCGGAATTGAAATTATCCTATGCCCTTTCCCAGGACTTAAACTATCTCTAAACTAAATTTCATCTAAATGAGTTCATCCAAATTTTCACCCCCATTTCACCCGCTTAGGGGATGATTTCCGAAATAAAAAATATTCTATTTCCTTCCCTAGGACTCTAACTATCTCTATACCAAATTTCATCTAAATGGGTTCTATCAACATTTTCACGCCTAATGTCACCCTCCCTCAGGAGCTGATTTTCGGGATAAAAACTATGCATTGTGCTTCCCTCCTCCTCCTACTATACCAAATTTCATCTCCATGGGATTTATCCAAATTTTCAAAACTATCTAATGTCATTCTCCGGGAATCAAACTATCTCTATACCAAATTTCATCTAAACAAATTTTCAACCCCAGTTTCATCCCCTTAGGGGTGGATTTCCGGGATAAAAACTACCCTATATGTCCTTTCCCAGGACTCAAACTATATCTATACCAAATTGTATTCATATAGGTTCCATCCGAATTTTCACCCCTAATTTCATCCCCATAGGGGATGATTTCCGGATTATCCTATATCCTTTCCTAGGACTTAAACTATCTCTAAACCAAAATTTATCAAAATTGCTTACTTCTAAATTTTCACCCTCTCATTTAACCCCTTTAAGGGATGATTTCCGAATTCAAACTCAAACTATTTATAAACCAAATTACATCCAAATCAGTGCCGCGGTTTAAGAAACTCGATATAAATGTTCACCCTCAATTTCACCCCCTTAGGGGTAGATTTCCGGGATAAAAACTACCCTATGTCCTTCCCCGGGACTCAAACTATCTCTATACCAAATTGTATTGAAATGGGTTTCATCCGAATTTTCACCCCTGATTTCAACCCCTTAGGGGATGATTTTCGGGATAAGAACTATCCTATGTCCTTTTCCAGGATTTAAACTATCTCTGATACAAATTTCATCAAAATTGGTTACGTCCAAATTTTCACCTCCTCATTTCACCCTCTATTTTACCCCCTTAGGGGATGATTTCCGGGATCAAACCTATCCTTTGTCCTTCCCCGGGACTCAAACTATTTAAATACCAAATTTTATCCAAATCAGTGCAGCGGTTTAAGTAGAATTAAATAATACGCCAATTAACAAGAAAACATACGTAAATTTAATTCGTAATACACCAGTAAGTATATCTTGTGTGCCGACCGCAATGACAGTTCGTAACCAACTAATCAGCGCCACCAGTGGCCGTATACAGTACTAACACAAACTATATAATAGACAATATTGAATTCGGCCTATTCAAACTTTTATTTCAATACTCCCACTAAATTTGACATGTATTTTATTAGAATTCAATATCATTCATTTACCTATTATATTTCATACAGCAACCATAATAAACATAAAACATCATTAACTTTAACAGAACAGCTTCTTGACTACAATTAATTACAATACTGAAAGTATCTGGTCTCTAAGGTTTGCAAATTGAACTGCAGGCAAAGCCTTTGTAAATATGTCAGCAAGCTGTTCCGAACTTGGCACATATTTAATTAAAAACAACTTTTGTTGGACCTTCTCACGAATAAAATTAAATTTCACATCAATATGTTTACTTTTCCTGTGAAAGACTGGATTATTTATTAGCTTAATAGCACTTTGGTTGTCCATACACAAAGTTGTACAATTGTGCTCAATCTCAATATCTTTGAAAAATTGCCTCAACCATAAAAGATTTTTGGCTGCCTCACAACTTGCCATAAATTCAGCCTCACACGTTGACAAGGCGACACATGGCTGTTTCTGACTTGCCCAAGAAATAGGACCTCCATTCAACATAAACAGGTAACCTGTTGTTGACTTTCTTGTGTCCAAATCCCCTGCAAAACCTGAATCTGAATATCCAAGCAAGTTTTCCTGACTTTGATACTTAATACAAAAATCTTTTGTTTTAATTAGATATTTGATTATTCGTTTCAATTGGACAACATGTTGCAAGCTAGGACTGTTAATGTATCTACTTAAAAAGTTTACACCAAAAGATATATCCGGCCTAGATACATTTGCTAAAAACAGCAATGAGCCAATGGCTTCTCGGAATGGAAAATCAATTTTGACACTATCATGGCTAACATTGTTTTGTATAGGCACATTTGCATCTACAGGAGTGTTACATGGGTTGGCAGTACACATATTGAACTTTCTTATTATCTGTTCAATATAACTTTTCTGATGAATACAGATAGAGTCATCACTCTTGACTATTTCTAAACCCACATATTTATTAAGTTCAGTTTCAGTAATTTGTAACCAAGTCTTTAAATAATCTATGATTAAGTTTAAAACTCGATCTGATTCTGACATAACAAGAGCATCATCAACATACAACATCAACAGTGCTTTGTGTCCCTCAAAATTACCTACAAAAACACAGTTATCTGCCTGTGACTGTTTGAACCCAAACTTCACTAAAAAGTCAGTAAACTTTTTATTCCAGCACCTTGATGCTTGTTTAAGCCCATAGAGGGATCTGTTCAGTTTACATATTTTGTTGGGTGGTGCTCTCACTCCTTCAGGTACTTCCATATATATATCCTCTTCTACATCACCATATAAAAATGCTGTTTTCACATCCAATTGTCTTATATTCCACTTATATTGGGCAGCAAAACTCAGTAATATTCTTATTGACTCGTATCTGGTGGTAGGGGAAAAAGTTTCACTATAATCAATCCCTTGAATTTGTGTAAACCCACGAGCACAAAGGCGAGCTTTATATTTCTCAACTTCGCCATTTTTATTACTTTTAATGTTGAAGACCCATTTCGAAGTAATGGTTCTGTGATTTTCTCGATCAACAAAACTCCATGTTTCGTTTTCAATGTGGGAATCCAACTCTCCAGATATTGCTTGCAACCATAGTTTGCACTCCGGGCTGTTGACTGCATCACTATAAGTTAGTGGAATATCATACTCTAATATATTTGCTTCAAAAACACGGTCTCTGCGTGGCCGCAAAAAATGATCATTATTTAATCCTTCAAGGTCAATTTCTTGCGATGGTACATAAGTCTCATCATGCTCTGCATCAGTAATGTCAGTATATGTGCTGTCAACAGATGAACTATTCTGGCCATTGATATTTTCAAGCTCTTCCTCTTGAAGCTGTTCTATCTCTACCTGTTCTGCTCTTCCTACCTCTACCGGTTCTATCCTTTCTATTCCTGCTGTCCCTGCTTGTTGTGTTACACTTTTATTCTGTTCCCCATAGCTAAGTGTAACTTCAACTTCATTACTTTGAATAGGTAGTGAGCTTTGTTCATCAAAAACAACATTTCTTGACACTGTCACTCTTCTGGTTTCTGGATCATACATCCTGTAATTTGTATGATCATATCCTACCAACATCAGTTTCCGGCTTTTACTCTCCAACTTTGTTCTTAGTTCCTTTGGTACATGGACATAACCTATACACCCAAATACTCTAACATGATCTAAACTGGGTTTAGTACTGGTCCACAGTTCATAAGGTGTCATATTTGGTGTTTGGCTTGAAGATGTTCGATTTAACAGATAAACCGCACAGCTAACTGCTTCTGCCCACATATTGAGGGGTACATTTCGAGCATACAACATGGATCGAGCACTTTCCATGATCGTTCTCATCTCACGTTCTGCTCGACCATTTTCCTCGGGTGTGTATGGTGCAGTTAACTCATGAGAGATGCCTTCACTGTCAAGATAATCTTTAAATAGTTTGTTTTTGTATTCACCTCCATTATCCGAGTGCAACACATGAACAGTATGCAAGAACTTGTTCTTAATTATGGCATTATATTTCTTAAAATATTCTAATGTGTCACTTTTGTTCTTAAGAAAGTACAAATGTCTATAGGCTGTGGCACCATCTTTGAAAATAACAAAATATTTCATACCTTGTACTGAGGGCACGCTCATGGGCCCACAGAGGTCACTATATACCACGTCACCTGGCTGCAGTGGACCTCTGCCAGACTTCTGGAATGGTCTCCGGGCTTGTTTTCCGTAGGCACACCCCTCACACACAAAACTGTCACAGTTTGTTAGGTCCACACCATTTATCACATTATTATTGCACATTTTCTGAATTTCTTTGACGTTTAAGTGTCCTAAACGCTCATGCCAAGTCTTTAAGTCTGACTTTTGCACTAAATTGCACTGATTTAGAATTGTCTTCACTTTCAGTTTATACAAATTGTTACTTTGCAAGGAGGCGCACATTACAACTTCATTATTTTTGTAAATAAATGCTTCATTGTCCCGTTTCACTATTTCATAGCCTTGTCTAGTAACAACTCCTTCCGAGAATAGATTTCTTTTAAGTTTAGGCACATAGAGAACATCTTTCAAGATACTAGTCTCCCACTGACCGTCGACCCACTTCGAGATTAGAATATTTCCTTGACCAACCACCTCCACAACTTCTTGGTTTCCAAGTTTCAAGGGAGTTCCGTTTTATTTCTGCAGCTCTGTGAAATATTCTCTTTTATATGAAAGATGAGCTGAGGCGCCACTATCTAGTATCCACTTGTTGTCTTCATCTTGCTCTGTCCACTCGCAGTGTGCAACATTGAAGGCTAACATGTCTCTTTGTCCTTGACTTTTCTTTTGAGCACGACATTCCTTGGCAAAATGCCCTCGTTTACCACAGTTATAACATGGGTAGCGATGACCCTGGTGCTCTTTGTTGTATTCTTCTTTTGGTTTTGTAGAAGTGGATACTTTCTTCTTTGTGGCTTGTTTAGCTACCAACAAAGCAGTTTCATTCTCTTCTTCTACACTCAAACTAGCCTCTTCATCTAATAATCGTGCAGTCAAATTAACTATAGTTTGACTGCTTGTCTCGAGTGACATCCATGCCTGGCGGAGGGATCTGTACTTAGGAGGCAGTGTACTGAGAATCTTAGTCATGATTGCTGTGTCACTGATCTTTTCTCCACTTTCCTTAAGTTGTTTCGCCAAACTTTCAACTTTCGCTATATGCTGAGCAATACTGTCAGATGACGACATTGTATACTTGTAAAATCGCTCATGGATCATCATTTTAGTAAGCTCAGACTTCTGCTCGTAGATGGACTCGAGTTTGGTTATCATCTCCAACGCTGTCTCGCAATTCTCGATGAGGGCAACTTGACTTAATTGCATGGCAGACGTCATGATAAACATCGCCATTCCGTCGTCTTTGTTCCATTGTGCGGCATTCGAGTCCGTCTTGGTTTCGTTGATATTCAACCCCTTTGCACGTAATGCACACTTAATTTGGAATTTCCACTGTTTAAAATTAGTTCCGTCGAATTTGTCCACTTTACCGGTAACCTCCATTTTTAGGTTAAGAAAAAAAAATGGCTTCCCGTGTAAGTTTACTCGTTAATCGCGGATACACTACACACTACTTTACTGTCTTTCTTTGTTAATCCATCACTCGCGAGGGCGCTGGGCCCATAACCAATTAAATAATACGCCAATTAACAAGAAAACATACGTAAATTTAATTCGTAATACACCAGTAAGTATATCTTGTGTGCCGACCGCAATGACAGTTCGTAACCAACTAATCAGCGCCACCAGTGGCCGTATACAGTACTAACACAAACTATATAATAGACAATATTGAATTCGGCCTATTCAAACTTTTATTTCAATAAGTAGCTCCATACAAATTTTTACCCCCAATTTCATCACCTTAGGGGTAGATTTCCGGGATAAAAACTACTCTATGTCCTTTCCCAGGACTCAAACTATATCTAAACCAAATTGTATTCAAATGGGTTCCATCCGAATTTTCACCCCTTATTTCACCCCCTTAGGGGATGACTTTCGAAATAAATACTATCCTATGTCCTTTCCTAGGATTTAAACTATCTCCAAACCAAATTTCATCAAAATTGGTTACCTCCAAATTTTCACCCCCTCATTTCACCCCCTTAGGGGATGATTTACGGGATCAAGCCTATCCTTTGTCCTTCCCCGGGATTATTTAAATGCCAAATTTCATCCAAATCGGTGCAGCGGTTTAAGTAGCTCCATCCGAATTTTCACCCCTTATTTCACCCCATTAGGGGATGATTTCCGGGATAAAAACTATCCTATGTCCTTTTCTAGGATTTAAACTATCTCAAAACCAAATTTCATCAAATTTGGTTACCTCCAAATTTTCACCCCCTCATTTCACCCCCTTAGGGGATGATTTACGGGATTAAACCTTTTTAATGTCGTTCCACAGGACTTAAAGTATTTATATACCAAATTTCATCCAAATCGGTGCAGCGGTTTTAGTAGCTCCATACAAATTTTCACCCCCAATTTCATCCCCTTAGGGGTCGATTTCCGGGACAAAACCTACCCTATGTCCTTTCCCGGGACTCTAACTATCTCTATACCAAATTTCATCTAAATCGGTTCAGCGGTTTAGGCGTGAAGAGGTAACAGACAGACAGACAGACAGACAGACAGACACACTTTCGCATTTATAATATTAGTATGGATAGTATGGATAGACCTAATAAACTCGTACCTACATATATTAATACGTATTAAGTACTCTTTAATCACTGTCACTGACACCCCCTGGTGCCTCTATGATTGTGATGTACGGTAAGTAGTGTCGTCAGCAAACCGAAAGTGAGTAATGCAGTCGCAGGTGATGGTGATACCTACATCAAAGGGTAGACACTAATAACATAATTATAGTAATTTGTTAGTGCTATGTGGAAGTCATTTGTATATTCATGAAGATCATAAAAACTTTCGGTGCTCTCCAGTACCACATCCAATGAACCTGGTTCAAAGCGATGCGTTGTTAGGACTATAGAATTCGACATTAAAATCGCAAAGCACGATGTAGTTCTGGTTTTTACAAGCTTTATATTAACTTCACCTGTTTGTATGTAGGTTAATTTTGTCAGTAACTTATTTGGTTTTGTTTTATGTATCAGTTAGGGTAGTGTAGACACAAATTTGCGACTTCGAAAAGCTTGTGCCAGTTGCGCGACACGCGTGAAACTGCGAAATTTTAGGACTTTTTTTACATTTACGCCTGAATTTTAAAGTTGATTAAAATGGGGAACTTGCATGGGACTTCAATTTCGAATAAATGGCACTCAATTGATGCGGATATACGTAGAAATATCATACAGAAGAAAAAAAAAACGATTGTATTAGTTTTATCTCACGTTAAAAGGACGAAAAAAAATTATTATTGTTTCGATAAAATAACATAACAGTTACACAGAATATTGAATTGGCACAGAAAATGATATTTTGTATGACAAGTATAGACTTAAACGCAAATGTTGTGGAGATAATTGCAAATTAATGACTGACTCCATAGTAAACGCCCCGAGAATATATGTTGTGACGTCATAGCATAAGCCAGTTTAATATAGAGCATTTTCGGGGGGTGCTGGCGCGTGCAGATTTCAAATGCATATAAAATCAGAAAAATAAATCATAAGAAAGTTTTAGTGCTACAGTTGTTTTAACGCTAAATTATACATTTGATTTTCGCAATAAAATAAAAAGATGCAAGTTCCCTATTCCAACAATTTTATTTGAATTAAACTGTAAATCTGTAAGCTCTAAGGGGACGAAGCTATTGCCCTTCGAAAATTATATATTTTTTCGAACTTCGTCGATTTTAAATTGCCCTGTCTGGACCAAAACATAATCATAAATCCCTCGCGCTATGAGAAAAAATATTATTAATAAAGTTATACTCAATTTAATTTGCTTTCATTAAAACACAGAGAGGTCTGTGAGACTAATAATTCAATCACAATCTCGAAAACACTAAAATAGGTAAAAATTGATTATCAAATAATGAGACATTTCAAAGGGCTTTGCATGCACATTTGCCACCAACTAGCAGAGAGCTAAGCTCAAATGCTCAGTTCTATGCTTAATTTGCTCAGGAAAATTATTCGAAATCATCGCTTTGATTTCGATAGGCGATGACGAGAACGATCTTGAGAAAGCCCAGGCACAACACGAACTCAAAAAACTGAAAGAACCTGAGGAAGAAAGCGTGGAAGAACCTGAAGAAAAGCTTCTAGCTGAACCAAACCAAAAGAAGTCTGTAAATTAAAAAGTAATTATCGTTTTTACATGATTTATAGCCCTCCGTATTGCTTTTAAAAGGCAGAGGGCGGGGCACATTGTGGTGCGGCGGGACAAACCTTTTAATCGGTGCCAGCCGGCAATCCAGTATTGCGTTCGTGTTTCAGCATACAATAAAGAATTTTGTTATTTCACAGTAAACACTTGTACTTCGGTAATCACTTGTGGTTTTTGTATGCACACTTGTAGGATTTTTGAATTTTTTCAATAGTTTTTGATTGAGCGTTAGCGCGCGCGCGATGGGTATTTTTAGTGCACTGTGGTTTGGGGTGGGGGTGAAGGAAAGTTGCCAGGTATGGTGTGTAATAGGATGCGTTCAAAAATGTGTGGTTGTATATTAAAAATAAATAAAGTAAATGAGTAAAATTAATAGTAATGTGTAGGTATTGGCGCCGCCACATTGCACATTTGATATTATTTCTTGTGTAACATTTATGTTGAATATTCAAATTTTAAATTTAGGTACCTAATGCATAAATTGACATTGTTTATTTCTGTTCAATAGTAAGTGTCTATTAGTTGTTAAATGACAATCCTTAATTGGAGATACAATTTCCACTTTGTGTATTAACATTTTGAATATTATTTTATTTTTATTACTTATTATTGACGATCGTGATAAGGACCTATATTGTAATTTTTATCTCGAAAGAAATAAATCTTAACCTAAATCACGTCTAACCGATGGCCGTTGGGGCAGAAAGGTTCTCGGGTGGGGACCGGACTGATGACCTGGTGAAGGTCGCGGGAGTCCGCTGGATGCGGGTGGCGCAGAACCGGTCATTGTGGCAATCTTTGAGGGAGGCCTTTGTACAGCAGTTGACGTCTTTCGGCTGATATGATGATGATTATTTATTGCTTTTATCCATTGATACTTGGTACTCGAAGGCCTTTTGCACTCAATTCTTCAAAAAAGCTATTTTTACCTTTTTTCCGTATTTTCAAGATTGTGCGTGTAGTCTTACAGAATTTATAAAAGGTTTGTATAAAAGAAAATTACATATCAACAAAACTTTATATCCAACAATTTTTCTCATTGGACGAGGGATTTTGCCAATATTTTGATCCGGACGGGACCATGACTTAAAATTGACAATCTTCGGGAAAATAGACTATCTTTGAAGGGCCATCGCTTGAGTTTATAGACCTGTGGCTTAACTCAAATTGTTTTAAATTTATTTATCTTTTAAAGTGTACTACAGCTTGATGGTCAAAGTAGCATAGTTTGTGACTTTTAAACCAAAATTTCGTGTTCACACTATCCTAACTATATATCGGTTCAATATACCGAAAAACCATGCCCTTGCGATTTAAGCCTATTTTGTGTCGATTTCTACTGACCTATATCTACAAAGAATAATATAGGTAAGCAATATTATATCGTAAACTAGTGAATATCTGTGAGTTAATTCAAATGAACCCTAAGCATCCTCCAATGTGTGAATCCTCTTTAGTAGCAAGCGTCCATAGGCTTCGATATCTCGCAAACCGTGTGTTTGTTTGCAAAATACATGGTATAAAAAAATTGTACTAATAATAATTCTTTGATAATTGTACTGACTGTCGTACTTCCTGGATGGCCCCTCGATTTCGATTCCTGCTTGTAAGTAATGTATTTTATTTACTCATATTTCTTTTGTACGCATAGGATTACAAATGATATGCCATTTTATACTATATATGTATGTATCACATACATACATATAAACCTGAGCTCTGCTTGGGTGAAAATAGAGAAAAAGAATTTCCCAGATATGAGACTTAGCTGGTAAGGCGAAAAAATTATATATTCTATACTACTATATATAGAATGGGTGGCGCAGGACCGGTCATTTTGGCACTCTTTTGGGGAGGCATATGTCCAGCAGTGGACGTCTTTCGGCTGATATGATAATGATGATGATATATAGAATATTTTTCTTTTTCGCCTTATCACAAAGGTATAAGGTGCCAAATTGTAAACATAGCTCGGAAGTCGATTTTAGCTACCTAATTGTATTCTCATTGGCAAGATCCGTCACATCATTATATCCTTCCCATCAGTGGCGTGCACAGAGTTTTTAGACAGGGTAGGCAGTTTTTTTAATGCTTATTATCTTACCTAAACTTTGCTTTTGTCAGGCCGATCGCTACCGAAAGAAAGAAACATTCATCACGTCTATAGGGTCATTTCGCCGGTTACGCGACCACCTTCGGTTAGCGACCACTTGAAGAACATGTTTTTTTTCATTTTAAGATAACATCAATTCTACAGAGCCTATTGAAACAGTCAGCCGTATGCCTTATTGTTTGTAGTTATGGAATAGAAATTTACAAAAAATACGAGAAAATATGCTTTCAGTTCACCAAGTCAGCTAAGTGGTCGCTAACCGGCACATAAAATTAGGTGGTCGCCAACCGGCGAAATGACCCTACCTACACTCTGTATTCACGGTGTACGGCTATCACACACAGGACGCCCAGTAGGTCAATCACGTAACGCATTGAACGCGCGTCTGACAGTAAATCACAATCTAACTGTCATTTTTCCATATAAAATTGACATTTAGACCTTACAGACGCGCGTATGAAAAGTTACGTGATCGACCCACAGGACGGCCCGCGAGCTGAGTCGCGGTGACATAGAATATTCGTCTCTTTCTAGACGTTCTAATTAGAAAGAGAGGGATAAACTACCTCGGCGCGACACACCGGCCGGCAGTGCCGATACATACTGCTGCTCATTTTTCACACTAAATTAAATATTAAATCTTATTCTCAATTTCTCACGTAACAAAACAAACAACAGACTGTTTTTAAATTTGAGAACAACACAGACGGGAAACAAAATAATCTAAGTACTTGCCTACTTGCATGTTAACAGCCGTCCACCCAAATTAGCAGTTTTTTGTTGCAAATCCGGCAATTGTCACCTGCACCTTCCTTTTCGAACAACTTTCATCTTTAATGCAATAGGTAATTTGCCGAAAATGCCGTCACAACTCACAATAACACTCGCCGCGTCGACCTCCATGTTTCATATCTCACACAAATTCTCATCTCACTAACATAAACTCTCATCCAATTAATTAAACAAAACCAAACCACGCATTAGCTCACAGCAAAAACCACAAAACACTCAAAACCGATTTTTTTAAACAAATCTAAATACAATTCGCGCCGTTCGCGCGCGTCAATTACGCGTTAGCTAGCAAGTCATAACAAAACACAAAAAAGTGATAAAATTACGATGTATTTGAATTGGAAAAGAACGCTTGTGGAAATACCGTTTCTAAATTTTGTCGCCTAATGTTGACAACGCGGCGCTCGCTCGGGCGATATTGGAACTATTCGAAATGTAAGAAAGAGAAAGAGAAGATATCAAATCGCATACCACTGCTTGTTTATTGTGGGCGTGATACATCATCTAGCCTACATGACGCGCAAGCGACCGCGTCTTCCCAAGTCCGGCGGCCGGAATCGACGAACATTTTACTTAAAGATTTCAAAGGCTAGCTGTGTGAGTTATGTATGCGTGTGTTCGTAATGTATAGGTTCAACTCCGACTTTTGGCAAAGTACGCCTCAGGCGAGTCAGGCGGCAAGTGTATCAGAAGTTAATAAATTTGCGTCCGCGTGGGTCACCACGTGATGCCGCGAAATTCAAATTTATAATTCACGAAATAATAACTGTAGTTAATTGTTTATGTAATAATATTACACTGTTATTTTCGTTGCAGTATTTAATTGTGTTGCGTTATTATTATATTATACTGAAAGTACAAGGGTAGGCAGCGCCTTTTTGCCTATATGGAGTGCACGCCACTGCTTCCCATAAAGCTTTAAAGGCCTGGCCATGAGTTTCTGGCTAAGCAGCGAGCGGCAGCGGGAACGTGCTATTCCGGATAGGCATACGAATTCCACCATAGCGTTTAAGATACGGAACCGATTAATAAGGTGTCAATCGATTCATAATAACGCTCCGTGTGTCCCATCTACGTTAAACTAGACATGCTAATTAGCTTGAAATCTTGCGAGTATGGTACGGAACCCTCGTGCACAAGTCCGACTCGCACTTGACCAAGACGCAAGCAGATTACAAAATCAGCATACTTAATCTAAATATGTCTGTTCTAGTGAATTCCTTAGCCTCAGAGTAGGTAAAGAAAATGAAACAAATTCTTCATTAGTAGAAATGTTTTATACCACAAGACTAAAAAGTATATCATTCAATGTAAATAACATCATACAATGAAATCATCCTACTTCATTATTTGTAGGTAAAAAAATATGTTAGGCAACAAAATTATGCAAAACTATATATTATGCAATGGAATACTTTACTGTTTAGGCATATTAATTATTATAATTATTTACTACTTCTTCTTCCTCACTTGACTTTCAAACTCTCACTCAGGTCTGCCATGAACCCGCTTAGCGGGCGCCTACGCCGTAGGCATCGCTCCTTGTAGTGCTTAGATATTCTGGGCAGTGAATGTGTTCAAAACTTGGAGTTGAAGTGTAGTTAGGAGGTATCTTGAAGAACTGTATCCAATTGGGTGACAATAATCCGTCTTGATTTGACCACAATAAACACAAATTACATCATGCTTGCAGATTCCGAGTAGGTATAAATATTCTGACAATGTCTTTCCACATTCAATTGGTTGGAACTGCAGGGGATTTAACTGGATGGCGTCATTATTACAGCGGATCACAATATACTATCATAATCGTTATAGATTGTACACTATACGATTTTCATTGTATTTAATATATTATTATTTTATTGAAAACGATATACAGGGTGGAATTTCATAAACTGTACAAAATAAAAGGAGAAAAATTTCAGCCAATTTCATCGGTGAAACGGTGTTTTTTTTTTTTTTTTCTAGTCATTAGTTTTTTTTTTACAGAATTTTGAAAATTTTTGTAAATACTCGGGTAATACACCTAATTCAGACGGTATAACTTTTGATCCAATGGTCCTAAAATGAAAATAAAAAATGCAGAGTATTACCAAGGGACAGGTTAATAATTCTTAATAATAATAAAACACCAACTAGAAGAGAAAATCCGCAAAAAAAATTATTGTTTTTGAAAAATGGCTACAAAAATTACGAATTTTAAAAGAAAAACACAATTTTCTGAAAAAAACGCAGATTTAGTTACCATTTTTTTTGCTTAGTATTAAACCTCACTTAATGCCGATTCTAAAACCGTTTTTAAACTGTCTCAGACTTTGAAAAATACCACGCTAATGGGTACGTAAATCAAACCATAATTTTATTAATTTTAATCCTCTTAAAATCCTTAATGACCGCTTGTTCCCAGGTAGTTGAAGGGTGTTTTTGGGTTGAAGGTGGAGATAACATGAGGGGTATAAAGGCATTGGGCAATAGGTCAACTATTCAGTCGCTCGCAAATCGCAATTGCTTGTCTTTGCTCGCCACTTCTTTGATTACTCCAGTACTTGTTCAGTTTGAATCATCATGCCCCGCTTACGAGAGTTTTCGCCGTTACAAATAGCCAACATGCACTATTATTATGGATTGTGCCATGGATTTGCAAGAGCTGCGTGTATCGCCTATTTGGAGCAGTATCCTAATGACGTTCCAAGACCGGCTGCTCGCCACTTTCAAGAAGTTCATCGCCGGTTGTGCAATATTGGCCTGGGATACGGTGGCCGAGATCGCCGAGAGCCAGGAAACATAATTGATGTTGCCATAGAAGAAGCAGTTCTCAGAGACTTGTACGCGGACCCAACCACGAGTCTAAGACGCTTGGCATTGAGGCACGGAATCTCAAAATTCTCTGTCTGGAAAATTTTGAAGAAGGAAGGACTGCATCCATTTGCCAGCTTGAATTTGTTGCGTAGCCCGTCGAATCATTCCCGGATTATTTTTTATTTCTTGTGCTGCATTTAAAATTCTGTCGTGCAATTCTGCTTCGGTATTGACGATTCTGTGATATACCCGTTGCTTCATATCACCCCAAAGAAAATAATCCAACGGCGTCATATCAGGCGATCTTGCAGGCCATCCAACGGGGCCGTCTCGGCCGATCCACCTATTGGGATATTGCTCATTTAAAAAATGTCGAACTCTTAATGCCCAATGAGCTGGGCATCCATCCATTTGGAGAAACAGGCGTTGTCTCACATCTAACATCACATCTTCCAAAAGCTCTGGGAGCTCGTCTCTCAGTAACAGTAAAAATCTGTCGGCGTTCAAAGTATTCGGTAAGAAGACTGGTCCAATCAATTGATCGTCGAGTACCGCTGCCCAAACGTTTATGGAGAATTGGTCTTGAAAATTAGATGGTCTTACTAGGTTTGGATTATCGTGAGCCCATGTGTGTAAATTTCTGAAGTTAGTTATTCCCGTATGAGTAAATCTTGCTTCGTCCATCCATAAAATTCTTCTAGTAAATTCCGGATCCCTTCTGATATTGCCAAGTATCCAAGTCGACATAACACACCTAACGCGGGCATCGCCAATTTGCAAATTTTGTACCCGTTGATAATGAAATGGATGCAGTCCTTCCTTCTTCAAAATTTTCCAGACAGAGAATTTTGAGATTCCGTGCCTCAATGCCAAGCGTCTTAGACTCGTGGTTGGGTCCGCGTACAAGTCTCTGAGAACTGCTTCTTCTATGGCAACATCAATTATGTTTCCTGGCTCTCGGCGATCTCGGCCACCGTATCCCAGGCCAATATTGCACAACCGGCGATGAACTTCTTGAAAGTGGCGAGCAGCAGGTCTTGGAACGTCATTAGGATACTGCTCGAAATAGGCGATACACGCAGCTCTTGCAGATCCATGGCACAATCCATAATAATAGTGCATGTTGGCTATTTGTAACGGCGAAAACTCTCGTAAGCGGGGCATGATGATTCAAACTGAACAAGTACTGGAGTAATCAAAGAAGTGGCGAGCAAAGACAAGCAATTGCGATTTGCGAGCGACTGAATAGTTGACCTATTGCCCAATGCCTTTATACCCCTCATGTTATCTCCACCTTCAACCCAAAAACACCCTTCAACTACCTGGGAACAAGCGGTCATTAAGGATTTTAAGAGGATTAAAATTAATAAAATTATGGTTTGATTTACGTACCCATTTGCGTGGTATTTTTCAAAGTCTGAGACAGTTTAAAAACGGTTTTAGAATCGGCATTAAGTGAGGTTTAATACTAAGCAAAAAAAATGGTAACTAAATCTGCGTTTTTTTCAGAAAATTGTGTTTTTCTTTTAAAATTCGTAATTTTTGTAGCCATTTTTCAAAAACAATAATTTTTTTTGCGGATTTTCTCTTCTAGTTGGTTTTCTATTGTTATTAAGAATTATTAACCTGTCCCTTGGTAATACTCTGCATTTTTTATTTTCATTTTAGGACCATTGGATCAAAAGTTATACCGTCTGAATTAGGTGTATTACCCGAGTTTTTACAAAAATTTTCAAAATTCTGTAAAAAAAAAACTAATGACTAGAAAAAAAAAAAAAACACCGTTTCACCGATGAAATTGGCTGAAATTTTTCTCCTTTTATTTTGTACAGTTTATGAAATTCCACCCTGTACATATCTAAGTCCTAAGACAGCGTAAATGCCAAATGTCAAATCTTTCTATATGACAGATCGCTGCCCCAATATTATAGGGTTCTATGTTGCACTTTTATCAACTTGAAATTTGAAGTCTGTCAGAGTGATACTAGGTCTAAATTGAAGAACCCCGACAATGTAACATAGAACCCTATAATATTGGGGCAGCGAGATGTATCGCACATAAACCGTACTAGACAATGTGACCCGTGTGATAAAAAAATATTCCACATTCTAAAGAAACGTATTCGAACTTCTTTCATTAATAACGGGATCTTAAGATGAGAAATATGAAAAATCGGGTTGTAATCGTAGGGTTTGTGAACGAACTTTTGTGTTTTAAATTAGAACAAATTGTAAAAATGACCGAAAATCTATTTTAAACGTTTATCCACCCACATGACACCCTATTAATTCTCCCTGAAAACGTATTATTTTCTAACAGCTGGTATTAAACTAGCGAATTTTACAGTTGTCAAAATGCAAAAAATCGCGGCAGACGTCCGTCCAGCCCGAGGCCCCTTGGCCATCTGCCTACTAAAATTCAAACGAATGACTTACGCGCATCCGTTTTGAGCGAGATTTTATATTTATGTGCTTAATGTTACTAATTTACATTAATTAAAAATAAAATTAGCCTACTACGTTGTCAAATATATAATAAGGAATAAAAGGATAAAAAAGATAAAAAGGTAATAGTGTAATCAGGGACTAAGTTTGATAATATTGAAATTATGAGTGAAAGAAGAATATGACAGCGGCTACCAGCCTAAATTAGTAATTGTTGGAAGACCTAGGCGAACATTCCTAGATCATAATATGACGATCTAGAGAAGGGCCAGGTCAAGAACATTCTATACTATCGAGCGTTGTATGTACTGATTGAAAGAAAGTTTCGTATCAAGTGGAAAGGAGTGGTCCTTGTATATTCCTTTCAATTCTATTAAAATGTATTTATTCAGATAACATGATCCATTTTGTAAGGCGGCCTGTACACCTGTAAGTTCAGTACAAATACTGCTCACGTAAGTCGCTGTAAGCAATATTTGTACTGAACTTACGTAAGTAACTTACAGGTGTTAGTTAAACATTACAGTTATGTGTTAGTATTGGTTTAGATAAAAATACTACATTCAAAACTTAAATTCTAAATTCGATTTGACAGTTTTAATCAAACCGTAGGTATAGTATTGGGCACTCAAAACAGCCGGCTATCATTTTTAGGAATGCATTGTTGCTGCCTCGCAGTCTGCTTAAGAGTGATGCTGCTTTCTTTCGCAGGATGGCGTGAAAACCATCCGTGCGGGCTTCCGCAAACATCGTTGACGCGCTGCAGAAGCGTGGCAACCCCAATAGCGCACTAAACCCATTGTTATTGGAACCGCAGAGCATTGTACGATTTTTGGCTATACTTGACCCATAGGCATGCATGTGGGAAAGAGTCCATGATTTTGAGTATTACTAGCTTTTGCCCGCGACGTCGTCCGCGTGGAGGTCGTTTAAATATATCGTGCCTCCCTACAAACTTCCGCCCTCTAATTCTCCCATTTAGGGGATGATTTCCGGGATAAAAACTATCCTATATCCTTCCCCAGGATTTAAACTTTCTCCATACCAAATTTCATTACAATCGGTTCAGCGTTTTAGGCGTGAAAAGGTAACAGACAGACAGAGTTATTTTCGCAATGATAACTTTAAGTAGGGTAGATAATGAAGAACTAGATAATGAAGAATGTTAAGCAGTATACGGAACTTCTCCGGTTTCCTAACATTATTTATTATTCGGGAAACCAACAGCTACAATAATTAACATAAGATTTGAACATGTGATACAAGAAAGCCAATTACAGGTTCTCACCAGTAGTAACATAATAATATTAAAAAAAAACAACTGGTGGATACCACTAAATATACACTGCATCACAAGAACCTTAGTGAAATAGTGGTAATAAAACGAAATAAATCATATTTCAAACATTGAAATATTGAAACAATGCAGTTGGTATAATATAATTCACCTGGGGTCGCCCACCATACAACATTGTTTGTATTGTTTCAAAAAAGGCCAAAACAAAACAAATGCAACTCTATTCCAACCCAAAATGGTTTAAATTCCTTTAAATAATTTTGGCCGTATATATACGGCCGCGGTATAGGACGAGAGAAGCACTCTGTCAGGCTACGCCTCACATTTGGATGTTACTATTTAAGATGTCAATATCCAGCTCCTTCGCTTCGTCAGATTATTTTGGTTTTTACCAGCACGTATTAAGAAACTATTTGGTTAATTTGGTGATCTTCCCGCAATACGGGCACATCCCTTCTTTGAAAAATGAAAATGAAAAATGAAAATGTTTTATTTCATAGATTGCTAGGTTACATTGAAAATAAGGTTGGGTCTTCCTAGTAGGTAAAAAATACCTGTGTCAGGAAGACCCGCTCCTCCATAAAAAAGCAGTTAATGTTAATTTCTTATATGTAGGTAAATATTTATAACATAAAATAAAAACAAAGACGAATTAGGTATCACAGGCATAGTGTCGTGACCCTAAAGTTGAGTGTGTGTGTGTGTGTGTGTGTGCGTGTGTGTGTGTGTGTGTGTGCGCGCCTGTGTGTGCGCTTGTGAGTGTGTGTGTTAGTGTGTGCGTGCATGTGTGTTAGTGTGTGCGTGCGTGTGTGTTGTTTGATAAAGTAGGTATATATTATATATAACATTTTCCATTTTGTTATGTTTTACTAACTATAGAATTAAAATTAGATTAATACAAGATTAAGTAACAGTTCAGTATCTTCATAACTTAGCATCTTTAACCATTCCGTTAGAGACCTCTTACAATTATATTTCTTTTGTTGATAGATATTAATTTTAACATTTATTTTATTATAAAGGTATGCTGCACGTGTCTTATACTGCCTTTTAGCAAACAAAGATCTATATGTTGTAAGTGGGGCAACGGTGTTTTTACGTCTTCTAGTTAAAAGCGTTGGATTAAATTTTAGTGTTTTATGTAACTTTAATGTTGTATGAGGATATACAGTTTTCGCATTGATAATTGGTCACTAATTTTATACAGTTCATTTGTGGGAAATCTGTATGGCCTCAAGTACATTACCTTTAACAGACACCGTTGCCCTCTTTCAACCTCCAAGAATTTGGATTTAGTTGCTCCACCCCAGACGGTGATACAGTAGGTCATGATGGATTCCGCTAACGATACATATAGTTGGTTAAGTAGTGTCTTGTTTGCAATATGTCGAAGAATTTTAAAGATCCATACCAATTTTCGAATTCTACCATTTACAAATTCAATATGCTGATGCCAAGATAGGCGCTGGTCTAAGATGACACCAAGGTATTTAGTGGAACTAGCCCTCTCAATGTCCTTACAGTTACATAGAAGGCGATCAGTAAGTGAACAGGTGTGTATTTTGAGGTTTAGGTTAGTCTGTGGTTGAGTGCTATTGTACTTGGTAAAACAAATGTAGTTCGTTTTTTTAACGTTTAAAGTGAGGAGGTTGGATTTTAGCCACGAGGATACCCTACCAAGACCCACATTTGCATTCACGAACACCGACTCCCAGGAATCACCCTCAAAGACGATGACAGTGTCATCAGCATAAGACTGGATATTACCGTGGTTTACATTTAGGTTAATTAGATCGTTGATGTAGATTAAAAATAACGTGGGCCCCAAGATACTTCCCTGGGGGACGCCAAAAGTGATGTCAACTTCATTGCTTATGTGGTCTCCCAACTTAGTTTTTTGAGTGCGACCATGTAGATAGTCACTTAGCAATCTCAGTGGGAGTCCCCTAATACCAACGCACTCCATCTTGCGTACGAGTGTGGGGAGAGAGACGGTGTCAAAGGCCTTTTTTAAATCGAGAAACACAGCTAAGCATTTTTTTCCACTTTCTATTTTGTCTATAATTAGGTTTGTGAGTGAAAGAATCGCGTCCTCAGTGGATCTAGATCGCCGAAAGCCAAACTGGAAGTCAGAAATGATGTTAAATTTATCTAAATATGCTATTAGTCTATTATTTATTAGTTTTTCAATTATTTTAGAAATAGCTGGCAGTACTGATATTGGTCTGTAGTTGTTGACGTCGTCTCTCTCACCACTCTTGTACACAGGAGTGACAATAGATTGTTTAAGTGGGCCGGGGAACATTCCTGTGCTGAAGCAAAGATTAGCTAAGTGGCTAATAACAGGAGCAACATGGTTTTTTAGCAGTTTGAGAAATTTGGTTGGTATGTTGTCCCATCCAGGGGCACTTTCCGTTCTTAGGCTCATGACGATGGCACCCACTTCCTGAGGGTCAGTGTCCAGGAGAACAAAGGATGAAGTCGTCCAATGGGGCTGGTCATCGTCGTTCGAATTATCAGCTGAATAATTTGAGTTGTTAATATTCTCGGCCAGTGTTTTTCCGATCTCCGCAAAAAAGTTGTTGACATTATTAACAGAAATAGTTGGTGATGGATTACTGTTAAGTAATTCAGTATTTTTAATTTTTGTAGATTTGTAGTGTGTAATCTTTTTAATAGTTTTCCAGTGTTTTTGAGTATTTGACATGTATTTAAAGCAATAATGTCGATGTTACCTCGTAGTCGCACTTGTACCGCGGCTCGCTGTGCATCACGAGGTGGCTGGTCAGGTTCTTGGTGATCTTCCCGCAGTACGGGCACATCCCTTATTTGGTATTCGACATGTATTTAAAGCAATAATGTCGATGTTACCTCGTAGTCGCACTTGTACCGCGGCTCGCTGTGCACCACGAGGTGGCTCGTCAGGTTCTTGGTGATCTTCCCGCAGTACGGGCACATCCCTTCTTTGGTATTCGACATGTATTTAAAGCAATAATGTCGATGTTACCTCGTAGTCGCACTTGTAACGCGCCTCGCTGTGCAGCACGAGGTGGCTGGTCAGGTTCTTGGTGATCTTCCCGCAGTACGGGCACGCACATCCCTTCTTTGGTATTCGACTAGTATTTAAAGCAATAATGTCGATGTTACCTCGTAGTCGCACTTGTACCGCGCCTCGCTGTGCAGCACGAGGTGGCTGGTCAGGTTCTTGGTGATCTTCCCGCAGTACGGGCACATCCCTTCTTTGGTATTCGACTAGTATTTAAAGCAATAATGTCGATGTTACCTCGTAGTCGCACTTGTACCGCGCCTCGCTGTGCAGCACGAGGTGGCTGGTCAGGTTCTTGGTGATCTTCCCGCAGTACGGGCACATCCCTTCTTTGGTATTCGACTAGTATTTAAAGCAATAATGTCGATGTTACCTCGTAGTCGCACTTGTACCGCGCCTCGCTGTGCAGCACGAGGTGGCTGGTCAGGTTCTTGGTGATCTTCCCGCAGTACGGGCACATCCCTTCTTTGCTCCTCGACTTATATTTCTTCTTCTCTCTCGGCGGCCGCGGCTCGTACGTGGCCACAACCCGCAAGTCTTCTATCCACGTCGGCTTTATGCGCACCCTCTTGGAAGCCGGTTTGTCAGTGTTGGTTGTCCCGTTTTTGTACGGTTTTGGCACTAGAATAATACTTGCGTTAACAAAACTGCCAACGATTTGGTAGCCTTACCCACGCTCGTAACCGATAACATGCGAGAAATCGTTTGTAGAGGAGCAGAGCGCCCACCAAGCGTTCAGTCAGCGTCATATAGTTAGTAGCAGCCAAAGTAGCCAAATATATCGCAACATATCCTTACTCCTATCACAGTATAAAGAACTACAACCATTAGGCAAGCTTCATTCATCTACGAATTTACGCACGCGCTTAGCGTAACCGCTCAAGAGTCAGGGTTGTCAAAAATATGTTTGGAGAGATATTAATTTATTTATAATTACTTGATTCGTTTTCAATCATTTCAAAAGTAGGTACCTATTCACTCAGATCTTTAAATAGAAATATAGAAGTTTAGAAAAGACGGCCATTATTTTTCTTTTTCAAAATCGTTATTGGTTCCGAGGGGCTTTTTAATAAGAATCCAATATTGGATTTTCAAAAAGTGGCCGCCATCTTGAAATTCTTCAAATACTGCCCGATTTGGTTCAAAATCGATATAGTCTGAGGGTTCGCGGGGCCTCTTAATATGAATCCGAGCTTGGATTGTAAGTAAGTTGCCGCCATCTTGAAATTCTTTAAATTCAGTCCGATTTGGTCCAAAATCGATATCTGAGGGTCCGCGTGGCCTCTTAATATGAATTCGAGCCTGGATTGAAAATAAGTTGCCGCCATCTTGAAATTCTTGAAATACAGTCCGATTTGGTTCTAAATCGATATCTGAGGGTCCGCGGGGCCTCTTAATATGAATCCGAGCTTGGATGGTAAAAAAGTTGCCGCCATCTTGAAGTTCTTGAAAAACAGTCGGATTTGGTTCAAAATCGATATCTGAGGGTCCGCGGGGCCTCTTAATATGAATCCGAGCTTGGATTGTAAAAAAAAGGCCGCCATCTTGAAATTCTTGAAAAACAGTCCGATTTGGTTCAAAATCGATATCTGAGGGTCCGCGGGGCCTCTTAATATGAATCCGAGCTTGGATTGTAAAAAAGTGGCCGCCATCTTGAAATTCTTGAAAAACACTCCGATTTGGTTGAAAATCGATATCTGAGGGTCCGCGGGGCCTCTTAATATGAATCCGAGCTTGGATTGTAAAAAAGTTGCCGCCATCTTGAAATTCTTGAAATATAGTCCGATTTGGTTCAAAATCGATATCTGAGGGTCCGCGGGGCCTCTTAATATGAATCCGAGCTTGGATTGTAAAAAGGTTGCCGCCTTCTTGAAATTCTTCAAATACAGTCCGATTTGGTTCAAAATCGATATCTGAGGATCCGCGGTGCCTCACAATATGAATCCGAGCTTGGATTGTAAAATAGTTGCTGCCATCTTTAAATTATTTAAATAAAGTCCAATTTAGTTCAAAATCGATATCTGAGGGTCCACGAGGCCTCTTAATATGAATCCGAGCTTGGATTGTAAAAAAGTTGCCGCCATCTTGAAATTCTTGAAATACAGTCAGATTTGGTTCAAAATCGATATATGATGGTCCGCGGGGCCTCTTAATATGAATCCGAGCTCAGATGGTAAATAAGTGGCCACCATTTTGAAATTCTTTAAATTCTGCCCGATTCCGCCCGATCCTGTCCGCATCAGGACCGGCTCTCGAAACCTATTCCGCTGCAGCGGGGAGTCAGGCAAGGAGATGTTATTTCTCCAAAACTGTTCACCGTTGCACTGTAGGATGTTTTCAAGACTATGGACTGGAGAAGGCTAGGCATCAACATCAACGGCGAGTACATCACTCACCTTCGGTTTGCGGACGATATAGTAGTTTTAGCTGAGACCATGGGGGACTTAAGTACGATGCTTGATGACCTCAGTAAAGCTTCCGAGCGAGGTGCTCTAAGAATGAACATGGATAAGACGAAGATCATGTCAAATGCCCATGAAGTACCAACTCCCATTACGATCGGACACTTTATGCTCGAAGTTGTAGATGATTAGATATACCTAGGACAGACTGGCCAGTTAGGTAGTTCCAACTTCGAAAAAGAGGTCAATCGTCGAATCTGACTCGGCTGTGCAGCGTTCTGGAAGCTACGGCACATCTTTTCGTCCAATATTCCGCAGTGTCTCAAGACGAAAGTATTTGACCAGTGTGTGTTGCCAGTGATGACATATGGCACTGAAACGTGGCCGCTTACAATGGGCCTCATAACAAGGCTTAAAGTCACCCAAAGGGTAATGGAGAGGGCTATTATGTTGGGAGTTTCTCTGCGTGATCGCATCAGAAATGAGGCTATCCTTAGCAGAACCAAGGTAACCGATATAACCCTCCGAATCGCTAAACTAAAGTGGCAGTGGGCGGGGGCACATTGCACGTAGAACTGATGGCCGTTAGGACAGAAAGTTTCTCGAGTGGCGACCACGTACTGAAAGGCGTGGCGTGGGTAGACCCCCCCCCCCCCCCAAGGTGGACTGATGACCAGGAACGATCATTGTAGCACTCTTTGGGGGAGGCCTATGTTTAGCAGTGGACGTCTTTCGGCTGATATGATGATGGTATATACTTATATGTAATCGAGTTCTCGAAATTGGGTGTAACGATTTCTATGAAACATACACACAAGAGAGCGATAAATCGATCCAGGTCTAATATCGGGGAAAAATAATTTTAAAATTTCAAGTGTTATCGCCCTCGGGCCCGTCGGACCCTCTGTTAGTTCTATTTCGTGAAAAGGAACGTGTTCATTAGCGACAGTTAGGTAGGGAAGCTGTCTAGTTTTTTTGACATAAGTAAAACGCGAGTTGAGGGTATATCGTTTGATGGCTGACCACGGCTCCTCGCGCCGTGCAAGCCTATGTCGTCACGCCCAAAATCGCAATGTGGTGAAATAAGTCCAAAACCTTGCCTTGCAGACAGTCGGTATCGACTCATCTTTTCGCCGGGCACGCCGGGGTGAGTTGGCCTTCATTTTCGATGTACTTTCACTGGCATTTTTCGTAGAACATTGTAGCTTTCTTTTCGCAAAATACGCAATTTCCCTGCTTGAGGGCGATTGTACTCTCTCTGATATCGATTTTGAACCAAATCGAACTGTATTTAAAGAAATTCAAGATGGCGGCAACTGATATACAATCCAAGCTTAGAATTACATTGAGAGGCCCCGTGGATCCTCAGATATCGATTTTAAACCAAATCGGACTTTATTTAAAGAATTTCAAGATGGCGGCAATTTTTTTACAACCCAAGCTCGGATTCATATTAAGAGGCCCCGCGCGCGCACCCTCAGATATCGATTTTGAACCAAATCGGACTGTTTTTCAAGAATTTCAAGATGGTGGCAACTTTTTTACAATCCAAGCTCGGATTCATATTAAGAGGCCCCGCGGTCCCTCAGATATCGATTTTGAACCAAATTGGACTGTTTTCCAAGAATTTCAAGATGGCGGCGACTTTTTTACGATCCAAGCTCGGATTCATATTAAGAGGCCCCGCGCGCGCACCCTCAGATATCGATTTTGAACCAAATCGGACTGTTTTTCAAGAATTTCAAGATGGTGGCAACTTTTTTACAATCCAAGCTCGGATTCATATTAAGAGGCCCCGCGGACCCTCAGATATCGATTTTGAACCAAATTGGACTGTTTTCCAAGAATTTCAAGATGGCGGCGACTTTTTTACGATCCAAGCTCGGATTCATATTAAGAGGCCCCGCGGACCCTCAGATATCGATTTTGAACCAAATCGGACTGTTTTTCAAGAATTTCAAGATGGCGGCAATTCAATTTGAACGAAATGAGACTGTAATGAAAGAACTTCGACTTATATTAAAAGACCTCGGGCCCTCAGATATCAATTTGGAACACAATTTAAGTGACATCATAAAAAAAACACCTAAATAAACCTTACCGATATTTAAAGTCGGTTTTATAAAAAGTCAAACTTGACACCCCTTCAGAATAGTTAGCGCAAACTCATCTTCCTCGTCTCCCGCTTCCCCGCGTTCCTCCCCTCTCGTAAACCCGCGTGGCCCTGAGCTTGCAGACTGTATGTAGGTAGTTAGACTGTGCTCCTATAGTGATAATCTGATGCTGACTGTACAATACAAGTTTTTTTTTTTTTGAAATGCATATGCATCGCGCCCTCTTGGGGAGGAACGCTATCAGTATCAGCACTAAAATTCCATTTTTAGTAAACTTGTATCAATATACCATTGGACCTACCTTTTACCGCTGGATGCGGGTGGCGCTGAACCGGCCATTGTGGCACTCTTTGGGGGAGGCCTATGTCTAGCAGTGGACGTATTTCGGCTGATATGATGATGATGATGAGCATACCTTTTTAACCCCCGACGCAAAAAGAGGGGTGTTATTGACGTGTCTGTGTGTCTGTCTGTGTGTCTGTCTGTGGCATCGTAGCTCCTAAACGAATGGACCGATTTGAATGCGGTTTTTTTTATTCGAAAGCTGATGTGATCGAGAAGGTTCTTAGCTACGTTTCAGCAAACTCGGTTCAGCCGTTTTTGAGATATTGATCTTTGAAATGAAAATGTCGGGGGTTTTTCAACTTTTCTAAGTTGTAGGTATGAATGTTATGATACAAGTTCGCGTGGGGTGTGTTGTAAATATTTTTTTGTACTCGACGATTAAAATATGTGTATTAAGATTTCATAGAGAATACTGCAACGTCACTCTTTTCATCGTTGAATAGTCTGTTACTTCCGAAACAACCTAAATAACTGTTTCGATACGCTCTAGACAACCGATTTTTTTTTTTAATAGAACTTAAATAAATTCGACCAGTCACGTGGCTGCTTTACCGAACTGTAATGAATTGGACCAATAGAATCGCTTTGATTATTGAGTTTAATCGTTGATGTCCTACGCTCGTTGATGTCTTTTAAGATATCAACGAGCGTACGAGCGATAGGCTGCACTTCGTTTCAACAGTATCGAATTTGTTTAATTAGTTCAGTTGACTCGTAGAAAATTAATGTTAATGAACTCGTACAAAAAGTATTGATCACAATAGCACTCAGCAAGCTTCGTGGCCTAAACACGGTACTCGACTAAAAAGCTCTCTATTATAACACGATTGTGAAAAATACTATATTATTTAGAAACGAACGGTTTTAAATTATGTACAAGGTAATTGTATTTACATACGTAATGGATTACCTACACCATCATCAGTCAATACTTGCGTATGCCTACCTTATAGAAGTTGTTACAGTGTAAGTAGTAGTAAGTCTTGTTCCTTACCAATAAAGTATTTTTTTTTAATTAGCTAGAAGACAATAACAATATTACTAGACCTACATTCCCCCGCTACCTTGTAGTCATATAAACTTCCCACAGGCAGGGTAGCTAGCATGATAGGTTTTATGGACATGTTTTATTTACGTGACGTTTTGGACCATTCCGACCATAAAACTCATCATGCTAGTTGGGCAGCTGGGCACAGGCCTTGTCTCGAGGTGGAGAGAAACAGGCTTTAGTTTAATGTTAGGTACTTATACTTACAATTAGACTTTTTCTTCTTCTTGTGTTTCTTTCCGTATTTCTTCTGTATGGCGCTGTGTGGCAAATACTCGTCTGAGTCCGATTCCGGTCCATGCTGATCCGCATCGAAATCCTGTAGTTATAGCTGCATTATATTATGTTCATAAGATAACAAGTACTCATGTACTGCTGCTGCAGCACAACGATCCTAATACCCTGAGAAAATTACGGTTTTTTTGGAAATAATTAAATATCAGGCTAATTATTTGTATACGGCTTTTATACGTTATTTTAAACAACTTTTACTATTGACATCAATAATTCTATTTACCGGAAGTTAGGAAAAAAAATTAACCCGCAAGCAAAAATGCTATCAGTATTTTTATAATGAAAACATGTTTGAGTACACAAATTTGGAGACTTACCACCTGAATCCAAAAATATATGCATCAGGAAATAACGGCAATTTAATTAAATATTTACGACCTTGAGATAATATTGAATTTCATCTGGCCTATAGAAAGGTTTATTCATTAATAAAAATAAGTGGATTATGCGCGTATCCCAAAGAACGTATATAGACGTAGTCAATTATAAAGTAAAGAAAGTTTATACCATTGTCGCCTGATTTTTACGGAATTTATGAAGATTACTTTTCATAATTTTTTACCGTATCGGTAATATCGGTATTAAATTTAGGTGGATTATTAATGAATATTTAGTCAAATTACCCAACCTATTTTTTGGTGTAAAAATATGGCTGATATCGATATATTGTTGTGTTTTCATAGAGCGAAACCGTAAAGTTCTCAGGGTATAAGTAGGTAGATCATCGCCTGAAAGACATAATTATGCATGTACACCGTGGGAGTTAATAACCCGAAAGATTTTAACCACGCATTCCGGAGGTCATTAGGAGTAAAAAATGTTATATGAATGCAATCCAAATTCAGCAAAAAAAAATTTTTTTTTCTGTATTTTTTTCGGTTTTTGTAAATAAAATTTGGATAAGTATTGCTTCCTGGATGGAAATCATCCTTTTTAATAAAATGGTAACAATTATTTCTCCAAAAAGGAATGAATTTAGTGAGTGGTAGCTGTCACTTTGATGTATGTCAATAACGACTCGAAACTTGGCAACATCGGTAGCAACGTCTCCATCAAAAGAGCTTAATGCACTTTACTAATCACAATAAATAGTTTACATGAAAATGATAATATCTTCAAAACTAAGCAGGATTTGAATGGGGTTCAAATAACATTTTTTGCGCCTAATGACCTAAGGAATGCGTGGTTAAAATATTTCGGGTTATTAACGCCCACGGTGTATATACAGGGTGTAGTGAATGGTCAAACATCTAACCACGAATAGGGCACCTTAGACTGGTCCAGAAAATCGACTTTTAAGGTTTAGTAAAAGTCCCCTGGTTTTCGAGATATTCGCACTTTTCGAAGAGCGAAAGGTACCAAAACAAGGTGTTAAAAAGTGAACATTAATAGCAACATCTTTATTAGTAAAGATGTAAATGGCATGTGTTATACTATTGAACAAACACCTGTTCCAAATGGGTTTGAAAGAGGACGCCATTTGCAGGTTCTGCCAGGAGACGGAGGAGACTGCAATGCACATTCTCTGCTCCTGCGGACCGCTCATGCACAACAGAAGTACCTACCTAGGGCGGCACATCGTGCACCCAGAAGAAGTACAACATATCACCGCCCAAACAATCTGGAATTTCCTGGAGGCAACGGGCCTTAACGGTGAACTCTAAAGAAAGGGCTGCCACAATAGATCACTTGCTGGTCCAAGCGGCATATTAAGGCCCACAAATAAAATAAGAATTAATAAACAATAATATTGACACATGTGTTATCTCCGAAAAAGTTAACAGAGTATTGAAATGGAAAACAAACTTGGTCACAGTCATCCTCCAGGTCCTCCTTGATGGTGTCGAGGAAGTCCATCACCGACATGGGCTGGTTCTCTATCTCCACCTCCACACAGGGCTCCAGCTTTTTTATAGTAGTCTCCTTGTAACATATGGAGTCTTCGTTGCGCAGATTCATCTTGATGTCTTCATACTCTTTGAGGAGATATTTATCATCCGTTGGTACTGCTGTGATCTCTAGTTTTACATCGGCTATGTCGTTGAAATGGATCCTCTTGAAATTTGAATTGTTCTTCTGATGTAATTGAGTGTTGGAACTGGAATCCAAGTAAGGAAATCTTAAAGTTTATGATCCTTGCTTAAATTATGTTTAAAATGTAGTCTTTGAGATGAAGGATTGAAATTTTAAAACATTCCATTTCAAACTATAAAAAGTGTAAGCTAACTTACAATTGCCCTTGACATATCTTTTTCTTAATTATAATAGGTACAGTTAACAAAATTTGTTGTAATGTAGGCTAACATTTTGAATTATTGAAGAGGTGCAGTGTGTGGAATAATAATGTTGACTATATTGACACTTCAAAGGTACCATCGGCCAAAGCCAGAGTCGACCAGATTCAAAACAGTATCGCTTGCAATGAGTGCTATACGGCGTACAGTCAGCATCAAAAGAGACTTGGGATGTCATTTTACAAAAAAAATTTAAATCTCAAAAATGTTGATTACTGCAAGTACAATTATCAGGGCAGAATAGAGATCTGGTTTAGGCGTATCTTGGTTCACTAGTACAGAAATGTGCTTGTGTTCTTAGACCTCATTTACTTACCTCAAAATGAGTAGTTTAAAGTCATATAGATCTCGAAGCCGTTTTCGACATGAAAGACATATTTGGTCTGTGATCCCATCTTCTCTCGTGATCTGAAGCAAAATCAGCAGCATAATATTTATTCTAAAATAGCTACTATATAATAATATGCTTAGGACTGGGCTCACACAGAATCCATGCACTGAACCATAACCTGAATCACTTGAGAGCAAAAAAAAGGTACACCTCTGGTAGCAATTCTGTACAAAGTGTACTGTGTAAAGTGTAGTTTTATTTACTCATGAGTGATTCAGATAATTTTTATTTTATTTCATTTATTTATTTTAGGACCACCAACGGCTAACACATCTAAACAATACATTTGGCTTAAATAAAAATAAAAAACAATTAAGATGCTTAGCCACTAGGTGACCACAGCTCACACAAGTGTTAAATCTAGAGTAACAAAAAACTATCATATAAATAAATACAATCAATATTTGGGGACAATATTACACAAAAACTATCTTGAATAAGAATAAGAACAGAATTTTTATTCTTATTCCAATCGATGGGAATAAGAATAAATGCATGCGCTCGTTATTCCGGAATAAATTGAACGGGAATAATTCACGCTACTTTTATCTTAAATAAGGAATGAAATACGGAATAATTATTCCACAAATGGGGTTATTCTATCTAACATTTTATTTAAATTAAACGTTAAGTATTTAAATAAAAGATAACTTTGTGGTATCGTCGGTAAAATTTTGTAAGGTTTTTTTCACGCAATGGATTTTATGACAAGTTTGGGTTCATTTGGTTTGTTTTGATGAGTTCTATACATTATACTTGGTGACGATGGTCTGATGATGGAGTCAGGAGGTGGATAGTGAAACTCCTCAACGGCTACTTGTATATCCTCGAGTGTGGGCTCATTTGGTTTGTTTTGACGAGTTCTTTACATTATACTTGGTGAGGATAGTCTGATGATGGAGTCAGGAGTTGGATAGTGGAACTCCTCAACGGCTACTTGTATATCCTCGAGTGTCGGCTCATTTGGTTTGTTTTGACGAGTTCTATACATTATACTTGGTGACGATGGTCTGATGATGGAGTCAGGAGGTGGATAGTGGAACTCCTCAACGGCTACTTATATATCCCCGAGTGTGGGCTCATTTGGTTTGTTTTGATGAGTTCTTTACATTATACTTGGTGAGGATGGTCTGATGATGGAGTCAGGAGTTGGATAGTGGAACTCCTCAACGGCTACTTGTATATCCTCGAGTGTGGGCTCATTTAGTTTGTTCTGATGAGTTCTATATATTATACTTGGTGACGATGGTCTGATGATGGAGTCAGGAGGTGGATAGTGGAACTCTTCAACGGCTACTTGTATATCCTCGAGTGTGGGCTCATTTGGTTTGTTTTGATGAGTTCTATACATTATACTTGGTGACGATGGTCTGATGATGGAGTCAGGAGGTGGATATTGGAACTCCTCAACGGCTACTTGTATATCCTCGAGTGTGGGCTCATTTAGTTTGTTCTGATGAGTTCTATACATTATACTTGGTGACGATGGTCTGATGATGGAGTCAGGAGGTGGATAGTGGAACTCCTCAACGGCTACTTGTATATCCTCGAGTGTGGGCTCATTTGGTTTGTTTTGACGAGTTCTATACATTATACTTGGTGATGATGGTCTGATGATGGAGTCAGGAGGTGGATAGTGGAACTCCTCAACGGCTACTTGTATATCCTCGAGTGTGGGCTCATTTGGTTTGTTTTGATGAGTTCTATACATTATACTTGGTGACGATGGTCTGAAGATGGAGTCAGGAGGTGGATAGTGGAACTCCTCAACGGCTACTTGTATATCCTCGAGTGTGGGCTCATTTGGTTTGTTTTGATGAGTTCTATACATTATACTTGGTGAGGATAGTCTGATGATGGAGTCAGGAGTTGGATAGTGGAACTCCTCAACGGCTACTTGTATATCCACGAGTGTCGGCTCATTTGGTTTGTTTTGACGAGTTCTATACATTATACTTGGTGACGATGGTCTGATGATGGAGTCAGGAGGTGGATAGTGGAACTCCTCAACGGCTACTTATATATCCCCGAGTGTGGGCTCATTTGGTTTGTTTTGATGAGTTCTTTACATTATACTTGGTGAGGATGGTCTGATGATGGAGTCAGGAGTTGGATAGTGGAACTCCTCAACGGCTACTTGTATATCCTCGAGTGTGGGCTCATTTGGTTTGTTTTGACGAGTTCTATACATTATACTTGGTGATGATGGTCTGATGATGGAGTCAGGAGGTGGATAGTGGAACTCCTCAACGGCTACTTGTATATCCTCGAGTGTGGGCTCATTTGGTTTGTTTTGATGAGTTCTATACATTATACTTGGTGACGATGGTCTGATGATGGAGTCAGGAGGTGGATATTGGAACTCCTCAACGGCTACTTGTATATCCTCGAGTGTGGGCTCATTTAGTTTGTTCTGATGAGTTCTATACATTATACTTGGTGACGATGGTCTGATGATGGAGTCAGGAGGTGGATAGTGGAACTCCTCAACGGCTACTTGTATATCCTCGAGTGTGGGCTCATTTGGTTTGTTTTGACGAGTTCTATACATTATACTTGGTGATGATGGTCTGATGATGGAGTCAGGAGGTGGATAGTGGAACTCCTCAACGGCTACTTGTATATCCTCGAGTGTGGGCTCATTTGGTTTGTTTTGATGAGTTCTATACATTATACTTGGTGACGATGGTCTGAAGATGGAGTCAGGAGGTGGATAGTGGAACTCCTCAACGGCTACTTGTATATCCTCGAGTGTGGGCTCATTTAGTTTGTTCTGATGAGTTCTATATGTTATACTTGGTGACGATGGTCTGATGATGGAGTCAGGAGGTGGATAGTGGAACTCTTCAACGGATACTTGTATATCCTCAAGTGTGGGCTCATTTGGTTTGTTTTGACAAGTTCTATACATTAAACTTGGTGACGATGGTCTGATGATGAAATCAGGAGGTGGATAGTGGAACTCCTCAACGGTTAATTGTAAACCCCTCGAGTTTGGATTCGTTTGGTTTGTTTTGTCGAGTTCCACACTTTATACTTGGTGACGATGGTCTGATGATGGAGTGAGGAGGTGGATAGTGGAACTTCTCAACGGCTACTAGTATATCCTCGAGTGTGTCGAGGTCATTTGGTTTTTTCTCCTGACTCCATCATCAGACCATCGTCACCAAGTATTATGTGTAGAACTCCACAAAACAAAACAAACGAACCCAAACTCGAGGGGTATACAAGTAGCCATTGAGGAGTTCCACTATCCACCTCCTGACTCCATCATCAGACCATCGTGACCAAGTGTTATGCATAGAACCCGTCAAAACAAACCAAACGAACCCAAACTCGAAGGGTATACAAGTAGCCATTGAGGAGTTCCGCTCTCCACCTCCTGACTCCATCATCAGACCTTCGACACCAAGTATAATGTATAGAACTCGTCAAAACAAACCAAATTAACCCTAACTCGAGGGGTATACCAGTAGCCATTTAGGAGTTCCACTATCCACCTCCTGACTCCATGATCAGAACATCATCACCAAGTGCTATGTATAGAACTCTTCAAAACAAACCAAATGAGCCAACACTCAAGGGTATACAAGTAGCCGTTGAGGAGTTCCACTATCCACCTCCTGACTCCATCATCAGACCATCGTCACCAAGTGTTATGTTCTATACATCAACCGAGTGCCTCTATACCAATACCAAATGCGCTGTGTTTACCGAACCGAACTACATTAGTATTCATGGAATCTTATTTAAAATAAAAAATCTGGATTAGTTTTATTTGAATAAGAATATGTTATCTTCATTCAATTTTCATTCCCAAGGATTATTCCCGACGAAACTTATTTGGATTAACTTTGACGGGGATAAAATCAACGTGATTTTATTCACGCGTTATTCTTATTCTATTCATGATTTTATTCTTGAATGCCCAACTCTGGTCCCAAACTAAGCAAAGCTTGTACTATGGGTACTAGACGACGATTGTTCGTGGCCGACATTTTCAGTAGCACTGATCAGAGCTAAGACATACGAAGGGTTAAACACACCTACTTATTATAATATATTACACACATATATATTAAATAAATACTTAAATACATAGAAAACATCCATGACTCAAGAGATTCATGACTATGTTACAATTATTTTTTAAATTTATAAATAAACATATTATGAACAAAATGTACAAATAGCCACTGAAGAGATCAACCTAGTACCTTAATCATTAGATCAACTAGATAGATGGTACCAAATTATTTTGGTTATATTAGGTATAGGTGGTGATCAAAAAAATTGTACATAGTTAAGAGCTTTAATCTAATCTATGCTTTAACTTTTCTAATTTTCGTAACGGCAATTACCCATGAGTAAAGTTAAAGCGTAGATTAAATTAAGGCTCTTAGCTATGTTCCATTTTTTTGATCACCACCCATATATTACACACGGTCAATCAATTTGATTCCGAGGCCACCATAGAACCCTGTTATTTTAACTGCTACATAGAGACACAATAATCCCAGTTACCCATATTGAAATAGCATTTACAACGGCATAGTTCTATGATGGCCTAGGAATCAAATTGGTTGACTCTACTTTCAAATTAATATTTGATACAACTAATTAAACAAAACCAACTTGCAAGATTTGATTACATTTTTACACACATACAGACAATGTTAGAACCAGGGATCGGAACCGGTTAATTGCTAAAACCTCGGTTTACCACAAATCACAAACTATTTTATACTTCACATGTAGGACTCAGTTGTGTTTTGAGGTAACGAGTGTGTATTATTAGATTGCCCAATTAGAAATGAAATTATTATCAAAAGAACGAAAAAATAACGTTTTCGTTCCCATACAAATAATACCGGTTTCCGATCCCTGGTTAGAACAGCTTTCCGCTGTCAGTCTTTATACCATTGACTTAAGATTGAATTTGACCTGGCTTGTGGAGAAGGTTTTTTCACTATAGTTGTACATACTTACTTAGTTACAGGTGAAGTTAATATAGTCAGAGACTAGTCCATACTAATATTAGAGAAAGGAACAGTAGCTCTGTTAGTACGTGTTTGATTAAGAGTCCGCAGTAAGCTCGGCCGAATTTCACCTTCCCATACAGAGTTTCCTTTAAAACTGTGTTGGATTGTAACAAAACTTTGCATATACAATGACATGAGGTATATCTAGGTTTGTAATTAGTTTATATGGCTCCAGTTCATAAAACAAACGAAATACAGTAAAAACAAGTTTTGTATGAAAATTTTGAATTTGCTATATTTTTTAACTATGGTATCTGAAGCTACATAAGCGAATTACAGACCTGGATGGTACTTAACTTATTCTGAGTACAAAGTTTCAGAGCAAACTAGCTGGTCGTTTTAAAATGAGAGCGTAACTACGTGTGTATGGAGAATCGAGCTTACTGCAGATTCTTAAGAATGATTGAGGTTACCTTTACACTAGCGACGTAAGTTATCATGTCAGCGTATGTGGTGTTCAAGCTTCGGTCCAAGGACTCAAATATGCACCGGACATTCTTCCGCGCAGATAAACATATCCTACATTCAGACATTTTTATACATTACTTGCAACTGTTAGAATCAAATCAAATTAGAAATGAGACTTTATAATTTTTAGACACTAGGTTTAAACAGTAGAATACACATTATCTTGTAATCCTTTAGAAGTAAGGTTTATAAGTGAGTGATTCCCAGTTTCCGAGTAAATTAAATTGTTTTGTATACAAAATACGACACGATGAAATCAAGAATCGTCAATGTCAATGTCAGCTGAGTTAGAAGTGTCAATGTCAAAATATTAAACGGCGTTTATTCAATGACGTTCATTAGGCATTCATTGTCTATCGCGACGTTCGAGTGTGTTCTTTTACGCTCGTGACTTATGAAGCGAATTTTTACAGGGCAATTTGGTCAGCCACCCGTTTCAGTAACAATAAAAAGCCAATACTTGTCAGGGACCGACCCCGGATCAGGTTTTTAATAATAAACGCCAACGTCGTTCGTTCGTGTTTCTCCTTCTCTGTCGCTCGAGTTCGCAAATGCGATAGAGATAGATATACACGAATCAACGAAGTTTGCGTTTCACGGTAGCCGCTTTGCCTGATGGTTAGCTGACACCGAATCCTATGGACGCTAACGACTTCAGAGAACTAGCAAGCGCATTGCCAACCCTTAATAATTGATTTGAGGATTCATTGTGTTGACACAGCTAGAGATAAATGCAGCTGAAGGCTCTCACTCAACATAATAGGTGAGGTACTCTGTGATCCATAGTACGGAGATAGTTTGAGGACATGGGATAGGTTTTATCTCGGAAATCAAACTTTAAACGGAAAAGGGGAGTGGAAGTTATGGGAGTGCGATAATTTAACGCTGCTATTCGATGTTGTGTTGTACAGATGTAGTTGTAGTATTAATCCCTACCTACTAAGGATTAAAATATGTATAGATTTAAGTAATCCTCTCATTATAAAGAGAGGTAGGGCACAGCGGAATGTCATCTCGCTCGTATATTGTCGCGAAGCCACTTCTGGTCACTCTCATGGCCGCGAGAACCTATATCACTCTAGCTTAGGTAACTATATTAGCATATATGCAACTACGAGTATAAACATACCCTTACAACTTGCATAATCCTTCATATATCTGACATAGGGGCTGCCGCCTCCCGCGTGCCAGCTCCCTATGAGGTGTGGGGACTTTCGTCCCCGAGAATGTCCTCCAACCTCCCCTTATAGATATCCCTTACCACACAACTGATACTATCCCAATTCACACGCTATTGTTCCAGTTACAATTACCCGGGTGCACCCTTGACTGATGATGATATGGCCTGAGGCCGAGACTATCGAACCGAACTACCCTGTGGTTACACTTGTAACTAATCACCTCACACTAAAGAACTCCACATCTAAGAACTGTGTTGTGTGTCTTACAGGTCACGTACATGCGCGACCGGTAGGAAAACCTTATTCATCTACATGATATACCGTCACGCCTTCCAAAGAGAATGAGACCTGTGGACGCATATAAATAGGTCGCCAGAGCTCCCTAGGATGCGCTGTGTTGGGAATGAGGGACCTGCATGTCTCTATCTGCCAACACAGCGAATCCTCAAGTGAATAAAGGGTCGGCAACGCGCTTGTGATTCTTCTGGAGTCACAAGTGTCCATAGGCTACGGTAACTGCTAAACATCAGGTAGGCCGTAAGCTTGTTTGCCACCGTCGTTGTATAAAAAAAAAAGAATAAGTACATCGCATTATAAACGGTCATCGGCCGATCTGTGTAAGCACATGAACACGTATAAATTATACCCAAGCGTTACGTTCATAGGATGCATCGAAAGTGATTATGGAAAGAGCTCACCCTGGTTTTCTTCCAAATCTCCCACTACAAATCTGCACTTGACTGTTCGTTCGCAATATAGCCGCCCGTGAGGAACTCTGACTACCCGCCAACCCGTCAACATTGTTAAAAGCATGATTTCTTGTAGGTGTTGCTACATAAAATAAATCGGCTGTTTGAGACATAAACATAATAAACATCAATGTAAGTAAAAACTATCGTGAATCATGATCATTCACGAAATATGTGGAGCAGCCCAACTGGGGAAGTACCTCCACCTTACAGAAGACCGCAGCCATAATAGCACCACTGCTTTGTAGTGTTGCTATATTATTGCATGCTATGAAGCATGTGGTGTTGTGTTCCTGGTGGTGAGTAAGGTCGCCAGAGCTCCCTAGGATGCGCTGTGTTGGGAGTGGGGGACCTGCATGTCTCTATCTGCCAACACAGCGAATCCTCAAGTGAATAAAGGGTCGGCAACGTGCTTGTGATTCTTCTGTAAGCTTGTTTGCCACCGTAAAAAAAAAAAGAAAACTTTAATGTTGTAATAAGGCGTTTTCACTAAAATGTGCGACTTACTTTTTTCTCAGAGTTTTTCCGGTTCAGAATCATGAGCACCCTTGATCCCGATAAAGAAAAAAAGTGTAGGTACATAATTTTTTTAGGATTCCACTATGTCCATCCATACAGAATGTATGAAAATAAACCTCACACTCACATAGTGGAATAAAAAACTGGGGACACTTTTTTTAATTATCGGTATTGCCCATGGTTCTGAACAGGAAAAACCAAAAAAATCTCAATTCTGAGAAAAAAAGTAAAATTTATACTAAGCAGAAACGTCCGCTAACGAAATTCTAAGTTTCGATCAAAGAGGAAAATAGAAAAATTAAAAAATAAATTAGAATTTCGTTAGCGGACGTTTCTGCTTAGTATAAATTTACTGTTAAAATGGAGTAGCGCATTGTTACTAACGATTCTTAATGTAACTTGGGACGTTGGTGCCGTATCAGAAGTTTGTAACAACTTCACGGTAGATGTCGCTACGAGCCTCCTTAAGGTTAATAAGAAGAGTGAAGGGATTGAAAGATTCGTTGCCATTGGCGGGACCCACGGTAGCTCAGTTGGATAAGAGCAATGGACGGATTCCAGAGGTCGTGGGTTCAAATCCCGCCCGTGGCGAATAATTTTTCAATTTTCCTCTTTGATCGAAACTTAAAAAAGTAAAAGTCGCACATTTTAGTTAAAACGCCCAATAAGAGCGACTGGACGTATTTATGAGTAACTTGTATGCACCCATATTTTTACACTTGACTGTATCTATGGCAAGAATATTGCGAACTACATTTTTAGGGTTCCGTAGCCAAATGGCAAAAAATGGAACCCTTATAGATTCGTCATGTCTGTCCATCTGTCTGTCTGTCTGTCCGTCCGTATGTCACAGCCACTTTTTTCCGAAACTATAAGAGCTATACTATTGAAACTTGGTAAGTAGATGTATTCTGTAAACCGCATTAAGATTTTCACACAAAAATAGAAAAAAAAACAATACATTTTGGGGTTCCCCATACTTAGAACTGAAACTCAAAAATTTTTTTTTCATCAAACTATACGTGTTTTGTCTATGGATAGGTCTTTAAAAATGATATTGAGGTTTCTAACATAATTTTTTTGTAATCTGAATAGTTTGCGCGAGAGACACTTCCAAAGTGGTAAAATGTGAGTCCCCCCCCCTGTAACTTCTAAAATAAGATAATGATAAAACTGAAAAAAATATATGATGTACATTACCATGCAAACTTCCAACGAAAATTGGTTTGAACGAGATCTAGTAAGTTGTTTTTTTTAAATACGTCATAAATCGTAAAAAGCAATTTATTTAACGGAACCCTTCATGTGCGAGTCCGACTCGCACTTGGCCGCTTTTTTATACTAACCACGGTGGCAAACAAGCTCACGGTCTGCCTAATGGTAACCAGACACCTAGCCTTTGGACGGTTACGATTCGAGAAGAATTACAAGCCGTTGCCGACCCTTTATTACAAGGGTTTTATTATTATTACCAATACTTAAAAGATATGGTGGTATTAACTGCTCTATATAGTTAAAGACAAATAAGACGACTGCACTCTTTGGGTGTTGGACAGCCCGTCAACCAAAGTAATTATTAATTTATTTATCTATCCAAATATCATAAACCCTCCATGATGCGTTCAAGAACCGCACATTATGACCACCATAAAAACAGACTGTTTTGTTAGAACAAATTTCTTATCTGTCAAAATGTTGTTATTGCTAAATAATAACATCGATTTTGATTATATTATTTCATTCAAATTTCGAACGTCTCTGAAAAACAAAGAAATTTGATTTAATCTCTACTTATTTTAATATCAGTCGAGATGACGTTTAGTTCGAAATGAATTGTCAATTTGCATACAAATTTGACAAATGTCTCACGTAAGTATGATATCGAACCTTTAGTACAAATTCTTTGTATCGAACAATATGATAGTTAGAGCTGACTCTAGTTTGTCTCTGAAAAAGAAAACTGTGGCAGCTGCCAGAAAACAACGCCGCGATGCCGGTCTTAATATGCGGCTCCTGAATGCATCATGGAGGCTTATGATATGTGGATAGATAAAGCAGTGTATGTAACTGTACATAATTAGGCATTAAAACATTCGTGTGATGTTATTATGAAGCTCGCCTTCGGCTCGTTTCATAAACCCACACTCGTCTTTAATGCCCTTCATTATGTACAGTCACATAAACTACTATTAATTGTAAGACCACCTGTATGCCAACATGAAAGCAATAAAGTTGTATTATTATTTTCTAACTTACTGTTTAAAAACAACCTTTTATTTTCATCAGTTGGCTGTCAGCAAGGGTCGGCCTGGGACCAGCGCTCTTCAGCCTCGCCATCCACTCTATAATAAACAGTCAAAATTCAAAATGTAATGCCTGATACCTTGATGATGGTACCCTGGGAGGCAAGGAGGATGAAGTTTTTGAAGATCTAAGAGTCCTTACTTCTCCTTACTGAAAAGTTCGCACAAATACTTAGGCTTAACTTTAAATTTTTCAAAGTGTGAACAATTTTTCTTAGATAAGTGCGTGCAAAAAGATGCATTATGCAAGATTATATTGGTCAATAAATAAAAAAAAAAAAAAAAAAAAAAAAATAGTAACTATTCGGACCGTTACTTAAAGTTAGCCCTCATAGGTAATTATGGCATATACAATAATTAAATTCTGTTTGTTTGTTCCCAAATTCACATATATCCTCCGTTGCTGCCACCCTTGGAAGTATCCAAACCTTTTGGCGAAACTAGACGATCTCGTAAAATCTACAGTTTCATCTATTTTTAATATAAAATTGGATGACCGTCAGTGGACCGAAGCCTCATTGCCCATTAGGCACGGTGGTATTGGGATTCGACAAATTTCAAAAAATTTTCTTCCTGCCTTCATTTCGTCAACTTACAGTACCCAAAATCTCTGCACCAAAATTCTAAAATACAACGCTAACAGTTTAGGCCCGTCTCTCACGGGGCGATTGACAAGCGACGCGACTGCAATGCAATTCATGGTCGCATACTGGTATGCTACTCGTTTCAAGTCGTTTCCGCACACGGCGCAACGCAACTGAGACGATTTTTTATCATTTTCAGTACGGCTCTCCGCTCAATTGGTGCGGAAATGTCGAGTGACAGTAGCGACGAAGACAATGTTCTTCTCTAGGTATTATATAGAAATAAACGGAAATGTAAATGAAGATTCTTGGTGCATCCGTACATTGAAAAAAAAAATTAAAATAATAATTTATAAATAATATATTCTAGCAGCTTATAATTATACAAACATGGATAATTTTCCACCTCCTGGACAAATCGAATGTTAAATCTTTGATCAGCGGCCATTTTCGTCTGCAACGCGTGCGACTCAAGTAGCGTGCGACCGGCAAGACAGTCGCGTGCTACTGGTAGCAAACGCGTCGTAGACGCGTCTCGTCTTGTGCGGAACGAAGTGAATTTGTATGCAGGCTACTCGCGAGCGACGCGTAGCATACGCGTATGAGACGCAAGTCGCTTGAGGGTAGCCTCGTGAGCGGAGGGCCTTAGATTCACCTTTTCTGCCGGAGGCCATCGATAGCTGGAGCGCTACCTGCCCGAATACTGACCTGCCGACGATTCGCCATTCGCAACACTAATGGGACGAGCCGCTTTGTGTGCTGGTACGGGGTAATCTGTACAAAACAGCTACCAGCCCCACAGAGCGAGCTCGTCTCCTTGCTGGAACGAAATGGGAATCTGGTGCATGGCTGCAGGCTTTGCCTTCGAAAACCATTGGCACACTCCTCACCAGAGACGGTTTTAGGTTTGCGGTGTCGCTGCGTCTAGGGGCAGCATGTGTGGTACCGCATCAATGCCACTGCGGTGTAAAAGTCACTCGTTAAGGCCTACACCACTTGTCGTGCACTAAAAGCGCCGGACGGACATCGCGGCATGCCAGCCTGAACGATATTTTGCGCCGGGCCCTCGTCACTGCCGGTGTGCGGGCAGTTCTAGAACCATCGGGTCTCGCGCGGGACGACGGCAAGAGGCCCTATGGCATGACCCTGGTTCCCTGGAAGTTGGGAAGGCCCCTAGTATGGGATGCCACATGTGTGGATACTCTTGCCCCGTCCCATCTGTCAGGGACTTCGACAAGGGCTGCCGCTAACACAGCTGAAAACCTCAAGCGGCGCAAATATGCAGCCATTGATTCTGGCTGCATGTTTGAGCCGCTTGGGGTTGAAACGCTTGGGCCATGGGGGCCCAGAGCACACGCAGTGTTCAAAGAGCTCGCGAAGCGAGTCGTAGAAGCAAGTGGTGACCAGAGAGGGCTGGCGGCTATCTCGCGCAACGGATCAGCATTGCTATCCAGCGCGGTAATGCCGCCAGCCTTGTGGGCACCTTGCCGCACGGCACCGATTTAGAGCCGGTTTATTATTTGTAAATACGTAGTTTTGTTATTTTTTGGTTAGGATGTACATATTTTGGCTAGAAGTATTTTATAATGTATTTTATTAATAAACGTTCATTTTTTTATATGTTTTATAATGTTAGCAATTAACGATATTAATAAATAATTTCACGGGCAAAAGCCCAATTGCTTAAATTACTATACATATTCATGTACATAAAGTTATTCTTATTAATTCTTATTTAACTTGACCTGTTGGTTTGTTAGTATGGGACAAATCTTGGAACTGCATTTTGAACCAGTTAACCTCAACCGATTGATCTGAAATTATGGTTATAAGTATAGTTTGAATGACAATTTAATAATATGGTACCATCGAGCCGATCTGATGATGGAGACAGAAGGTGGCCATGGGAATTCAGTACCTACTTAACCGACGTAGCCCCGTTGAGTATGGGCTCGTTAGAGTCGAAAAGTACAGTCGGCAATAAAAGCCTGTACCAAAAATGAAATTGCTTGCAATATCGGTTGATAGCTGTAGCACCTACGCTACGCTACGCTACGCTACGTCGTCTGAGGGCCTACCGCGAACAGCATTCGAAGTTTTCCCTCTCTGTCATACTTACGAGTTCGTACGTAAGTGCGACCGAGAGGGAAAACTTCGAATGCTGTTCGCGGTAGGCCCTCTGGTTACAATTAAGGTAAGTAGGTACTTACCTATTATTAAACATACAGGCTGTAGGTACTTACCTTCTTTTTTTTGTTGACGGTGTGGAAATGCACTTACGCATCCCCCCAGTCTAGGGACGCTATAATGTGGGACTCTCACCCTCCAGCTAACGCTATTTAAAGAGAAGGGGGAGGGAGTCTACCAACTAAGACCACTCCGGCGTTTCCGTTCCTGCCGTTAATGTGGGCGCAGTTAATGGCACTGTTGCAGTAGCAGTATCTGGGGGCACGGTTGTGCCCCCGACAAGACGAGCCAAGCGAATCGCAAGGGCACTACCTACATTTTCTCGAAGCGCTTCGTCGTTTTTTTGAACCCTCATAACTTGGGTTTGGATTATCAGTACCAGATAAACAAAATTCTCGGGATATGATGTCAATAAACATAAGTCATGTCAATAACTTATTAAACATATATATATAAAGTTTCAATTGCATAGCAGTTATACTTTAGATTTTATTTACATCTAAAAAACGCCGATTTCAGCACTGACTCACTCGTTGATCATCAAAACCATTAGGGTACTTCCTGAAGTCCTAGAAAGCTTAAATTTAGTATGTAAGCTAGTATGAGTAGGTACACAATCAACAAAAAATCCAAAAATTGAACTCATACCCTTCAACCCCTTAAACTAGGGGATGAAATTTTGTATGAGACTTCCGCAAACTTTGATGCGTGAAGATGTAGCATTTATAGAGCTTGGCTGGTAGAGTTAAGTCGTGTGGAAAGAAATAAGAAGAAGAAGTAAGAAGCTTAATTGGCGCTACTTGCGACTTGCGATCCGATATCTTTTTTACGCTGAAAGCTAAAAGAGCTAGGGAGTCTTGGTAATCACTATACATGTAATGATTTTAGTGGGATTCTATTTTTTAACACCCACCAATTGATGTGATGTAACCTGTCTAATTGTTTACAATTAACTTGTAAATGAACCAGCCGCCTGTTCATGTTGTACCTAAATAAAGTGTTAATGTAAACTTTGCTCTGCAGTTTATGATTCTGTCGGTTCGGTTGTATAATTTAGGATACCTATGGGAAAACAGATGTGGAATTAAAACTGTACTGCACTGCGGGTGGTGCTAAATAGTAGTTAATCAACTTCTGGCTGCTGCACTGCTTATTCTAATAGCCTCGCAGCAACATACAGTTCTAACCCACGATGGTCTTAATATATGTTTGTAAAGAGCTGTACCCATGCCATACGGATAAATAAACTGCAGAACTTTCTTCCTACCAAAAAAACTCGAGGTTAGAAACTTGTTTTTTTTTCATGATTCGGCCAATATTATAAATCAAACCACTTTCTTCTCCAGCTTTTGCAAGGCAAAATTTCCCATTGGTTAGATTTAAGTAATATACAGGCCGTTTGGTCCATCGTTTGGGCTCGTCCATTAATCTATATATATAAATGCTTATGTCCTGACTGACTTATTCACTCACTCATCATCGCACAGCCGAAACTACTAATCTTAGAGAGTTGATTTTTGCACAGTAGGTTGCTATTATAACGTGGGCTAGGGATAAGAAAGGAATTTTTGAAAAGAAAAACCGCATAAACATCGGTACATTCGTTTAGTAGCAATGAATCCACAGACCAACTTATATGACACTCCTTTTTTTTGCGTCGGGTGTTAAAAATTAACGATGTAGGTATGTTCATCACACAATAGAATGTTTATCAACTGTTCATCAAACTTAAATGGAATAATATGTAATACACGGAACGACATAGGTACCTAGATTTTATACGGCTCGTGAACAGGAAACTAATTTGACTTGACTTTTCGCTTTCCATTATGATAGCAATTCGATAGCGAAATGTCGAGCGAAATTGATCTCTGCTCATCAGCTCGGTCTGGAGTCACAGACGACGTCTAAATCTAAATACTAAAAAAATCGCTTTAGACTAAGCAGAAGCCATTTCAGTATAAAGACGAATTTAACATTTATGAAAAATTAAATAGGTATTTAGTTAGATTGAATTAACATCAATTTAACGAAAATCTTTTAACAAACTTGGAACATAAAAATATCATAAGTCCCATTATGAAAATTTTGATACCTATGTAATTAAGGATTAGACTGGTACAACATCTTAATGAAAACTGAACTGAAGCGTCAAGAACAACCACCGTAGCAGCTGTGGTAGAAGCGCGGGTGTCGGGAGGGCGGCAAGGTAGGGCGGGCGCGTGCGGCGCGGGCGGCGGGGTGCCGCGGGCGCAGCGCGCGCGCGCCCGGCGCAGTGTCACACGCGCCCGCGCCTACCGCGGCCGACTCGCTCTCGCGCACGCCGCCGCTCACCGCTCTGCCGCACCACGCGTCCGCTGGGCGCGTCGCGCGGGCCGCGGGCCAGGCCCGCGCGCCTGCTGCTGCTGGCCGCCTGGCTGGCGGCCGCTGCCGCCGACCCTCCCTGCCCGCAGGAGCAGCCGCCGTGCGCCGCCTGCCGTCCCTACGGCGACGTGCGCGAGCACAGCCTGCGAGTGATCCGCGAGAGCCTGCTGGCGAAGCTGGGCTTCTCGCAGGCGCCGAACACGACGGGTCGCGAACTGCCGCACGTGCCGGACGACCTGATGCGCCGGTTTCTGGAGCGTGGGCCCGCCACGGGCGAGCAGAACGACGCGCCGCGCCAGCCGCCGCGCACCGTCGTCACCCACACCGAGCGGGACGACTTCCTCGCCCGCACAGACGACGTGATCGTCTTCGCCCGTTAGTATACATACTCAGATCACGTCCCTACTCGGTTAGACAGTGTACATCGTTATTGAGCTAAGTTCAACGAACCTAGGAATAGTTTGTATACTCGTAGATGTAGCAATTAATTACTGCTAGGTCGAAAATGTTCATTGTGTTTGATCTTTGTCTCGATAATTTAGTATACAATTGAGTCGCTCTGTAACCTTTCCGCGGCGCATGGTCTGTCAGTTACCGCCGTGCTCAATGTAGTCGGTCCTCCACCGACGAGGACTATAGGAGGCTCCACGTGCGAGATTCGCATGGTCTGCAAAGTTCATTGACTGGCACGTGCTTTCGAGTACTAGCGGGTGAGACAGCCGTAGCCGCTCACGCACAAAATTTTAATTAGAGGATTATTGCCTCGACGCATACAATAGTTTGCGAATAGGCATGTGAACACGCCGAGCTACCGGGCCTGTCGGTTGACGGCGGTCCGTGAATAATAATCTGCAACGGTTAGTGTCCGCAGTATAGCCTACGACGCATGCATATTAATCTGCTCGAGTACCTAGTTACGGCAGTTAAGCAAAGTTCACCCATAAACGCACAATCGCACTTCATTCCGCGACTTAGGTAGATTCAGTTGGGGTTTTCTGTCTTTCATATTAAGAAGCACAAGAGCAAATTCGTCATTTTCGCTAATCATTTCTATTCTGCCTCAACTGTAGCTGTAGGTTGTCGTGGGATGTTCCCTAATTTCCCACAGGTTTACTATCTGTTCTCGTCCTCCTAGCGTTTCGCGGCTGTACCCTAAACTTGCCCGTGGTTCGCTTTGGCGTCCAATCCAAAGATTCCGCGTAGCCACTACTTTTACAAAAGCGACTGCCTTTCAATCAAATCAGAGGAAAAGGTTTCGTCAAGATATTTTCCTTCTCCGAAAAAAATACTACTAGTATTACCTTACCTGAATGTCAAATGACATTTCGTACAGGTTTCTACACTTTCTACAAATGTATCCATCAGCCCTTATTACCACCTAGCTGCTTTATTACGAGTCGCTAACTTCTGTCAGCCCCGTAGGTACTTTCTTTGTTAGCCCCTTCCTTAGTAAGCTTTAAACTTGGTGAGTCATTGAGTAAAATCCCTTCTAGGTATAACAACATCTGAAAGTTGAGCGACCAAGACGGTATATGTGTGTTTTGTATGTTATCTGAAACACTAATGCAAAATGTCCCTATAACATATATGTATCTGTACTTACTTATCATTTTTATAAATTCCAATTACCCCCAGACGTATAGCTTGATACTTACCTTCGACAAGAATAGCTCGATACTAGTTTTGCAGTATAGCGAAGGAACCCTGAATGCAAGGCTATCAAAGTTCAAACATGAATGTAATCTGGACTCGGGTTAGGGGCTTCGACCGTGCGTGCGCAGACGCAGACATACCTAACGAAACGACAGCTGCGGCTTACTAATTAACAATGTTAGCACAAAAAATAGTGAAAGGATCACTTGAAGCAATTAGTCTCTTCTCGGCCAAGATCCTACAATCACTATGGCTAGCGAGTGATTCGGATTTAGCATGCGACTGGCCAAATGCTCATGATAACGCAACAAGCCCTGCCTATTTCGGAGCCGTAAAGATAACAGCTTAATGTTACGAAGTTATAATTATAACAAGCTCGCAACGTGCACTGACAAATCGATCAATTGTCAGATGTGTACGCAATTACTTATAAATAGTTTGCCTTCAGACAAAGCTTAGTATATAAATAAACAGGTTCTGTTTTTGCGCTAGTTTTAAATCACTTGCTAGTTTTAAGAGATTTTGTTCATCTGTTCACTGTCTGGCCTAAATTGTAAACTGTAAGTCAAAGCAAACCGCCCACAAGCATCAGAACTCCTTGCGCTTTAAGAAATTTTATCGTGTGAGTAAGCAAGAATCCCACGAATAAATTTAATTGTTATCGAGAACTATTTTTAGCGTTATCATAGCCGATAATATTCGCTGGTCGACTCGAGTAAAGAAGGTGCATGCAGCTATCATCACCACTTGTTTGTCCACTATAATACAATCAATGTTGTACTAACATGTCTTCGTTACCTATTTGTTGTCATGGACCACTTTCTGATATAACGTAATTACATACATACTTGCGTACAGTTTCTAGATAGTACTTTAAATTTAGACTGTCGCGCTTTGTATTGTTCACACGCCTACTCAATTCAATTCCATTTATTTATTAGTTTAAAAGCAGGTGATGTTAAAAAAAGGTGTTACAGGCATTGCCTTACTTAAAATACTCCACTTTTTGCCATAAAAGACATACAAATATCTTCGCCTATTTCAGCGTCTTAAGTTAAACAGTCTTAAGTAGAGGTTGTATATATCAAGCTTCTCAATCTTAGAGCATACATACCTGTAGTAGCCTTTCAGTCCTTTCCTCTACTGAAAACCTTGCACAATGTGCAAAAAATTATACAAAGACAATTTCACAATCGATTAATGGGTACTATTACTTATTCTGTGTTAATGGTCAGTCACAAAATCGCCTCGCAAGAGAACACTCATCACAAAAATGCCCGCATGTGCTTATAAGCACATGCAATAAACGGTCAACCACTTCAAGAGTTCAAGCTTAGAAAAAGATGGTATGACATTCCATTTGTAAGTAATTTTAGTATCTTTGTATTGCTATAATATTATTTTCATGAAAATATTTTCATGACACGTCAACTCAAACAGTTATGTTTATAATCGATTTACAATTTGTTCTTGGCTAGGTCGTGACACTCCCCAGGAGACTCGTGCTTCATGCTTTGTAATAAATAACTTAACTAAAGTCTATAATAATATAAGCATTGATTAATCAAAATTTCGGAAAACTATGCACTACGCACGAGACTCGGTTTTCATGCTTTGTAAGAATGAACCTAATTGCAATTAGATTAGAGTTAATAATAATATTTGCAAGGATTATCTAAAATGACGGATCAGTATACCGAGACTCTGAAGTAGAGATGAGGGTGGTGTCGATGAAATCAATAATTATCGACCTTAGTTAACGACCCAAACCTCGCCCTACTGGTTTAGCCGATCACACTGGCATTTACGTATTCTTAAACCATGTTTCTACTAAGTCTTTCCATGTGTGATATATTTGTGGGCATCAATAAGAATGCGTTTTTCTTTTTCAAAATGTGCGTGTGTAAATAAACAGATCGTTTTTGCATTTGTGAGTAATTTTTTGCATGTGTTATTTGTTCACCCCCCCCGCGAAATTCGGCAGACATTTTTGTACGCAAATACGACATATAAGGCTACTCCAGTATGTATGCTCTAAGTTCTCAATAGGTACTTAAAAGGTTACTTTACTTAAACGGATCTAGCCAGATATTTTTTACCTTTAATTCTGACGTTTCATTGGGTTGCACCGGCATGGACCAAGTCGTATGGGATCAAGCGCCTGCGCAGGTAGCACGATACGTTTTATCGTTATGGTTTACGTGACGTACCTATCAGTACATTTTCGCCGTAAAACATGACGATAAAACCTATCGTGCTAGAGCCTCAATTCAGAGGCTCTAGTATAAGTTTTATAGACACAATACCTTTTCGAACGCGTTTGCGTTCAGTTCCAATTTGTATGACAACGCGTAGTTCCTCATAGTTTCCACCAGAGGCGCTGTTCGCGTTGCCATATAAATTTAAACCAAACGCAAACGTGTTCGAAAAAGTATCGCGTCGACAAAACTTATACTAGAGCCTCTGATCTCATACGACTGGCTATGATGTTGATTCAACCCGTATCGAAACGTTAAACGTCAAATATGTAGGTAGGTACAGGTAAATAATTTAAATATCGCGTTAGACCCGTCTGTGGAATCTTTTAAATAAGTTTGTTTTCTCTCAAGAAAATACCATTTGCGATAAAGACAATTACCGTCCCTGTATTTTTCTTACATTGTATTAATGTTTATAATTAGCGAACGTTTACTGTCGCTATGTAAGCTTCGTTTAGTTAATATGCTTGGTATCGTTGAGTGTCTTCGGAATGGAAATGATTTCATTAGGGTAGGTTATCTTATATTGTAGCTAACTCTTTTTAACTTTGGAATAACGGTTATCGTAAGATGCGAAAATATACTACTAGCTTCTGCCCGCGACTCCGTCCGCGTGGAACTCGTTTATATCGTAGCTCCATACAAACTTTCATCCCCCATTGCACCCCCTCAGGAGATGATTTTCGGGATAAAAATTATCCTATGTCCTTCCCCGGGATTCAAACTATCTTCATACCAAATTTCATCTGAATCGGTTCAGTGGTTTAAGCGTGAAGAGGTAACAGACAGACAGCTAGCTAGACGGACGGATAGACAGACACATTTTCGCATTTATATATTGTATGGATGGATGGATGGATGGATGTATGGATGGATGGATGAATGGATATGGATATGGATGGATTGTATGGATATGGATAGATGGATATGGATGGATGGATGGATATGGATGGATTGTATGGATATATATGGATGGATGGATGGATGCATGGATGGATGGATAGGTGTATGGATATGGATATCTACTCTACTTGACTCTACTTACCATCTTTGAAAAAAAAAAAGTTAAAACCAGCACGTAAAATATTTTTCAAGCACCTCCATCATTCCAAAGGAGGTAATTTTAAAACACGAGGACTCTCAATGTAGAGTTCGAAAATATGTGCGCGGACAAAGTGATCAAAAATTACAACCCGGTCACAATATCTGTGCACCTGACCTCGTGACGTCATATCGGCGGTCTGGGTACGGTGTGAAAAAAAGTTTTTTCGAGAAATGTGGAGGTAAAAAAAATTTACTAACCTTTTCAAATCAATTTATTATTGATGAAGGGTTTGTTATTAAAAAACAATAATTTTGATTACAAAAACATTGCGAGGTGCACAGATATTGTGACCGGGTTGTATATGATCACTTAACACGACTGTCCTATGTTAATAGCATATACAGTGTGTCTCCATAAAGTGCACGTATGAAATAGGGTGAATCTAGACCCTATTCCATCGACGGAAAAAAAAACCCGTCGATGGAATTGGGTCTCGATTCACCCTATTTCATACGTGCACTTTATGGAGACTCACACTGTATGTTATGTTATGATATGGGCATGAGTCTGAAATAAATGTGTATGACATTTACATGTCATAAGTATATGCGGGCGTCACTGTCGCTCTCGTATTGGCCTGACAAGCCACGTACTCGTACGCAAGTGCCGCACTTTAATGGACGCTGCTTAAATCATCTTTTATAGATGCTACAGGCCATTAATGATGATGAGCCTGAAATAAATAGACTTAGAATAAGGTCACTCAGATCAGATATTCATGAACTTTAGGGAACGTATATATATTTATGAACTCGACTGTAGGTACCTACTATAAAGCCACAATAAATGTTAGGTAAAGTCAAATGCAAAAATATGAGTGCATTATATAGAACTTACTCGTACTACTCAAAAACATGGCGCATGTCGCCGAATAAAGGTTTCAGTACGTAATTATGAGATTAAGTCGTCACATATTTTTGCACATCACTATACCTATGGCCAGTAGGAAAGGTTACATTGCGTATCATTAATATCTTTGTTTATACAACGTTTAATTGTCTACATGTAACTAATTGCTACTTACAATGTTAACATGTTCGTTTGGCGTTGCGGTATTTTTGCGAGTGCCCTGCTACACACTTGCTAATCAGCCTGAAGCCCATCATTTTACAAAGTCCTGTAAGTAACTAGTAATATTAGAGGAAGACTCTTTCCAGGGCCTTTCTAGAATGCTTCGTACCGGCTAAGAACTTGCCGTAAACTTACATAGACCCAATGGAGGGTTACTTTAGCCCGCATTAATCCACACATAGCAATGTCACATAAATACAAAGAGTAACAACTTGAGCAGAAACTGAAACTAAAAATAAAGTGATTTATTGATTAGACTCTGTTCAAATTCATAAAAAAAACGGTGGACAGAGTAATTCGCGAAAGCCAAAGTTACGATCCAGGGCCAAAGTAACCCGTGTTTAAGGTACGTCAATTAAAGCATATGACTGTATTTTGAATTTTCCTTTTTCGTTACATTTTTTAATAGAACTTTATTACTATTTATGATAATTAAGGTTTTGTTATACTTATACTTTCTTAGAAGTTACAAAAAAATGGTAACGGAAGAGGAAAGTTGAAAGTATTGACGTACTTCGGTGCAAACTTTTCGGAAAATGCCCTTTTATTACAGAAGAGTCTTTACATTTTATAACAATAATCAGTGAAACGGGCCTGAAGTGGCTTCCGCTGTTCTCGCGACGGGCCATGAGATTGGGATAAACATTACATTAGACAATCGCACCACCGATCTGCCCTGAACCAGAGCTATAACCACGAACTTCGAATCTCGAACTTCTCTATCGCACTTATGGTTTATGGTACTCGAGCGACCGAAACGGAGATATACGAAGTTCGAGATTCGAAGTTCGTGGTAGCGCCGCTGTTCTCGGCAGGTTCACACCTCACACTTACTAGAATCCAGCCAATGCTAGAGCATAGAGAGTAGAGAGAGTTCAGCTATACTCACCTGCGGCCCGCCGAGCTTTTCAATTTAAATATCAATATTTTGCGAGTAGCCCGTCAATCACCATGCGATACTTAGTTTAGTACCTAGTATAAAAAAACCGGCCAAGTGCGAGTCGGACTCGCGCACGAAGGGTTCCGTACCATTATCTATAAAAAACTATTTTATTCTGTGTTTTTAGTATTTGTTGTTTTTAGAATACATCATCTGTGAAAATTTCGGGTGCGTCTCACGAAATATAACAACATAATATATAATTTCATATTAATAACGTTGACAAGATATAATGAACGTTAGCTATAATAACAAAATCAATAAAATTATAAGGAATAATGGTCAGTTGCCATAATATTCATTTTATATAACGTTTTTTTACATAACACTCAAATTTACTAATTTCAGTTGGTATAACATGCAAAACGTATAACGATCATAATACATAATATCTTTTAGTATAAGCATTATAAGATATAAGAGACATAAGATATAAATCAGAGCCCGCGGAATTAGGTTAAGGCAGCTAGAAAAAGGGGGGCTCGGGGGGCGTAGTAAAAAACAAATCAACGATTGTATTTTTGGTAGGTTTAGGTTATGGTTATCTTGTGTCCCTTAGAGCGGAAATAGGCACCCCGCGAAGCGGGGTGACGTCGACACGCTGGCGGTTAGGTTAGGTTGAGGTTAGTTTAAAATAATTGCCATGCATTTTTCAAAAAAAAAAGTTCGTTTAGGTTAGTTTTAAGGTCAAGGACAAGGAGACAATTTACTTTAACTAAAGTTCAGGATTAATAAGTAAGGTAAGGTTGATTTTAAATTAGGAAGACCACACAACACATAAAAAAATATTTAATTTTAACCAACATAACATGTATATCTTCAATGTTTACTTTTCTTCAAACACAAATTTGAGGCTATCGCTCTAAGAAATTCACATTCAGTATATTCAGCGATTGCTATTAAAATAATTGTGTGCGTTTATACTATACGAGCATTATGCTTTTTGATGTTAGATTAATTGTATAATATATGTTTTCAATCTTAGGAGTTATGAACTTTATACACTTTAATCGTTATATCGATTGGTATTATATCTTAATAACGTTATACTTTACAAAAGTAGATATTTTGAAATTATATATTTCGTTCATTATATCCAGTGAATGTTATACTCAACAAACTTATACAAAGTGAGCGTATATATTATGAATGTTATATGATGAGTTCTTATATCTCGTATTACTTACCCCTAAAAACCATAAATAAGTACCTTGTAGCCCGGGCCTCCTTAGCTAAAATGTATTTGCGGCCCTCGTAGAAAAAAGGTTTGACGATGCATTTCCGCTTTGTGATAGTCAAAAATTGGAGATATCATAAAAAGTTATCAATCATATCTTTTTTAGTATATGCACTAACAACCCGACGCGTTTTACCCGAATTTCAGTATATAAACTGTTGTGAACGCAACCCTTTATATTTTTGTATAAATTTGTTTACCTACTTCATAATATGCAGTAGCAAAACGCGCCCGTCGCGTCGGGCACGTACACGGTTAGCATGAAAGGGGCTTTTGAAAGCACCAATAGAAACGCTACACATACATAATTTTTATTCCTACCTAAATTCGTGAATTTAAATAAGTCAAATCTTGCTAAGTAGTCACTTACCTTTCACATACGATACCATATAATACCACTTCTGTACATCTTCTCTTTTGTTCATATTATTTTTTTTCTGTGTATCTTTCGGCCTAACTATTTTTGTAATAACTAGAGCCTTTTGGGAAATTATACAACAGTTAACTTTTCATCGAAGTTTTATTTAAAAGTCGACGAGCTACATCCATCAACGACATCGGTGCTACTATAAACCAAGTAAAAATAAAAAGCGGCCAAGTGCGAGTCGGACTCGCACATGAAGGGTTCCGTGAAATAAATTGCGGTTTACGATTTATGACGTATTAAAAAAAAAACTACTTACTAGATCTCGTTTAAACCAATTTTCGGTGGAAGTTTACATGGTAATGTACGTCATATATTTTTTTTAGTTTTATCATTCTCTTATTTTAGAAGTTACAGGGGGGGACACACACATTATACCACTTTGGAAGTGTCTCTCGCGCAAACTCTTCAGTTTAGAAAAAAATGATATTAGAAACCTCAATATCATTTTTAAAGACCTATCCATAGATACCCCACACGTATGGGTTTGATGAAAAAAAAATTTGAGTTTCAGTTCTGAGTATGGGGACCCCTAAAACTTAATGTATTTTTTCGATTTTTGTTTGAAAATCTTAATGCGGTTTACAGAATACATCTATTTACCAAATTTCAACAGTATAGCTCTTATAGTTTCGGAAAAAAGTGGCTGTGACATACGGACGGACAGACAGACAGACAGACGGACGGACATGACGAATCTATAAGGGTTCCGTTTTTTGCCATTTGGCTACGGAACCCTAAAAACGCGTCTGATTCATAAGATTCGGAGTTAAATAATCGGGAACATAATACAACGGAGTCGGACTTTGTTTTATAAATTATAATATACATTTATATACACGCGTACTTTGTACTGATGAACATTTCTGTTGTAAAATTAATTTACCGTATAATTCAAGTGGGGTTTCAGTGTGTATACTTACTTACTTGTGTGGGGTCGACAAAAGTTTGTCACTATTCGATCATATTCATAACCACATGACAGAAAACGTAGCTGTACGTAAAACGTAGTGTTACAGTAGTTCGCAGCAGGCTGGATTTTTTATCACTGGAAGCAATTAAAAGAGTTCTATGGGTCACACTGAACAATATTTTACTGTGTAGCCGCAGATGTACAGTCGCCATCACATACATCGGAGCAAACAAGCACGTCACAAACATCGGAACACACCTCTATTTTCAAGGCATTAGGGTTCATGTGCCGATATTTTTGAACACCTATAGTGTACCTATGCATGTGATGGCGACTGTACCCTGTATCCTGTGTAAGGCCTTCACTAAGGAATAATTTTGGCCGAAGCGAGTCAAGTTCCGGCGTTTTCGCGGTCGTTTACCCGACACCACAAAATTGCGCAACACAGTAATAGTGGTTTTTTGTAGTTATTAAATAAGTTTATATTGATATGTATGTTTGTCTATGTTAGGTTAGTAATATGTGCCTTGTTGCCTGATGTAGATACTTACCAAAATATTAGGTAAATGGATGCATGGTATGTAGTGGCAGGGATGAGCGAGAGAGATGACAGCTTAGCCCCCGAGCCAGGGCGCGTGGCCGCCACCACAAAGCCCGTTCGTTCTGCGGTATAAGATTGCATTTTGATAGGTCTGCCTGTAAGTATTCAACTTATAAATGGTTTATATTTTATCAAGACCAATGACAGCCACAGTTGAAATAAAGATGTGAAATAAATGCTGTCGTTTGTTTAGTTCTTAAAACTACCAATCTAAGCTTCGGCGTTGTGTCATTTGTATGGAAATGGAGACGTAGCTTAACTGAGCTGTCGTGGAAAAGCAGCCGTAAAGTAGTCAGGTACTTGAAGAATAAACATCGATTCAGTCATTGTAATAGTTTATCATGTCCGTTGAAATTTAGTTGAAAGGTCGGTATCAATATTTTAGTGTAAGACAGTTTCACCCATTGATCATAATTACAATAGGAAGCGCACTGCACGTTGCTACGCGCGTACAATTGGAGCCGTGACCCAGAGCTCCACTACGGCTGGGAGTAATCTGGGCAAAAATCTGTTAAGTGCCTTCCTTGTATGTGTAATGTAGTAAATTTCGGACACGGGCGAGGATAGCAATCAAGGTACGGAGGCATGCTGTAGGCGGGTGCCGCGCCGGCCGGTCTGGAAGGAGCCCTGTCCTCGTGACCGACTAGTCCGCCTCCAGCGGGTGACCTAATTCCTGGCTCATTACCTAATACTTACGGTACGAGTTCGTCCCATCGGCCCGTTCGCAGAGGACTAGGCCTACTGGGGACACCTCTTTAAAAAAAACGCACCTACGGCTCCTACCTCTCGGGTGGTGTGGAAAAGGACCGTTTTACTGACTGATGTGTGAGCCACATGACAATAGTTCGTTGTAGAGTCGAACATTGTTCCCAAGTAGGTACCTATAAATTTAAGTTATTAACTAAACAGATAATAACCGCCTGTGACAGAGACGGAAATACACCGAGTGATAGCATAAGTCTACCGATCTGTGAGTAATTTGGTCCAAAATACCTACAATATATAAAATTAAAATATTTGGTAGGTAGCATCAAAGCGGCAGTGAATATTTATTTGTTAGATGCCATAGCTTTTGAACGAGTCATATCATATCATAAGATTAGCTTTTAGGTACGAGTTAGGTGCTGTTTAATACCTTCTATTTTAAATCTTGTGCCTTATTATAAAAGTGCAATATTAAACTAAAATTGCCCTTCATATTCGGTTACCATAGGGTATTTTTTTGAAATTCATAGGAAGCGGTTGTGGAAATTGGAAAGCATTTATTTTAATAAAATTCTATTATTGATCCCATAACCACTACCAGCATATATTGGAGATTGTAATCAAACCCAATGTATCCATCCTGCTAAAATGTTAACTTAATTGGGTAACTTGCTTATCGCGAGAGAGAATCTATAACTGAATTGAAATTTATGATGGTGCTTATGCACCTATACTATAATATTATATTATTTTATGTATCCAAATATCATAAACCCTCCATGATGCGTTCAAGAACCGCACATTATGGCCACCATAAAAATAGACTGTTTTGTTAGAACAAATTTCTTATCTGTGAAAATGTTATTATTGCTAAATAATAACATCGATTTCGATAATATTATTTCATTAAAATTTCGAACATCTCTGAAATCTAAGAAATTTGATTTGACCTCTATTCTAATATCATACAAATTTGACAAATGTCGCACGTAAGTAAGATACCGAATGATATGCTAGTTTTTTTTTTTATGGCTTTTACTCCTTGCTGTGTTAGATCCGACTCTATTTTGTCTCTGGATTAAGAAAAAACTTTGACAGCTGCCAGAAAACAACGCCGCGATGCAGGTCATAATATGCGGCTCCTGGACGCATCGTGGAGGCTTATGATATGTGTATAGATAAAGCAGTGTATGTAACTGTACATAATTAGGCATTAAGACACTCGTGTGATGTTATTATGAAACTGGCCTTCGGCTCGTTTCATAAACCCACACTCGTGTTTAATGCCCTTCATTATGTACAGTCACATAAACTACTATTATAAGTTGCATAATTAATTTATGATAGGTAGTGAGTTTGGTACACGTTTGGATATTGAATAGTGATTTAGTGTCGATTATCTATATGATGCTAAGTTCTTCTTTTTCTTTTCTTCTTTTTTTTCTTCTTTTATGTTTATGATACTTATTCCCATTGCCTAAATCTATAAGCACCTTAAATACGCAGTCAATTAAAAACAGAATAGTTTTTTGACCAACAGTGGATGGCCACCAATCTTTCACTTACACGTGTATCTATTTGGAATAATAAAACAGATGACGAGGTCATATAAATCCAATATCTTATGAGCATTGCTTGTTTTAAAACAAGTGCGGGATATCTTAATTGAAATTAATAACGAAGCAAGGACGCGATTGTGATAAGACGCATAATAACGACTTTAAGTGCAGATTATTTCAGTGACTCTTGTTTTTCCGACATTTGTCACTTATTGAAAGTCAAAAAGCCTGTTAAGCTTTAGGGATTATTAATAAAGAGTAATTAAATAAATTATTCTTAACACTAGTCAAAGCGGACCCCGGGCTCCTTTAGGGACACAACCGGGAATAACGCTAGGAGGATGATGATACTTAACACTACCAATGGGTATATTAAAACTCACTTATTCTTTCTAATTTATAGATTTTAAATAAAAAACGTTACTTATAATAGTTACCTAAATACTAAAAAAAAAGCTGTTTAATGATAGAATATTATTTTGGGTTTCGAGTTATATAAGTAAAATTACTATTGTTTGTGCTGTAAGTTTGTCCTTCCATATATATATTCTACAGCTACACATACATATGTATATTATTTCTGTTTCTAACACTTCAAACAGAAAATACCAGTGTTTTGCTCAATAGCGAGCAAAGCTACGCACTGAGTTGGAATTGGAACCTTTTTGTTGTGCTGCAGTGCATGTTTCTTTTCCGTGTGCTGCTTTTAGGTTTTGTGTTGGTTGTATTTTTCTTGTTGTAACTTTTGTGTATGTAGCAAATGATTTATCTATCTATCATATAACATATGTAGGTATTTCCTGAGCACTTCCAATTTTTTTGCGCAATTTATAGACGTCAATACATATACTCTTTTAACTTTCCCATTTTGTTACCATTTTTTTTTGTTTCTTTAAATGTGTAAGTACTATTTTAATAAGGTTCTCTCATACTAATATGTACTTCATTAATTCTAAAGAATACCAAAACAATGTATTCAAAATTACAAACAATGGTAACGACATAGGAAATTTTGAAATACCTATTCCTTAATTGACGTCACTAATTTGACCAAACTTTTTTAGAAATGCTCACATATTATAACTACCCCAAAACCCATACCCAATCCATGGCTGCTGCTAGGTAGGAAAACCAGATCAAAAGTTACTCGTAAGCGTAACACAAAGAGTACAGTATTCCGGGCGGCGCGGCGCGCGCGCATAATGGTGTGGCTGTGTGCGCCGGACATTTACAGCGATCGATTGTTTTGGCTGCCGTGGCCGCCTTAATTGTTGAATCAAGAAGCTCGCCCGCTTCTGCGCTGACATCTTTATTAACCTACTTCCAAAAATGGCAGACTGCCGCGGATTTTTCTTGTTTAAACCATTTGACAACACAGACACAGACTAACACAGGACCGATACGAATGGCGGAAAAGTGAGGAGGCCTTTGCCCAGCAGTGGTACACAATATAGGCTAATAAATAGAACAATGTAGGTATTTCGTTGGGTAGAGTAAGAAAATATGGCTTAGTTCTGGACCAATTAAGTAAGGTAGAATTTAAGGAGTTGAGAATTATGTATCTGGGTCATTGTCAGTCACAAAAACAAAAATCATCTTTCCGGTGGGCAATAGTTAAGGGCTTCCGTTTATATATAATATGTTTTTATCACAATAGAATTATAGAAAGGGCAACGCTGTTTATGAAGATTCAGAATTCAACCAAAAATTAGGCTTTATACCTAGCCCTTAACTTTAGCAATGTCCATTGAAGAGACGCGAACCTAAATCTGACAATGACCCATCTAATGTTTTTGTTTTTTAGGGTTCCGTACTCAAAGAGTAAAACGGGACCCTATTACTAGTCTGTCACCAGGCTGTATCTCATTGATACCGTGATAGTTCCAGCTGAAATTTTCTCAGATGATGTATTTCTGTTGCCGCTTTAACAACAAATACTAAAAACACAGAATAAAATAGTTTTTTTTATAGATAATGGTACGGAACCCTTCGTGCGCGAGTCCGACTCGCACTTGGCCTGTTTTTTTACTAAACGGGACTTAATTTATTCATTGTGTCACGTGTCACAAAATCCTTGGTTGGATTGGAAGTACTTGGAAGCCCTGTCCAGTATAAGTAACATTGCTACTTTCCTGTAACATGCTAAGTGCAAGAAAATTCTTTGGATTCTTATTGACTTTCAGGCCATTCTCATTTTTGTCTGCTGCATACCATGTGTGTAATTTTAAGATTTCTTTAGAATTTTACTCTTTAGTTAGCGTGTTTCTAAACATTATCGTTTTATTGCATCCACGGCTGTGATGGACACAAAAATTAGCCCAGTGGTCTGATTCAGAAACCAAGGTATCCGTTTTCGCACTTTGTGCAAAGCCATCGACCGTATGAATGGCACGACAGGAAAGCGTGCAGAATCTCCGCTCGGGCAGCGCGGGTGCAGCGGATACGCCGAGAGAGCAGCTGAGCCCGCATGGACCCCCCGCGACAAGACCGTCAATGGACCCCTCCCCAATATGCAGTTTTTTTACTCCTTACGCATTTCGCAATATCGGCCAAGTGCGAATCATGTTCGCACTGCACTCGCTGCGCTCACCTTTAATAGGTAAAGCTGGTCGATTACGTAACGCTGCGTAGTACGCCAGTGCAGCTAGCATGATAGCTTTTATGGTCAAGTTTTATGGCATAATCGTCGGGTAAAATTAAATTCAATTCAATAATGAATAATAAAGTACAAAAATGTACATTATCAATTGCTTATACTATAAGTACTTAAAGTCCGCAGTAAGCTCGGCCGAATTTTACCTTCCCATACAAACGGAGTTTCTTTCTCGTTTTAAACTACGTGTTGGATTGTAACGAAACTTAGCATATACAATGACATAAGGTACATCTAGGTCTGTAATGGCTTCAGTTTATAAAACAAACAAAATACAGCAAAAACAAATTTTGTACAAAAAACTTAAATTTGCTGTATTATTTTACTATGGTATCTGAAGCAACATAAACTTATTACAGACCTCGATGGTACTTAACTTATTCTAAGTACAAAGTTTCAGAGCAAACTAGCTTGTAGTTTTAAAGTGAGAGCGTAACTGGGCATTTTTTTTCAAAGTGTACCATATTATTTGAAGTGATGTTTTTAATGTTTAGTTAATTGTTAGATTTTGATTTGCTTAGGGGGTGAATTGTAGTCTTAGGTATCTTATTTAAGCAATCGTTTTGCAAAATACGCGCTAATTTAATTAATATAGCGTTTTTAATGCAGCTTGACCCCGATTTCTTGTCCATTCCGTAACGACATACATTTGTTTGTATAAATTATACGAGAGCTTAGTTATCATGTATTTGTGATTTATTCACTTATAGACCTGTTAAACTATTATAACGAATAATGTTTTATGGGAGTAATATCAATATCTAGAGAGAATTGAGTTATTTCAATCATTCCGTTACGAAATGTCAAAAACGACTTACAATTTTCACTTCTAATCAAATAATATAAGGCCTGGCACCTCAAGTATTATTATCTTATAAACTTAACTAATAATTGTCCTTTTTAATATGCAGATTTTTACTAATTCTTAATAATGAATTAAATAAAAAATAAAACGCCAATTCACAATAATGGACAATAACGGAAAAGACCGTAACAGAATCATAAAGCCGCGGCTATAATGTTCATTAAGTTACAAAATAATTTCAGTCAAAAGAAGAGTTATTTACGAGTTAGTAACTATTGCAGCAAAACTAGTATAAAAATTAAACACGCTTGCAAATATACACGATTGTAATTTAGGTATATAATTATTTCTACAATAACACTTTTTGCACGTAACACGAAACCATATAACACTATTTCTAAGCTGAGTAAAACGTTAAAACAGGGTACGGTTGTCACAAAAGTTTACAACTAGATTTCCTGAACTCGACGAACAGAACCAACTTTGAAGGGTCGCGTCTTAAAACTGGTATGGTGAAAAACGGAATTAGGATGAATGAAATGGTTGGATGGATGGGTGAAGGATATATATATATATATATAACCAAGAGGGAATGCCGAATAAAACTACAGACGGTGGCGTACTACAGAATTAGGGAAAAATTGGTGGTGTGCAACTGATGAAAAAAAAAACGACAAGAGTTGAGACCTTCATACCGAGGTTCACTTGGGGTAAGGTGAAGCGAAGCGTACAGACAATGCTAAGGGTAAAAATCTAGTTGCACTCATTAAATAAAAGGTTTTAAAATGAAATCCTAGGCATTCCTAACTACGGATTATTAATTAAACACGTTTTTAAAAGGTGAAAAAAAAAACGTCACAGTATCCGGAGTTCCTCAGCGGAGGTCCGCTCCCGTAGTGGAGTATGCGCAAGGCGCGGGTCCCTGCGCTCAGACGCAACTGCGGAGATTCGTTTCAGTAAAGCAGCTAGCGCACGTCTGGTAGTGGCTTTCGGGCTGTCAAAACCCTTATATCACTGCGACCATCGCTGATCTATTGTGATCTAAAAGTCGTAGCGCACGTCACAAACTCCTGTGCTCCGGCACTGGCGGTAGCAGAGTCAAACGCGGCTCACGGTGTGGTATTTAGAACTCGTGGCCCGTACCAGAAAGCTACAAAGTAAATACAGAAATGGTAAAACCCACTATACAGTTGACCTAACTACAAGCCAAATCTGAACAAAAACGAGCAAAACTTACCCAGCACATTATCAGGCGTCCGGCCTTTCACAAAAGAAAAATCCAGTATAGGAGAACCTGCGAACTGCCTTGTTCGCAGCGTAAAAACAGCAACTCGACTCCCGCTTGGTATTGAGAGGAGGTTTTTAGTTTTACTTCGATGGCAAGAACTGGTATTAGCCGGAAAAAAAAATCAAATCTGGTGAAGCAAAGAAATCAGCAAAATATCGTGCTTAAACGACAAAATACACCAACAGAATGAAAGGTCTGTCATTTGTTTTCCAAATCTGACAAGATTCTAGAAGGATCTTGTACGAAATTCAAGTTTAGAATATTTAAAAAAAAGTAAAAGCCAAAAATCAGCCAGAGTCTCAAAACGACGCGAAACAAAGAGATTTAATTCAGGGCAAAAAAATATTAATATAATCAAATAAAAACGCCATCTACGAGAAAAACCTGACGTCACGGCCGAATTTCACCTTCCCATACAAACGGAGTTTCGTTCTCATTTTAAAACTACGTATTGGATTGTAACGAAACTTTGCATATACAATGGCATGAGGTATATCTAGGTCTGTAATTAGTCTCTTACTCGACTATCTTAGTGCTTAGGTCAAAGTATTTTTGGGTACTCACGGGTGAACTAAGGCATTTTTCGCTAGCATTAAATCCATTGTATGGTCTTTTATGTTATTTTTCAAGTTTTTTATATCTTTTTTTCCTTTTTGTATGTCTTACTTTTCTTTTTTTAATGTTATTTCTTTTTTTGAATGTTTTATTGTTTTTTCAATGTTTTTTGTTTTCTTAAATGAGCTGTTTTTTTTTGTTTTTTTGATGTTTTGTCTATTTTTTAATGTTGAAATTTTTGTTTGGTCTTTTATGTTATTTTTCAAGTTTTTTCTATCTTATTCCCTTTTTAAATGATTTTTACCCTTTTTGTATGTTTTACTTATCTTTTTTAATGTTTTTTCTTATTTTAATGTTTTTTTTTCTTTTTTCAACGTTTTATTGTGTTTTTAAATGTTTTAGCTGTTCTCTTTTCTATTCTATCTATTTAAATTTTTTATTATTTTTTTTGTTTTTTTTTTGTTTTTCTCGTTTTTTGATGATTTTTAAATGATTTTTTTTTCTTTTTTTGATGTTTTGTGATGTTGTGATGTGATGTGATGTGATGTTTTTGATGTTGAAATTTTTGTATGGTCTTTTGTTATTTTTCAAGTTTTTTTTCTTTTTCCCTATTTAAATGTTTTTTTTCCCGTTTTGTATGTTGATTCTTTTATTTTTTTAAATGATTTTTGTATTTTTCTCTTTTTTAATACTTTCTATCTTTTTTTTTTAATGTTTTTTTATTTCTTTGATTTTTTTATGTAGAATTTTCCCCACTTTAGTGAGGTGAAAAGGATTATATTTTTGAACCACTCACATTCGCTAGCTCGTGTTTCAATTCCACACTCTCGGTTGAAATATAACTGCACCCTTGTATAACAAATAACTATTTAGTATTTCCTCACATCGTTTGAGAAAAGCATTATACAAGCCTCGGCCGGAACAGGGATTGCTGGACTCGTTGTATCTACCCCAAACTCGTCCAGCAATCCCTTACTTCACGGCCTCTGCAGTAATGTACTATTATGGTTATCGTTTAAAATGTGTTTCGGACGTATAATGCATATAAATTTATACAAAAAGTGTGTATTAACGATTGATCCACTACCCTTTAAATTATTGAAACAGTTCAAATGTAGTCACTAAATTTTGAATACAAAACTCCGATATGATCACGTCTTTAGGCGTCCATTCCGTTACATTTGAAGGTCCCCTTATACGTAACAACAAATATTGTAACGAAATGGACGTAACGGAACTAATACTTCGCAGATTAAAACACGTGTTTAATATACATTTTTTTACAATTGTAATAGTATTTTACTGGAATCATGTTCAATGATAATGACAGATTAAGATAATTGAGTCGCATTAGCTGAAAATAATAGGAACCTTCGTAATCTCGTAACGGAACCCGGATACTCGTTTTTGGGTCGACCACTCGACGCACTGTTCGCGCGCGATTTCTAGCTACTACTGACAGTTTGTAAACAAAACGAATGATTTTTACGTAACGATATGTGATGCTAGATGAAAATAAACACCTAATTTGGTAATAAAAATACCTCGTTCCCACAAAATCATCGTAACGGAGTGTGGACATGTCCACTTTTCCAAAATCACTGGAAAAGATAAATTTTAGTTTATTATGTAAAATAGTATTTTTCACAATCGTGTTATAATAGAGAGCTTTTTAGTCGAGTACCGTGTTTAGGCCACGAAGCTTGCTGAGTGGCCTAAGTAAGGTACGAGATTAAAAAGCTTGATTATAACACTATTGTGAACAATACTTTTTGTACGAGTTCATTAAAATTAATCTTCTACGAGTCAACTGAACTAATTAAACAAACTCGATACTGTTGAAACGAAGTGCAGCCTATCGCTCGTACGCTCGTTGATATCTTAAAAGACATCAACGAGCGTACGACATCAACGAGTAAACTCAATAATCAAAGCGAATCTATTGGTCCAATTCATTACAGTTCGGTAAAGCCACGTGATTGGTCGAATTTATTTTAATTCTATTTTCAAATTTTTTTCGGTTGTCTAGAGCGTATCGAAACAGTTATTTCGGTTGTTTCGGAAGTAACAGACTATTCAACGATGAAAAGAGTGACGTTGCAGTATTTTCTATGAAATCTTAATACACATATTTTAATGGTCGAGTACAAAAATACTTTAGCGAGATAAACATAACCGACCGCTTTAGCCTAGTTGGTAGTGACCCTGCCTACGAAGCAAGAGGTCCTGGGTTCGAATCCCGGTAAGGGCATTTATTTGTGTGATGAGCACGAATATTTGTTCCTGAGTCATGGATGTTTTCTATGTATTTAAGTATTTATTTCTCTATATAAGTATCTATATCGTCGTCTAGTACCCATAGTACAAGCTTTGCTTAGTTTGGGACTAGGTTGATTTGTGTAAGATTGTCCGCAAATATTTATTTATTTATTTATTTATAAGGTTGATTTAAGAAATTTCATGTTTTCCACTATCAGAAACAAGTATTTCCAGGCACAATATACAAGTCCTAATACTTCTAATCGATACTTGAAGTTGGATTTCCACAGGTGGGCAGGCAAAAATCGAGGGTCGACAGCCAGAAAAACCAAGAAAATGTGGTAAATTTAATGCTAAATTATAGGTTTTTTGGGGTTTTATACGATTTAGATATATTATTGACGTTTTAAAATCGCAACAAGAACAATTTTTCAACGTGTTTCGTATTTGTAGGGTGTCAAAGGCACTGGACACGCCAAAAACACAAGGTACAAGAAAAATAAAAAATGCCCAACTACGTTTGTATGGAGAATTTAGCTTACTGCGGACTCTTAATTTATGTATTTATAGTTACATTAAGGTTACGCTAGTTAGAGATTTCGGAGGCGACGCTGAGTCAACGCACCAGTAGGTACGTTTTGGAGTTGAATCAATTTACTACAGGTACGTATACATGTTAGCCTTCGAAAAAGACATCGACTGAGACCCGTTGACCATCATGCTAGCTAACGAAAATGACATTTGATTTGCCCTGACGCTCGTTTCAACATTTTTATTACCTCTCTGCACAGGGCCTCTATATTCTTTTGGTCTCAACTTTTAAGGACGAAAAAGAGAAAGAAGTGTACAATCTTTTGGCGTATCTCTATGAAGCTACACTAGCTCTAGCGCCTAGCGAAAAATATCGCCAACAGTTTCAATCATCTACTTTAATTACGCTATACTAATTCGCAATTTGCCAATTGTTTACTCATTTCTTCGACATTTCACCGAAGACACCGAGATAAAAGTCAAACAAGAAGAGGTTTTGTTTGACGTTTATCTCGGTGTCTTTGGTGAAATGGAGGTCAACAAACTTGCAGATAGATGGCTCCTTTGATGCTCTGCTACTATCGTGCTTGAGGTTGATGAGGAATAGCCGTCAAAGACGAAGAAGGTAGTTTATGTTTTCCAAAATTACAGACTGTCAAGAGCAGATATCTCGAAAACTATACAAGATATCGAAAAAAATGATTGAATAAAACTTGTAGCAAATTTAATCAGCTTTCATTTTGTAAAAGTAGTCATGTCGCTAGGACGCATGGTTTCTGAAATATAAGCATAAAACCGAAAAATGGGACCTTCAAATATATATAAAATATTTTGCGATCACATTGATATTATGTTTGGTAGAACATGTTTCGGTCAAAAATTTCATTTTTGGTACAAGCTTTTATTGCCGACTGTACATTTATGCATACCATCATTAACTACTCATTCAGACGATTCCCACGAGCCCAAACTCGATGGGGTTGTGTCGTTTTATTGCGCAGTTCCTATGGCCACCTTCCAGCTCCAGCATCAGATCAGCTCCAGGTCATCATAATATTGCATTGTCATGCGATATATATATGCATGCAAAATTTCAGCTAATCGGAAACCGAGAAGTGGGTCTTTAAGTTGCAAGATTTGATTACAGACATACAGACAACGGGACAGGTGAAACTAAATAAAAGCTTGTAATAAAAAGACATGCTGCGCCGACCCCAAGTAAATGGGATAAGGGCAAGGAAATGATGATGATATGATAGATAGAGTTAACACAGCCGGCTTGGCTATCACAGGACGGCCCGCGAGCAGTATCGCGGTGAGATAGACTATAGTCTCTTATTAAATAGAACGCTTAGAACGGATAGTTTTTCTCGCCGCCGCGACACAGCTTGCGGGCCGTCGTCGTCGTGTGATAGTTAGCCGTGCAGGTTGTCAGTTATGAGTATCGGCATAGATCACCTTGACACGGGTCGAGAGGTTGATAACCGGTGCATTAGTTAAAGTACACACAATTGAGGCCAGTGTGCGCTTGTTCAAGAGCAATTTCGGTTCCGTAGGTCAGTTCGCCGAAGGTAACCTTGACTCTGCGACAATAGGCACAGCTGCACTTGGCCCCGCGGTACACTCGGGCACACTCGCCGTTTGCGATACGGAAATTATTTTGTTTTAAGGCCTGTACTTGTTTAAACGCTGCAATTTATCACAGCATCCGATAAAGGTATACATATATTGCTGACACATTCGACGACAAAGATATGTTTTCATATTGCATCGGCCTACTCCTTAACGACTTAGACGATTGTCCCATTGTAGTCGTGGTACAGTCACCATCAGATATATTGGAGCTGCCAAAGCGCTCACAAATATCTGAACAAGTCTCTATCGTCGAGGCATTAGAGACGTGTTCAGATATTTGTGAGCAATTTGGCCGCTCAGATATATCAGATGGCGACTGTACCACACATAAACGGGAGAGGAGAAGAAAGTGTCATGTCGGGTTTAGTAAGTCGTTCATATTCGTAGTATAAGTACCTAAAAAAAAACCTTACAGAATATCGCAGCCATTACAACACCATTGCTAGCTCCGTCTATAAGTAGGTACACATATCTGGTGAAGCGTAAAGTCGCCAGTGTTCTCGAGTGTGCGATAGGGGTTGGGTTTACGACGCGAATCAAAGGGTCATCTACCCATTCAGCGCCTATCACGACACACATGCGTCAGAGCGCGACGAGCGCTTTTCGCTACATAAAGAGTTTAAGTTGCTACGGCGTAGCGCTACGAACGAAACGTGGCCGTGAATGGGTTAAGTATCTGACGGTTAGCGCCCTCCTCCCATCCTCTAGGTCGGATTTAAAAATAGAGCAAAAAACGAAAGCCCACATTGAAGTCAGAATGTATCTACTATGCTCTACGTATGTATCTACTAATAGAGCAAATTGGAAATTTCCCTTCGATTTGCTTCGATTTGGGGGGGGGTGGCTTACCCCGAGTTACCTGGCGATATTTATTAAGCTATAAGGGCAAGCTTGGTATCATTTTCGTATAAATCAAGGATGCTAAATTTATTCCTGATATTTAATTTGCATTTTTTTTAACGAAAAAACCGGCCAAGAGCGTGTCGGGCCACGCTCAGTGTAGGGTTCCGTAGTTTTTCGTCCGTCACAGTAAGTGTGTGAAATTATTTTGTAATTTCTTTCAAAAACTATTCAACCTATCATATTCAAAATAATTTTTAAAGAAAGTTTTTATAAAGTTCTACTTTTGAGATTTTTTTCATATTTTTAAAACTTATGGTTCAAAAGTGAGAGGGGGGGGGGGGGGGGTGGACACATTTTTTTTACTTCTGGAGCGATTATCTCCGAAAATATTAACATTATCAAAAAATTATTTTTAGCAAACCCCTATTAATTTTTAAATACCTATCCAACAATATATCACATCACACGTTTGGGTTGAAATGAAAAAAAAAACACTCCCCCACGTTACGTATAGTGGAGGTACCCTAATAAAATAAAATAAATCACTTTTTATTTTACCACTTTGTCGGCGTGATTGATTGATATACATATTAGTACCAAATTTCAGCTTTCTAGGGCTAGCGGTTACTGAGATTATCCGCGGACGGACGGACAGACAAAGCGAAACTATAAGGGTTCCTAGTCGACTACGGAATCCTAAAAAGGTAAAAACTTGTCTAACTAACTAAGTTGTCCGTCATTTGCAATCGATTTTTCAGTCACTTGCCGTTATCCGATTGAGCTGAATTTTTGGGTCTGGATGACAATTCAATATTGTGTTACCCATCGAGCTGATCTGATGATGGAGACAGAAGTTTTTTTTTTAGTTTGGGATCGTTAGAATCGTCTCAATGAGTGGTTGATGATGGTATACAGAAAAGTACAATCGTCAATAAAAGCTTGCACCAAAAAATTTTTTTTGACAGAAACTTATTTTCTTTATCTCAATAAAAAACTTATTTTCATTTGGAATATAGGGGTTTGAGGGGGCGAAAAATTGATCTAACAGGGTTTCATCTCTGTAGTGTAGTTAGTTTCTGTTTTGCCCTATGGTTGACTGGTAGAGAATGCCTTGTTGTGGCCTTGCCTTTTTTATTTGTGCCATAAAGTTTAAATAAATATATATAGCCGAGCGGTTAGGCAAGAAACTATCAATTTGGAGGTCATGGCACAGTAGGTATTAAAATGGGCTTGAACCCCGTTTCGCAACAGAGTTTTCAAAAACTTATGTATCTACGAAATATCATGTCGACGGTGGAAAGGCAAAACCACTGAAGCGACATTTTTTAAATTTTACAAGAGAGCAATTTGAACTTTATTTCTTGTTAATTTAGAGCGTTCTTTAGGTCCCGGTAAGACAAGACATTTGCGTTGTACAAAGATTATTCTTGGCTATTAGAAGAGATGAGTTGCAGAGCAAAGATAAGACAAGGAGCCTCGCAGGGTTGTCCTCTCTCACCCCGAATATTTAACATATTTATCGAATGCGCCATTAGAAAAATAGTAGAAAAGGGCAAGGGAGGCGTCAGCATTAATGGGCAGAAAGTACATACACGAAATTAAGAGAATTAATGGAACAAATGGATTCAGTTTTTTACAGAATTTGAACTCAGAATTAACACCGCCAAAACTAAAACTTTGATTACATCAAAATTCAAAAAAATTAAGAAATTTAGATATTTGGGTAGCTTCAGTAGTTACTGATAACTCCAGGTGTTCAGACGATATTATATCTAGGATTGCAATGGCCAAAACTGCTTTCAACGCCAAAAAACAGCTGTTCAGGGCAAACGTTTCCAGAAAGACCAAAAAACGACTGATCAAAGTCTACATCTGGAGTCTTGCATTATACGGGTGTGAGACGTGGACAATGACTCAAAGAGATAGAAAAAGGATTGAAGCGTTTGAAATGTGCCTCTGGAGGTGGATAGAGAAAATGTGTTTGTGGGGCCACAGTCGAAGCAAATGGTCATCATGGGCTAAGTTGCTTAATACGTTGCGCTGGTAGGTTTTCTCGGCACCATTCAATAAATGACGTAATTCGGAGGGCAATGGTGTCTGCTAACTTACCGTGTGTGTTGGAACCTCAGGGTCTAAGTAGAACAGACGGTAAGAGACCGGACGGGTTGACACTGGTTCCGTGGGCGAGGGGTCGTAGTCTCATTTGGGATGCAACATGCGTAAGCACATTTGCCCCCACACATCTCGCTCACACAACGCGACGGGCAGGAGCAGCTGCAGAAAAAGCAGCTAGGCTAAAGCACGCGAAGTATGCGAACTTGGAACCGGTGTACGATTTTGTTCCGGTCGCAGTGGAGACATCTGGGCCGTGGTGCGAGGAGGCAAAGTCGTTGGTGAAGGCGTTAGGACGACGTTTGAGGGAAAGGGGCTGCGATCCCAGGTCCGGTTCGTACTTGGTACAACGGATTTCACTGGCAATACAGAGGGGAAATGCTGCCGGTATATTAGGGACGTTTACGCCAGGTACTTATCGGGCCTGGAATTCAATACCGTAATATTGTTTTCACTTCTCATGCTCTAAAAGTTCGTCTTTATGTCGTGCGTAGGCGACATAAAGTCGCTTTTTATGCTCTAGAGCATAAAGTAAAATCTTCGTCGAAGACCAAGGCAATCGCTGCAACAGCCACACGAACATCTTTAACTTCATACAACAACCTCTTTATTTTATTTCGTTTCGTTCGTATTCTAAGACCAAGGCAAAGATACCAACAGCCAAAGTACACAATAAAACTTCATGAAATAAACTTATAATTTGTATTTCGTCTCATTTATTATTTTTTATATTTGTTTATTTTTCAATTTAGTAGATCAGTATAGTATTTAAGCCATAACAACAACTTATCATAGTTATAAAAAGAAAATGTTTTTATAACTGAGCAGTATGTAACGACCTTAAGTCAGGTGTCACGTCCCTACAGAAAAAAAAAGAAAAAAAAGTTAATTGGCGGGAACCATAATTATTTTTTCATTGTAATATTTGTGTTACAACTTGAAATTGTTTTTTGATTAACGATAAATAATGTCGTCAAGCGAAGAGGAAATAACACTCACTCCTAACACTTTAATGGAGCGGCACGCGGAAAACGTCGTTGAACAGATATTGCCGTCGAAATCTAAGCGAATTTATCTTACCGCTTATGAAAATTTCATGCGTTGGAGGGCGGAAAAACAAGTGAATAGTTTCTCAGAGAGTGTTTTCTTAACGTATTTCAACGAATTATCTAAGAAGTTTAAGCCGTCTACACTATGGAGTGTGTATTCTATGCTCAAGACTACGCTGCAGATGAAAAACGACGTGCATATAAAAACCTACGTGAAGCTCACATGTTACCTGAAAAGGCTTTCCACTGGGCACAAAAGTGTAAAATCCAGGGTTTTCAATGCGAATCAAATCGAAACATTCTTAAAGACCGCTCCGGATGTAAGATATTTGGCTGCAAAAGTACGTAAAACTCTACATCGTTAAACAGCAATTTAATATTGTACAATAATTCATTACCTAGTACTTATATTAGTGTGCAACGTTGTAATAATGATTACTATTTTAATTGTAGGTGGCGCTCATATATGGAATCAGTGGTGCATGTCGAGGTATAGAACTTATCAACATTACTGTGGATGACGTGAAAACGGACACTCAGTTGCAGGCTATAAACTTACCTGACACAAAAACAAATAAAGAAAGAACATTCGTCGTCAAAGGCGAATACTTAAATATAGTTAGAAAGTATCAAGCCCTACGTCCAGAAAATGTGGCAACGAAACGGTTTTTCCTTAATTATCAAAACGGGAAATGTACACGGCAACCCATAGGACGCAATAAATTCGCTGCAATGCCAAAGGAGATAGCAGCCTTTCTCAAATTAGAAAACCCTGAAAAGTACACAGGCCATTGCTTTCGACGAACTTCAGCTACGCTGTTAGCCGATTCTGGAGCAAATCTCACAACATTAAAGCGACATGGCGGCTGGAAGTCTGACCAAGTGGCAGAGGGCTATATTGAGGAATCCATAGAACAAAAAGCTAAAATTACCGACTTGATTACCGAAGGAATCGACATAGTCCCAAATGAACCAGGCCCATCTAGTGCTAACTTACCATTGGAACAGAGCTTAAATGGTAATCCCGTTCCTTCAAAAGAACCTGAAGTTGACAATATGCCAAATATCGCATCACAAATACAATCTAATACAACATTAAATATGCCAGGAAAAACGATTACTTTAAATATTTCTCATTGCTCTAATGTAACTTTCAATTTTAATTAAATTAGCATTTACTATATTTACGTGTTGCTGTTTCATTTCCTCGCAATCGAAGTGAAAAGTAGAGTGTACAACTCGTCCATAAAACCCATTTTACACTCGACTTTATATCTATCCTCGCTCGCAAGCTCGCTCGGATGGATAAACGTCTCGAGTAAAATGGTGCGTTTTATGCACTTGTTGTACAATCTACTATTTTCTTTCCCATGTATATATATATTTTTTTAATTTTTGTAACCGAGTCTTGACGAAGCATGTTGCTGATTATTGGTTGTAAGTATTTAATATTAGACGAAGTTTGTTGCGGATACTCACTCTGTGCTCATTTTTGACGAAACCTGCGCTGTGGATATTTAATTTTGTGGATTGCTTTGATTAAGTATGCTTTGAATAAATAAATGTGTTCTTGATTAGGTACCCCGCTGTTTATAAAACAAACGAAATACAGCAAAACTTAAATTAAAAAAAAAAAAAAAAAAAAAAAATAAAAAAATAGAGAAAATAAGCTGGACGAACAGAAAGACAAATGAAGAAGTATTACGAATAGTGGGAGAAATCATTAACTTTCAAAACAAAATTTTAACCGACTTCAATAATATGAAGAGCTCCCTCGATTTCTCGGATCCCATCAACAGAACTGGATTTCGGTGACAACGGGACTAATCTGGAAGTATATATGCTTTCAAACAAAGGAAGATTTTTTCAAATCGGTTCATAAATTACGGAGTTATCACGTAACACACACATTATTATTATTATATAGCCTTTTATTTCAGACACACGTTATTAATTACTCTAATATATCACACTTTCTTATCTTCTGTGCGTCAGTTTGCCAATCGGCAAAGGCCTCCTCCAACCTTCTCCATTCCTTCCTATCTTGTGCTACTCTGCTCCATGTTACTCCAGCAACCTGGGTTATGTCGTCATCCCATCTTTTTAATGGTCGGCCTTTCTTCCTTTTGTTTCCTCTGGGGTACCATTGAGTAACACGTTTGCTCCATTTGTTTTCTCCTCTGATAATGTGACCAGACCATTTCCATTTCAGCCTCCTTATTTTTGTTGTTATATCCTGCGTCTTGGTTTTTGATCTTATATTGGCTGTTCTAATGCGATCAGCTTTTCGGATACCTAGCATGCTCCTTTCCATTGCACGTTGGCAGCATTCTAATTTGTAAGTACAATGTCTAGTCATGGCCCATGTCTGGCTTCCATACATCAGGACGGGTAGTATGCAGGTATTGAAGAGTTTTCCTTTTATTTTGTTGTGGAGATTTTTGTCTTTAAAAACTTCTTTTAGTCTCCAATACCTTTTCCATCCATTTGCTGTTCTTCTTTCCAGTTCTTTGGTTAGTGTGTCCCTCGGAGATATTATTTGGCCGAGATAGATGTATTCTTCTACATATTCGATGACATTTCTACCAATGGAAATGCTGGTTTTTTCTCCATTTGTCATTACTTTCGTTTTCTCATAATTAATTTTTAGCCCCACTCTTTGACTTTTCTCCGACAACCCGTTTATCATACTGTCTAGCTCTTCACATGTTCTGGCAAACAGCACAATATCGTCCGCGAATCTGAGGTGTGTGAGTCGGTGCCCATCTATATTCAACCCATATTTATCCCAGCATAGGTTTCTAAATACCATTTCTAGGACCGCAGAAAACAGTTTTGGGGACAAGGGATCACCTTGTCTCACGCCCTTTTGGATCCTAAATATGTCTCCTTTCTTTTCAAGCTGGATACTCGATGTGCTATGTTTGTAGACATTTTTGATTAAGCGTATGTATTTGTGGTCTACCCCTTGTTCCTTCAGAGCGTTCCATATCTCCTCGTGTATAAGTGAGTCGAATGCTTTACTATAGTCAATAAACCCTATATAATACGTAAGTTGGTATTCGTTGTATTTTTCAATAATTTGTCTCACAACATGGATATGGTCTAGTACAGAGAATCCTCTCCTGAAGCCGGCCTGCTCTTCTGGCTGTTCTTCGTCTAGTCTTACTTCCATTCTCTTTAATAGGATTTTAGCAAAAATCTTGTAAATGTTGGATGTCAGGCTGATGGGTCTGTAGTTCCCGATGTCCTGATGGTCTCCTTTTTTGTACAGTAAAATTATGTTTGAGTGCATCCATTGCTTAGGGATGGTCTCCGTCTCAATAATTTCGTTGAATATTTCTGTAAGAATTGGTACTACTACTTCTGCTGCTTTCTTGAGAATTTCATTTCTTATTCCATCAGGACCTGGGGCTTTCTCGTTTTTCTGGGATTCTAAAGCTCTCCTCACTTCCTCTTGTAGTATGGTAGGAACCTGCGACTGTTCTTCGAGTTCAATTTCACTGCCGCTTGTAGTTGCCTCGTACAAATGTCTGTAATAGGTTGTAGCAGTTTTTAGAATTTCTTGCCTTCGGCTTACTTGTTTTCCCGTGTTAACACATAAAAAAATTAAAAAAAACACCAACAGACGTCCGTAGGTGTTTTTTTCTGTCTGTAGGAGTTCTCCTCATTTTTTGAAGTCGGTTAAAAAAAAGCTTGCTGAAGACAATTGAAAATAGACGACGCAAAATGATAGGTCACTTGATAAAACACGACATTTTCTTTAGAAATATATAGGACACAACCGGGAAAAAAAATAATGATCACATACAGTAGACATGCTGGTCCTGGGAGTAAACAGTAGACACAGGCGTCGCGTCATCGTCTGGTCGGCGGCCGCGCCGCGAGCAATAACTTGTTACTTAAGTACTACTTACGCAGATTTTACGAGCCGTAGTGGGCGAAAATAGAACGTCTGCGGCCTGTCGCGCCCTATACCAGCCCCGCTATTTTGTAACTTGTTATAACATCACCTCACCGGTCACCCACAAACATATCACGACGCGGCAATTCGTAGTAATTAAAAGTAGTCAGAGGTCTAGTTTCGTTAGGCGTAGCGGGTGGAGTTAGGCGCATGAGCGCGTAAGAGCCTACGTAGCTGTTCGCTACGCGTTAGCGGCTCACCCCGCCGGTCACCCGTTGCGATACTAGACCTCTGCCTACGCTTAATTACCGCACATCGCGGTGTCAAGGTATAATTGTGGGTTAGCGTTGAGGTGAGCTTAAAACAAGTTACAGAATAGGGGGGCTTGAGACAGACAAAAAAGGTACGTAAATTAAGAGGCGCGGGCGGCGTGATGTCCTTATTGCCTTTCATTCAGGGCTACTTCTGTTTTATGACGATGCTTTACTGCCGCGCCGTACGGTCGGCCGAGAAAGTCGCTGTTTTCGCACGTTTGTGACTTTGAGGGTTTGACTGGCTATGCTTGTATATGGGATTAACTACTGACTTTCATTATGTGCAGTGTCTTGTACTCCGTCTCCGTATCGGCTAATCGCGATGAAAGATCTTGCATTTTCATAAATCGTTAAGTCGGTCGATATAGGTACCTACTTACTACCGCATGCGCTGACGGGGGTGCAGCATATCACAGTCGTTTTTGGCGAAAGTAATTGTGTATTTTTTTTTTATAAGTACAATGTTTTACATAGTTAAAATTAAACATTGCACCACAAAACACACAGTTTGGCGACGCGTTCACACGATGCAATCTGCCGCGCCACTCTGGCGTCGGATTTGGAATAGTTTTAAGATATATTATGTTTAGCGTAGGTATTTGTTTTGTGTTGCCTTCCCGGAGGTAACTCATGTAAAGGTTCCGACGGAAGACCAGCGCTGGCCTTCTAGGTTAGCACCATGCTGAGTCGGGGCCTTCTCGTGGACCCTGCTATTTTTTACGTTCTGTGTTTTGTTTTTTACACCCATTGTTTTGTCCACGAATAAATGTTTTCTTTCTTTCTTTCAAAACTGTAGTAACAGTTTGACTGTGGGAGCGGCAGTCTCTAGATAAGGCATTCATTAACAATAGTACATTGTGATACAAGTGAGCTATGTTGTGCGGTTCGCGTTGATAATAGAGCCGAGGGTGTAATTATCAAAGCTCACGCGTGTCATACGACGTTTTTCAACACATTTGCGAGGAAAAAATCCTTTTCACAGAATGAAAATGTTACAGGCTCCTAAGTTGTTTCCTTTAGTTATTAATGACAACAGGTTTTTACTCACATACATTTGTACATCTCCAAGAATGTACAGTGGCGTCAATTCTATTTATCACTTTTTATAATAACCAATCAATGTTTACAAATATTCACGTCATACCTGGCCATAAAGTAGGAATTACCGCACGCTATGCGTGCGGAAAACCCCACTTCCTGGCCAGATAGAGACGTAAAATTTTGTACTCACCACGAGCGGTAATAAAGAAAGCCTCAGAGCGCACATTTATCGCCCTTGCCTTCGGCTCGGGCGTCAAATACCTGCGATCTAAGACATTCTTAGTTTAACCGCCCTAGGTAAGTAATGTACTATTGTGAAATTACTTATAATGGCGCGCACCTATTTTTTTTTGCGTGAAGTTCGCGCAGTGCGCCCGCAGCGAGGCTTAGATGAAATTTCTAAACAGCCAATACAAAATAAAATAAATATTTTCTTATTCAATATAAATTCATGTAAAATGTCATCAAAAGTAAATAGTTTTACTAAATGAAACGTTTCTATATCATATCCAAGAATAAATAATCAATTAATTCACAAGAAGGATTTAATTTGTTTAGTCGAGTAAGAATCCATTTGCCGATAATTAAAAACAAACCTGTATAACCCGGTCAATTTAAGAATGCGCCGAGTCCATAACATACACCGGGCTGCAAGGTGCCAACGTGTCTTAATCGGGATATAAACATAACTACACGAGTGTCGTAATGTTATAAAACACGCGTGTTTAATACCCAGGATTATGAGCCTAAAAGCGGCACAATAAGAGGCACGTTACGAGCAAATGTGTTGAAAAAATATTTATTCATTAGTATTTAACAGTAGTTTAACTGAGTATTATATAAATACATCTAGGTAGGTAATGCTTTTTTAATAGTCTCTTTTTATTCTTATTTTTTTCACGTCTAATGGCTTCGGGCAAACTATTGAGTAGGTATGGGATACGCTTTTTGAGAGTTCTGTGTGTGTGTGTATCCTATTACCTTTTCTCGCTTAAACCACGGAACCGATTGATATGCAATTTGATATCGAGATACTTTGAGTCCCGGGGAAGGACATAGAGTAGTTTTATCCCGGAAAGCATTCAATAAAGGGGTGAAATGGGGGCGAAAGTTTGTATAAAGGTGCGATGTAAAAGAGTTTCAAGTGGACAACGTCGAGGGCACCCTATTTTTGCAAAATGGCGTATGATGCTTTGGTGGCCAGCCCTGGCTTTGCAAGATTAAGGACGCCACGATAATGTGCTGATTGCAACATGCACTTATTTTGCATCCATTCAGAGGACGTCGATTTCAATTTCACCACTTCCTGCGACCAACAATCTTGTCATTACGGTCGTTTTTCCAAATCGCTACCTACTTATTTACTTATCGTTTTATCGCCGTGTTTATTCACTTTATATGACAACTGCCCGATTCAATTTATTAATGGTGTTTTATCAGTTTAGTTAACTTTTTAAAATACCTACCTATTTAACTTTTACTTGAAACTATATTATCTCCACTTATAATAAATCTCTAAATTAAAAAAAGAATTAGCCAGTTTGAAACTAAGCTTTGTGTGGTACGAATGTTCTCAGCATCCCATGAACGGAAAAATATGAAACATTTTATATAGGTACATTATTATTCTAGCTGCAACTTAGAATAGTTTTTATCCGACTGCGACAATTAATTAATTTTCCGAAATATACGACTTCATTTAATTTTTCATTTATTTTAATTGAAATCAAACGTTGCTCCAACTGTCAGCTATAAGAAACGTCAAATTTTCGTCAAAATGGCGGAATTGCTTTGCCTTTCACTTATTAATAATTTAAATCCAGTCTACGATAGACCTTTACGATACACATGCCAAAAGTTAAACCATAAAAAAATATTCGATTGTGATATAGGAACTTATGTGCGCAAATGTCGCATTATGGCGTAATTTCAAAAAATGTATTAACAAATTTGAACAATAAAATTAACACGAATTTGTTTTTTTTGAATGGCAATGGCACGCGCTCTTTGCGCATTCTGCCAAAGTGCCTGCGGCGCTACCACGAAAACCGAAACTCGAAGTTCGTATAACTGCATCCCTGTCACTCGAGTAATGTTAGTGCGATAGAGATAGAGATACCCGAATATTTTCGAATTCCGAAGTTCGTGGTTATAGCTCAGGAATCGAAACTACACCCCGTAAGCCGCGTCCGCTGCGTCATGTTTTCGTGGTTTTTAAACGTCAAACATGTTTTGCCAATCAAAACAAAACCCTATTTGTTTGCCGAACCTGACGGAAATAATGTTAGATGTTTAAAAACATGGAAAACATTGGTGCAGCGGACCCGGCTGTAGGTAGACACTAAATAAAATAATCATAATGTATTTTCTCGAAAAAAAGATAATAGAGAAAAAATCAACGCGAGGGGTTATATGTATAGGTAATACCTAAGTTCCAAAGTTTAATATTCTGTCCCTTTTCCACCAAACGTACCTTCATATGAAACGATTGTTTTTTACTATGACGCTCGAGGATCTTGACGTCACAGTCCCCGATCGTTTTCTCACTCTAACAAGCGACATTAAAACGGTTTTGAGATATTTGAATGGGATTTTAGTCATCTTCTATCTATCTATACCTACATATAAATGCCTTGACTGACTCACCCACTCACTCATCAACGCACAGCCGAAACTACTGGGGCTAGAGAGTTGAAATTTACACCAGAACTACCTTTTAGAACGTAGGCAACGGATTAGAAGGGATCTTTGGAAATTCTACCCCTAAAGGGGTCAAATAGGGGTGCAAAGTTTGTATGGGGGAAACTTTATTTTTTGTGCTAGAGACTTAAAATTTTGTATAAATATTACTTATTAGAATACAAATAAAATACTTTCAACGTAAAGGAAAATTCTGCCCCTAAGGGGGTAAACAAGGGGTGCAAATTTTGTATGGGGGAAACTTTATTATTTTAGCAAGAGACTCAATATGTTGTAGAAAGCTTACTTATTAGAATACAAATAAAGGATTGTCAGCGTTTTGGAAAATTCAGCCTCTTAGGGGGTTAAAAAGGGTTGCAAAGTTTGCATGAGCGAAACTTCTTTTTGAGATAAGCTTAAAAGTTTGTAGAAAGATTACTTATTACAATACAAATAAAAAACAGCGTTTTGGAAAATTCCACCCCTAAGGGTGTGAAAAAGGGGTACAATGTTCGTAAAGGGGATTTTTTTGAGCTAGAATCTCAAACCTTTTCAAAAAGATTACATAATAAAATAAAATAAAATACTTTCAGCGTTTTAGAAAATTTGTATAAGGGGGTGCAACGTTGGTAAATATATTTTTATAGCAAGCGACAAACCTTTGTTGAAAGATTACTTATTACAATACAAATAAAGAACTTTCAGCGTTTTGGAAAATTCCACCCCTAAGGGTGATTAAAACAGGTAAAAACTTGTATGGAGGAAAGTTTTTTTTTGAGCTAGAGACTTGAAATTGTGTAGAAAGATTATTTATTAGAATACAAATATATAGGTAAATTACTTTCAGTGGTTTGAAAATTTCCACCTGCTAAAAGGGGGATAAAGAGGTGCAATGTTTGTAAAGGAAAACTTTTTTTTAGGTAGAAACTTAAAACTCTGTAGAAAGATTAAGTACCTACTTATTAAAATACAAAAAATACCTACTGCCAGCGTTTTGGAAAATTTCACCCCTTAAGGGGTTAAAAAAGGGTGCAAGTTTCGTATACGAAACACTTTTTTTTAGCTAGAGACTAGATAGTTTGTGGAAAAAATACTTACCTATTACAATAAAAAAAACAAGTGTTTTATTTTAAATTTTTCCCTGAAAAGCGTTCAAAGTTTGTATGGAGAGCAAGAAAATTTTAAAGTATGATATTTGTAACTTCGATCTTAGCCTGTTTAGACTGAAAAACTTAATTTAGCATTTTTTGAAATATATCCGCTAAAGGGGATTATAAGGGTGATCAAAGTTTGTATGGAGAGCAAGATATTTTTAAAGTAAGGTATTTGTAACTTCGGTTTAAGACTGTTTGCTAAAATACTACAAAACTTATTTCAGCGTTTTTTTTATTCATCGCCTAAGTAGGTTAAAAAGGGGGTTCGAACTTTGTATAGAGAGCAAGACATTTTTAAAGTAAGAAATTTGTAACTACGGTTTCAGACTGTTTACTATGAGGGTTCAGAGAGGGTTCTTAGTTTGTATAGAGAGCAAGAGATTTTAAAAGTAAGAGATTTGTAACTTCGGTTTTAGATTGTTTTCTAAAAGACTAGGTAGAAAATTAATTTCAATGTTTTTTTTTATTCATTCCTTCAACAAACATTTAGACGATAATATGTTATACGCGGACGAAGTCGCGGGCAACAGCTAGTTGTAAGATAAGTAGCTAGAGATTGGCGAATGCATGGGGATAGGTAGGACCTCAGAGCATAGAATACTAGACAGAGGACAAGCCGCCGACGGCCGCGTCGCAGCTGTTAGCTCAATGGGCATACTCTGCCATACTGTGCACGCGTGCTGATCGCACAGAATATTAAGTACGTTTCTTCCCAAAACGCCTGATATGATGAGCGAGTATTGTCCAATAAGAGCGTAGGTATACAAGTGTGTGTGTGTTTTAGATATGTGCGTGCTTTGACTTGTCAATTACTTACTTGGGCTTTGAGTGGGTTAATGTACTTGCGACAGGCGTACTCAATACAAATCGGCCGGCATGTCCGATCTCCTTATATTCATACATCTGTGGGTAGGACATATGTACTAAGTGCTACTAGGTAGGTACGTATCTATATCGGCCCAGCTAGCACGATACGTTTTATCGTTATGTTTTACGTGACGTCTCAGTACATTTTCGCCGTAAAACGTGACGATATGAAACCTACTTATCGTGCCTCTGGAGAAACTTGTGTGGCCAAAAACGCGAGCTGAGAACTTTCTAAGAAGGGTGACAATATTAAAGACACTCTGAGAACTCACAAATTAAATTGCTATTTGCGTACATGCACGTGTCGGTCATTCTACAGGGTACACTGTTTTTAACCGATTCCCTGAAAGAGGTTAAAGTAGAGATAATTTACAACTTACAAGCACCTATGTAGGTAATTAAAACCAACTTAACCAACCATGTTGTTAGGTTGCTACACCTGGGTCCTTGTATCTTGGAGAAATGAGTTTATAAGATTGCAAATAAATGAATACGGTTTGTTTAGAGCCTGTTGAAATGTAAATTTATCTTTAATTGAACAAGCATAAAAAAAGTTTTTTAATGTCACATACAGAGCACCCAATATCGAATCCATTGACACCTCATTTATCAAAATCGGTTCAGTATCATAAGCGCTACGGTGGAAATCATATCCCTTACTTTCAGCTCTGCCGTAGTCGGGTAAAAATTTTTGTCCTTCAGATGGTCGCGTAGGTAACCGGCATAATGGACCCTAACTTACGTATCTCATGCTGTCAACACAGCGAATCCTCCGATCATTAAAGAGTTGGCAACGCGCATATTTATAGATGGAAACGTCCATATGCTGGCACCGCAGTCTGTGGACGTTTAAATTTTAGGATGTAAAAAAAACTACTCTTCTTTTGCATGTTCTGAATTGAAACAAATTAAACTACCTACATAATGTTTTTATGATGATTACCTAGGTGTCATTCCAAAATAAATGTTTTTTCCAGTGCCTAAACTTCACATGGCCAACTATTCGTGTCACTGAAAATAGCTATGAAATCATAATCTTTCAAGACTCTTAAACTATACTAACTATATTATAATACCAACTCAAAGGATAAGTTCAGGTTTTCAACTATACATATATTTATATATTTTGAAACATGCGTAATCAATAAGTACTTAAAAATATAAAAAATAATATTAATTCCAATTGACAATAAATTAAATCACTATGGTTTAATTTGGAACAAGTTTTTTTTTTACAGTCAGCTGACGTTGACGTTGAGACGTTGACAGTTGACACATGACATATATCGCTTCTTGTTCTTGACTTCAAATTATCCCAGTCGTATCTAACATTACGATTTTATAAATTAAAAACGAGAAATCGTATGCTATTAGGTTCAATTTGAGTAGCTAGTAAATGTAGTCATCAAGCAATGTTGTTTTATTAGTCGTCTCGTGCGAGCACAATGTCATGGTCGTGCAACGTGATTCAATGCAATAAATCTCACGCCTTATATAATGTCATAGAGTTTTCCTCATACCGCTCAGGCAGGTGACGACGGCGAACATGTTTAGGGGGAGTCGGTCTATTTTTGTAGCTGCTGTGAAGCAGCACTGGAAGCAATGCCAGTGTGCGAGGTTTTCCACCGAAGCACAAGACCAGGCAGCTGGGGGAGATGGCCCGTGGGGCGCGTACGAGGCGCAAGTAGCGAGCGGCGCGTTGAACCGAGACACGCATCAAGAAACTGTTGTAAAACACCTACAGCAGCTTTACCAAGAAGTCACTGGCTACCAACGGCCCGCTCCGCACACAAGAAGCTCTATATTCAACTTTTTTAGAAAGAATGAACCGGAAAAAATTATAGCACCCCAAGGACTATACATATTCGGAAGTGTCGGTGGTGGCAAGACCATGCTCATGGATTTGTTCTATGAGACTGTGCCCGTAAGAATTGTTCCAATCATTTGTAACAATCAGCTCTATTATAGTGTACCTAATCATTAATCATCATCCATCCGACCTACATCTCGATCAGTCCAGTAAGTTCCAGATTGTGCTCTTGTGTCATGTCCCTACTTGCCGTGCTAACACAAAAGAATATTAAAATTGGTAATGCCTTTTGATTTTAGCATGTCAGTAACTCCCTAATTGCTTGTGTGTGTATTTCAGAGACTAAATTAGTGTAAAGACTGTTAATGACAAAAGTTTCTCTAGAGCAGGAGTCGGCAACCTTTTAGCAACCAAGGGCCATATAATAAATAAAATAAATAAAAATAGCCTTTATTGCTGAGTTATAACAATTTTCAAGACAACTTAAACTACATACTTTACTTATTATTTACTTCTACTTCTAACTATTTCCATCGACAACCTCAACTTGTCTTCCGACATAGGCCTCCTCCAAAGCTTTCCACGCCTCGCGATCCCTTCCGTCCCGCAGCCACACTCCTCCACCAATCTTTTTAAGGTCATCTGACCATCTTAGAATGGGTCTTCCTCTTTTTCTTTTATTTCCTCTTGGGTACCACTCAACTATTTCTTTTGTCCATTTACCTAAGTTTTGTCTTATCATGTGGCCTGTCCAGCGCCACTTAACCAAGGGCAATATAGGAGCTAAAAAAAATACGCGGGCCGCACTTCTTAATTATTTGTGACTTTAGCAGGCAATTCCAACATTCTGAATTCAACAACCTTTACGTACAGCCCGTTGCCGACCACTGCTTTAGAGGGTCTAAGCAAGATTGGTCAACTTTGGCCTAGTTGGTATTGACCTTGCCAATGAAGCCAGCAGTCCCGGGTCCGAATCCTAAGAGCATTCATATTTATCTCCCTAGTTATCTATATGGTCATTCACTACCCACACTTACACTTTTAGTATTTATAAGCTTTGCTTAGTTGGGACTAGGTTGATTTGCATAAGATGCAAGAGGATTGAAAGAAGAAATGAAGGAAATATATTTATTTGTGACTAGAAACAATAATTGCTATACCTAATCATGTACAAAACAAAAAGGAATAAAAACTGTGACAAAAATAAAAACAAGGAAAATAATATTAATTGCAAGAATAGGTAATGCTGACCTCAGAGCCAGCCTCAATATTCCTCTCTGGAACTGTGACCTTTTTGAATACAATAACTTCTGCTTAAACTGTTGATTTTATTAGGAGTCTTTATGATTTACAAGGCTCATGTATTTATTTTAATGTTCTTTGTTTAAAAAAAAAAAAAAAAATCTTTATTTCAGATCTTTAGTCGATCCATATGATGTTAGTAACAGTGGAGACTTATGAACTACGTTAGTGACAATAATGATAAAGCTTTGCAAGTCTAAGTACTTGGTTAATAAATATAAAACACTGATGAAATTGTGAGCAATAACTAGTTTCAAATAAAAAACACTTAGGTTTACCTAATCGCCAATCGGGTTTGCAGATAGAAAGCAAACTCCGCGTGCACTTCAACTCGTTTATGCTGAACGTGCACGCGCGTATCCACGAGCTGAAGATCCGCTCCGGCCGGGGCGCCAGCTCGTTCCGCGACAGCGCGCCCTTCGACCCCATCCTGCCGCTCGCCGCCGACATCACGCAGGAGTCCTGGCTTATCTGCTTCGACGAGTTCCAGGTAATTAACTAACTCGTGCTGAGCGTATCCACGAGCTGAAGATCCGCTCCGGCCGGGGCGCCAGCTCGTTCCGCGACAGCGCGCCCTTCGACCCCATCCTGCCGCTCGCCGCCGACATCACGCAGGAGTCCTGGCTTATCTGCTTCGACGAGTTCCAGGTAATTAACTAACTCGTGCTGAGCGTATCCACGAGCTGAAGATCCGCTCCGGCCGGGGCGCCAGCTCGTTCCGCGACAGCGCGCCCTTCGACCCCATCCTGCCGCTCGCCGCCGACATCACGCAGGAGTCCTGGCTTATCTGCTTCGACGAGTTCCAGGTAATTAACTAACTCGTGCTGAGCGTATCCACGAGCTGAAGATCCGCTCCGGCCGGGGCGCCAGCTCGTTCCGCGACAGCGCGCCCTTCGACCCCATCCTGCCGCTCGCCGCCGACATCACGCAGGAGTCCTGGCTTATCTGCTTCGACGAGTTCCAGGTAATTAACTAACTCGTGCTGAGCGTATCCACGAGCTGAAGATCCGCTCCGGCCGGGGCACCAGCTCGTTCCGCGATAGCGCGCCCTCCGACCCCATCCACCAAGCAGATGAGCCAGGACTCCTGCGTGATGTTGGCGATCACGCAGGAGTCCTGGCTCATCCGCTTCGACGAGTTCCAGGTAATTATTAACCGTTTGAACGCTAGGAACACCCAAGAGCGCTTGCACATTGCAGCTGCAGTAGTGGCCGCCACTAAACAAAATATTAATGTGTGAATGACCCCCATTAGTGGCTCAAAGTGCGGCGGCCTTAAAGGTGCCACGTGTTGGGCCCGCCGCGCCAAGAACGTCTATATCTAGGTGTTATGACGTCCGCTGTCAAAACAAACTTCAGTCTTTCATATAAGGTTAGTATTTGCTCCCTTTTAACAATTATATTGGCATGACTCTTTTGGATTTTTTGATTGGCGGCGAAAATGTTGACTAACTCGTACATTCTGAAAGTTCACGTTCTGTACATCATCATCATCACATCAGACCGAAAGACGTCCACTGCTAGACATAGACCTCCAAAGAGTGCCACAATGACCAGTCTTGCGCCACCCGCATCCAGCGGACTCCCGCGATCTTTACCAGGTCATCTGTCCAGGCGGGATCTACCCACGCTGTGCCACGTTCAGTACGTAAGTACTATTATTTATTCTGTGGCTTTGAAAGGCTGAAACGCACTGAAAGCGGTGGTGGTGCGGCGCGGTGCGGTGCGGAGGCGGTACCGGTTATAATGTTTAAACTAATGCGAAAGGGTCCACACAGAATACCGCGGCGAGACGCGGCGCGGCGCGGTATTCTGTGTGGACTCAAACCGCACCGCGCCGCGCCGCTACCGCTTTCAGTGCGTTTCCAGATTAAGAGCGGGGCTTTATCATAGAGTTAACGATATTTTACGTTTAAGTGATATTTTTCTCAGGTGACCGACATAGGCGACGCCATGATCCTGAAGCGGTTGTTCACGCAGCTCTTCGACAACGGCTGCGTGGTCGTGGCGACGAGCAACCGCCGCCCCGACGACCTGTACAAGAATGGGCTGCAGCGCTCCAACTTCCTGCCTTTTATACCCGTGTTGAAGGCGCACTGTCGCGTGGCGCAGCTTGACTCCGGCATCGACTACAGGCTTAGAGGGAGCTCTAAGTATGGCAAATATTTTATGTGAGTACTTATTAACGTATGGTGGTATACGTCAATGAAACTGTGTTACACTTTCAATTCTATAGTATAAATCAGTGTTGTTAAAGCTTCTTGAAGGTGGTCGCGGCATCGGCACTCGCGGTTTTTTTTTATGAATTTTTTTCGCTTGAATTCCGCAGACTAAGCCTGTACAAAATCCAATAGCAAATGTGCTACGACTTCCCATAGGCGCAGCATGGATTATCGCACTTCCATAGAACCTTTTACTCCCCTTTTCACCCCGTTAAGGGATGATTCCGGGATAAAAACTATCCTATGTCCTTCCCAGGGTCTCAATGTATCTCAATACCAAATTTCATCTAAATCGGTTCAGCAGTTTAAGCGTGACAGACGGATAGACAGAGTTACTTTCACATTTATAATATTAGTATGGATTTATTGCGGTTGACACAGTTGATAGTATGGTATAATTAAAATGATAAACTCATATTTAAAAAAATGTGTAGCCGATTTTTTAATATGGTCTCTATTTTCAGAAATAGTGAATTGACGCCTAAGGACAACGCAGTAGACAATTTATTTAAATTCCTAATATCCAAAGAGAATGACACGGTCAGGCCTAGAGTGATCAATATCATGGGCAGAAACGTGAAGTTCGCGAAGTCTTGCGGAGGGGTGCTTGATTCTACGTTCGAAGAGCTCTGTGACAGGGTAAGTTTATCGATAATATCTTGGAGTTGCAAGCGTCCGTAGGCTACGATGTCCGCTTTCCACGCGGACCATTAACTTTTTTTGCCACCGATGTGGTATAAAAAAAGACCAACCTCGCGAAATAGTTATTTTTTATACAAGGGTGCAAAGTTGTATTTTACCCGCGAGTGTGGAATTTCAACACACGAGAAGTAAAATACATTTGCACCCGTGTGTAACACAAAACTTTTCACCTCACTGTAGCGAGGAAAATGCAACATGCAAAACAACTTTATTTTACTTGAATACTAAATTTGCACCCTTGTATAAAAAAGTATAACAAATAACTATTTTTTTTTGAATTTTGGACAGGTGCGAGTCGAATTTTAGTTTTCCCATACATTTTGAGACCCAGCGCCTGATGAAGGCAACAAGCAATTTTGAGAAGCTTTTTGTATGGGAGCCTCCTTATATATTTATTTTATTTTGTTTCTTAGTATGTGTCATTATAGCGGCAACAGAAATACATCATCTGTGAAAATTTCAACTGTCTAACTATCATGGTTAAAGAGATACATCAGATACTCTCCAAGGTCAAATTGATTTGCCCACTAATGGATAAAATGCGTTTTTGCTCACTGGTTGTAAACGATAAAAGACGGCTTTCCGAGGCAGTGAGGGGAAAATGTGTTTTTATATGTTTGACACCTCGCTTGCTTGATAGCTCAGTGTCAAATATATGAAAACACAGCTTCGTACATCCCTGGCCTATATTCACCCTGACTCGTTTGTTGTACCAACTACAATAACGAAGATGATTTCGTAGAATAGGTATACAAAAAATAGGTTAGGTCAGTACCTATTGTATCCTGAAACATCAAAAGTCCTATTAGCGGAACATGGTTTTCCCAATTATGAAATTCAGAAAAAAAATATCTTCAGGACAAATGTTTCTTCGGAATCATATCAGCCGAAAGACGTCCTCTGCTAGACATAGGCCTCTCCCAAAGAGTGCCACAATAACCGGTCCCGCGCCACCCGCATCCAGCGAACACCCGAGACCTTTACCAGGCCCCTATTTCACCACCTTGACAATTGTCACCTAACACTGACAATTCGCCATGCATTGCTTGTTCTAGAAGTTAAATTGGTCGTTAGGTTACTTGTGGAACCAGCAATGTACAGAGAATTGTCGTTGTCAGGTGACAATTGTCAAGTTGGTGAAATCTTGTGCGGCGTCTACCGCTGCACGGAATTATGTAGTGCCAAAAAGCTGAAGTATCCGTTCTTTGCAGCCGATCGGCGCGAGCGACTACCTGGTGCTATCGAAGACGTTCCACACGATATTCGTGCGACAACTGCCGCAGCTGTCGCTGTGGCGGCATCGCTCGCAGCTGCGCCGCTTCATCACGCTCATCGACACGCTCTACGACAACAGAGTCCGGGTACGTCACATACAATCATCATCATCATCATCATATCAGCCGAAAAACGTCCACTGCTGGACATAGGCCTCCACCTAAGAGTGCCAAAATCACCGGTCCTGCGCCATCCGCTTCCAGCGGACTCCCGCGACCTTTACCAGGTCATCAGTCCACCTTGTGGGGGGCGTACCCACGCCTCGCCTTCCGGCACGTGGTCGCCACTCGAGAGCCTTTCCGCCCCAACGGCCATCGGTTCTACGTGCAATACAATACAACGCACATACTCTCTCACACAGATACATAAAGCAGGCACGGTTACGGACTTTAATCGTTGAGCCATTTAGAGCTCAGTTTATACTGAACACTTCAAAACTTTACTATTAAAAAACGAAAATTAGTTGACACCTAAATGGCTGAACAATTAAAGTCGTTGACTGTACACATAATACACGGAGAGAGACCACGACAACAGGTACGTGCAATACAATGATGTTGTTGATGTTACACAGATATAGCAGGTACAAAGAATACACAGAGAGAGACCACGACAACAGGTACGTGCAATACAATGATGTTGTTGATGTTACACAGATATAGCAGGTACAAAGAATACACAGAGAGAGACCACGACAACAGGTACGTGCAATACAATGATGTTGTTGATGTTACACAGATAAAGCAGGTACAAAGAATACACAGAGAGAGACCACGACAACAGGGTCCGTGTACGTGCAATACAATGATGTTGTTGATGTTACACAGATAAAGCAGGTACAAAGAATACACAGAGAGAGACCACGACAACAGGGTCCGTGTACGTGCAATACAATGATGTTGTTGATGTTACACAGATAAAGCAGGTACAAAGAATACACAGAGAGAGACCACGACAACAGGGTCCGGGTACGTGCAATACAATGATGTTGTTGATGTTACACAGATAAAGCAGGTACAAAGAATACACAGAGAGAGACCACGACAACAGGGTCCGGGTACGTGCAATACAATGATGTTGTTGATGTTACACAGATAAAGCAGGTACAAAGAATACATAGAGAGAGACCACGACAACAGGGTCCGGGTACGTGCAATACAATGATGTTGTTGATGTTACACAGATAAAGCAGGTACAAAGAATACACAGAGAGAGACCACGACAACAGGGTCCGGGTACATGCAATACAATGATGTTGTTGATGTTACACAGATAAAGCAGGTACAAAGAATACATAGAGAGAGACCACGACAACAGGGTCCGTGTACGTGCAATACAATGATGTTGTTGATGTTACACAGATAAAGCAGATGCAAAGAATACACAGAGAGAGACCACGACAACAGGGTCCGGGTACGTGCAATACAATGATGTTGTTGATGTTACACAGATAAAGCAGGTACAAAGAATACACAGAGAGAGACCACGACAACAGGGTCCGGGTACGTGCAATACAATGATGTTGTTGATGTTACACAGATAAAGCAGGTACAAAGAATACACAGAGAGAGACCACGACAACAGGGTCCGGGTACGTGCAATACAATGATGTTGTTGATGTTACACAGATAAAGCAGATACAAAGAATACACAGAGAGAGACCACGACAACAGGGTCCGGGTACGTGCAATACAATGATGTTGTTGATGTTACACAGATAAAGCAGGTACAAAGAATACACAGAGAGAGACCACGACAACAGGGTCCGGGTACGTGCAATACAATGATGTTGTTGATGTTACACAGATAAAGCAGGTACAAAGAATACACAGAGAGAGACCACGACAACAGGGTCCGGGTACGTGCAATACAATGATGTTGTTGATGTTACACAGATAAAGCAGGTACAAAGAATACACAGAGAGAGACCACGACAACAGGGTCCGGGTACGTGCAATACAATGATGTTGTTGATGTTACACAGATAAAGCAGGTACAAAGAATACACAGAGAGAGACCACGACAACAGGGTCCGGGTACGTGCAATACAATGATGTTGTTGATGTTACACAGATAAAGCAGGTACAAATAATACACAGAGATAGACCACAGGTACGGTCAGCCAAGAAAGTGGTCTACCAGTTTTAAACAAAAGTTAAAAACTGGTAGACCAAGTAAGATCTGATTGTCGCTAAGGTTACAATCATAATATTATTAAAAGTGGAAATCGACCTTGTTGTTTCATGACGTTCAAATGAACCTCGTAGGGTGGTATAAATATAGTAGACCACATTTTTGGCTTGACTTTCTAATCAATTCGGGTTAGGTTAGGCAGAGGGTTGACTGGACCGCCGTAAGGGCGATCTCACATATAGGCTGGCGCAGGTAATGACCGGACATGGGTGAGGGAGGCTTCGCCAGTCTGCCACCACTGTGCTGAAGACGATGACACGGCCCAGCATACTCTGGCAGAGTGTACAGGCTGGGCCGTAGAACGCCAACACTTAAGGGTGGCGTTAGAAACGGATAATCTCTCGGATCGTGGGTGGCGGCAGCGACATTCTGCGAAGAGGTAATGTCGCAAAAGGAGAAAGCGGAACGGGAGCGTGAAGAACGAGCCGACGCGCCCCTGTTCCGGCGCAGACGGGTGGGGAGGAGGCGGTTACAATTCATCAACCGCCAACTCCCTCAGTAGGGCCGGTGGGACAGGGACCCACCACATAACCAAGGCCCTACACGTCTGGGGGAGGGGTCGAAGCGTCGCCGATCCTTCCCTCCTCTGGCGCGAGGGTGCCCCCGGTGTGGCCGGGCAGCAGCCGGGGGGACGTTCCCCGATAACGGCAGTGCGGGTGACGACGGTGTGTTTTTAGTGGGTAGACTCCTCCCCTCCCTCTGCCTAGCAGAGGGGGTTTCGGGAGGAGAGAGTCCCACATAACACCCGTAAGGCCTTCCCCTGGGCAGGGTGTATAAATAAATAAAATAAAATAAAAATTGTTTAATTCAGACCGAGATCCATAATAGTGTTAGTAACAAAAATGGGGCTTACAAGACTATATTAGTATTACACGATTAAGTTTAGTTTAAATAAAATATATGCGTAATGCATTTTCATACCGATAAAAAAAAAAAAAGGCAGACAAAGTAAACAAACGCCGTTTTGAACGTCGAATAGGGTTGTAGACGCAAAATGTATTATTACTCCAAAAGAAAGAAGGCAAACAAATATGCGCCCACTGACGAAAATCCCGTTCAAACATCTCAAAAAATTGCGAAGCAACAACCGTTTTAATGTTGCTTGTTAGAGAGAGAAAACGCTCGTTTAACGCTTTTTTAAATCCTGTTTTGAGAAAATTCAACATTATTGATTATTTTATTTGAAGGGTCCACGGAAAGAACATGTCTAAGTTATCACTTTTTTTTTCAAAATGAGATTTTAATGTCAAAATGTTGAGCTCGTTATGAACTATTACGTGACATTAAAATCTCATTTTGAAAAACAAAGTGACTACCTAGACATGTTCTTTCCGTGGACCCTTCATTTGGTCTCAAGTCTCAACATCGCTGTTCGAGTTAGGTTCATAATAAAATTGCATACAGACTAAGTAAACAAAACGCTGTTTTGAACGAACATCGAATTGCAGTAAAATAACTTTTTTGAACAAAGACCTGGCCCCTTTTTCACCGACTTGACAATGTTTACCCGACAACGACAATCCTCCGTACATTGCTGGTTCCACAAGTAACCTAGCGACCACCTTAACTTCTCGAACAAGCAATGTACCTATGGCGAATTGACAGTGTCAGGTGACAATTGTCAAGATGGTGAAATATAACTTTATTAGTAGTTTAGTTAATTATTTTAGTTATGTTTATTATTTTAAAATTCAAAATTTACTTTGTTATCATTTTTGCTTTTATGTATGTAACCCACCTATGTGTAATACCTATGGATGAATGTCTGAAATAAATTGCTATTTAATTTAATTTAATTTAATAGGGGCAAGGTGAGCAGAATGGTTGCACTATTGTCAGTTAAATCAGTGCAGTAGTTGCACAATTACTATTATTAGGTAGATTTAGGCCATCATTTATTTATAAAAAACAAAATAACTTATTATGCCTTGGTTGTAAAATGACACGCATAGCAAAACGTCGTGGTCGCATATCGACCTAGTGACTAACTGATGACGAATTTCATCAAATGTCTGTCAAAATCAAAATCGAATGTTTATTCTTCAAAAAGGACACAAGGGATCTTTTATTGTCCAGCAACAGTTAAAGAGTCCCTATTTATGTTGAAAGCTGAAAGGTTCAGACATAATAGGTTTGTGCGCGTAATGCGCATGAGGCCATGACTGTCAAATCAAGTGATGAAATTATGGGCGATTTGCTACATTGACGATGCATTGTTCGATTTTAACTAGCGCACCTGCGCAGTGCTCAATTAAAACTGTTTTTCCCCGTGTTTTTGTGCGGTGAGCTGGCAACACTCCACTACTTCACAGCAATAAGTAAGCAGCATGTAACTTGGAGGAGGAAGTTATGTTACTTTTAGGGATAGTAGATGTACCAACGTATTTCTACTATCCCTAAAAGTAACGCTAAGAATAAGAGGGCTCATAGATAAGCTCACAAGAAACTATATTAAGTAAATTTAACCATATAAGAAAAACGAGATATGGGCAGTTTTTTTAAAAATCCCGGTTAACTTAACTTAGCCTATGAGCTGCTCTATCAACCCTCGAACTCTTAGCTTTGGTTTTAGGGACACCTGTATGGGCACTTACTACCGACTACTGTTATAATATAATAGGCAAAAATCTTAAGAAAGGTCCCTCTTGTGCCAAGCTGTGATATGTTCCAATAGACATTCCATATTTAAAATTGGTAACACAAACAACATTAATGTATATTCCGGTTGGTATACGGTTGTTCCTAACTACATACACTCACGAGCAAAATAATTGCATCACTTTGCAATTTTTCATCTGCACCTATAACTTTGTAAATTGTTACCCAAAACTGACAAGTGAGGTACCCAAATGAAGGCTGGCAATATAACGCAGTAGAAAATGTAAAAGTTTTCAAGGACATTCTAGTCCAAAGACTGAAAAACGTCGGAAAACTGAAAGCAATCGGAAATGTGTAAAAAATTGATCTATGAAAACAGAGAATAAAAGGACAATTTAACAATTATAGAATTTATTACTACAAATTAATACCTGGTGTTAATATGTGGTGGTGGTTGTAGCTCTTATTACACAAGTTAGACGCCTTTGCATGGATCTTATCAACTTCCTAACGTAATCCTGAGGGATGGCATCCCACTCACGCTGATAAGTGACTGATAACCCCCCCTCCTGTACCCCCGTTATATAGGCGACAAAGGGAGCTCAAATCGTGCACCTACTAAGGCGGTAACGCCCATTATGATAAGAAAATGCCCATAATGTGAAAAATACTGGGTCAATTTTCATGTTTGTTAGCTTTTTGCAGAGCTTATATTTCAGGTAACAAAACCTCATTTTTTAAATAACCCCGTTTACAAAGTTAAAGGGTGCAGATGAAGAATTGCAAAGTGATGCAATTATTTTGCTCGTGAGGTTAGGTACATGCAATAATTAACAATTTAGAAAAGTGGAAATACCTCTGATATTAAGTTCAATATCTCTAGAACCGCTGAACCGATTTTGTTGAACCGTAGCTAAAAACCATCTCGATCACGTCAGCTTTCGGATATAAAAAACCATTCAAATCGGTCCATTCGTTAAGGAGCTACGATGCCACAGACACACACCCCCTTTTTTGCGTCGGGGGTTAAAATGGCCTTAGTTTTTCACCTATACACTGTGTAGTGTGTACTGACTGTATCTATAGTAAGACATAAATGTATGTATTCTATGTAACATATTCACAATTTAGTTAACTCTGTACTATGATGTCTATGTTCACACATACAAACTGTTCCGACAGTTTTGTGAGACCTAGTTAATTATTAAGTTTATATACTCTGTTTATTAAATAAATAAATAATAATTATAATAAAGGAGTTGTGCGTGGGCTGAGCCAACATGTAGAGGCCCTTTTGACAATTTAATGAAATGCAAGGAATACACCGAGCGGATGCTGTCCCTGCCCGTGTCATGGGACGCACACAGAGACAGCACCCGCGGGGGTGTATAGGGACTATTGCTGGTTGATGGAATCTAAATAAAACGGGTTATTGGGTAAAAATGATGGACTAGTGGCTGGGCTATTGGGTGAAACATCGGGCGCCTGCCTAATAAACTGTCTCATTTTTTATCTCTGGCAGACGGTGACTCGCCAACTGCTAGATGGGCCCCTATTAATAGCAACATTAAAAATGGCCTAAGGGCAACATTAGTCAGAGAGGCTAGGGGGGTAGAGAGGTGCCACTGGACTTTAAACATATAGCTAACTCGCCACTTAGGTGTCCACATCTACCCTCGAGCTGTTGCTCTTGCGACTCCACTCTGGACAGCCAGTTAAGGCAAGCCAGAGGTGGGGGGCGTGTCCAACCATTCACCCGGTCGGCTCAACATGACCATAGGACACCCCCAGGAGCACTCAGGTATGTATGGTCGCTACACCCTAACAGCCTGCCACAAGCTGCCTTACGTTGACTAATTGCACCAGAAATTTGGTGGGCGATGGGGCCGTCACCATCCCTACGTCTCTGTCGCCCTGACCACCGGTAGCTTAGGCCCCGCCTCGCTGCCGGCGGCACCCTAGGTTAGGTTTTTATAATGATTTTATGTTTTGTATGTATAGTTTTGCGATTAGGAAGTTAACGGGGTCAAATACGGGAGGGGTCAAAATAAATGGAGAAAAAATTAAGGTTTGCAGACGATATAGCAACAGTTACTGAAAATGGAAAAGAACTCCAAACAATGCTGAATGATATGGATGCTACTTTTTCAGAATCTGGTCTCAAAATTAACGTAATCAAAACAAAAACTCTAGTTGTGTCAAAAATAACAGTTGTTAGTTCAATTTTCTTGGGTAATAAATGAATTGAGCAAGTCAAGTCATTCCGATATCTAGGCAGCATTGTTACGGATGATTCTAGTCATGGCAAAGAAAGCTTTTAATTCGAAAAGGCATTTACTCACTGCCAGAATAGCAAGTCGCACTAGGAAGAAACTGGTTAAAGTGTACATCTGGAGCATAGCACTCTACGGCTGCGAAACGTGGATCATGACGCAACGGGACAGAGAGAGACTGGCGGCGTTTGAAATGTGGTGTTGGAGGAGGTTAGAAAGGGTCAGTTGGACGGAAAAGAAAACTAATGAGGAGGTTCTGGATTTAGTCAATGAAAAAAGAAATCTGATGGAAATCATTGAAAACAGGAGAGGAAATATGATAGGACACATGTTACGCTACGACGACTGGATGAAAACAATAATAAAGGGAAAAATAGAAGGGAAAAGAAAAAGGGAAAGGCCGAGGATATCTTATATGGAGCAAATAAAAGAGAAAATAAACGCTTCATCGTATAGAGAAATAAAAACAAAGGCAGAATGTAAAAAAAAGGTGGAAATTACTCCACAGACAAGAGCCTAGCTCTTAAATAAGAAGAAGATGTATAGTTTTATATTTTAATTTTTATATAATTATTGTAAAAACCTGATCTGAGAACGAAAGGAAATAAATATTATAATAATGGTTTTTTTCCACCCTTAGGTGGTGATCTCTGCGGACGCGGCGCCGGCGCAGCTGGTGCTGGCCGCGCCCGCCGACGCCGACGCCGCGCCCGGCGACGCCGACCGCGCGCTTATGGACGACCTCAAGATCACCAAACATTCTGTGAGCATCCCGATTCTTTTCTTTTTTCATTGTCACATATGTTTTTGGAGCTAAACTGCACTTTATACGCATGGACGCTGGCGAACATTACGCTAGTTTGTGAACGATTATTTTAGACCACGTCGGTAGCAAACAAGCACATGACTCGCCCGATGGTCAACGGTTACCGTAGTCTGTGAAACACATGCGCCAACGCGCACCCGACCTCGCTTATTGATTTTTCACCGAAACTTTCGTAACTCATAATTTATTGCAGCCATGCTACAAATATAGTTCTTACATAGGGCATAGATTCTCATGGACCCCGGTAGGGCACAGCAATTTGAAGGATAAAAATAATAATAATTAAATCTAACTTGATCAGATTCTTACTTTCATATTTTACCTCTATTTGAATCTTTAAGGTTATACTACTGGCTGGTCAGAACTCTGTGCAACCACCGCCACCCTCTATAAAGGCAACTTCCATACTATTAATCCATACACCCACTCCCAATACGCCTCCGTCTCATGACAACACGATAAAATGCATGGCAGCAGGTCGAGAAAGTTGTGCTGAGCAACAATCAGAAAATTATCGCATTTAAAATTGGCCGAAAGTTTGAAAAATCCTTCACTTCCGGTCAAAATTGTAGGAGTAGGTATATTTAGGTCATGTGACATCAGTACCAGACATGTGGCATCATTTAGCCCTTTAATCGTAGCGAGAGTAAACCTAAGTCTGTCAGTCCTGAAATGGCCGGAAGTACTTGGCAGACGGTGCCAAAGTTGACCACCGTTTGCTCAGCACAACTTTCTCGACCTGCTGCCATGCATTTTATCGTGTTGTCATGAGACGTAGGCGTATTGGAAGTGGGCTTACGGATTATATAACTTATAAACATTAGTCAAAATGACGACCGCATAAAACCTTTAGAAGCACGCTATTTCCCCTGCCCTCGCAAGGTCTTACGGAGCCTGAGTCACATCGGCTGAGACACATAGAGCTGATAGTAAGACAAGGAATGTCTACACATGCGTCTTACCCTTATGTCAGTAATAAACATTAAAAAGATTGATTGTATACATATTGGAGAACTCGACTTTACACAGGGTTTACTCCAGTAAATCCGGTAGATCTGATTTTTTGCAGACTTGTTTATGATTTCAAATTAAAGGCAAAATTTAAAAATGTAGGCTCCGAGCCGGATTCGAACCGGCGACCACAGGCATACATGGCCCGTCGCTACGTTGTTTATGATGTTGGCCCAATGAATAATCCAAGTTTGTGACCTCGAGCGCCGAACGCAACTTTGTCAAAAATCTAAAATACCGCGAAAGTTTTTATTATAACCCTGAAGTACTAGCTTTTGAAGTATATTCTTAAAGTAGACTAAATTTTCTACAATATGAGACTAGAATTGTCTCTGTAGACCCAATAGTTTCCGATTTTTCGAACGTCGCAACACTAGCACACTCCGTAGGGGGTAATTGGAACTTCATCCCGCTAGAGTTGTTAGAGTGACGTCTAAAATATTGCAAATAAATGGCGAAGTTCGAAAAAATTATGAAATGAAAAGTTTTATCTCGGAAACTATTGGACCAATCCAGTCCTTTAGGGTTTTCGCGGTATTTTAGATTTTTGAGAAAGTTGCGTTCGGTGCTCGAGGTCACAAACTTGGATTATTCATTGGGCTAACATCATAAACAAGTCTTAAATGGGGTTGGCGTGATTCGGACGTATGTGATTGTGGCGAAGAGGCCCAAACCATGGAGCATATGATGCAGCGATGCCCAATACCCGGGACCCATAGAAGACATCTACAACCTTACTCAAGACGCGCCTAATTGTAATTGGCTGAGAAAGCTGAATATGTATTCGCCTATTCAACAGATCGCCATACGATTAAATAAATAAATAAACAAGTCAGTCAAAAATCAGAACTACCGGATTTGACGCAAACTACCCCGTACTTTCAGGCGACAAGGTAACTGGATTAGTTTAGACCTATCGCAACAATTTGTTGTTCGGTTGTTAATTCCTAAAACCCTCTTTTTCCCTTTAATTGGAAATGAATGGATGTGATGTGTTGCTGGTGACCTGGTAAAATATAAATGTCGCGGGAGCCCGCTGGATGAGGGTGGCGCAGGACCGGTCACCCTATAGGCCTATGTCCAGCAGTGGACGTCTTTCGGCTGATATGATAAAGATGATGATGTGTTGCAGGAGGACGCGAAGGCGGCCATATTCACGGGAGAGGAGGAGATGTTCGCGGTGGAGCGCTGCCTGTCGCGTCTCATGGAGATGCAGACCGACGAGTACTGGGACAAGTGGGGCTCCCATCTCGGCTAGCCGGGCTCGTGGGCTTCACCGGTGCAGGAGGGGACCCAAGGGAGGCTAAGGGGGGAGTCCTTTTTTTTCAAAATTCAAAATTCCGGGACTCATTTTACAAAATATAATAATCGATACGTAAAACCACACACACAACTATAGTCCACTATGGTCCAAAAGTAAACTCATTCGTTTCTATTATCAATACCGGTTTCTTATAAGTGATTTTATACGTTTTTATTTAAATTTGTGTTATTATATAAGCATCTTGAGCAAGTAACATGAAAATTGATTTGGACCATAGTTGGGTGACCTGGACTATAGTTGTGTAGTTTTACCAAAATTTATCATTGCGAAAATGTGTCTGTCTGTGTGTTACCTCTTCACGCCGCTGAACCGATTGAGGTCAGATTTGTGATGGAGATAGTTTGAATTCCACGGACATAGGGTAGTTTTTATCCCCGAAAACAACCCCTAAGGGGGTGAATTAGGGGTGGAAGTTACAATACAATACAAATACTCTAAGTTTGTATGGAGCTACGATATAAATGAGTTCCACGCGAACGGTCGGTGTCGCGGGCAGAAGCTACTAATAAATAGATCAGCATATATACCCACGAGTTTACGTCCCACTGCTGGGCACAGGCCTCTAATGGATGAGAGGGAACAGGTAGTAGTCCCCACGTCGAGCCAGTGCGGGTTGGTGACAACGTTTTAGGGCAGTTTAGAACCTTCACATTGTGATGTCTGTGAAGTTAGCATATCAAGTTTTAGCAGATCACGAAATTATTGAAGTTCTATTCGCATGCACCATAGTTCTATAGTTCCTGATACATTTTAGCAATAGTTCTGGGGTTTTTACCGAAAAAAATAATCCTATGTAATTCAAACAATTGATATGCTAACTTCACGTAGCATATCATTTTCCTCCAAATGGACTCAAAATTAATATTCTGCCTTTTCATAGAGTACTCTACAGTTCCTGATACTTTTCACACATAGTTCTAGCATAAAAAATTAAAAAAATCTTTAGTTTTATTCAATGATATGCTAAGTTCACACGTGATATGCTGATAGTTTATGAGGAGTTCTAGGCTTGTTTTTGGCCTTAAATAATAGATCTAGTCACAAAGAGTCTAGAACTCTGGAGTTCTAGGCTCTAGTGTTACACCTAATGCCTAAAGAAAATTTAACAAAAATGCAATTTTTGACATTATAGTGCTATACGATGACAAATATATAACAAAGGATTCTGGCTTGTTTGCTAAGCAATTAAAAAGATTTACCTATATTTAATACAAATAGGTGTTCAGATTATAGCCCTAGCACTTTATTATAAAAATCGTAAATATTTTTCATATGCAACGATTTCAAGCAGATGATATGCTAACTTCACAATGTTCACACGTGATCTGCTGATAGTTTATGAGGAGTTCTAGGCTTGTCTTTGATCTTCGTTGATAGCTCTAGTCATGTAGAGCACAGAACTCCAGAGTTCTAGGTTTTATTGTCACATCGAATACCTACATAAATTTTAACAAAAATGCAAATTTTGACATGCTACTGCCGTACAAACATTTTTCAAGTGCTAACTTCACACGTGATCTGCTGATAGTTTATGAGAAAATCTAGGCTTGTTTTTGGCCTTAATTGATGGCTCTAGTAATGTAGAGTACAGAACTGTAAAGTTCTAGGTTCTAGTCACACATAGAATGCCTACAGAAATGTTAACGAAAATCCAAATTTAAACGTTATGTGCTATACGATGACAAAAAAAATCAAATCATTCGGGATTGTTTGCATGGCGATTAAACAGATTTACCTGTTAGGAATAGAAAAATGTTCAAACTTAGGCTGTATACCTTAGATTTAAAGAAAGAAAATATTTTTCATATGCAAAGAATTCAAGCAGATGATATGCTAACTTCACAGTGTTCACACGTGTTCTGCTGATAGTTTATGAGGAGTTCTAGGCGTGTCTTTGATCTTCGTTGATAGCTCTAGTCATGTAGAGCACAGAACTCCAGAGTTCTAGGTTTTAGTGTCACATCAAATGCCTACAGAAATTTTAATAAAAATGCAAATTTTTAGATGCTACTGCCGTACAAACATTTTTCAAATGCTAACTTCACATGTGATCTGCTGATAGTTTATGAGAAGTTCTAGGCTTGTTTTTAGCCTAAAACGATAGCTCTAGTCATGTAGAGCACAGAACTTTGGAGTTCTAGGTTTTAGTGTCACATCTAATGCCTACAGAAATTTTAACATAAATGCTTATTTTGCCTTGCTACTGGCTGTACAAACATTTTTCAAATGCTAAATTCACACGTGATCTGCTGATAGTTAATGAAAAGATCTAGGCTTGTTTTTGGCCTTAAATGATGGCTCTAGTAATGTAGAGTACAGAACTGTAAAGTTCTAGGTTCTAGTCACACATCGAATGCCTACAGAAATGTTAACAAAAATGCAAATTTAAACGTTATGTGCTATACGATGACAAAAAAAATCAAATCATTCGGGATTGTTTGCATGGCGATAAAACAGATTTACCTGTTAGGAATAGAAAAATGTTCATAATTAGGCTGTATACCTTAGATTTAAAGAAAGAAAATATTTTTCATATGCAAAGAATTCAAGCAGATGATATGCTAACTTCACAGTGTTCACACGTGTTCTGCTGATAGTTTATGACGAGATCTAGGCGTGTCTTTGATCTTCGTTGATAGCTCTAGTCATGTAGAGCACAGAACTCCAGAGTTCTAGGTTTTAGTGTCACATCAAATGCCTACAGAAATTTTAATAAAAATGCAAATTTTTAGATGCTACTGCCGTACAAACATTTTTCAAATGCTAACTTCACATGTGATCTGCTGATAGTTTATGAGAAGTTCTAGGCTTGTTTTTAGCCTAAAACGATAGCTCTAGTCATGTAGAGTACAGAACTTTGGAGTTCTAGGTTTTAGTGTCACATCTAATGCCTACAGAATTTTAACATAAATGCTTATTTTGCCTTGCTACTGGCTGTACACACATTTTTCAAATGCTAAATTCACACGTGATCTGCTGATAGTTAATGAAAAGTTCTAGGCTTGTTTTTGGCCCTTAATGATGGCTCCAGTAATGAAGAGAACAGAACTGTAAAGTTCTAGGTTCTAGTCACACATCAAATGCCTACAGAAATGTTAACGAAAATGCAAATTTAAACGTTATGTGCTATACGATGACAAAAAAAATCATACCATTCGGGATTGTTTGCATGGCGATTAAACAGATTTACCTGTTAGGAATAGAAAAATGTTCAAACTTATGCTGTATCCCTTCGATTTAAAGAAAGAAAATATTTTTCATATGCAAAGAATTCAAGTAGATGATATGCTAACTTCACAGTGTTCACACGTGATCTGCTGATAGTTTATGAGGAGTTCTAGGCGTGTCTTTGATCTTCTTTGATAGCTCTAGTCATGTAGAGCACAGAACTCCAGAGTTCTAGGTTTTATTGTCACATCGAATACCTACATAAATTTTAACAAAAATGCAAATTTTGACATGCTACTGCCGTACAAACATTTTTCAAGTGCTAACTTCACACGTGATCTGCTGATAGTTTATGAGAAGTTCTAGGCTTGTTTTTGGCCTTAAATGATGGCTCTAGTAATGTAGAGTACAGAACTGTAAAGTTCTAGGTTCTAGTCACACATCGAATGCCTACAGAAATGTTAACGAAAATCCAAATTTAAACGTTATGTGCTATACGATGACAAAAAAAATCAAATCATTCGGGATTGTTTGCATGGCGATAAAACAGATTTACCTGTTAGGAATAGAAAAATGTTCATAATTAGGCTGTATACCTTAGATTTAAAGAAAGAAAATATTTTTCATATGCAAAGAATTCAAGCAGATGATATGCTAACTTCACAGTGTTCACACGTGTTCTGCTGATAGTTTATGAGAAGTTCTAGGCGTGTCTTTGACCTTCGTTGATAGCTCTAGTCATGTAGAGCACAGAACTCCAGAGTTCTAGGTTTTAGTGTCACATCAAATGCCTACAGAAATTTTAATAAAAATGCAAATTTTTAGATGCTACTGCCGTACAAACATTTTTCAAATGCTAACTTCACATGTGATCTGCTGATAGTTTATGAGAAGTTCTAGGCTTGTTTTTAGCCTAAAACGATAGCTCTAGTCATGTAGAGCTCAGAACTTTGGAGTTCTAGGTTTTAGTGTCACATCTAATGCCTACAGAAATTTTAACATAAATGCTAATTTTGCCTTGCTACTGGCTGTACAAACATTTTTCAAATGCTCAATTCACACGTGATCTGCTGATAGTTAATGATAAGTTTTAGGCTTGTTTTTGGCCTTAAAAGATGGCTCCAGTAATGAAGATTACAGAACTGTAAAGTTCTAGGTTCTAGTCACACATCAAATGCCTACAGAAATGTTAACGAAAATGCAAATTTTAATGTTATGTGCTATACGATGACAAAAAAAATCAAATCATTCGGGATTGTTTGCATGGCGATAAAAAAGATTTACCTGTAAGGAATAGAAAAATGTTCGAACTTAGGCTGTATTCCTTAGATTTAAAGAAAGAAAATATTTTTCATATGCAAAGAATTCAAGCAGATGATATGCTAACTTCACAGTGTTCACACGTGATCTGCTGATAGTTTATGAGGAGTTCTAGGCGTGTCTTTGATCTTTGTTGATAGCTCTAGTCATGTAGAGCACAGAACTCCAGAGTTCTAGGTTTTATTGTCACATCAAATGCCTACAGAAATTTTAATAAAAATGCAAATTTTTAGATGCTACTGCCGTACAAACATTTTTCAAATGCTAACTTCACATGTGATCTGCTGATAGTTTATGAGAAGTTCTAGGCTTGTTTTTAGCCTAAAACGATAGCTCTAGTCATGTAGAGCACAGAACTTTGGAGTTCTAGGTTTTAGTGTCACATCTAATGCCTACAGAAATTTTAACATAAATGCTTATTTTGCCTTGCTACTGGCTGTACAAACATTTTTCAAATGCTAAATTCACACGTGATCTGCTGATAGTTAATGAAAAGTTCTAGGCTTGTTTTTGGCCTTAAATCATGGCTTCAGTAATGAAGAGTACAGAACTGTAAAGTTCTAGGTTCTAGTCACACATCAAATGCCTACAGAAATGTTAACGAAAATGCAAATTTAAACGTTATGTGCTATACGATGACAAAAAAAATCAAATCATTCGGGATTGTTTGCATGGCGATAAAACAGATTTACCTGTTAGGAATAGAAAAATGTTCGAAATTAGGCTGTATTCCTTAGATTTAAAGAAAGAAAATATTTTTCATATGCAAAGAATTCAAGCAGATGATATGCTAACTTCACAGTGTTCACACGTGATCTGCTGATAGTTTATGAGGAGTTCTAGGCGTGTCTTTGATCTTTGTTGATAGCTCTAGTCATGTAGAGCACAGAACTTCAGAGTTCTAGGTTTTAGTGTCACATCAAATGCCTACAGAAATTTTAATAAAAATGCAAATTTTTAGATGCTACTGCCGTACAAACATTTTTCAAATGCTAACTTCACATGTGATCTGCTGATAGTTTATGAGAAGTTCTAGGCTTGTTTTTAGCCTAAAACGATAGCTCTAGTCATGTAGAGCACAGAACTTTGGAGTTCTAGGTTTTAGTGTCACATCTAATGCCTACAGAAATTTTAACATAAATGCTTATTTTGCCTTGCTACTGGCTGTACAAACATTTTTCAAATGCTAAATTCACACGTGATCTGCTGATATTTAATGAAAAGTTCTAGGCTTGTTTTTGGCCTTAAATCATGGCTCCAGTAATGAAGAGTACAGAACTGTAAAGTTCTAGGTTCTAGTCACACATCAAATGCCTACAGAAATGTTAACGAAAATGCAAATTTTAATGTTATGTGCTATACGATGACAAAAAAAATCAAATCATTCGGGATTGTTTGCATGGCGATAAAAAAGATTTACCTGTAAGAAATAGAAAAATGTTCGAACTTAGGCTGTATTCCTTAGATTTAAAGAAAGAAAATATTTTTCATATGCAAAGAATTCAAGCAGATGATATGCTAACTTCACAGTGTTCACACGTGTTCTGCTGATAGTTTATGAGGAGTTCTAGGCGTGTCTTTGACCTTCGTTGATAGCTCTAGTCATGTAGAGCACAGAACTCCAGAGTTCTAGGTTTTAGTGTCACATCAAATGCCTACAGAAATTTTAATAAAAATGCAAATTTTTAGATGCTACTGCCGTACAAACATTTTTCAAATGCTAACTTCACATGTGATCTGCTGATAGTTTATGAGAAGTTCTAGGCTTGTTTTTAGCCTAAAACGATAGCTCTAGTCATGTAGAGCTCAGAACTTTGGAGTTCTAGGTTTTAGTGTCACATCTAATGCCTACAGAAATTTTAACATAAATGCTAATTTTGCCTTGCTACTGGCTGTACAAACATTTTTCAAATGCTCAATTCACACGTGATCTGCTGATAGTTAATGATAAGTTTTAGGCTTGTTTTTGGCCTTAAAAGATGGCTCCAGTAATGAAGAGTACAGAACTGTAAAGTTCTAGGTTCTAGTCACACATCAAATGCCTACAGAAATGTTAACGAAAATGCAAATTTTAATGTTATGTGCTATACGATGACAAAAAAAATCAAATCATTCGGGATTGTTTGCATGGCGATAAAAAAGATTTACCTGTAAGAAATAGAAAAATGTTCGAACTTAGGCTGTATTCCTTAGATTTAAAGAAAGAAAATATTTTTCATATGCAAAGAATTCAAGCAGATGATATGCTAACTTCACAGTGTTCACACGTGATCTGCTGATAGTTTATGAGGAGTTCTAGGCGTGTCTTTGATCTTTGTTGATAGCTCTAGTCATGTAGAGCACAGAACTCCAGAGTTCTAGGTTTTATTGTCACATCAAATGCCTACAGAAATTTTAATAAAAATGCAAATTTTTAGATGCTACTGCCGTACAAACATTTTTCAAATGCTAACTTCACATGTGATCTGCTGATAGTTTATGAGAAGTTCTAGGCTTGTTTTTAGCCTAAAACGATAGCTCTAGTCATGTAGAGCACAGAACTTTGGAGTTCTAGGTTTTAGTGTCACATCTAATGCCTACAGAAATTTTAACATAAATGCTTATTTTGCCTTGCTACTGGCTGTACAAACATTTTTCAAATGCTAAATTCACACGTGATCTGCTGATAGTTAATTAAATGTTCTAGGCTTGTTTTTGGCCTTAAATCATGGCTTCAGTAATGAAGAGTACAGAACTGTAAAGTTCTAGGTTCTAGTCACACATCAAATGCCTACAGAAATGTTAACGAAAATGCAAATTTAAACGTTATGTGCTATACGATGACAAAAAAAATCAAATCATTCGGGATTGTTTGCATGGCGATAAAAAAGATTTACCTGTAAGGAATAGAAAAATGTTCGAACTTAGGCTGTATTCCTTAGATTTAAAGAAAGAAAATATTTTTCATATGCAAAGAATTCAAGCAGATGATATGCTAACTTCACAGTGTTCACACGTGATCTGCTGATAGTTTATGAGGAGTTCTAGGCGTGTCTTTGATCTTCGTTGATAGCTCTAGTCATGTAGAGCACAGAACTTCAGAGTTCTAGGTTTTAGTGTCACATCAAATGCCTACAGAAATTTTAATAAAAATGCAAATTTTTAGATGCTACTGCCGTACAAACATTTTTCAAATGCTAACTTCACATGTGATCTGCTGATAGTTTATGAGAAGTTCTAGGCTTGTTTTTAGCCTAAAACGATAGCTCTAGTCATGTAGAGCACAGAACTTTGGAGTTCTAGGTTTTAGTGTCACATCTAATGCCTACAGAAATTTTAACATAAATGCTTATTTTGCCTTGCTACTGGCTGTACAAACATTTTTCAAATGCTAAATTCACACGTGATCTGCTGATATTTAATGAAAAGTTCTAGGCTTGTTTTTGGCCTTAAATCATGGCTCCAGTAATGAAGAGTACAGAACTGTAAAGTTCTAGGTTCTAGTCACACATCAAATGCCTACAGAAATGTTAACGAAAATGCAAATTTAAACGTTATGTGCTATACGATGACAAAAAAAATCAAATCATTCGGGATTGTTTGCATGGCGATAAAAAAGATTTACCTGTAAGGAATAGAAAAATGTTCGAACTTAGGCTGTATTCCTTAGATTTAAAGAAAGAAAATATTTTTCATATGCAAAGAATTCAAGCAGATGATATGCTAACTTCACAGTGTTCACACGTGATCTGCTGATAGTTTATGAGGAGTTCTAGGCGTGTCTTTGATCTTCTTTGATAGCTCTAGTCATGTAGAGCACAGAACTCCAGAGTTCTAGGTTTTATTGTCACATCGAATACCTACATAAATTTTAACAAAAATGCAAATTTTGACATGCTACTGCCGTACAAACATTTTTCAAGTGCTAACTTCACACGTGATCTGCTGATAGTTTATGAGAAGTTCTAGGCTTGTTTTTGGCCTTAATTGATGGCTCTAGTAATGTAGAGTACAGAACTGTAAAGTTCTAGGTTCTAGTCACACATCGAATGCCTACAGAAATGTTAACGAAAATGCAAATTTAAACGTTATGTGCTATACGATGACAAAAAAAATCAAATCATTCGGGATTGTTTGCATGGCGATAAAACAGATTTACCTGTTAGGAATAGAAAAATGTTCATAATTAGGCTGTATACCTTAGATTTAAAAAAAGAAAATATTTTTCATATGCAAAGAATTCAAGCAGATGATATGCTAACTTCACAGTGTTCACACGTGTTCTGCTGATAGTTTATGAGGAGTTCTAGGCGTGTCTTTGACCTTCGTTGATAGCTCTAGTCATGTAGAGCACAGAACTCCAGAGTTCTAGGTTTTAGTGTCACATCAAATGCCTACAGAAATTTTAATAAAAATGCAAATTTTTAGATGCTACTGCCGTACAAACATTTTTCAAATGCTAACTTCACATGTGATCTGCTGATAGTTTATGAGAAGTTCTAGGCTTGTTTTTAGCCTAAAACGATAGCTCTAGTCATGTAGAGTACAGAACTTTGGAGTTCTAGGTTTTAGTGTCACATCTAATGCCTACAGAAATTTTAACATAAATGCTTATTTTGCCTTGCTACTGGCTGTACACACATTTTTCAAATGCTAAATTCACACGTGATCTGCTGATAGTTAATGAAAAGTTCTAGGCTTGTTTTTGGCCCTTAATGATGGCTCCAGTAATGAAGAGAACAGAACTGTAAAGTTCTAGGTTCTAGTCACACATCAAATGCCTACAGAAATGTTAACGAAAATGCAAATTTAAACGTTATGTGCTATACGATGACAAAAAAAATCATACCATTCGGGATTGTTTGCATGGCGATTAAACAGATTTACCTGTTAGGAATAGAAAAATGTTCAAACTTATGCTGTATCCCTTCGATTTAAAGAAAGAAAATATTTTTCATATGCAAAGAATTCAAGTAGATGATATGCTAACTTCACAGTGTTCACACGTGATCTGCTGATAGTTTATGAGGAGTTCTAGGCGTGTCTTTGATCTTCTTTGATAGCTCTAGTCATGTAGAGCACAGAACTCCAGAGTTCTAGGTTTTATTGTCACATCGAATACCTACATAAATTTTAACAAAAATGCAAATTTTGACATGCTACTGCCGTACAAACATTTTTCAAGTGCTAACTTCACACGTGATCTGCTGATAGTTTATGAGAAGTTCTAGGCTTGTTTTTGGCCTTAAATGATGGCTCTAGTAATGTAGAGTACAGAACTGTAAAGTTCTAGGTTCTAGTCACACATCGAATGCCTACAGAAATGTTAACGAAAATCCAAATTTAAACGTTATGTGCTATACGATGACAAAAAAAATCAAATCATTCGGGATTGTTTGCATGGCGATAAAACAGATTTACCTGTTAGGAATAGAAAAATGTTCATAATTAGGCTGTATACCTTAGATTTAAAGAAAGAAAATATTTTTCATATGCAAAGAATTCAAGCAGATGATATGCTAACTTCACAGTGTTCACACGTGTTCTGCTGATAGTTTATGAGGAGTTCTAGGCGTGTCTTTGACCTTCGTTGATAGCTCTAGTCATGTAGAGCACAGAACTCCAGAGTTCTAGGTTTTAGTGTCACATCAAATGCCTACAGAAATTTTAATAAAAATGCAAATTTTTAGATGCTACTGCCGTACAAACATTTTTCAAATGCTAACTTCACATGTGATCTGCTGATAGTTTATGAGAAGTTCTAGGCTTGTTTTTAGCCTAAAACGATAGCTCTAGTCATGTAGAGCTCAGAACTTTGGAGTTCTAGGTTTTAGTGTCACATCTAATGCCTACAGAAATTTTAACATAAATGCTAATTTTGCCTTGCTACTGGCTGTACAAACATTTTTCAAATGCTCAATTCACACGTGATCTGCTGATAGTTAATGATAAGTTTTAGGCTTGTTTTTGGCCTTAAAAGATGGCTCCAGTAATGAAGAGTACAGAACTGTAAAGTTCTAGGTTCTAGTCACACATCAAATGCCTACAGAAATGTTAACGAAAATGCAAATTTAAATGTTATGTGCTATACGATGACAAAAAAAATCAAATCATTCGGGATTGTTTGCATGGCGATAAAAAAGATTTACCTGTAAGGAATAGAAAAATGTTCGAACTTAGGCTGTATTCCTTAGATTTAAAGAAAGAAAATATTTTTCATATGCAAAGAATTCAAGCAGATGATATGCTAACTTCACAGTGTTCACACGTGATCTGCTGATAGTTTATGAGGAGTTCTAGGCGTGTCTTTGATCTTTGTTGATAGCTCTAGTCATGTAGAGCACAGAACTCTAGAGTTCTAGGTTTTAGTGTCACATCAAATGCCTACAGAAATTTTAATAAAAATGCAAATTTTTAGATGCTACTGCCGTACAAACATTTTTCAAATGCTAACTTCACATGTGATCTGCTGATAGTTTATGAGAAGTTCTAGGCTTGTTTTTAGCCTAAAACGATAGCTCTAGTCATGTAGAGCACAGAACTTTGGAGTTCTAGGTTTTAGTGTCACATCTAATGCCTACAGAAATTTTAACATAAATGCTTATTTTGCCTTGCTACTGGCTGTACAAACATTTTTCAAATGCTAAATTCACACGTGATCTGCTGATAGTTAATGAAAAGTTCTAGGCTTGTTTTTGGCCTTAAATCATGGCTTCAGTAATGAAGAGTACAGAACTGTAAAGTTCTAGGTTCTAGTCACACATCAAATGCCTACAGAAATGTTAACGAAAATGCAAATTTAAACGTTATATGCTATACGATGACAAAAAAAATCAAATCATTCGGGATTGTTTGCATGGCGATAAAAAAGATTTACCTGTAAGGAATAGAAAAATGTTCGAACTTAGGCTGTATTCCTTAGATTTAAAGAAAGAAAATATTTTTCATATGTAAAGAATTCAAGCAGATGATATGCTAACTTCACAGTGTTCACACGTGATCTGCTGATAGTTTATGAGGAGTTCTAGGCGTGTCTTTGATCTTCGTTGATAGCTCTAGTCATGTAGAGCACAGAACTCCAGAGTTCTAGGTTTTAGTGTCACATCAAATGCCTACAGAAATTTTAATAAAAATGCAAATTTTTAGATGCTACTGCCGTACAAACATTTTTCAAATGCTAACTTCACATGTGATCTGCTGATAGTTTATGAGAAGTTCTAGGCTTGTTTTTAGCCTAAAACGATAGCTCTAGTCATGTAGAGCACAGAACTTTGGAGTTCTAGGTTTTAGTGTCACATCTAATGCCTACAGAAATTTTAACATAAATGCTTATTTTGCCTTGCTACTGGCTGTACAAACATTTTTCAAATGCTAAATTCACACGTGATCTGCTGATAGTTAATGAAAAGTTCTAGGCTTGTTTTTGGCCTTAAATCATGGTTTTAGTAATGAAGAGTACAGAACTGTAAAGTTCTAGGTTCTAGTCACACATCAAATGCCTACAGAAATGTTAACGAAAATGCAAATTTAAACGTTATGTGCTATACGATGACAAAAAAAATCAAATCATTCGGGATTGTTTGCATGGCGATAAAAAAGATTTACCTGTAAGGAATAGAAAAATGTTCGAACTTAGGCTGTATTCCTTAGATTTAAAGAAAGAAAATATTTTTCATATGCAAAGAATTCAAGCAGATGATATGCTAACTTCACAGTGTTCACACGTGATCTGCTGATAGTTTATGAGGAGTTCTAGGCGTGTCTTTGATCTTCGTTGATAGCTCTAGGTAACTCCAGAGTTCTAGGTTTTAGTGTCACATCAAATGCCTACAGAAATTTTAATAAAAATGCAAATTTTTAGATGCTACTGCCGTACAAACATTTTTCAAATGCTAACTTCACATGTGATCTGCTGATAGTTTATGAGAAGTTCTAGGCTTGTTTTTAGCCTAAAACGATAGCTCTAGTCATGTAGAGCTCAGAACTTTGGAGTTCTAGGTTTTAGTGTTACATCTAATGCCTACAGAAATTTTAACATAAATGCTAATTTTGCCTTGCTACTGGCTGTTCAAACATTTTTCAAATGCTAAATTCACACGTGATCTGCTGATAGTTAATGAAAAGTTCTAGGCTTGTTTTTGGCCTTAAATCATGGCTCCAGTAATGAAGAGTACAGAACTGTAAAGTTCTAGGTTCTAGTCACACATCAAATGCCTACAGAAATGTTAACGAAAATGCAAATTTAAACGTTATGTGCTATACGATGACAAAAAAAATCAAATCATTCGGGATTGTTTGCATGGCGATAAAAAAGATTTACCTGTAAGGAATAGAAAAATGTTCGAACTTAGGCTGTATTCCTTAGATTTAAAGAAAGAAAATATTTTTCATATGCAAAGAATTCAAGCAGATGATATGCTAACTTCACAGTGTTCACACGTGATCTGCTGATAGTTTATGAGGAGTTCTAGGCTTGTCTTTGATCTTCGTTTATAGCTCTAGTCATGAAGAGCACAGAACTCCAGAGTTCTAGGTTTTATTGTCACATCGAATACCTACATAAATTTTAACGAAAATGCAAATTTTGACATGCTACTGCCGTACAAACATTTTTCAAGTGCTAACTTCACACGTGATCTGCTGATAGTTTATGAGAAGTTCTAGGCTTGTTTTTGGCCTTAATTGATGGCTCTAGTAATGTAGAGTACAGAACTGTATAGTTCTAGGTTCTAGTCACACATCGAATGCCTACAGAAATGTTAACGAAAATCCAAATTTAAACGTTATGTGCTATACGATGACAAAAAAAATCAAATCATTCGGGATTGTTTGCATGGCAATAAAACAGATTTACCTGCTAGGAGTAGAAAAATGTTCAAACTTAAGCTGTATGCCTTAGATTTAAAGAAAGAAAATATTTTTCATATGCAAAGAATTCAAGCAGATGATATGCTAACTTCACAGTGTTCAAACGTGATCTGCTGATAGTATATTAGGAGTTCTAGGCTTGTGTTTGGTCTTTATTGATAGCTCTAGTCATGTAGAGCACAGAACTGCAGAGTTCTAGGTTTTAGTGTCACATCTAATGCCTACAGAAATTTTAACAAAAATGCTAATTTTGCCTTGCTACTGGCTGTACAAACATTTATCAAATGCTAAATTCACACGTGATCTGCTGATAGTTAATGAAAAGTTCTAGGCTTGTTTTTGGCCTTAAATGATGGCTCTAGTAATGTAGAGTACAGAACTGTAAAGTTCTAGGTTCTAGTCACACATCGAATGCCTACAGAAATGTTAACGAAAATGCAAATTTAAACGTTATGTGCTATACGATGACAAAAAAAATCAAATCATTCGGGATTGTTTGCATGGCGATAAAACAGATTTACCTGTTAGGAATAGAAAAATGTTCGAAATTAGGCTGTATTCCTTAGATTTAAAGAAAGAAAATATTTTTCATATGCAAAGAATTCAAGCAGATGATATGCTAACTTCACAGTGTTCAAACGTGATCTGCTAATAGTATATTTGGAGTTCTAGGCTTGTGTTGGGTCTTTATTGATAGCTCTAGTCATGTAGAGCACAGAACTTTGGAGTTCTAGGTTTTAGTGTCACATCTAATGCCTACAGAAATTTTAACAAAAATGCAAATTTTGACACGCTACTGCTGTACAAACATTTTTCAAATGCTAAGTTCACACGTGATCTGCTGATAGTTTATGAGGAGTTCTAGGCTTGTTTTTGGCCTAAAACGATAGATCTAGTCACAAAGAGTCTAGAACTCTGGAGTTCTAGGCTCTAGTGTTACACCTAATGCCTAAAGAAAATTTAACAAAAATGCAATTTTTGACATTATAGTGCTATACGATGACAAATATATAACAAAGGATTCTGGCTTGTTTGCTAAGCAATTAAAAAGATTTACCTATATTTAATACATATAGGTGTTCAGATTATAGCCCTAGCACTTTATTATAAAAACCGTAAATATTTTTCATATGTAACGATTTCAAGCAGATGATATGCTAACTTCACAATGTTCACACGTGATCTGCTGATAGTGTATGAGGAGTTCTAGGCGTGTCTTTGATCTTCGTTGATAGCTCTAGTCATGTAGAGCACAGAACTCCAGAGTTCTAGGTTTTAGTGTCACATCAAATGCCTACAGAAATTTTAATAAAAATGCAAATTTTTAGATGCTACTGCCGTACAAACATTTTTCAAATGCTAACTTCACATGTGATCTGCTGATAGTTTATGAGAAGTTCTAGGCTTGTTTTTAGCCTAAAACGATAGCTCTAGTCATGTAGAGCACAGAACTTTGGAGTTCTAGGTTTTAGTGTCACATCTAATGCCTACAGAAATTTTAACATAAATGCTTATTTTGCCTTGCTACTGGCTGTACAAACATTTTTCAAATGCTAACTTCACACGTGATCTGCTGATAGTTTATGAGAAGTTCTAGGCTTGTTTTTAGCCTAAAACGATAGCTCTAGTCATGTAGAGCACATAATTTTGGAGTTCTTAGTTTAAATTTCACATCTAAGGCCTAAATAAATTTTAACGAAAATGCAAAATAAATTTTAACAAAAATAAAACCAGTCAAATGCAAGTTAAACTTGCACTTGACAGATTAATGTATTTTATCTTTATTTCTATAGATAGAGTTTATAACTTTAAGGGCAACGGGCTCCAGTGTCACTTTTTACACTATAAAAAAAATCATGAACCGCAAGACTTTGATCAATTATTTTCAACAGATTCTGTGTTGCGGGAAAACGAATTGCCCTTCGACGGTACAATTGAAAACTCTTCATGCAGTTACTTTTTGAAATCAAAATGCATATTTTGTAATTTTAGTGGTATAGCAAGATAAAACACAAAACAGATGATTGTATTTTTTTATAATTTTGAGTAGTTGCTACATAAATGTAAGTAAATGCTATCTATCTATCTATACATCTATACATATAATAAAGCTGTAGAGGGTCGAAAGTCTGTATGCAGTACATTGAAGATATTGGCAAAAAATCAGTTGAGAGTTCTTAGAATCGAGAACAGAACACACTTCAACAGTTTTTAGAATTTTTGTCTGTTTGTCGGTTTGTCTGTCTGTTTATATGTAACAGCATCACGTGAAAACGAGTGAATGGATTAATGTGAGATTTTTACTAAAACGTTAAATGGATCTTCAGCCAGGCTATAGGCTATAAAAATCATAAAGATTAGGGTTCAAAGGGGGTAAAAAATGGGGTTAATCTTTGTATGGGAACTCCTTGAATCCATGAGCTAAATAGTTGAAAGTTGGCAAGCATATACTTGACTGGAAAGTAAAAATAACCCCATTCAACATTTGTGAAATGTAGGGATAAAACGTGAAAAAAATGGGATGAAAAATGGGTGGTGAGGCGATTACAGATTAATAATGATGCGACCGCAGGGAATAACAGGTTTCGTCACCTTGGTAATAAATAACACGTCACGGTATTCGAATATTCATCATGTTCTAACAACTGATACGTAGTCCGGTGGTTTACGAACTCGGTGTTCCCAAGTTCAAACCCAGCGACCGGTATGCAGTTTTTGTATTTAAGTAATAATAGTTTTTATTTTTTTAGTAATAGATAGTGATAGATTTTCAAAAACGCAGTGAATCATGAAGGTTCTAGAAAAAAATTGCGACAGCTGACAAAATTGGACGTTTCAGAAATCGCAAATATTTTTTTACGATGTAAATTAAAATAAAAAAAAATAAAAAAATAAAAAAAGATTTATTGTCGCAAAAAAACACAAAAAAAACACAAAATCACAAAATCGAACACTGATGTAGATACTTATATAAAACAACACAATGCAGAAAATAAATGATGCGACAATAGGCTCGGGGCTCAGCGTTTGCTGATAGCCTGTCGGCTATACAGAGCTGTTTTTCAGCCCGCACCTACAACACGGGATACAATATAATTAATAGCTAGCTGCAAGGGGAACATTCGCATTACTCGTAATGAACTTTTACTTTTAAAGACTAAATCATGCAATGCTAGTTGAAATTAGTAATAATTGCGTTAATATTACAGATAAAGTTGCATGCATGAATGAACATTTATTCAATTCAGAAATTACTAAGTGGTGACAAGTACAATGGTTAAAGATTTCTTCAAATGAAAAACGATATCTAAAAGCTTCCAAGTACTATAGCTTGGGCAAGTATGTGTTTTTTTTTGACGTAACTTTTTTTGGCGGCAAAACTCTTGATTCTAGGCAAATGCGTTACAGAACGTTTAAAGCTCGAGAACATGTTTACAATGCACGAGACACTGTGGCAAAATTGCAGAAAAAAATTCACGTTAAAAAACTTAAAAACCAAGGTGACCAAATTTTACTTCATCTGACTTGACGTGTGTGAATTTGAAAAGCGAAAAGTCAAGGAGAACGCTATGAAAATGCCGCGTAGCAAGGTGGATATTTGGGGATTATTTAGTTTCATATACATATAATTGCCAAGTCTTAAGAATACAAGAACACACAAATGTTTGGTATATAATTGATAAATATTATAATAATAATAATAATAGGTGTCCGGACCTCTATGCAATAGCCCAATTTTATTGCCCATCCAAATCTCATCACCATAGACCCAGTTCTCTATCCATTTTACCCACAATAGCACCAACGCCTGTTGGGACAGGTTCACGGGTATCTACCGATGTACCCGTGAATGGGTTCTAGCAGGTGTACTACATCACATTAAACTTCGTCTCCATAGGGCCTCTACGTGTTGGATCTATATCCCCACGCACGCCTTCCAAATGACCGGGCTTTGTCCCGTGAATTTAAATCGGAGATACATAATAATAATAAGCCCGCAGGGCAGCTTGTGGCGAGCTGTTGGGGAGTAACGACCCCACGGACCCGAGTGCTCCCGAGATTCGGTCAGGGCCTCCGTCTTCGACGTGTCTTCGTCGGTCGGAGTGGAACCCCAAGGGGGCCCGCAGGACTCTCAGCCCTGGCTTGCCTTCATTGGCCGTCCAGAGAGGAGTCGTCAGAGCTATATGCTCCAGGGGTGGAAGTGTTAAAGGGCATAACGCCGCGAGTAACTTCGGAGAAAGCGCAGCACCACCTCTCGACACCCCTGAGCCGCTCACCCGGTGTTGCTCCTGGCCGTCTGTACGACGACGCTTACAGGGGCCCATCTAATGAGCGGCTAGTCACCGCCTGCCTCGATAACTTTGTGTACAACAATGTTATGGCAGGTGTCCGGACCTTTTTGCAATAGCCCAGTTTCATAATTCACCCAAATCTCATCACCATAGAACCCGTTCTCTATCCATTATAACCCACAATAGCCCCAACGCCTGTTGGAACCGGTTCACGGGTATCTACCGATGTACCCATGAATGGGTTCTAGCAGGTGTATTACATCACATTAAACTTCGTCTCCAAAGGGCCTCTACGTGTTGGATCTATATCCCCACGCACGCCTTCCAAAGGACCGGGTTTTGACCCGTGAATTTAAACAGGAGATACATAATAATAATAATAATACAGGACAATCTTACACAAATCAACCTAGGCCCACGGTAAGCTCAGTAAGGCTTGTGTAGTGGGTACTAGGCGACGATATATATAATAGATACATACATATAGATACTTATATACATATATAACATCCATAACTCAGGAACAAATATACACATAATATTCTGTGTATGCATTAATTAACGTTACAAAACCTTCTTTTGCAGCCAGAAAACACATTTCTAATTAAGGGGTTAAATAGGGGTGCAAAGTTTGTATGGAGAAAACTTTATTTTCTGAGCAAGAGACTTTAAACTTTGTGAAAAGATTATTTATTAGAATACAAAAAAAAGAATTTTCAGCGTTATGGAAAATTCTGCCCCTATGAAGGGTTAAAAAGGGATGCAAATTTTGTATAAGAGGAAACTTTTTTTTTAGCAGAGAGACTTAAAACTTTGTAGAAAGATTACTTATTAGAAAACAAATAAAGTTCTTTCAGCGTTTTGTAAAATTCCACCCCTAAGGGGGTTAAAAGGGGGTGCAACATTTGTAAGGTGGATTTTTTTTTATTTTAGCTGGAGACTTAAAACGTTGTAGAAAGCTTACTTAATAAAATTAAAACAAAGAACTTTCAGCGTTTTGAAAAATCCACCCCTAAGGGGGTTAAAAAGGGTTGCAATGTTTGTATGAGGAAAACTCTTTTTTGAGATAGAAGCTTAAAAGTTTGTAGAAAGATTACTTATTGAAAAACAAAAAGTTATTTCAGCGTTTTAGAAAATTCCACCCCTAAGGGGGTTAAAAGGGATTGCAAAATTTGTATGGAGGCAACGGTGTTTTTAGCAAGAGACTTAAAACTTTGTAGATAACTTAATTATTAAAATACAAATAAAGAACTTTCAGCGTTTTGAAAAATTCCACCCCTAAGGGGGTTAAAAAGGGTTGCAAAGTTTGTATAAGAGAAACTCTTTTTTGAGATAGAAACTTAAAAGTTTGTAGAAAGAATTTTAGAAAATTCCACCCCTAAGGGGGCTAAAAGGGGGTGCAACATTTGTATAGAGGAAACATTTTTTTAGCTAGAGATTGAAACTTACTTATTAGAATAAAAATAAAGTACTTTAAGCGTTTTGATAAATTCCACCCCTAAGGGCGTTAAAAAGGGATGCAAGGTTCGTATGGGAAACATTTTTTTCGAGACTAGATAGTTTGTAGAAAAAATGCTTATTACAACAAAAAAAAACTTCTCCTTAATTTTTCTCTGAAAAGCGTTAATAGGGGGTTCAAAGTTGGTATGGAGAGTCAGAAAATTTTAAAGTAAGTATCAGATTTGTAACTTCGATCTTAGCCTGTTTGCTAAAAGACTACAAAATTTCGGTTGTAGACTGTTTGCTGAAAAACTACAAAACTTATTTCAGCGTTTTTTTTAATTCATCGCCTAAGAAGGTTAAAGGGAGTTTGAAGTTTGTATAGAGAGCAAGACATTATTAAAGTAAGAAATGTCTAACTACAGTTTCAGACTTATACTATGAAGGTTCAAAGAGGTTCTAAGTTTGTATCTATACAAACTTAGAACCTCTTACAAACTTAGAATGTCTTGCTCTCTCAGCAAGACATTTTGAAGGTAAGAGATTTGTAACTTCGGTTTAAGGTGGTTCGATTACCATACAAAACGTTATTTGACATTCGTAGGCTAACGGCGTGATATTTTAAGAAACTTATGTAACAAACTTTCATAAATTGGCTTCCCATTTGCGCCAAATTCCCCCTTTCCTAGAATAAACTTGTATAAACTAGATTAATTTTAGAAATTGGTTTGTCACGTGATATTTTGGGAAAACTATTTTTTTCAAATTAATCTAGTTTATACAAGTTTATTCTAGGAAAGGGGGAATTTGGCGCAAATGGGAAGCCAATTGATGAAAGTTTGTTACATAAGTTTCTTAAAATATCACGCCGTTAGCCTGCGAATGTCAATTAACGCTTTGTATGGCAATCGAACCAGATTAAGGCTGTTATACTAAAAGACTACAAAACTAATTAATTTTTTTTAACCGACTTAAAAAATGGAAGAGGTTATATGTGCCATTGTATGTTTTTTTTTATGTAGTTTCGCCGATTTCTCCGTCAATTGTGGACCGATTTCCAAAATTCTTTTTTTATTCGAAAAAGTATACTACTAATTGTCACCAAATCAGGATCTGATGATAGGATCCCAGGAAAATTGAGGGCAACCTGTAACGATTCAACCTCTTAAATGGCTGTCTTTTTATGTTTTCCTATTCTGAACTTAAATTAACCCCTAGCTGAAAGATGAAGCTCCTGAGAAGCTTCTAGTCGTCTGAAAATGGAATCCTACCTGAAGGAAAAGCTATTGAATAAAATTAAACAGATAGTAAGCGAGAAAATAAATCATTTATTTACCATAGAAATATCAAATTAATTTTGTTTGTTTTGAAGCTAAAGAACCTTTGATTAATTAATCCAGTAAAATCAAGACTCGATTGTACTAGATATCCACTTTGATCCTATAAATACTAACTCGTACCAAAGCGAATAGAAAAACCGAGTTAGTTCCGGCCGATCCTACTAGAAAGGTTGGGTTTTATTCTAGTCTAGGTAAATCTATCCTACAGCTACAGAATCTCTCGTTATTTATGTTAAAGTAATCGAGCTTGAGTACTTTAACAGACCAAATCATCTCCTAGGATATTGCCGGACGGAAAGAGATTCGGTCAAATAAAAAACCGTCCGACTCCAGGCCTACAATGCCGTAATCTAACCTAGAATTTATTATCTCTGGAACCTAACCTCGAAGACCTATTTAGACCTAAGCTATACGTGATTCGCGCTGGTGAAGTGGCTTGGCGTGTGATTTCGTCTAGTGGATGAGGCCCTGCGTTGTGTGAGCACACCCAGCCCTTTTCGAGAAGTATGAAGTTTGTATTTCTATAAAGGGAAAAAGTTACACGTTAATTGAAGTTGTACATTAACCCCATTTTAGTAGAACCTATAACTTAAGTAAGACAATTATACCAGTTCCTTAGAATTAATTTACAATTCTGTAGTTTCATTAAGTGATGCACAACTATGGAGGCTAAAGTGGGCATAAATTCCTTGTTATACTAAGTTGTGGGAAGTGATAAATTACGCTATGTGGTAGGTGACGCCCTTTAAATAGACTCGCAATACAATAGTGGTCAACTTGTGTTGGCCATGATGGGATCTCTTTTGATGATGATGCGATGATATAATAATGAAAATAATCGTAAGTCAAGATATTGATGATGATGCGATGATATAATAATGAAAATAATCGTTAGTCAAGATATTGATGATGATGCGATGATAGTCTATTGAAATAGAATATTAGTACATGTTTTACTTACAGGTACATGAATGACGTAATGTCTAGTGTAATATCGATTCTCCCTAACGATGAATCTTAGAGTTGTTAGCGAACTGTAGCGCTCGCCTCTCGCTCGCTCGCGGCTGCTCGTACTCACTAGTAATCCCACCTCATCTGTTGATTCCGTCTACCCTATCGTTATTTCTATCAAATACGGTAAAAAATAATAAAAAGTAATCTTTATAAATTCCGTAAAAATCAGGCGAAAATGGTATAAACTTTCTTTACTTTATAATTGACTGCGTCTATATAAGGTGAGTGCACCAGTGAATGAACGGATCCAGTGAATAAACGAAAACCTGCTTATTTGCTTAAATTAAGAGTTCTGTATATTTCTAGCATACCGGGTATTTTTTTCTCGATTAGAAGCATTCACTGTAAGGGTTTTGTAACATTTATATTAACTCATTCGCAACAGTTACTAAATGAGCGACGCTTAAAGTTGATGGGCTCTGTGCGTAGATTTTTTGTATGAGCCGGTAATAAGGGGACAAGATTGTCACCTTTTATTTGATGTGCCATTGTACTTGTTTTATAAACTTGAAACTTATGGTGTGTGGTTTTTGGAAATCATAATAGCAAAATTGTGTTATTCAAACATTTTTGTTAAAATTTATGTAGGTATTAGATGTGACAATAAAACCTAGAACTAAAAACTAGAACTAGAGCTATCAACGAAGATCAAAGACACGCCTAGAACTCCTCATAAACTATCAGCAGATCACGTGTGAACACTGTGAAGTTAGCATATCATCTGCTTGAATTCTTTGCATATGAAAAATATTTTCTTTCTTTAAATCTAAGGGATACAGCATAAGTTTGAACATTTTTCTATTCCTAACAGGTAAATCTGTTTTATCGCCATGCAAACAATCCCGAATGATTTGATTTTTTTTGTCATCGTATAGCACATAACGTTTAAATTTGGATTTTCATTAACATTTCTGAAGGCATTCGATGTGTAACTAGAACCTAGAACTTTACAGTTCTGTACTCTACATTACTAGAGCCATCATTAAAGGCCAAAAACAAGCCTAGAACTTTTCATTAACTATCAGCAGATCACGTGTGAATTTAGCATTTGAAAAATGTTTGTACAGCCAGTAGCAAGGCAAAATTAGCATTTTTGTTAAAATTTCTGTAGGCATTAGATGTGACACTAAAACCTAGAACTCCAAAGTTCTGTGCTCTACATGACTAGAGCTATCGTTTAAGGCTAAAAACAAGCCTAGAACTTCTCATAAACTATCAGCAGATCACGTGTGAAGTTAGCATTTGAAAAATGTTTGTACGGCAGTAGCATGTAAAAATTTGCATTTTAATAAAATTTCTGTAGGCATTTGATGTGACACTAAAACCTAGAACTCTGGAGTTCTGTGCTCTACATGACTAGAGCTATCAACGAAGATCAAAGACACGCCTAGAACTCCTCATAAACTATCAGCAGATCACGTGTGAACACTGAGAAGTTAGCATATCATCTGCTTGAATTCTTTGCATATGAAAAATATTTTCTTTCTTTAAATCTAAGTAATACAGCCTAAGTTCGAACATTTTTCTATTCCTAACAGGTAAATCTTTTTTATCGCCATGCAAACAATCCCGAATGATTTGATTTTTTTTGTCATCGTATAGCACATAACGTTTAAATTTGCATTTTCGTTAACATTTCTGTAGGCATTTGATGTGTGACTAGAACCTAGAACTTTACAGTTCTGTTCTCTTCATTACTGGAGCCATCATTTAAGGCCAAAAACAAGCCTAGAACTTTTCATTAACTATCAGCAGATCACGTGTGAATTTAGCATTTGAAAAATGTTTGTACAGCCAGTAGCAAGGCAAAATAAGCATTTATGTTAAAATTTCTGTAGGCATTAGATGTGACACTAAAACCTAGAACTCCAAAGTTCTGTGCTCTTCATGACTAGAGCTATCGTTTTAGGCTAAAAACAAGCCTAGAACTTCTCAAAAACTATCAGCAGATCACATGTGAAGTTAGCATTTGAAAAATGTTTGAACGGCAGTAGCATCTAAAAATTTGCATTTTTATTAAAATTTCTGTAGGCATTTGATGTGACACTAAAACCTAGAACTCTGGAGTTCTGTGCTCTACATGACTAGAGCTATCAACGAAGATCAAAGACACGCCTAGAACTCCTTATAAACTATCAGCAGATCACGTGTGAACACTGTGAAGTTAACATATCATCTGCTTGAATTCTTTGCATATGAAAAATATATTCTTTCTTTAAATCTAAGGAATACAGCCTAAAATCGAACATTTTTCTATTCCTAACAGGTAAATCTTTTTTATCGCCATGCAAACAATCCCGAATGATTTGATTTTTTTTGTCATCGTATAGCACATAACGTTTAAATTTGCATTTTCGTTAACATTTCTGTAGGCATTTGATGTGTGACTAGAACCTAGAACTTTACAGTTCTGTTCTCTTCATTACTGGAACCATCATTTAAGGCCAAAAACAAGCCTAGAACTTTTCATTAACTATCAGCAGATCACGTGTGAATTTAGCATTTGAAAAATGTTTGTACAGCCAGTAGCAAGGCAAAATAAGCATTTATGTTAAAATTTCTGTAGGCATTAGATGTGACACTAAAACCTAGAACTCCAAAGTTCTGTGCTCTTCATGACTAGAGCTATCGTTTTAGGCTAAAAACAAGCCTAGAACTTCTCATAAACTATCAGCAGATCACATGTGAAGTTAGCATTTGAAAAATGTTTGTACGGCAGTAGCATCTAAAAATTTGCATTTTTATTAAAATTTCTGTAGGCATTTGATGTGACACTAAAACCTAGAACTCTGGAGTTCTGTGCTCTACATGACTAGAGCTATCAACGAAAATCAAAGACACGCCTAGAACTCCTCATAAACTATCAGCAGATCACGTGTGAACATTGTGAAGTTAGCATATCATCTGCTTGAATTCTTTGCATATGAAAAATATTTTCTTTCTTTAAATCTAAGGAATACAGCCTAAGTTCGAACATTTTTCTATTCCTAACAGGTAAATCTGTTTAATCGCCATGCAAACAATCCCGAATGATTTGATTTTTTTTGTCATCGTATAGCACATAACGTTTAAATTTGCATTTTCGTTAACATTTCTGTAGGCATTTGATGTGTGACTTGAACCTAGAACTTAACACTTCTGTACTCTTCATTACTGGAGCCATCATTTAAGGCCAAAAACAAGCCTAGAACTTTTCATTAACTATCAGCAGATCACGTGTGAATTTAGCATTTGAAAAATGTTTGTACAGCCAGTAGCAAGGCAAAATTAGCATTTATGTTAAAATTTCTGTAGGCATTAGATGTAACACTAAAACCTAGAACTCCAAAGTTCTGAGCTCTACATGACTAGAGCTATCGTTTTAGGCTAAAAACAAGCCTAGAACTTCTCATAAACTATCAGCAGATCACATGTGAAGTTAGCATTTGAAAAATGTTTGTACGGCAGTAGCATCTAAAAATTTGCATTTTTATTAAAATTTCTGTAGGCATTTGATGTGACACTAAAACCTAGAACTCTGGAGTTCTGTGCTCTACATGACTAGAGCTTTCAACGAGGGTCAAAGACACGCCTAGAACTCCTCATAAACTATCAGCAGAACACGTGTGAACACTGTGAAGTTAGCATATCATCTGCTTGAATTCTTTGCATATGAAAAATATTTTCTTTCTTTAAATCTAAGGGATACAGCCTAAGTTTGAACATTTTTCTATTCCTTACAGGTAAATCTGTTTTATCGCCATGCAAACAATCCCGAATGATTTGATTTTTTTTGTCATCGTATAGCACATAACGTTTAAATTTGGATTTTCGTTAACATTTCTGTAGGCATTCGATGTGTGACTAGAACCTAGAACTTTACAGTTCTGTACTCTAAATTACTAGAGCCATCAATTAAGGCCAAAAACAAGCCTAGAACTTCTCATAAACTATCAGCAGATCACGTGTGAAGTTAGCACTTGAAAAATATTTGTACGGCAGTAGCATGTCAAAATTTGCATTTTTGTTAAAATTTATGTAGGTATTCGATGTGACAATAAAACCTAAAACTCTGGAGTTCTGTGCTCTACATGACTAGAGCTATCAAAGAAGATCAAAAACACGCCTAGAACTCCTCATAAACTATCAGCAGATCACGTGTGAACACTGTGAAGTTAGCATATCATCTGCTTGAATTCTTTGCATATGAAAAATATTTTCTTTCTTTAAATCGAAGGGATACAGCATAAGTTTGAACATTTTTCTATTCTTAACAGGTAAATCTGTTTAATCGCCATGCAAACAATCCCGAATGGTATGATTTTTTTTGTCATCGTATAGCACATAACGTTTAAATTTGGATTTTCGTTAACATTTCTGTAGGCATTCGATGTGACACGAAAACCTAGAACTCCAAAGTTCTGTGCTCTTCATGACTAGGGCTATCGTTTTAGGCTAAAAAAAAGCCTAGAACTTCTCATAAACTATCAGCAGATCACGTGTGAATTTAGCATTTGAAAAATGTTTGTACGGCAGTAGCATCTAAAAATTTGCATTTTTGTTAAAATTTCTGTAGGCATTTGATGTGACACTAAAACCTAGAACTCTGGAGTTCTGTGCTCTACATGACTAGAGCTATCAAAGAAGATCAAAGACACGCCTAGAACTCTTCATAAACTATCAGCAGATCACGTGTGAACACTGTGAAGTTAGCATATCATCTGCTTGAATTCTTTGCATATGAAAAATATTTTCTTTCTTTAAATCGAAGGGATACAGCATAAGTTTGAACATTTTTCTATTCTTAACAGGTAAATTTGTTTAATCGCCATGCAAACAATCCCGAATGGTATGATTTTTTTTGTCATCGTATAGCACATAACGTTTAAATTTGGATTTTCGTTAACATTTCTGTAGGCATTCGATGTGACACGAAAACCTAGAACTCCAAAGTTCTGTTCTCTTCATTACTGGAGCCATCATTTAAGGCCAAAAACAAGCCTAGAACTTTTCATTAACTATCAGCAGATCACGTGTGAATTTAGCATTTGAAAAATGTTTGTACAGCCAGTAGCAAGGCAAAATAAGCATTTATGTTAAAATTTCTGTAGGCATTAGATGTGACACTAAAACCTAGAACTCCAAAGTTCTGTGCTCTTCATGACTAGAGCTATCGTTTTAGGCTAAAAACAAGCCTAGAACTTCTCATAAACTATCAGCAGATCACATGTGAAGTTAGCATTTGAAAAATGTTTGTACGGCAGTAGCATCTAAAAATTTGCATTTTTATTAAAATTTCTGTAGGCATTTGATGTGACACTAAAACCTAGAACTCTGGAGTTCTGTGCTCTACATGACTAGAGCTATCAACGAAGGTCAAAGACACGCCTAGAACTCCTCATAAACTATCAGCAGAACACGTGTGAACACTGTGAAGTTAGCATATCATCTGCTTGAATTCTTTGCATATGAAAAATATTTTCTTTCTTTAAATCTAAGGGATACAGCCTAAGTTAGAACATTTTTCTATTCCTAACAGGTAAATCTTTTTTATCGCCATGCAAACAATCCCGAATGATTTGATTTTTTTTGTCATCGTATAGCACATAACGTTTAAATTTGCATTTTCGTTAACATTTCTGTAGGCATTTGATGTGTGACTAGAACCTAGAACTTTACAGTTCTGTACTCTTCATTACTAGAGCCATCATTTAAGGCCAAAAACAAGCCTAGAACTTTTCATTAACTATCAGCAGATCACGTGTGACTTTAGCATTTGAAAAATGTTTGTACAGCCAGTAGCAAGGCAAAATTAGCATTTATGTTAAAATTTCTGTAGGCATTAGATGTAACACTAAAACCTAGAACTCCAATGTTCTGAGCTCTACATGACTAGAGCTTTCGTTTAAGGCTAAAAACAAGCCTAGAACTTCTCATAAACTATCAGCAGATCACATGTGAAGTTAGCATTTGAAAAATGTTTGTACGGCAGTAGCATCTAAAAATTTGCATTTTTATTAAAATTTCTGTAGGCATTTGATGTGACACTAAAACCTAGAACTCTGGAGTTCTGTGCTCTACATGACTAGAGCTATCAACGAAGGTCAAAGACACGCCTAGAACTCCTCATAAACTATCAGCAGAACACGTGTGAACACTGTGAAGTTAGCATATCATCTGCTTGAATTCTTTGCATATGAAAAATATTTTCTTTCTTTAAATCTAAGGGATACAGCCTAAGTTAGAACATTTTTCTATTCCTAACAGGTAAATCTGTTTAATCGCCATGCAAACAATCCCGAATGATTTGATTTTTTTTGTCATCGTATAGCACATAACGTTTAAATTTGCATTTTCGTTAACATTTCTGTAGGCATTCGATGTGTGACTAGAACCTAGAACTTTACAGTTCTGTACTCTACATTACTAGAGCCATCATTTAAGGCCAAAAACAAGCCTAGAACTTCTCATAAACTATCAGCAGATCACTTGTGAAGTTAGCACTTGAAAAATGTTTGTACGGCAGTAGCATGTCAAAATTTGCATTTTTATTAAAATTTCTGTAGGCATTTGATGTGACACTAAAACCTAGAACTCTGAAGTTCTGTGCTCTACATGACTAGAGCTATCAACCAGGGGCAAAGACACGCCTAGAACTCCTCATAAACTATCAGCAGAACACGTGTGAACACTGTGAAGTTAGCATATCATCTGCTTGAATTCTTTGCATATGAAAAATATTTTCTTTCTTTAAATCTAAGGGATACAGCCTAAGTTTGAACATTTTTCTATTCCTTACAGGTAAATCTGTTTAATCGCCATGCAAACAATCCCGAATGATTTGATTTTTTTTGTCATCGTATAGCACATAACGTTTAAATTTGGATTTTCGTTAACATTTCTGTAGGCATTCGATGTGTGACTAGAACCTAGAACTTTACAGTTCTGTACTCTACATTACTAGAGCCATCATTTAAGGCCAAAAACAAGCCTAGAACTTTTCATTAACTATCAGCAGATCACGTGTGAATTTAGTATTTGAAAAATGTTTGTACAGCCAGTAGCAAGGCAAAATAAGCATTTATGTTAAAATTTCTGTAGGCATTAGATGTGACACTAAAACCTAGAACTCCAAAGTTCTGTGCTCTAAATGACTAGAGCTATCGTTTTAGGCTAAAAACAAGCCTAGAACTTCTCATAAACTATCAGCAGATCACGTGTGAAGTTAGCACTTGAAAAATGTTTGTACGGCAGTAGCATGTCAAAATTTGCATTTTTATTAAAATTTCTGTAGGCATTTGATGTGACACTAAAACCTAGAACTCTGGAGTTCTGTGCTCTACATGACTAGAGCTATCAACGAAGATCAAAGACACGCCTAGAACTCCTTATAAACTATCAGCAGATCACGTGTGAACACTGTGAAGTTAACATATCATCTGCTTGAATTCTTTGCATATGAAAAATATATTCTTTCTTTAAATCTAAGGAATACAGCCTAAGTTCGAACATTTTTCTATTCCTAACAGGTAAATCTTTTTTATCGCCATGCAAACAATCCCGAATGATTTGATTTTTTTTGTCATCGTATAGCACATAACGTTTAAATTTGCATTTTCGTTAACATTTCTGTAGGCATTTGATGTGTGACTAGAACCTAGAACTTTACAGTTCTGTTCTCTTCATTACTGGAGCCATCATTTAAGGCCAAAAACAAGCCTAGAACTTTTCATTAACTATCAGCAGATCACGTGTGAATTTAGCATTTGAAAAATGTTTGTACAGCCAGTAGCAAGGCAAAATAAGCATTTATGTTAAAATTTCTGTAGGCATTAGATGTGACACTAAAACCTAGAACTCTGGAGTTCTGTGCTCTACATGACTAGAGCTATCAAAGAAGATCAAAGACACGCCTAGAACTCCTCATAAACTATCAGCAGATCACGTGTGAACACTGTGAAGTTAGCATATCATCTACTTGAATTCTTTGCATATGAAAAATATTTTCTTTCTTTAAATCAAAGGGATACAGCATAAGTTTGAACATTTTTCTATTCCTTACAGGTAAATCTGTTTAATCGCCATGCAAACAATCCCGAATGGTATGATTTTTTTTGTCATCGTATAGCACATAACGTTTAAATTTGCATTTTCGTTAACATTTCTGTAGGCATTTGATGTGTGACTAGAACCTAGAACTTTACAGTTCTGTTCTCTTCATTACTGGAGCCATCATTAAGGGCCAAAAACAAGCCTAGAACTTTTCATTAACTATCAGCAGATCACGTGTGAATTTAGCATTTGAAAAATGTGTGTACAGCCAGTAGCAAGGCAAAATAAGCATTTATGTTAAAATTTCTGTAGGCATTAGATGTGACACTAAAACCTAGAACTCCAAAGTTCTGTGCTCTACATGACTAGAGCTATCGTTTTAGGCTAAAAACAAGCCTAGAACTTCTCATAATTTATCAGCAGATCACATGTGAAGTTAGCATTTGAAAAATGTTTGTACGGCAGTAGCATCTAAAAATTTGCATTTTTATTAAAATTTCTGTAGGCATTTGATGTGACACTAAAACCTAGAACTCTGGAGTTCTGTGCTCTACATGACTAGAGCTATCAACGAAGATCAAAGACACGCCTAGATCTCGTCATAAACTATCAGCAGAACACGTGTGAACACTGTGAAGTTAGCATATCATCTGCTTGAATTCTTTGCATATGAAAAATATTTTCTTTCTTTAAATCTAAGGTATACAGCCTAATTATGAACATTTTTCTATTCCTGACAGGTAAATCTGTTTTATCGCCATGCAAACAATCCCGAATGATTTGATTTTTTTTGTCATCGTATAGCACATAACGTTTAAATTTGCATTTTCGTTAACATTTCTGTAGGCATTCGATGTGTGACTAGAACCTAGAACTTTACAGTTCTGTACTCTACATTACTAGAGCCATTATTTAAGGCCAAAAACAAGCCTAGAACTTTTCATTAACTATCAGCAGATCACGTGTGAATTTAGCATTTGAAAAATGTTTGTACAGCCAGTAGCAAGGCAAAATAAGCATTTATGTTAAATTTTCTGTAGGCATTAGATGTGACACTAAAACCTAGAACTCCAAAGTTCTGTGCTCTACATGACTAGAGCTATCGTTTTAGGCTAAAAACAAGCCTAGAACTTCTCATAAACTATCAGCAGATCACATGTGAAGTTAGCATTTGAAAAATGTTTGTACGGCAGTAGCATCTAAAAATTTGCATTTTTATTAAAATTTCTGTAGGCATTTGATGTGACACTAAAACCTAGAACTCTGGAGTTCTGTGCTCTACATGACTAGAGCTATCAACGAAGATCAAAGACACGCCTAGAACTCCTCATAAACTATCAGCAGAACACGTGTGAACACTGTGAAGTTAGCATATCATCTGCTTGAATTCTTTGCATATGAAAAATATTTTCTTTCTTTAAATCTAAGGTATACAGCCTCAGTTTGAACATTTTTCTATTCCTAACAGGTAAATCTGTTTAATCGCCATGCAAACAATCCCGAATGATTTGTTTTTTTGTCATCGTATAGCACATAACGTTTAAATTTGGATTTTCGTTAACATTTCTGTAGGCATTCTATGTGTGACTAGAACCTAGAACTTTACAGTTCTGTACTCTACATTACTAGAGCCATCAATTAAGGCCAAAAACAAGCCTAGAACTTCTCATAAACTATCAGCAGATCACGTGTGAAGTTAGCACTTGAAAAATGTTTGTACGGCAGTAGCATGTCAAAATTTGCATTTTTGTTAAAATTTATGTAGGTATTCGATGTGACAATAAAACCTAGAACTCTGGAGTTCTGTGCTCTACATGACTAGAGCTATCAACGAAGATCAAAGACAAGCCTAGAACTCCTCATAAACTATCAGCAGATCACGTGTGAACATTGTGAAGTTAGCATATCATCTGCTTGTAATCGTTGCATATGAAAAATATTTACGATTTTTATAATAAAGTGCTAGGGCTATAATCTGAACACCTATTTGTATTAAATATAGGTAAATCTTTTTAATTGCTTAGCAAACAAGCCAGAATCCTTTGTTATATATTTGTCATCGTATAGCACTATAATGTCAAAAATTGCATTTTTGTTAAATTTTCTTTAGGCCTTAGGTGTAAGACTATAGAGCCTAGAACTCCAGAGTTCTAGGCTCTTTGTGACTAGATCTATTATTTAAGGCCAAAAACAAGCCTAGAACTCCTCATAAACTATCAGCATATCACGTGTGAACTTAGCATATCATTGAATAAAACTAAAGATTTTTTTAATTTTTTATGCTAGAACTATGTGTGAAAAGTATCAGGAACTGTTGAGTACTCTATGAAAAGGCAGAATATTAATTTTGAGTCCATTTGGAGGAAAATGATATGCTACGTGAAGTTAGCATATCAATTGTTTGAATTACATAGGATTATTTTTTTCGGTAAAAACCCCAGAACTATTGCTAAAATGTATCAGGAACTATAGAACTATGGTGCATGCGAATAGAACTTCAATAATTTCGTGATCTGCTAAAACTTGATATGCTAACTTCACAGACATCACATTGTGCCACTAGTGCCCGCCACAGGCTACGTGTTCTTTCATACATTTTGAACCATAGTACAAGCTTTGCTTGGTTTGGAACTAGGTCGATTTGTGTAAGATTGTCCGCAATTTTTTTTAACCTACTTCAAAAAAGGAGGAGGTTCTCAATTCGATCGTATATTTTTTTGTTTGTGTTTGTTACGCGATAATTCGGTAAATTATGTACCGATTTGAAAAAAAAATATCTTTGTTTGAAAGCATAATATACTTCCAGAAGTACCGTTGTCACCAAAATTTAGTTCTGATGATGGGATCCTGGAGAAATAGAGGGAACTCTTAAAATTTTATAGGCAAACTTGAAGCAATTTGGCAAAGTAAATTTTTCTCAAACATGCAATTAAATATTCTCTTTACGTTCCTTATAATACACTCGGAAGTATCCTTTTTCGGGCGCAGCATCTCGAGGCGGCCTGAAATGGGATTTCATACAACTTTTCAGGCCTAGGCCTGCAAAGTAACTTTTTAATTTTCATTCCACTATTTGTGGCACAGCATCACGGCATTCAGCCATGAACATTAGTTTGATTTGAGGATTTTTATTTATTTATTTCATTGCATGTTTGAGAAAAGCATTATACATGCCTCGGCGTGAAAACGGATTCCCGGCCTCGTATCTCTACTTGGCCGGAAATCCGTGTTTTCCCGGCCTCTGATGTACAGTCGCCATCACATACATAGGTACACTATAGGTGTTCAAAAATATCGGCACATGCACCCTAATGCCTTGAAAATAGAGATGTGTTCCGATGTTTGTGACGTGCTTGTTTGCTCCGATGTATGTGATGGCGACTGTAATGTACTAATGTATAGCATTGGCACATCGAGTGCTCAGGGCGGGTTGCACTAACTTACGATTACCGACCGATTATAGTACATTATGATACAAGTGTGCTATGTTGGTCATTACACTCGAGTCGGTTTTTAAGCCTGAGCCGAAGGCGAAGGCTTAATGGAGACGAGAAGTGTAATGACCAATGCTCACGTGTTTCATACGACGTTTTTCAACACATTTGCGAGGAAAAAAATAAAAAAATAAAAATGAAAATGTTAAAAGATATGTAATGAAAAGGCACTAGTGCGATAATGTAATGTAAAAGTCACGGCATGGGTAATATTCTGCATTATTTTGCTAATATTTAAAAAGATATGTAATGAAAAGGCACTAGTGCGATAATGTAATGTAAAAGGCACGGCATGGGTAATATTCTGCATTATCAGTGTAAATACGCTGTAATAAGACCTACTTTACGAGCAGGTGTGTTGAAAAAGTTAATTATGGCGCCGGCAACTGTAATTCCATAGAAACTTGTTAATCTTTCCATACATTCAGATTTTAACGAACACCGCTTACAATAGGCAACATTACGCAAAGCTCTGCGTAGGGGGCGACACTAACACAACCCGTAAACAAACCGCCATGACGTACAATGTCATATTTATTTACCTAACAAACAATAACAAATAATTGATGAAAACTCGTTAAACTACAATTGTTTTATTATCATTCGTGTGTAAAATACCTGTACTGTGATATTAAAATGGCATCTTATAAGTAGCTATTGAAAGGTGGATGAGGGCTTTTTTTTGCTTTACGATGTATTGCCGCTTCCCATACCTATAGTTTTCGTATCATCGCGTTTCCTTAGGAAATGAATGATGCCCTTCATTTTTGCATCCAATTACGCAGCATTGATAAATTTTATTTATTTAAATATTTGATCCAGAGCTTTGAAGGACTTGTCAAAGTTGTCAAAAAAACTGTTTACTAATTGTGATAGTGCTGCACTCTGGCGGCAGAACATTGCAGTAATGTTCCCTATTACAGACGGTTTGGTGCAACCCAGCCGACCGGTTAGCCTAGTGGGTAGTGACGCTGCCTATGAAGCTAAAGGTCCCGGGTTCGAATCCCGGTAAGGGCAAATATTTGTGTGATGAGCATTAATATTTGTTTCTGAGTTTTGGATGTTTTCTATTTATTTAAGGTGGTTCGATTGCCATACAAAGCGTTATATGACATTCGCAGGCTAACGGCGTGATATTTTAAGAAACTTATGTAACAAACTTTCATCAATTGGCTTCCCATTTGCGCCAAATTCCCCCTTTCCTAGAATAAACTTGTATAAACTAGATTAATTTGAGAAAAATTGTTTTCCCAAAATATGACGTCCCAAACCAATTTCTCAAATGAATCTAGTTTATACAAGTTTATTCTAGGTAAGGGGGAATTTGGCGCAAATGGGAAGCCAATTTATGAAAGTTTGTTACATAAGTTTCTTAAAATATCACGCCGTTAGCCTGCGAATGTCAAATAACGTTTTGTATGGCAATCGAACCACCTTAAGTATATTATATCTATTAAATATATCGTCGTCTATGTATCCCTTATCACAAGCCTTATTGAGCTTACTATGCCTAGTTCGATTTGTGTAAGTCCCTTAATATTTATTTATTATTTATAATCTCTTAGAATATTGAAGAGTGGCTGCGTCAAAAAGCTTTACTAATCTACAACCTGAAGATGAGATTCCGAAAGCTTTCTTTTTAGTTCAATTTACTAACTTCTTTATATTCTTCTTCACATATTATCAAACGATTTCAGGTGATGATGGTTTTACACGGGTCTAACGCGATATTTATTTACCTTTATTTATGACTGGCATCTACTCTGGAGGAGGCCTTCACCCGAGAAGGGGTTCTTGCGACATAAAATAATAATAATAATAATAAATAGTTAAATAATGAATAATAATGACACTAACAAACACATCTGACATTCAATATTATTATTGACATTGTACACAAGTACTGGCAAGAAATAAAAGGCTTTTTTATTTTTTATTTATTTTATTTTATTTATTTATGACTGGCATCTGCGACCGGTGCTACCCGTGTCGAAACGTCAGAAATAAAGGTATATACCTACTCGTAAATATCGCGTGTAGTGTAGACAGACCCGTGTAAAACAATAATTTTATTATGTGTACAAAGTGCAAGAGTTGAAAGTGTTAGATTTCAGGTAAATTATCACTACGTGTGACATGTTTCGAACTAGGATTCAAGATTTCTTCCTCAGGATGAGCGCTATCGCGGGCACGTCAGTTGGTGCTTTGGAGAGTCGGAAAAATGTCGCCTGTAGTGACAATAAAATCTTTGTAACATGATAAGTTAAAGCTTTGTTGTTAACTTGTTTCATTCGACATTGTTGACATTATATTAAGGTTTAATATTAATAAATCCAACAACAATTATTTTGCCATTTCATAATAACGACGACATTCTACTTTGGTTACCTTAACTTATTCATATTTGTGTTGTCACGTTCGAAAGTTCAGTATTAGTACACATTCTGTTGACGATATTCGAGTATTTTGTACGCCAATTGTACTTAGTAATATACCTAGTTGATAATAGAAAATAATTTATTTTTGTTATTTTTATTTATTTTTGTGTCATAAAAGAATTATTTTATATGGACTTTTATTGAATGCCTGCCTTTTACAAAGAACGCATGTGAAATCACGGGATATAATATAGCTTTTGTCCTTCCCGAATGCCAGTTATATACAGGTTGGAAAGTTAAAACGGGGCAGTAAGGGCAGCTACTAGATCCCTTGCCGCTACGCAAAAATGGCATAAGGATTTCATTCCTGACTTTTTAAGTGATGACAATATACATTCACAGATTTTTGAACAAAAGTACAGTCGGCGAGAAAATCATAAATTTTGACGATTTTTTTTTTATGCCATTCGATCACATTCCTATTAAGGATCAAAATACTCTTCGGGACCGACTAAGGTTTGACTACTAGAACGCCCAGAAATCAAAGAAAACTTTTTCCATACAGTCAGTATGGGAATCCCAAAGTGCAATTAGTCCTTTAGTTAGACGATCATCAAATTGTATGGAGACGGAGATAACTTCATTTAGATTAGAAATGAGAGTATTCATTCCTTTATTTGTTGACTGTACTTTTTTTTCAAAAATCTGTGAATGTAGATTGTCATCGCTTAAAAAGTTAGGAATGAAATCCTAATGCCATTTTTGAGTGGCGGCAGGCGCGGCTCACTCGCGATTTGTGTTTATCGCTACAAGTACATGCCGGTCGCCCCTTCGAAGGGCTCTATTCAGTAGCTGCCGCGCGTTGGGGCGGGACGCTCGCACGGGTCGCAGCGCGTTGCATGCGATAGAAAGGGATGGCCACATTTAGGCACGTTTGGCGTACCTAAACAGGGAATTTGTTAACAGAGAACCTTCTGTACGTAGTACTATTACTTATTCTGTGGTGGCGGCAAGGGCATCTAATAGCTGCCCTTACTGCCCCGTTTTAACTTTCCACCCTGTATACTGGGGAAAGGGTTCATATGTGAAGGGAGAAAGTACAGTCAGAGGCTCTAGTATACATTTTTTTGATGCAATACGTTTTCGTTTAGTTTCAACTTGTATGGTAACGCGAACAGCGCCTCTGGTGGTAACTATTAGGGACTACGCGTTGCCATACAAATTGAAAATAAACGCAAACGCGTTCGAAAACGTATATTATGATCGATAAAAGTTATACTAGAGCTACAGGGGTATACGTACATAAATATCTGTACAGGACTCTACAGCCTGTATTTTTAATATTACCTCAAATTGTAACCAGATGTTGTATCATGTAGCCCCGTGGACGTCAGCTGCGGCTCCTTTGGTGGGTTGACCAGCAGAAACCTCCCAAACACGTAAAAAAATTCATTCGTCCGATTCATTTTATCATAAAAATTTTTTATAATATTATGACCAAAAGAAATCGTCATTTGAAAGTCCGTCAGCTGGTCACAGGAACAGTAAATAAAAAAAAATAATTCGGACTTTTCCTTTCAACCGAAACTTTGTCAGATGACAGTTTATATTATGATATTATTAAGAGGCTGACAAGAGCAAATTTGTTGAAATTGATAATATTTAAGCAGTTGTTTAAGAAAAACTATTTGTTCTAGCACATCAACAAATATATAAGTTAATATTCATTATACCTATTTCCAAGACCGTAGACGGATTCGAAACATAATTGGATGAAATCGGCTCGATAGAATATAATTGCAAAGATTGGTCATCATCTTAAACGGTTCTATGTCCTTATTTTTTGACGTATGGGTCTGCAATTTAACACACGAAGTCCACATACTCATACCTAAAACGCTGACGAGCCATTATTCACAAATAATACACACTTTTTTTCATTTAAATTTTTATTCATTATTTTCGACTAAAACCTAGCCGCTCAAGTAACACTCGCTCTCGTTTAGTCCGATACACATATACAGTGTGCGCGTTTTTGGTCATTTTTGGTGTTGACAGCGCCTTAATAAATTAAGTCGCCAGCTGTTCTATCGCGGTGGAAAACTCTTCAGCGGATGTCTTGAAGTTTGTAGCGTAGTAGACCGCGTACTAAGTAGGCGCAATTTTTTGTCAGTCACTTTCCCTCGGGCGATAACTTGTGAGCAGCTTCAGAATGTTATATTGTATCATGAAAATCATGAAGCCCCGTGGACTTAACGTATTTATACATAGAGTTCTCATTTAAGAGTATACTTTACACATCTTGATTTCATTTCATTTCTATGAATAAATAGTAGATTACATCAGAGGCCGGGAAAACACCTTCCGTTTAATATCGAATCCGTTTTCACGCCGAGGCATGTATAGTGCTTTTCTCAAACGTGCAATGAAATAAATAAATAAAAAGCGGTCAAGTGCGAGTCGGACTCGCACATGAAGGGTTCCGTTAAATAAATTGCAGTTTACGATTTATGACGTATTAAAAAAAACTACTTACCAGATCTCGTTCAAACCAATTTTCGGTGGAAGTTTATATGGTAATGTACATCATATATTTTTTTGAGTTGTATCATTCTCTTATTTTAGAAGTTACAGGGGCACATCGTTCATCTTCTGGGCAAAATGACATACTTCAGCATAAAACCATTTTTAATAAAATACTGTATTGTAATTAAATTTTAAAATTAAACGGACGAGCTTGCGAGTCCGTTTAATTATAATACAAAGCCTGCAATTGCCATTCCGGCTGAGGCTAATATAGTGCTTTTCTCAAAAATGGGGGAATAATAAAGACTAAATTGAAATCAAGCGTTATTATTAAATACAACTTGAGGATACTGCAAATTACATAAAATTAAACGTAATAAAATATGTTTTTAAACAGAGTCACAAGTGTATTTTTCCACCGAAAAACGCAAACTATTTGAGACGCGTACAAAAATGTAGCGTTTGCAACAGAAAAATACGACTTGATTTAGCTGAATACGACCTGTGCCGTCTTTTATATGCCAGTTTCTACTTTTTTAAAAGTTTGGCACTCGACAAATAAAGGAATTTATATGTAACATTCCAGGCGGCCTGCAATGTTTTTTATTTTTTAATTTTGATCTGGCCTTAAACTATACACTTTACCTTCCAATATGTAGCGAGTTATGTTCACTTTGCGGGTCATTTTTGAGAAAAGGATATTTCCGAGTTTATTATAAGGAACGTAAAGAGAATATTTCATTGCATGTCTGAGAAATAGGTTTTTGTTAAAATGAAACGACAGTATCAATGCTGTTGTGTATTCTAGTCGTATATGTGGCTGTAGTACTCCTGGTAGAGCTGGATGTAGGCCTCCTTCTCCTGCGGCGACATGCGCGCGATGGCCGCGTCGTCCACCGCGCCGAGCGCCACGCGCGCGCCGCCCGCTTGCACGGTCGGCGCGCCGTCCTCGCTTTCTGATGACGACGACTCCATCTCCGCTGGAAAATCAAATTCAATCTAAATATTTATTCTGCAACTAGCGACTCGCCCCGGCATTGCACGGGTTTATATGTATAATACATGCATGATGCATACCTTCCTCTTGAATTACTCTATCTATTAACAAAATCGCATCAAAATTAGAGTTGGGCGTTACCTATTTAGATAATTTCTTATCTAGATAATTATTTCAAATAAATCTATTCGAAGATAAATTCAATCACAATTAGAGCGTTGACAACTTTTTTATTTAGATAAAATATCTAGATGAAGATAACCAACCTGGTTTGTTATTGAAGTAAGCTTAACGTCGGGTGACAAGCAAAAGTCCTTTCGGAACGTTCTGTCTGTTTCCCAAAACATCCGTTCCCGTCACCATCTTTTCCCAAATAATCTGTTTCCCGATATAAGTATTTCCCAAAAGATAGGTTTGGCTTGATGTCCGTTTCCCAAAAATACATATTCCCGATTTTTAAGATGAGTGTTCTCTTGCGAGGCGATTTTGTGACTGACCATTAATCGATTGTGAATTTGGTTTTGTATGATTTTTTGCACATTGTGCAAGGTTTTCAGCAGAGGGGTAAGTTACTGAAAGGCTTCTCCAGGTATTTATGCTCTAAGGGTCAAACCGTCACACTGACATTCATCTTTTATTTAAAATCCCGACTAATTTGTATAGATAAAAATGAAACTGATCTAGATAAATTAAAAATAACAAATGACGGATTATTTAGTTACTTCAAATAAAAGATGATTTCCCGGTTTTTCGTAAATCTAAATTAAATTCAAAATCCGTTGCGCAGTTTTAAATATCTATGCATACATAGGGACATACAGCGGGAAGCGACTCAGTTTTATGCTGCGTAGTGATAGGCCACAAGGGCACTTTTACAAGACAAATTTTATAATATTGTGGAGTCAGGTGTCGGGTAATTTGAGACAATTATGAGGTTCTGTGTGAAGTAGGTGTAGAATAGCTGTGGGGTTGATTTGGGGTACCTAATTTGAGATAAATAAGAGGTTTAGTATGAAATAAGCGTAGAGCAGCTGTAGGGTAATTTGAGACAAGTATGTGGTCCTGTGTGAAGTAGGCGTAGAGTAACTTTGTGGAAAGGTGTGGGAGTGGGTGTAAGTATGACATTTTGTGTGAAATACGCGTAGAGTAGCTGTGGGGTAATTTGAGATAAGTATGTGGTTCTGTGTGAAGTAGCTGTAGAGTCGCTGTGGGGAAAGGTGTGGGAGTGGGTGTAAGTATGACATTTTGTGTGAAATACGCGTAGAGTAGCTGTGGGGTAATTTGAGATAAGTATGTGGTTCTGTGTGAAGTAGCTGTAGAGTCGCTGTGGGGAAAGGTGTGGGAGTGGGTGTAAGTATGAGGTTTTGTGTGAAATAGGCGTAGAGTAGCTGTAGGGTAATTTGAGATAAGTATGTGATTCTGTGTGAAGTAGCTGTAGAGTCGCTGTGGGGAAAGGTGTGGGGTAATTTGAGATAAGTATGAGGTCTTGTGAGAAACAAGTGCGGAGTAACTTTGGGGTCAGGTGTGGGGTAATTTGAGACAAGTATGAGGTCCACTGTGAAGCGGGTAGAGTAGCTATTGGGCCAGGTATGGGGTAATTTGAGACAAGTATGAGGTCCTGACTAGGGGCAGCTGGGACTGGTGTGGGTATGGTGTGATACTCACCGACGGCAGCGGGGTCGCTCTTGAGCTGGAAGGGGTCGCGGGACTCCGCCTCGCTGTCGTCCGAGCTGTCGGGCTCCGCCTTCAGCGTGTTCGCTGCACTGTTGTCTGCAAGTACGACTAATATTTTAGTACAATCTATCCGAAATGCAACGGGGTTACATTATCGGGCGCAGATTCGTGTCGCACTGTCGCGATAACCACTTCGTGTTTTTAGGGTTCCGTACTCAAAGAGTAAAACTAATCCCTATTACTACGACTTCGCTGTCCGTCCGTCCGTCCGTCCGTCTGTCTGTCACCAGGCTGTATCTCAAGAACCGTGATAGCTAGAAAGTTGAAATACTACGAATACTAAAAACAAAATATTTTTTTTTTTAAGGGGGGCTCCCATACAACAAATTTGTATTTTTTTTGCCGTTTTTATAGATAATGGTACGGTTTTTTCTACGCTAACTACCTATATGGCCACATACTTCGCGAACTACATTGGCTCAAATGAATGAAGAATAAAAATGAACTTTTTCGCGACATAATCCCTTTGATGTGCGGTAGTAAACCGACAGGAGTCCGAACACCGTTCGAGTTCGTCCGAATGATTCGCGTTTCAGCGAACTGTTTGGCTATAATAGGTCGAACATTCGCCAATAAAAAAAAACGTTTTTTTTAGCTGTTCGTTTCACAGAACGTCCTCTTCTAGTTTTGCTACGGCTAGTACATTATCGGGATAGTCGGCTATAAAGTAGTTTCTTAAGCATTGCTTAGTTTGGGACTAGGTCGATTTGTGTAAGATTGTCCGCAAAAATATTAATTTATTATTATTAAGTAAGTACAACTCAGTTAATTTGACACACGCGACAATTTTAACTAGACAAAAGAGCACGTGCTAGGCGTTAGTGGGGTGGCATGATTAGACTTTTCTAGTTGTCAAACATCAACTTTGTTAGTTAGAGGACGTGAGTATAGTTGAGATTTTCTGAACTGAACTGATCTTCAGAACAATAGCAATCACGTCTAACAATACGACTGTGTGTTCGGACGCGTGCCATTTTTTGCAAGGAAAAGGTTAGCACCACATAAAATGTTCATTGTATTATGAACTATATCGTCTTATTCAATTGATTCAAAATGGACTAAAATATTTTAAAAACCCGCTCCCATCGAGCCAGGTATAAGGCGCTGTGTGTCGTATTTTGGAATCTATTGTAGAAGAAGATAGAGTTCATCATTTCATTTCAGTTCATTGCTAAATTTGGCACGTGTTCGCAAACAATGTCTATTCATAAGCTCAGAATAATGGGCATTTATGAGCTCAGTTCAAATCGGTTTAACTATCCTATTATTTATTCTTTGGTACCGCGTACGCGACAAGGCAGGAGTGCGGGCGACGTACGAGCACAGAATAAGTAAAGGTCTCTGGCCACTACACCGTATCATACCATGACCATACCATGATCGTGCTATTAACGTATGTGATATATGAAAATGACGGACCGGTGACGGAACGGTCTAATGGGTATGGTCGCATACTTTTCAATACAAAAAATATTTTTTTGCATGTGTCGGTACGGTTACGTTCATGGTATGATACGGTCTAGTGGGCACAGGCCTTAATAGTACTACGTACAGAAGGTTCTCTGTTAACAAATTCCCTGTTTAGGTACGCCAAACGTGCCTAAATGTGGCCATCCCTTTCTATCGCATGCGTTGCGCTGCAACCCGTGCGAGCGTCCCGTACCAACGCGCGGCAACTACTAATGGACCGCCAAATGGCGGCCGGCCGGCATGTACTTGTAGCGGCGCGACGGAATCACAGAGTGAACCGCCCCTGGTACGAGGTGGGACGCAAGTAAGCTGAGCTGTGTATCTCTCATCCGACCGCACTACTATAGGGGTACTGGTGTCACACTCGCACCTGTGTTCTGCTTCTCGTGCGCGAGCAGGACGGACATGATGTCGTCGGCTGCGCGCGCGGCGCCCTTGGCCGCGGCCGCGCTGGCCGCCTTCTCCAGCGCCGCGTCCGCCGCCGACGTCTCGCTCTAACACAAACAAATAGCATATTACTGTCTGCATATTCATAAAAGGCTCTTCAGCTCCATTTGTTTAACCTCATCTGGTAATCCTGTCTTGAATTTCACAATGGTATTTATAATGTTATCAGGACTATGACTAGGTGGGTTGCACCAAGCTGTCAGTAATCGTAATCAGTGCTCGTTTAAATGTGAATGTACCTATGGAAGGTTTGACAAGTTTCTATGAAATGACAGCTGCCCGCGCCATATTTAACGTTGATCATCCAGACGGGGCGCTCCTTGCGCGCGGACTGCGCGCGCGCCGCCTCGCCGATGGTGACGTCACGCGGGCGCCGGGGGTGACTGACCTGATCGCCTGTGACAGTGCTCTCGACCATCCAGACGGGGCGCTCCTTGCGCGCGCGCTGCGCGCGCGCCGCCTCGCCGATGGTGACGTCACTCGGGCGCCGGGGGTGACTGACCTGATCGCCTGTGACGGTGCTCTCGACCATCCAGACGGGGCGCTCCTTGCGCGCGGGCTGCGCGCGCGCCGCCTCGCCGATGGTGACGTCACTCGGGCGCCGGGGGTGACTGACCTGATCGCCTGTGACGGTGCTCTCGACCATCCAGACGGGGCGCTCCTTGCGCGCGGGCTGCGCGCGCGCCGCCTCGCCGATGGTGACGTCACTCGGGCGCCGGGGGTGACTGACCTGATCGCCTGTGACGGTGCTCTCGACCATCCAGACGGGGCGCTCCTTGCGCGCGGGCTGCGCGCGCGCCGCCTCGCCGATGGTGACGTCACTCGGGCGCCGGGGGTGACTGACCTGATCGCCTGTGACGGTGCTCTCGACCATCCAGACGGGGCGCTCCTTGCGCGCGGGCTGCGCGCGCGCAGCCTCGCCGATGGTGACGTCACTCGGGCGCCGGGGGTGACTGACCTGATCACCTGTGACGGTGCTCTCGACCATCCAGACGGGGCGCTCCTTGCGCGCGGGCTGCGCGCGCGCCGCCTCGCCGATGGTGACGTCACTCGGGCGCCGGGGGTGACTGACCTGATCGCCTGTGACGGTGCTCTCGACCATCCAGACGGGGCGCTCCTTGCGCGCGGGCTGCGCGCGCGCAGCCTCGCCGATGGTGACGTCACTCGGGCGCCGGGGGTGACTGACCTGATCGCCTGTGACGGTGCTCTCGACCATCCAGACGGGGCGCTCCTTGCGCGCGGGCTGCGCGCGCGCCGCCTCGCCGATGGTGACGTCACTCGGGCGCCGGGGGTGACTGACCTGATCGCCTGTGACGGTGCTCTCGACCATCCAGACGGGGCGCTCCTTGCGCGCGGGCTGCGCGCGCGCAGCCTCGCCGATGGTGACGTCACTCGGGCGCCGGGGGTGACTGACCTGATCGCCTGTGACGGTGCTCTCGACCATCCAGACGGGGCGCTCCTTGCGCGCGGGCTGCGCGCGCGCCGCCTCGCCGATGGTGACGTCACTCGGGCGCCGGGGGTGACTGACCTGATCGCCTGTGACGGTGCTCTCGACCATCCAGACGGGGCGCTCCTTGCGCGCGGGCTGCGCGCGCGCCGCCTCGCCGATGGTGACGTCACTCGGGCGCCGGGGGTGACTGACCTGATCGCCTGTGACGGTGCTCTCGACCATCCAGACGGGGCGCCCCTTGCGCGCGGGCTGCGCGCGCGCCGCCTCGCCGATGGTGACGTCACTCGGGCGCCGGGGGTGACTGACCTGATCGCCTGTGACGGTGCTCTCGACCATCCAGACGGGGCGCTCCTTGCGCGCGGGCTGCGCGCGCGCCGCCTCGCCGATGGTGACGTCACTCGGGCGCCGGGGGTGACTGACCTGATCGCCTGTGACGGTGCTCTCGACCATCCAGACGGGGCGCTCCTTGCGCGCGGGCTGCGCGCGCGCCGCCTCGCCGATGGTGACGTCACTCGGGCGCCGGGGGTGACTGACCTGATCGCCTGTGACGGTGCTCTCGACCATCCAGACGGGGCGCTCCTTGCGCGCGGGCTGCGCGCGCGCAGCCTCGCCGATGGTGACGTCACTCGGGCGCCGGGGGTGACTGACCTGATCGCCTGTGACGGTGCTCTCGACCATCCAGACGGGGCGCTCCTTGCGCGCGGGCTGCGCGCGCGCCGCCTCGCCGATGGTGACGTCACTCGGGCGCCGGGGGTGACTGACCTGATCGCCTGTGACGGTGCTCTCGACCATCCAGACGGGGCGCTCCTTGCGCGCGGGCTGCGCGCGCGCCGCCTCGCCGATGGTGACGTCACTCGGGCGCCGGGGGTGACTGACCTGATCGCCTGTGACGGTGCTCTCGACCATCCAGACGGGGCGCTCCTTGCGCGCGGGCTGCGCGCGCGCCGCCTCGCCGATGGTGACGTCACTCGGGCGCCGGGGGTGACTGACCTGATCGCCTGTGACGGTGCTCTCGACCATCCAGACGGGGCGCCCCTTGCGCGCGGGCTGCGCGCGCGCCGCCTCGCCGATGGTGACGTCACTCGGGCGCCGGGGGTGACTGACCTGATCGCCTGTGACGGTGCTCTCGACCATCCAGACGGGGCGCTCCTTGCGCGCGGGCTGCGCGCGCGCCGCCTCGCCGATGGTGACGTCACTCGGGCGCCGGGGGTGACTGACCTGATCGCCTGTGACGGTGCTCTCGACCATCCAGACGGGGCGCTCCTTGCGCGCGGGCTGCGCGCGCGCCGCCTCGCCGATGGTGACGTCACTCGGGCGCCGGGGGTGACTGACCTGATCGCCTGTGACGGTGCTCTCGACCATCCAGACGGGGCGCTCCTTGCGCGCGGGCTGCGCGCGCGCAGCCTCGCCGATGGTGACGTCACTCGGGCGCCGGGGGTGACTGACCTGATCGCCTGTGACGGTGCTCTCGACCATCCAGACGGGGCGCTCCTTGCGCGCGGGCTGCGCGCGCGCCGCCTCGCCGATGGTGACGTCACTCGGGCGCCGGGGGTGACTGACCTGATCGCCTGTGACGGTGCTCTCGACCATCCAGACGGGGCGCTCCTTGCGCGCGGGCTGCGCGCGCGCAGCCTCGCCGATGGTGACGTCACTCGGGCGCCGGGGGTGACTGACCTGATCGCCTGTGACGGTGCTCTCGACCATCCAGACGGGGCGCTCCTTGCGCGCGGGCTGCGCGCGCGCCGCCTCGCCGATGGTGACGTCACTCGGGCGCCGGGGGTGACTGACCTGATCGCCTGTGACGGTGCTCTCGACCATCCAGACGGGGCGCTCCTTGCGCGCGGGCTGCGCGCGCGCAGCCTCGCCGATGGTGACGTCACTCGGGCGCCGGGGGTGACTGACCTGATCGCCTGTGACGGTGCTCTCGACCATCCAGACGGGGCGCTCCTTGCGCGCGGGCTGCGCGCGCGCCGCCTCGCCGATGGTGACGTCACTCGGGCGCCGGGGGTGACTGACCTGATCGCCTGTGACGGTGCTCTCGACCATCCAGACGGGGCGCTCCTTGCGCGCGGGCTGCGCGCGCGCCGCCTCGCCGATGGTGACGTCACTCGGGCGCCGGGGGTGACTGACCTGATCGCCTGTGACGGTGCTCTCGACCATCCAGACGGGGCGCCCCTTGCGCGCGGGCTGCGCGCGCGCCGCCTCGCCGATGGTGACGTCACTCGGGCGCCGGGGGTGACTGACCTGATCGCCTGTGACGGTGCTCTCGACCATCCAGACGGGGCGCTCCTTGCGCGCGGGCTGCGCGCGCGCAGCCTCGCCGATGGTGACGTCACTCGGGCGCCGGGGGTGACTGACCTGATCGCCTGTGACGGTGCTCTCGCCCATCCAGACGGGGCGCTCCTTGCGCGCGGGCTGCGCGCGCGCCGCCTCGCCGATGGTGACGTCACTCGGGCGCCGGGGGTGACTGACCTGATCGCCTGTGACGGTGCTCTCAACCATCCAGACGGGGCGCTCCTTGCGCGCGGGCTGCGCGCGCGCCGCCTCGCCGATGGTGACGTCACTCGGGCGCCGGGGGTGACTGACCTGATCGCCTGTGACGGTGCTCTCGACCATCCAGACGGGGCGCTCCTTGCGCGCGGGCTGCGCGCGCGCCGCCTCGCCGATGGTGACGTCACTCGGGCGCCGGGGGTGACTGACCTGATCGCCTGTGACGGTGCTCTCGACCATCCAGACGGGGCGCTCCTTGCGCGCGGGCTGCGCGCGCGCAGCCTCGCCGATGGTGACGTCACTCGGGCGCCGGGGGTGACTGACCTGATCGCCTGTGACGGTGCTCTCGACCATCCAGACGGGGCGCTCCTTGCGCGCGGGCTGCGCGCGCGCCGCCTCGCCGATGGTGACGTCACTCGGGCGCCGGGGGTGACTGACCTGATCGCCTGTGACGGTGCTCTCGACCATCCAGACGGGGCGCTCCTTGCGCGCGGGCTGCGCGCGCGCCGCCTCGCCGATGGTGACGTCACTCGGGCGCCGGGGGTGACTGACCTGATCGCCTGTGACGGTGCTCTCGACCATCCAGACGGGGCGCTCCTTGCGCGCGGGCTGCGCGCGCGCAGCCTCGCCGATGGTGACGTCACTCGGGCGCCGGGGGTGACTGACCTGATCACCTGTGACGGTGCTCTCGACCATCCAGACGGGGCGCTCCTTGCGCGCGGGCTGCGCGCGCGCCGCCTCGCCGATGGTGACGTCACTCGGGCGCCGGGGGTGACTGACCTGATCGCCTGTGACGGTGCTCTCGACCATCCAGACGGGGCGCTCCTTGCGCGCGGGCTGCGCGCGCGCAGCCTCGCCGATGGTGACGTCACTCGGGCGCCGGGGGTGACTGACCTGATCGCCTGTGACGGTGCTCTCGACCATCCAGACGGGGCGCTCCTTGCGCGCGGGCTGCGCGCGCGCAGCCTCGCCGATGGTGACGTCACTCGGGCGCCGGGGGTGACTGACCTGATCGCCTGTGACGGTGCTCTCGACCATCCAGACGGGGCGCTCCTTGCGCGCGGGCTGCGCGCGCGCCGCCTCGCCGATGGTGACGTCACTCGGGCGCCGGGGGTGACTGACCTGATCGCCTGTGACGGTGCTCTCGACCATCCAGACGGGGCGCTCCTTGCGCGCGGGCTGCGCGCGCGCAGCCTCGCCGATGGTGACGTCACTCGGGCGCCGGGGGTGACTGACCTGATCGCCTGTGACGGTGCTCTCGACCATCCAGACGGGGCGCTCCTTGCGCGCGGGCTGCGCGCGCGCCGCCTCGCCGATGGTGACGTCACTCGGGCGCCGGGGGTGACTGACCTGATCGCCTGTGACGGTGCTCTCGACCATCCAGACGGGGCGCTCCTTGCGCGCGGGCTGCGCGCGCGCCGCCTCGCCGATGGTGACGTCACTCGGGCGCCGGGGGTGACTGACCTGATCGCCTGTGACGGTGCTCTCGACCATCCAGACGGGGCGCCCCTTGCGCGCGGGCTGCGCGCGCGCCGCCTCGCCGATGGTGACGTCACTCGGGCGCCGGGGGTGACTGACCTGATCGCCTGTGACGGTGCTCTCGACCATCCAGACGGGGCGCTCCTTGCGCGCGGGCTGCGCGCGCAGCCTCGCCGATGGTGACGTCACTCGGGCGCCGGGGGTGACTGACCTGATCGCCTGTGACGGTGCTCTCGACCATCCAGACGGGGCGCTCCTTGCGCGCGGGCTGCGCGCGCGCCGCCTCGCCGATGGTGACGTCACTCGGGCGCCGGGGGTGACTGACCTGATCGCCTGTGACGGTGCTCTCAACCATCCAGACGGGGCGCTCCTTGCGCGCGGGCTGCGCGCGCGCCGCCTCGCCGATGGTGACGTCACTCGGGCGCCGGGGGTGACTGACCTGATCGCCTGTGACGGTGCTCTCGACCATCCAGACGGGGCGCTCATTGCGCGCGGGCTGCGCGCGCGCCGCCTCGCCGATGGTGACGTCACTCGGGCGCCGGGGGTGACTGACCTGATCGCCTGTGACGGTGCTCTCGACCATCCAGACGGGGCGCTCCTTGCGCGCGGGCTGCGCGCGCGCCGCCTCGCCGATGGTGACGTCACTCGGGCGCCGGGGGTGACTGACCTGATCGCCTGTGACGGTGCTCTCGACCATCCAGACGGGGCGCTCCTTGCGCGCGGGCTGCGCGCGCGCAGCCTCGCCGATGGTGACGTCACTCGGGCGCCGGGGGTGACTGACCTGATCGCCTGTGACGGTGCTCTCGACCATCCAGACGGGGCGCTCCTTGCGCGCGGGCTGCGCGCGCGCCGCCTCGCCGATGGTGACGTCACTCGGGCGCCGGGGGTGACTGACCTGATCGCCTGTGACGGTGCTCTCGACCATCCAGACGGGGCGCTCCTTGCGCGCGGGCTGCGCGCGCGCAGCCTCGCCGATGGTGACGTCACTCGGGCGCCGGGGGTGACTGACCTGATCGCCTGTGACGGTGCTCTCGACCATCCAGACGGGGCGCTCCTTGCGCGCGGGCTGCGCGCGCGCCGCCTCGCCGATGGTGACGTCACTCGGGCGCCGGGGGTGACTGACCTGATCGCCTGTGACGGTGCTCTCGACCATCCAGACGGGGCGCTCCTTGCGCGCGGGCTGCGCGCGCGCAGCCTCGCCGATGGTGACGTCACTCGGGCGCCGGGGGTGACTGACCTGATCGCCTGTGACGGTGCTCTCGACCATCCAGACGGGGCGCTCCTTGCGCGCGGGCTGCGCGCGCGCCGCCTCGCCGATGGTGACGTCACTCGGGCGCCGGGGGTGACTGACCTGATCGCCTGTGACGGTGCTCTCGACCATCCAGACGGGGCGCTCCTTGCGCGCGGGCTGCGCGCGCGCCGCCTCGCCGATGGTGACGTCACTCGGGCGCCGGGGGTGACTGACCTGATCGCCTGTGACGGTGCTCTCGACCATCCAGACGGGGCGCCCCTTGCGCGCGGGCTGCGCGCGCGCCGCCTCGCCGATGGTGACGTCACTCGGGCGCCGGGGGTGACTGACCTGATCGCCTGTGACGGTGCTCTCGACCATCCAGACGGGGCGCTCCTTGCGCGCGGGCTGCGCGCGCGCCGCCTCGCCGATGGTGACGTCACTCGGGCGCCGGGGGTGACTGACCTGATCGCCTGTGACGGTGCTCTCGACCATCCAGACGGGGCGCTCCTTGCGCGCGGGCTGCGCGCGCGCCGCCTCGCCGATGGTGACGTCACTCGGGCGCCGGGGGTGACTGACCTGATCGCCTGTGACGGTGCTCTCGACCATCCAGACGGGGCGCTCCTTGCGCGCGGGCTGCGCGCGCGCAGCCTCGCCGATGGTGACGTCACTCGGGCGCCGGGGGTGACTGACCTGATCGCCTGTGACGGTGCTCTCGACCATCCAGACGGGGCGCTCCTTGCGCGCGGGCTGCGCGCGCGCCGCCTCGCCGATGGTGACGTCACTCGGGCGCCGGGGGTGACTGACCTGATCGCCTGTGACGGTGCTCTCGACCATCCAGACGGGGCGCCCCTTGCGCGCGGGCTGCGCGCGCGCCGCCTCGCCGATGGTGACGTCACTCGGGCGCCGGGGGTGACTGACCTGATCGCCTGTGACGGTGCTCTCGACCATCCAGACGGGGCGCTCCTTGCGCGCGGGCTGCGCGCGCGCAGCCTCGCCGATGGTGACGTCACTCGGGCGCCGGGGGTGACTGACCTGATCGCCTGTGACGGTGCTCTCGACCATCCAGACGGGGCGCTCCTTGCGCGCGGGCTGCGCGCGCGCCGCCTCGCCGATGGTGACGTCACTCGGGCGCCGGGGGTGACTGACCTGATCGCCTGTGACGGTGCTCTCAACCATCCAGACGGGGCGCTCCTTGCGCGCGGGCTGCGCGCGCGCCGCCTCGCCGATGGTGACGTCACTCGGGCGCCGGGGGTGACTGACCTGATCGCCTGTGACGGTGCTCTCGACCATCCAGACGGGGCGCTCCTTGCGCGCGGGCTGCGCGCGCGCCGCCTCGCCGATGGTGACGTCACTCGGGCGCCGGGGGTGACTGACCTGATCGCCTGTGACGGTGCTCTCGACCATCCAGACGGGGCGCTCCTTGCGCGCGGGCTGCGCGCGCGCCGCCTCGCCGATGGTGACGTCACTCGGGCGCCGGGGGTGACTGACCTGATCGCCTGTGACGGTGCTCTCGACCATCCAGACGGGGCGCTCCTTGCGCGCGGGCTGCGCGCGCGCCGCCTCGCCGATGGTGATGTCGACGCGCGTCTCCTCGACGGCGAGGCCGGCGCCCCCGCGCGTGGCCTCGCCCGACCACTGCTCGCCGCTCGGCCGTAGTAGTGACTGCTTCGTGTTCAGTCTGCAAAAAATATTATGTCTCTATCATCAGGGATTGGACAGGGAAGCCTGGCGGACTTTAATGGCCAAGATGCACTTTGGGTCGTTGCACCACAGCAGTAAGTAAGTATTATCAGGAAGGAATAGCGATTCATACCGCCAAACAGTAGTTACTCGCCCTCAATGCAACCACAACTGACCTGACATGACCACAGAAGAATAATTCAAGTACTGAATATGCATAAGTTTAGCAACAAAGTGGTAATATACCTGACTGAACCAGTGCTTCGGGTTCGGTATCATGAAACCGTGGCTAAAGCAGTGTCCATCATGTACAGCTGGTCCACCTGGAATACAAATACGCACCCCCTGATGGTGTTGATGTCAACCGGCTCAGGCTCCAAGATCTCCGGCGCCAGCTTGATGCCTTCAACAGCTCGCAGCAGCTCATACAGCGGTTCCAGCTGCTCGTTGTACTTCGCCAGCAGCAGCCGGGAGTCCTTCTTTGGGAGCGCTGATTGGTCCTCCTCGACGACTTGGCTGCAGAATGTGCAGCAGAACTCTTGCGTCATCATGTCGTATAGCTGGTCCGCCTGGGACACAAATCAACAGCTTTACATTAGTCTTACAGCCAAGGCACATAGGCGGTGGGTCATGAATTTGGGTTATTTACTTCGAACTACGATTTTTATCTGAATGGAACTACCTCATCATATCAGCCAAAAAACATCCACTGCTGGACATAGACCTCTTGCAAAGAGTGCCACAATTACCGGTTCTGCACAGCCAGCAAGTAGGGATCTTTACCAGATCATGTGGAAGGTCCTTTGGCCAACCTTGTGGAAGGTCTACCCATTGCCACGTACGTAGTTGCCATTCGAGAACCGCACCGCCCCAACAGCCATCAATTCGATGTGCAACCGACTTCAAAAAAGGAGGCGGTTCTATGTTTTACTGTATGTTTTTTTATGTTTATTTATGTTCACCGATTTCTCTGTCAATTGTGGACCGATATCCAAAAACCATAGTCACCAAGTCAGGATCAGATGATGGGATCCTAGTGAAATTGAGGGCAACCCTCAAATTTTATAGGCACGCGTGTACTGGTTTCGGTTTTTTTCTATTATAACTCATGTCGTATTTACCCTCGGAAATCACAATTTTGGTGAATTGGAACTGATGATGAAGACCACAGATGTAAAGAACATCAAAGATTCTGACATGATTCCGTTGAAGTTGCAACGAATGCAGTGTCAATACTGAGATCCTTGAGGAATCGACGGAACTCCTCAAATGTTATCAGCGCACACATAGAGACTTGGGGTTTTCTGTAATAATCAACGCATTTGCTCTCGGAAAGCAGTTCATGTGGTAAATTGGAAAGGAAATGTGGGAATTTTCAAATACCTTTGTGGCTTGGCGAAGTACCTAGTGAGTTGAAGTCGGTTTAAACTTTGTTTTTAAGGCGACGTACTAGGCTCGTGGTCTTCTCTCCCTCTCACTGAGCATACGCGTGAGCGAGATGGAAGTTTGTGTCAAGAAACGCGGATATCATTTTTTTTAATTTTAATTTTGTGTGCGTTTAAATAAATAAATAAAAAAGCGGCCAAAAGGGTTCCGTTAAATAAATTGCAGTTTACGATTTATGACGTATTAAAAAAAAACTACTTACCAGATCTCGTTCAAACCAATTTTCGGTGGAAGTTTCCATGGTAATGTACATCATATATTTTTTTGAGTTTTATCATTCTCTTATTTTAGAAGTTACAGGGGGGGGACACACATTTTACCACTTTGGAAGTGTCTCTCGCGCAAACTATTCAGTCTAGAAAAAAATTATCGTAGAAACCTTAACATCATTTTTGAAGACCTCTCCAATGATACCCCACACTTTTCAGTTTTGTGTATGGGGACCCCTAAAACTTAATGCTTTTTTAAATTTTTGTGTAAAAATCTTAATGCGGTTCACAAAATACATCTACATACCAAGTTTCAACAGTATAGCTCCTATGGTTTCGGAAAAAAATGGCTGTGACATACGGACGGACAGACAGACAGACGGACATGACGAATCTATAAGGGTTCCGTTTTTTGCCATTTGGCTACGGAACCCTAAAAAGTAATAGCTGAATTACCTCAAACATGATATTGCCGATTTTTAGAACCAATTTTAATATGTTTAGCTGTTGTGCATAATTTGTTAGGATTTTATAGTGTATTTTAGACCCATGTTCGTGATTTTTTTCTATCGAGCGAAAGTCAAAAACTCAGGATTCGAATAGCTGTTGTCCCTCTAGAAAGGCCTCAAGATTGGTAATAAAATTTAAGGCAGCCGTATCCAAACAAGAGCTATGATTTTTTTTTAAATCCGTTTTCGGAGCTCACGTCGCCTTAAAGTAAACTATTCTTGGAAAAACAGTTGAAAGGAGGCTTGCAACAATACAATACAATTCTTTATTGATAACACCATAGTTACAAGCACAGATGTATGAATATAAGGAGATCGGACATGGCGGCCGATTTGTATAGAGTGAGCCACTTCATACGCGGTTTTTCTTACACCCTCCATTCATGTGTATGAACTTGCTAGACCATCGGCTGGCGACGCCCCCGTGTGAAGAGTTTGATATTTGTACAATAAAAATAAAATTTGTCCAGAATGGCGAATGGGATCGTTAGACACTGGGTTATTTTGGGTTTCGAAGTGAGGTTTTCCTTATTGTTAAACAGAGGCTTTGTATTCGTGCATTCCAAAACACGGTCGGAACCAAAATGCAATACTCGTAACAATTCTCTCGTCCTAGCCAATAGATAGAGGCCGAGGGCCCTTTACCGATCTGGCACTTATTGCAAAACTTTTTGTATTACAAAGTTGACTTGTAACCTCAGAGCATAGAATACTAGAGAGAGGACAAGCCGCCGGCGGCCGTGTCGCAGCTGTATGCTCAATGGGCATACACTGCCATACTGTGCACGCGTGCTGATCGCAGAGAATATTACGTTTTTTCCCAAAATGCCTGATATGATGCGCGTTTATTGTCAAATAAGCGTGTAGGTATACAAGTGTGTGTTTTAGATGTGTGCGTGCTTTGTCTTGTCAATTACTTGGGCGTTGTGTGGGTTAATGTACTTGCGACAGGCTCACTCTATACAAATCGGCCGCCATGTCCGATCTCCTTATATTCATACATCTGTGATTTTATACCTATGTTTGTGATTTTTTTTCTATCGAGCGAAAATTGCTTAATTGTGTTTTGAATCACTGATCTCGCTGCAGAAAAGCCTCAAGATTACTATTCGTATTTTTTTAAACCATATTCTTATAAAATGACGCATTATATTGTTTCAAAAACTCTGTTCGGTTAACTTCGCTGAAATTACGGTGTCTTAAGACACATGGTGTTGTATCTGTTGGCAAACCTTAAATAAATAAATAAAAGCTTTTAAAATAAGTTTTTGTCAAAAATTTCATTTTTGGTACAAACTTTTACTGCCGACTGTACTTTTCTGCATACCATCATCAACTACTCATTGAGACGATTCTAACGAGCCCAGACTCGATAGGGTTGTGTCGTTTTATTGCGGAGTTCCTATGGCCACCTTCCAGCTCCAGCATCAGATCAACTCCATGTCATCATAATATTGCATTGTCATGCGATATACATATGCTTGCAAAATTTCAGCTCAATTGGATAACAGGAAGTGACTGAAAAAACCGGCCAAGTGCGAGTCGGACTCGCGCACGAAGGGTTCCGTACCATTATCTATAAAATATTTATTCTAGTCTGTATTTAGTACCTATTTGTTGTTATAGCGGCAACAGAAATACATCATCTGTGAAAATTTCAACTGTCACGGTATCAGTGAGATACAGCCTGGTGACAGACAGACAGACAGACAGACGGACGGACAGCGGAGTCTTAGTAATAGGGTCCCGGTTTACTCTTTGAGTACGGAACCCTAAAAATGGTTTGCAAATTTTGACGGACAACTTACTTACATACATACATACGAACAGTGCAAGTTAATATAAAGCTTGTAATAAATAAAAGCTTGCAAAAAAAGCCTTCAAGCTTACCTCGAGGTCGGTGAAAGTCTTCCCGCAAGAGGGGCATTTGAAGCTGGCGCGACTGGTTGCGTCGCGCTCCTCCGTCTCCATGCGCTTGCGCATCAAGTCCAGCTTGTACTTGACCACGTTCACGAATGTCTTGTAGTTTATGAAGTAGTAGTTCACTTTCTGCGCTTTGCCGTCTAGACCTAGAATTTAAAGAGTGGACCCGTTTGGGATTATTATTATTATTCTGGTAGTGGCTTCCGGGCTGTCAGAGCCCTTGTTGCACTGCGACCATCGCTGATCTATTGTGATCGCCACTTACTAATTCTTGGTCAAGTCCATGCAAACTCAAAGAATTGCAGGATTTTGTTGACCTCAAAAAATTTGATCTCCTCCAGGCACATGATGTGTTTGCCCAGAAAGGAGTTACGACTGCGCATAAGGCGAGGGCAATCGGTTAGGATGTGTGTAGGCGTCTCCTCTGCTTCAAGACAGAGTCTGCACTGCCTTGTGGCACACAGTCCTATCGTTTGCATGTGATTATTTAGGCGGCAATGCCCAGTAAGCACCCTGACCAGCATGCGTAGGTGGTTTCTACTTGGCTCCAAGGCATCAAAAGACGCCTTTTTGCTTAAGCGCCTTGGAATGTTTCAGTCCTGGGATAGCTCTCCAGGCTTGAATGGTCTTGTAGAAACAATAGGTTTTTAGAGTGAGCTTGGTCAGACTTTTGGGGATACCACAGAACGGCTCTGGTCCGCAGTGTGTCCCTTTCGCCCCCGCTCGTACAAGCTCATGGGCCTTTTCGTTTCCCTCGATACCTGCATGCCCTGGGACCCTGTTTGGGATACAGCACGACTTATAGCATAGGCATCTCATACGTCTGCTCGTGACCAAGGATAAATAAATAAATGATAATAAATAAGGTTGCCTTTAAGAGATCGCTCTTTAGTGATTAGACCGTTGTTTTACCTCTACCGTCTCCCTGTATCTCTGTTTTCTTTTGTAACTGCTGTATCTGTGTGAAGTGTGCAATAAATAATGTTTGTACCTGTTGTATTGTAAATAAATGAATAATAATAAATAAATATTAGGGGACAATCTTACACCAATCGAACTAGGCCCACTGTATGCTCAATAAGGCTTGTGTTATGGGTACTAGACGACGATATATTTAATATATATAAATACTTAAATACATAGAAAACATCCAAGACTCGGAAACAGATATTCATGCGCATCACACATATATTTGCCCTTACCGGGATTTGAACTCAGGACCTTCAGCTTCATAGCCATTTAGAGCTCACTTTATACAGGACACTTCAAAGCTTAACTATTAAAAAACCAAAATGAGTTGACACCTAAATGGCTCAACAACTAAACTCTTTGACCGTACCAGGTTAGCAACTAAATACCCTGAGAGCTTTACGGTTTCGCTCTATGAAAACACAACAATATATCGATATCAGCCATATTTTTACACCAAAAAATAAGTTAGGTAATTTGACTAAATATTAATTAATAATCCACCTAAATTTAATACCGATACGGTAAAAAATAATGAAAAGCAATCTTCATAAATTCCGTAAAAATCAGGCGAAAATGGTATAAACTTTCTTTACTTTATAATTGACTACGTCTATATACGTTCTTTGGGATACGCGCATATATAATCCACTTATTTTTGTTAATGAATAAACCTTTCTATAGGCCAGATGAAATTCGTAAATATTTAATTAAAATGCCGTTATTTCCTGATGCATATATTTTTGGATTCAGAGGGGTAATCACGTAACGTTCCGAACGCGCGTTGGTACAATTTAACTGTCAATTTTCCATATAAAAAATGACATTTAGACCTACCTGACGCGAGTACAATGCGTTACTTGATCGACCTACAGGTAGTAAGTCTCCAAATTTGTGTACTCAAACATGTTTTCATTATAAAAATACTGATAGCATTTAGAGAAATAGACACATAAGGAATGGCCCACTAAGGAGACATCCGCTGCACGAACTACAATGTGCATATCAGCCAGGGAAGTCAACGGAAACGGCACTTCATCTGGTAACAACCAAGGCTGAACAGGCTATAGAGAATAAAGAACTATGCCTGGCGGCTTTCTTAGACGTGGAGGGAGCGTTTGATCGTACCACGTATAATGCTATTAGCGAAGCAGCTGCAAAACATGGTATAGAGCCGACCATATGTAAATGGATAGGCAACATGCTACATGGCAGACTGATAAAGTCATCTCTTTTAGGGGATGAGATAATGGCCACGGCCACAAAGGGATGTCCACAAGGTGGGGTACTTTCACCAACTCTATGGAGTTTGGTGGTGAACTCACTCTCGATAGAACTCAATAAAGGTCCCATCCACACGGTAGGATATGCTGATGATTTAGTGATACTGGTTAATGGGAAATTCCCAAGTACGGTATCAGAAATCATGAACAAGGCACTGAGCGAAGTGGAGAGATGGTGCGACTGTCACCAATTATCCATTAATCCAGGTAATACCCTTTACTAGGAAAAGGACCCTTCGCGGCATACAGCAGTTGAAGCTGTACGGAAGGGTACTAGAACTGTCCAATGACGTGAAATATCTAGGTGTCACACTGGATAAGGAACTGAACTGGAAGTACACACAAGGCAATGATTAAATGAATATGAATATGAATATGAAGAAGCATACAGATCTCACCATTACAAAGGCCCTGAGGGTATTTGGAATGTGTCGATCAGCGTATGGCAAAACATGGGGACTGAACCCCAAGGTACTGAAGTGGATCTACACCATGATGGTGAGACCCATAATACTGTACGGTAGCCTGGTATGGTGGCCAAGGACTTTAATGAGCACATGCAGAGAGGCCCTGAGAAAGGTGCAGAGAACGGCATGCATGGCTATAACATGGGCGTTTCGTACCACGCCTACAGCGGCGCTAGAAGTCCTACTGGACCTACCGCCACTTCACATGGTGATTAAGTCAGAGGCGCGCAAATCGCTCTACAGATTAAGAACTCTTGGACTGTGGAGCGATAGCAAGCCGAAGACTAAGCACACAAACATGGAGACTGATGGTTTCTTAGACAGAATAACAAACATGGGAAGCGACAAAATGCTACCCAAGTATGTATTCCACAGGAACTACACAGCAAAAGTTCCAACCAGGGCTGAGTGGGCCGAAGGTCTAGAACCACCAAAGTCTGGTATCGAAGACAGTATATGGTACACGGACGGATCAAAAATTGGATCCGGTACGGGAGCAGGCATTTATGCAAATGACTATAGTAGTAGTGTAAGCATGGGTAGTTTGGCAACTTTCTTCCAAGCGGAGACATACGTCATAATTGCTTGTGTACAGGAGAATATAGACAGGCGAACCAAAGGGCGGACTATCTATATACTCAGTGACAGTCAAGCGGCCCTTAAAGCGCTTACGGCGCCGAAAGTGGACTCTAGACTAATTTATAATGGCGTCCAAGCACTAAACAGACTTGGAAGGCACAATAAGGTGCAACTAGTTTGGATACCAGGGCACAAGGGCTTCATCGGCAACGAAAGAGCAGATGAGCTTGCAAGAGGGGGCTCTACAAATCACTTTGTAGGTCCAGAACCATTTGTGGGACTCTCGCAGGGGACCATAATATCGGCCTTTAAAGCCTACGCCAAAACCAAACACCAACACGAGTGGAGGAATGAGGCTGGCTTAAGGCACTCTAAGCTCTTCATAGAAGGAGTGGACTCGGGCTGGACCAGAAAACTCTGGAAATCCAGTAGGAAGCAACTCAGAATTATATCTGGGGTGTTCACAGGTCACTTCGGGGTCAAGTATCTCTTGGCCAAGATGGGACTATCTGATAGTTTAGACTGTAGAATGTGTGGCGAGGAGGATGAGACTATGGAACACTTATTGTGTGAATGTCATGCCCTTGCCAGACAAATAATGAACTACTTTGGTAACGGTTACCCGCAACCAAAGGAATTCAAGGTGCTCCCGGCGAACTGCATCATCCGCTTTGTGGAAATGATGGAGCAATCCTTTATACCTGGGAGCAGGTATAAAGGAGAGGGCAAATGCACAAAAGATCCCACTGGGTCGAAGTGCATCCGAAAGGGTTCTCACCTAGATAAGATAAGATAAGATAAGATAGCATTTTTGCTTGCGGGTTAATTTTTTTTCCTAACTTCCGGTCCATAGAATTATTGATTTCAATAGTAAACGTTGTTCAGAATAACATATAAAAGCCGTATACAAATAATTAGCCTGATATTGAATTATTATTCAAAAAAACCGTAATTCCCTCAGGGTAAACGCCACACATGCTGCGCTATGCGCGCGTTTTCTGTGTGACCTCGCGCACCGCTCGCATCGCGCAGTTGTGTGACCAAGCCTTAATATTTACCTGTTTCCATTTTGAGTCTGACTTGGATGAACTTGTCGTTTTTAAGGGTCGATATCCGGGCCCTCAGCATTTTCCTCTCGAATTTCAACAGCTCGCATATGTCATCTTCTTTCATACCTGAACAGTATCATTTTAAAATAGGATTTCCTAAAAGTCAAGATTATAAAGGAACACAGTCTCCAGTGGTCCGTTTCACAATCAAAATCGGCAACACGGTCGAATCGTTAAGAGCCAGTCAGTGTTGTGTACACAGTTGAACATTTTAATGCCCATGCCGGGTTCGACATTTATTTTATAAACTTTAGCAGACGTTACTGCTTAAGGTGTTATTCCGTGCATCGCGACCGATCGCAGCCGCGCGCGACAGTGCCGTAGCCAGAGTTGAATTTATAAGATAGGGCAGCCGTAATTACGGGTAGGGCACAAGTCAAAATTTAACTTGATCTAATCTGTGTGAGGCAGTTTCTTAAGGTAGGGCAATGGTATTTTAAGGTAGGGCATTGCCCCATAAAGCCCCCTCCTAGCTACGGCCCTGGCACGCGATCGATCGCGTTCGACTGACGCGCGCGGCTGATGCGACAATAGTCTACCTGCGATCGGCCGCGATTCACGGGATTTAAATCTTTAATAAATATGTAGTAGTATTTAAACTTAATTTATTTGGTTTTTGTTACCATCTCCGAGTGATGGAAGAGCGGGATCTTCCGATACAAGCATACGACATGCTTAATGGAAGGTTCCAACCTTGTTTGTTTTTATACCGTGTTAAATAAAAGTCAAATAAACTATTTTGTATTTTGAATACAAAAAAAGCAGTAATGGGGTTATGTACCTACTTATTATGTAAGCAGTGTATGACCTGTATGAAGGCTAAATAAAGTTATTTTTATTTATTTATTTTTATTTATGTAAGGAGCAGCACATGGGGCATTTGTGAGTCATCCCGGAAAACAGGGAATGCCTCCAAAGTTAATTCACCCGATAAACACTCCAAATGTCTACTTTAACAGGTCATCATCCAAACAATTTTTTTTGGAAAGCATTTTGTTTAAACATTCCCGCTCCCGAGGACGTGTTGTGATGAGAGTCAGGGACTCTAGCTATTAACACAACGAAACCTCAAGTCAATAAAGGATCGGCAACGCGCTTGTGTTTCTTCTGGCACCGCAAGCTTCCATAGGCTACGGTGTCTACTTACCACCAGGCAGACCGTATGCTTGTTTGCCACAGTCGTAGTAAAAAATAGTTTTTGTCAACAAAAAAATAATTTTTGGTACAAGCTTTTATTGCCGACTGTACTTTTCTGTATACCGTCATCAAATACTCATTGAGACGATTCTAACGAGCCCAAACTCAACGGGGTTACGTCGGTTAAGTACTGAATTCCCATGGTCACCTTCTGTCTCCTTCATCGGATCAGCTCGATGGTACCATAATATTGAATTATCATCCAAACTATCAATCAAACTATAGTAATACCCAACATTTCAGCTCAATCGGATAACGGCAAGTGACTGAAAATTGGATTGCAAATGTTGACGGACAACTTACATACTTATAGGTATACCTAATAACATACGAACAGGTCAAGTTAATATAAAGCTTGTAAAAATCGTCTTTAAAACTCACAGGGGTTTCTAAGTGTTACAGACAGTCCTCTCTGCAAAGCCTGCAGGGAAAACGAAGTAACAGCCGCCCACGTCATCCTGGCGTGCCCTGGGGTGGCAGAATATCGGGCAAAGCACCTCGGAACACCGGGGTCACTACGAGGCGGTTGGCAACATAAAGGGTTTGCTAGGCTTCCTGGTGGAATTAGGTTGGCACGAATAGTAAAGCCAATCACCCATACGCAAAATAGACACAATGACGACTTCGAGTTGCGGAAACTCAGCCCGCGAATTATTATTATTATTTGATTTGTGGGCCTTAATATGCCGCTTCGACCAGTAAGTGATCTAATGTGGCAGCCCTTTTTTTAGAGTTCACCGCTAGGGCCCGTTGCCTCCAGGAAATTCCAGATTCTTTGTGCGGTACGATGTGCCACCCTAGGTAGGTACTTCTTTTATGCATGAGTGGTCCGCAGGAGCAGAGAATGTGCATTGCAGTCTCCTCTGTCTCCTGGCAGAACATGCAGGTTGCGTCCTGCTTCATACCCATTTGAAACAGGTGTTTGTTCAATTTGCAATGTCCTGTCAGGATTCTTGTCACTGCGCAGGTTTTGTGCCTTTTGAGTTGTAATAGCTCCTTAGACAGCTTATACTATTGAACCCTTTGATCAGGGTTTTAGCTTGTTTTTGTCCCAGCCCGCGAATACCTATAACCTATAACTCACAGGGGTTGCGCACGAGCATGTCTACGATGAGAGCGTCTTCGATGGTGTAGAAGCCGCGCACCACCAGTCGCGCCAGCTGCTTCAGGCTGCTGGGCACCTCCGTCACCAGCCGCTCTTCCGTCATATCTGCAACCATATCATCATCATTGGCCTTTTACATCTACGAGTACGACTGAGTCACTAGTCAGTGCCGCGAGTCTGAATAGAAAAAAAAAACAAAAACTGAATCGACAAAAAAAATATTTTTATTTATTTATTTATTATTATCCACACTTACAACTATTTTTACAGGCATCGAACCTAAGACAACAGTGTAACTATTTTATAATACCTATACCATTTTTTTTTACGTAGTACTCTTATAACATATTAGCAATGCTGCCTTTGTGAATTCATTCAGAGAACACGAAAACAAATCAATATTTTCCGCTATGAGATTGAGGGTACGCACTGCTCGCGTCATCGGTGCCCTACCAAGCAGGTTGGTGCGCCCGCGCGGCTCGGCTAGCAGCCGCGGCCGGAGTCTACGCCACACGTACCTATCGGGAACACACACACTCACACCACTCAATATGTTGTATATTTTACCCCGAAGTAATTTAAAAATGTAGGTGGCCAGGCACAGCTCTCTGCGCACCCGCAGCTGGTTGCACCCTACCATGCCCAGTACAAATAGAGTTGGATACATTAGTGGGTAAAATGGGTATACCCCGTACTTCCTCCAATACAGAAATCGTACGAATTTATTTTGGATACGCTCCACCATAAGGTGATATTTGGTTTCATGCGGATCCCAGATGATTGCATTGCATTCGAGACCACTTCGGACTAACGCGTTGTATAATGCGATAATCGGTCCAATATTTGTAAAGCCATGGGAACGACGCAGAACAAATCCCAGAGTTCTATACGCCTTCTTACAAATATTGACGATGTGATCCCGGAATCTCAGATCAGATGTGAATTTGACTCCCAAATCTTTAACTTCTGACACTCTTTTTAATTTCATGGCATTTATTTCGTAGTCATGAAGAATGGGATAGTGCTTTCGAGTAAACGTAATAGTAACGCATTTCGACGTATTGAAAAATAACTTATTCGCTTCGCTCCATGAGACCACACTATCTATATCGGTTTGAAATCTTGCACAGTCTGCCGTATTATTAATAGGTAGATACACTTTTAGATCGTCGGCAAATAGTAAGCAACCTGAATTTTTAACAACCTGAGGTAAGTCATTGACCATAATTATAAATTCCAATGGGCCAAGGTTACTTCCCTGACTTACTCCAGACCTCACGAAATATGGTTCTGATCTACATCCCCATCGAAATCGATCATCATCATCATCATATCAGCCGAAAGACGTCCACTGCTGGACATAAGGCTCCCCCAAAGAGTGCCACAATGGCCGGTCCTGCGCCATCCGCATCCAGCGGACTCCCGCGACCTTTACCAGGTCATCAGTCCACCTTGTGGGGGCCTGATGCCCCACGATGTCACTGATGACCCACGCCGCGCCTTCCGGTACGTGGTCGCCACTCGAGAACCTTTCCGCCCTAACGGCCATCGGTTCTTCCGTCATACCTGCAACCATATCATCATCATTGGCCTTTTACATCTACGACTGAGTCATTAGACAGCTTCAGCGGCAGACACCACGCGAGTCTGCCTAGAAAAAGAAAACAAAAACTGAATCGACAATAAAAACTATATTATTATAAGGTGCCGGTTAATGTACGGCCATTATAATGCACGGCCATGATAATGTACAGCCCAATAATTCTCGTCCTATGTACATGAATTATCGGGCCGTGCATTATCACCCTGACCAAATTCAATACGGCGCAATAATTGGAAGCCACATTTGTCCGAGCTGGTAATGCACGACCCAATAATTCGAGTCCACACAAAGTGGACGCGTATTATCGGGCCGTACATTATTGGCTCCCTAATTTTATTATAAAACCTCACAAAATTTCGGAAAATCGGTTGAATGCTACCTGTAGAGGAGAACAGCCGGACATCCGGACAGACATACGAAAACATTTTTCCTCAGCTGAAACTAAGAACTTCGCTAGCTCGTTCAAAAATATGTTTTAAGCAGCGTCCATATTAGAGGCGCACCACTTGCATTGGGTAAGTACGTGCATGCATACTTTTTGCATTTCACGAAGGTGAGTGGATTTTACGAAATTCGATTTTAACATTATTTTTAGGTAGTAATAGGAACGCGCCCACTCCCATTGGTGAAATGCAACAAATGTAACGGCGTAGGTACAGGTCGTCGTCATCCTAGCGTTTTCCCGGGTTGTATCCCTAAAACATCCAGGTGGTACGACCTCAGCAGGAAAAGTGACGTTCACATGTGAACGAGACGTCAGCGAGAGAATCCGGTCCGAAGGACCATACTCAAAATATTTCTTAACTATAACTTGCACAGTTTATGACGGGTCGTTTGGAGCACTGATAAATTTAACAGTGATAGGTTACCTTTTCATAAAGTGACTGAGCTACTGATAAATGAACCAGTTGATGTGAACAAACAATATGATAACCAGTAGATATCTATAGCCACTTTATGACAGGGTTAAATTATTTTATCACTGTCAAATCTCGCAAAGTACCCCAGACCCAAAATAAAAACATCATAAATTGAGTAAGTTAAATTCCAAATGGCTTTAGATAAACGGTATAAAAAAACCGTTCAAGTGCGAGTAAAAAAAAATCACGTTTGTTGTATTGGGAGCCTCCTGTAGCCTAGTTGGTAGTGACCCTGCCTACGAAGCCGGAGATCCCGGGTTCGAATCCTGGTAAGGTCATTTATTTGTGTGATGAGCACAAATATTTGTTCCTAAGTCATGGATGTTTTCTATGTATTTAAGTACCTATATTTATTTATCTGTATAAATATGTTCGTCAAGTACCCATAGTACAAGCTTTGCTTAGTTTGGGACTAAGCCGATTTGAGTAAGATTGTAAAAGAAAAAAAATATATAAAAATATTTATTAAGTAGGTGATCCTGTCTTAGTATTTGTTGTTATAGCGGCAACAGAAATTATACATCAAACATCATCTGTGAAAATTTCACCTGTCTTACTATCATGGTTGTTGAGATACAGCCTGGTGACAAACGGACAGACGGGCAGACAGACAGACAGACAGACAGACAGACAGACAGACAGACAGACAGACAGACAGACAGACAGACATACAGACGGACAGCGGAGTCTTAGTAATAGGGTCCCGTTTTACTCTTTGAGTACGGAACCCTAAAATATAGGTAAATAGAGGGCTCCGCTAACTTTACTTTAAAACGTATAGGTACACATAACAGCAGCTGTTTCCGACTTCCTGTTTACACCTAACTTACCTACCTGATAAGTTACCAACATGTTTCTTCCAAAATCGTTATCTTTCTTAGAATGCTATGACACATAAATAGGTAGGATGAGTGTTCTGATATTAGTCATAGTAGGTATAGGGCTCGTTGGTGCAGTGAGTGTACGAAATGAGAATTGTTAAAACACAATAAACAGTCTTGAACGAGTGATGGTGTCGGGGAAACTTGAGGGTAAAAGACCGAGAGGCCGAAGTCCCAAGAGATGGTCCGACCAGTTGGATATACCTACCTACCTGTTAACGTTGCATATCACCAGGCCACTGCCCGTAGCCTATGGAGGCGTGCCGTTGACATTCTACAGAGCAGAGTCACGTTACGACCCTCAGCAGTGAGGGAACGACGAGAAGTCGATAAGTAGGTAGGTACCTACCAGATAACACCATGGTTAAGGTCTTCGCCGTTTATGCGGATTCAGAGTTCAAGCAGAAATGAGGCTTTACATTTAGCCCTTAACTTTGGCAATGACAATGACCCATCTAAGCTAAGGCTCAGTTGTCTCAATCTGCGCCATAAGTATTTAACGTTAACCGGTCAGTAAACTGTGGTGGATGCAACCCGTCCTAAGTCGTCATGGCCTACCATTCCTCATATATAGGTATTGTATAGGAAAAACCTTGACGCTGTCAATCAGTACCTACTATCAGTAGACATGATTGCGTGACGCGTGACGCGTGCGGCCATAGTCAATCTGACACTTACGTTTCGCATTCTAATTTGATATTACTGTGTACGTATGTTAGGTACGTAGTACTTGTACTCGTCCTGACTTAGAGCTGACACGTCAGATCTGCGCTCGTGGAAGCGAGCGCGGGGTTCGAAATTATCGAGCAAGATAATTTTATCACTGGGTGTGGGATCATGTCTACTAATATTATAGATGTGAAAGTGTGTCTGTCTGTAACCTCTTCACGTGTAAACCGCTGAACCGATTTAGACGAAATTTGGTATAGAGATACCTACCTAGTTTGAGTCCCGGGGATAGGATAGTTTTTATCCCAGAAATGATTCCCTAAGGGGGTGAAAGCTTGTATGGAGCTACGATATAAACGATTTCCACGCGGTCATTACACTCATTACCTAGTATGAAATAAGAATGAAGAAACGAGCTATTCATGAAAAGGAAAAGTTCGTTTAGAAGTCAACAACCATAATTTGTGATGATATTGCCACGATTTTGTGAATGTGTGAACGGTAAATTAGCGACGGCACCTACCTACTTCGACACGAGTGATTCGTAGAGCAGCGAGGCCAATAGTTAACGAGCATGAATTTTTTTATCCTTTAAACCCTGCGAGCGCGAAACACACATCAAACGGAAATGCGAATTGTTGGTGTCAGATTGACAACAATGTCGTGTTACGCTTGGCGTGTCGCGTACCACTTCAGATGATGCATGTGTGGAAAAACGGTTTTTTTCCTTTTTCAAGCAAGTAAGTATTTCTCTTTTGCAATATCACAGCTTCACGATCACTGAGAATATAGTCTATAACAGCCCAGTGGCCGCGACTCGCTACAAACCTTACAGGCCACAACACATAATTATCTTACGCCAACTACCTACCTAATACGTCTTAAGTCGTCGCCAGCAAAAAATACACGAGGCGGTCGGCGGACGGTCGCACCGTTGTATGCCAGTTTTATCGGCAATTAGTTGAGGGCCCCGTACAACTTAAGAAGCAATGAAGGACAAAAAAAAGTTGTAGGTATCCCAGTACCTCAGTTTCTATATAAATCCCGCACGGTACTTCATAGGTAGGTACTGCACCGCACCTCCGCCCCGAACAGCGGCGCTACCACGAACTTCGAATCACTCCGTCTCTGTCGCTCGAGTACCATAAGTGCGATAGAGAGAAGTTCGTGGTTATAGCTCTGAGGGCCTACCGCGAAAGGCATTCGAAGTTTCCCCTCTCTGTCATACTTACGATTTCGTACCTAAGTGCGACAGAGAGGAGGGAAAACTTCGAATGCCATTCGCGGTAGGCCCTCAGGCCAGCGGTGCTACCACGAAAATCGATGTTCATGCATCCCTGTCACTCGAGTATTGCAAGGGCGATAGAGATGGAGATACCCGAACTTCGACTTTAAAAGTTCGTGGTTGTAGCTCAAGCCGGGTCGCGTGGCTCCGCATCGCAACGGATGCGCTAGCACCCGGCGGCAGCCAACCGCGTTTAAGGCCGGCCACAAACACACGGATTTTTCATTCGGTTTCCGTACGGAATTACATGTGCAAATTCCGTCTGTGGCCGGCCTTAAGCTGGGCGCAAACGTTCGGAATCCGCGTACGGTTTCCGAATTCGATTTTCGACTTATAGCGCTCGCAGGCGTTTAGAGAACAATAATTATCGATCTAGAGGGCTGTCAATCGAAAGCCGTACGCGGATTCCGAAAGTTTGCGCCCCGCTTTAGGCTGGGCGCAAACGTTCAGTTTCCGCATACGGTTTTCGACTTAAAGCCCTCTAGAGCGATAATTATTGTTCTGTAAACGCCTGCGAGCGCTATAAGTCGAAAACCGAACGTTTGCCAGGTGCCTTAGGCTGGGCGCAAACGTTCGTTTTCCGTATTCGGTTTCCGACTTACAGTCCTCTAGAGCGATAATTATTGTTCTGTAAACGCCTGCGAGCGCTAGAAGTCGAAAACCGAACGTTTGCGCCCAGCCTTATAGAGAGCAGTACGTAAAAGCCGGACGGAGCCTGTCAGATGCGACGCCAGCCGAGCGCAGCCGTCCACGTACGCGAGGAGCCGACCGGCAACAAGTCCATTCTAATATGGATATTAATGTCTGTATTAAAGCTCCAAATTCCTTTGGCAACTTGGCCCGTTCGGTGAGAATCTTACTTAAAGTTGTCATTATACATAATGCATTAAGTAAATATGTGGCATTGGAATAAAGGATCGAAATTATTACACACCCATATGATTTCGTTACATTTATTTCATTGTAACAACAAAATTTATTTAAAATAATTTAAAAAGAAAGTCTTGTAAAGTGTATATACTGAATAAGTAGCTTGGGTACATAATATAACATCCAAACATAAATATAATCCAAAACATTTGCTTGAGAGTTATAGCCTTAAATTAAAATAAATTTGTACAAGACAAGTCTTATAACATTTGGCAGTGACATATTTTTTATACAAAAAATCTGCATTCCGTCATTTGGGGCGACTTTAGGAAAAAATGGGGAACTAAAAATGTAGTAAAATCATCGTTTTAAATTTGCTTTCTTGATCCATTAAGGCAAACATTGAACTGCTGAGGGATTTACTGCTACATTTATTGCGGAAATATCTGGGCATACAAGATTAGAAATAAATTATCATAGTCGCCCCAGTACTCCTAGACGTTAACTAAACGCCCATTTCTGTATAAGTTTATGTAAATGTTTTTGAAATGCTTCAAAACATTATAAAACACTGAATGAGCATTTCTGTACAATGGAATAATCATTAATATTCGTACCCATTTTACTATTAAAATTTAATCCATGTATGGGGTCATGTCTTCACTAAATCATACTGGCGGCTATTTACTTAAGACATATATAACAACAAACATAATATAGGTCCGTATGGTTAACATTTGCAAAATAGTTGCCTACAAAAATACTTTTAGCATGGTTACGATTTTTAGGAGGTAGGTTTGTAATTCATTATCATGTTTTAAAAGTGGTAGCTTATTGCATATAAGATAGATGCCATAGTGCCTGGCACTGCCCTAATACATGACGCTTTCAATCTTTAGTCCAAACAATATGTGTCAACTATTAGGCATTGAGGTGTCAAGCACTGGAACATTTACTTAAACGAGATTTAGTATATATACCTCAACATTTCTAATGTGTTCGAAAATCTATGATTCCAAAAGAACTGGCCTGGTTTAATATAAGCAATTGAGAATCATAGTTGATTCCAGTAAGTATGGACACCACAATGGGTACTCACTGGGCGAGCGTTTGCCGAGCGAGGCAGCCATTCACTTAGCACAAATGGGCCTCGGCTGATGCATATACTAGCCCAATGTACACCCGGCTAATCAATAAGAACAATCATAATATATAATTTGAACTAAGTTTTGGCTGCGGGTAAGTTCAGTCAAGTTTAAGGTTTATTTGATGTAAGTGCTGCCTCCTCATCACAATCATCCAAACACATACCAATGGAAATCCAGTTGAAATCAATGTGTCCTAATTACAACCAAAACCACTAAAATACAAATTTAAGTAAATGCAAGAGATCAACATCAAGTTGCAAGATGGCTAATTTTAAATTACAATTACTACTTATAATAGAAATTGACATAAACAATAAATAGCTGCTTAATTAAAATTACTTAATAATGACATACGTAAAATACAAGATACCTATTTATTTACATCTATGGGCAAGAGTCCTTTACACAAACAGGTAAACGATACAAACTCAGTCCTTACATGTAAAAATTGATACACAGAACACTGAAATTAGTCTGAATGAGTTCGTTCGATAATCATCTGTATGTTGTCTAAGGTTTGGTAGATGAGGCGGAAGTTGGGGCGGTCCGTGGGGTGCGCGCTCCAGCACTGGCGCATGAGGTCGTACACGCAGCGCGGCGTGCTGTCCGGGCAAGCCAGCACGTTCCCATCCTTCAGGAACCGCACAACTTCCTCGTGCGTCATACCGAAGTACGGTTGCAGCGCGAACGAGAATATCTCCCAGAGACATACACCATACGCCCACACGTCAGACTCCAACGTATACTTATTATACAATATGCTCTCCAAAGGCATCCATCTCACAGGGATAGCATCGTGCTCATCACCTTTATAATAATCTTGTAAATATATTTTATGTGAAAGACCAAAGTCTGCAATCTTCACTACCATGTCGTCATTTATGAGACAGTTCCTCGTGGCAAGGTCGCGATGAACGAATTTTCGATCAGACAGGTAAACCATGCCTGAGGCGATCTGCCTCGCAACATGCAATAAGTCTAGATGGCTCAATGGTGTCGCCAGTAATCTTAATGAGTCTTCCCTGTATTCTGACACAGGTGGGTAGGTAGCCGCAGTACTGCAGGCCCTTAAGTATTCATTCAAGTCACCTTTACCCATAAACTCAAATAGTAAGCACATGGGGCGGCCTATAGCACACACTCCCAACAACTTTACAATGTTGGGGTGGTCAAAGTCAGCCAACAGACAAGCTTCCCTTTCAAAATCCAACTGCAAGTCATGGGAAGCCTCGTCCTTAAGCATTTTGACGGCAACTAGAGTGAACTCTTCTTCAGGGACTAGTCCGGGCGCTCTCGCTTGAAACACTCGGCCAAAAGCACCTTGCCCTAAATCACGGATGTAAATGATGTTATTCCTTGGAAACTCCAGTTTCTCAAGCTTCGGGTTCAATTGAGCCCCCGTGGTGTGGTACGCTAGATTACTGGGAAGCTTGTCTAGATCAATATCCATATTTGGGATGTTTCTACGGTTTGGCATGTTGCACTTAGGATAATGATTTTTCAAAAAGTAATGGCACAAGAGAGCTATGGACGATATCCCTAAAACGCACCCCAGGCCACCAACAGAAAGCAATAACACAAAAGTAGGTGTAAAATAGTTTTCCATCTCTATACTTGGTCCTATAATATTGTCATCTTCTAGGGTAGAGTTGGCACAAAGTGGTATGTCGCAGAGCTCCCATCGGACTTCAGGATCCATGGTGTAGCACCACGGCCGGCGCTCCTCGCCACCTGCATTCCTGCAGTAGTTGCTGGAGTTCTGAACCTCCGGGAACACAAGTGGGGGTCTGGTATGCTGGTGTGGGAACTGGGACTCCCAGGCCTGGCAGGCCTTGCCACTCTCTGTGACGTTCGTGGTGCCCTGGTAGTAGCGGCCGTTGCCGCGCACGCAGCTCGTCGTCACCTCACTGTAGTCCATGTTTGTGATGCCCACAAAGTTGCAAGTGACCCGGGAGCCCTTCCCTGTAAACTGAGGCAGTTTCTCGCATTCAGGAAACCGGAAATGGCCTCGTGACTCGAAGTAAACGCCTCGGTGCTTTTGCTCCTCGAAAACGATCCAGTCGTTGTAACAAAACTGCATTTTAACAGCGATGCAATCCTCATAGCACAGGGGCAGCGCGGAGTCGCCCACCCCGTCTTTGTTTACGCACTTTGGAAACGCATAGGCACAGATCAACTTCTCGGCGCGGCTCCTGCACGGCTCCTTGAGAGTCGATATCATTTCTCTCCAAAGGCCCGTCGTAATTTTCTCGTTCTCCAGACCGCCCGTATTGTTGTACCAGACGTAACCGGTTGAATATTTCTTGCATATTTGGCCATTGTATGGCCCACAATAAGGATGCACGGAGTTAACGATATAAAGGAGCACGGTTATCACTTTATAGCACATATCCATTGTGACTATTGGACAGATAGTAATTCGATGTACGTAATGCCGTATCGTTGCATTTTATTCTATAACTTTATAGTATAATACAGAAAAAATATGACACTGACTATACAATGGCGGACGCATTATTATTGATTTTAGTTGTTTCGTACTTCATTATGGAATGGTCCAAGCCACAAAGCAATGCAACCAAAGCGACATGAGCGTGAACAATCTGACAGTTTACAGTGTTGACATTTCTCGAATAGTCGCCACTTCAGCATAATCGAAGGCATGGAAATCGATAGGTTAACTTCGAGTTGAGATTTACAGTTTATTCAATAAGTTTACATGTTTCAGGAGAGATAATATTTAACATTATTTCCAATTATCCCCCGCAGTGAGGTAAAAGCGTCAAAATAGTTAATTTAGGATTAAATTTCTTACTATAGCTCGATAACGATTTTACTGGTAATGGCAACATTTCAATATTTGCCATCAATTTTGTATATTGGCACTTTTGCACGCATTCTAAACGTCAAAACTGGTCAAAATAATAAGAACTTACTGCTTTTTATCTCGATATGGCCGCAATTGAGAAAGTAAAAGTCGTCGTCCTCGGTGATTCTGGTAAATCAGTTCCTTATTTTCACTAGTCCATAAAATAACACCACTTTATTCGGTATGTTCGTAGTACACAAAATAAACATTGCTCCATAACCTTCCACTTGCTTTTGGTTGAGTCGAGTCTGCTGTGATGACATCTTTGAAGGTTAGGCAACATTGCGGAATAACGCAGTTTGGCGCCTATTTTGAGATCTGGAACAAAGTTTGTTAAATAAAAAAATATTGAAAGTATTTCAATTGTTGTAATTTTTAACAAATGATAGGAAAGTGTGAGTAAATATTTGTGTTGTGTGTAAATTATTATTGTGTGTTATTTATCCTATAGTGGCTATTTTTGTAAGTATGTCTGATATATTTTATTACGCGCAGGTATACAGTGCTGCAATAGCCTTTATTACGCTCATGGGTGTAATGGTTTTTTTCTTAACTTGTATCTGTCACATATTTTTAACAGTGATTTTAAATCGTGGCTGTATGCCGAAAAGTCTTTCCCTTGCGGCGCCTCAAATTCAACAAAATGGACGATCGATATGCTGTATTTTTTTATTGCGATTAGTATACATTTTGTTAAGTCCCTCGCAATTGCGATGAAAAACATCAATGTATGTGCGCAACACGGATGGTATGATTTTTCTACAAACTTCGGCGTCGGGCTTCCATTGCATTCCAATAGACTTCCGTTCGTAAAAAACACTTACCAACCTCGTGGCACAATGTACTAATATGTGTAGTTTCCTGTTTTATCACTGTACCTACGCATTATTTTGGTATTGCCATCATAGTTATACACTTTATACTACGAAACTTTAAGGATATCTACCTACTTTAAGGTGATAGGTTTTAGGTTAGGCGTTGAGGCCTTTCTTTATATTCGTAGCAATTTATTACAACAACCGACAGAGACGCTGCTATAGTTAGAATGAGACAGCAAAACAAACTTCTCATTCTAACTACGTTTGTAACTTAAAGATCTTTGAGGGACAGCAACAGCGGCTATGGTGCGCCACATGTGGGAGGGAGGTCGAGTTCTGGCCTCTTGCTTACACGTATGGTACCGCTGCGCGCTGCCCCTCGGAGTCGTAGTTAAGAGGGCGTTCATGTGCACACTAGTTATTATAGCGGCAACAGAAATACATCATCTGGAAAATTTCAACTGGAACTATCACGGTATCAGTGAGATACAGCCTGGTGACAGACAGACGGACGGACGGACGGACGGACGGACGGACGGACGGACGGACAGCACAGTGGAGTCTTAGTGATAGGGTCCCGTTTTACTCTTTTAGTACGGAACCCTAAAAAGGATGCCGCTATACACTGTATTTCGTATTTAAGTACCGTGTGAACACATCAAACTAGTTTTTATGTTGCTGGATTCGTCGATCTATGAACTCAAATGAAAAACGGCCATTTTAGCTTTGGACGCATAGATTGACGAATCCAGCAACTTCAACAGAATTTACAAGGTATGTACATATTTAAATACGAAATACAGTGTGTAGCGGCCTCCTTTTTTAAATATCTGTCGTTAAATTTAAATAATCACAATTATTTACCAGTGGCGTTAGTGTGCACACGAACGCCCTCTTATTAAGTCGTTAAGCTTTGGCGCTGCCCATCAATCGTGCCATTAGCAAAGAAGCTGAAAACATTTTGATGCGTAAGATGCGTTGGCTTAGGCGTTACGAATTCGGAAGTGGAAGTTGTCGTTGGTATATAATTATACCTAACCATCTCTATTGCAAGGTTATCGTTATGAAGGGGCTAAGCGGCGCAACCACGAAAATTGAAACTCGAAGTTCGTATACATGAGATACCCGAACTTCAAAGTTCGTGGTTATAGCTAAGGTTCTCCAATGGTGACCAGGTACCGTGGGAGTAGACCCCCACTAGGTGGGCTGATGACCTGGTAAAGGTCGCGGGAGTCCGCTTGATGCGGGTGGCGCAAAACCAGTCTTTATGGCGCTCGTTGGGGAGGCCTTTGTGCAGTCAGCATTAAAAGTAGATACGCAAACGAAGACTTCAAAACTCTTTATTAAAAGGGAATAAGAGCTTTTGACGTCTTCGATTGCGTAGTTACTTTTGATGCTGACTGTATACAGTGGACGTCATGGGAGTGATGATGATGATCTCTATTGCGCAGGTGTGGGTAAGACTTCGTTGACGCACCTGATCGCGCACGGGCGCGCGCTGCCGGCGCCATGTTGGACGGTTGGGTGCGCTGCCGAGGTTAAGCTGCACGAATACCGCCAGGGCACGAACGCGCAAAACACCTTCTTCGTCGAGTTCTGGGACGTTGGCGGCTCGCAGGGGCACAGGAATACTAGGAACGTGTTCTATCAGCCCACGCATGGTATTTATTTGTTTATTGTGTAATTTGTGACGTCAAATAAATGTATTTTCTTTCTTTCTCATTCTTTAATAGCTGCCCGCGTATTGCAGAGAACGCAGCCAAACCAGCGGGATAAAATATAGCCTTAGTCTTTCTAGATAATCTATTCTATAGACAGGGCAAAGATTTTTTAAACATGATGATTGGTACTGGAGAATTGGAGGTTACCTATTTCATACAAAGCACAATCTTATAGACTTTTCCTATTTACAATATTAGTAAACTTAGTATAGGTACTTTCTTTCTATCCATACAAAATAATACATACAAATGCGAAAGTGTGTCTGTCTGTTTGTTACCTCTTCGCGCTTAAACCGCCGAACCCATTGAGATGAAACTTGGTATGTTGATAGTTGGAATCCCGGAGAAGGACATAGGGTAGTTTTTATCCCAGAAATCATCCCCTAAGGGGCTGAAAGTTTGGACGAGACTAAGATATAAACGAGTTCCACGCGGACGTAGTCGCGGGCTTATAAACTAGCTTCTGCTACTTTATTATAATATTGGTATAGATAAGAAAAAGAACACAGGCAAAGCAGCTGAAGATCATCTTCGACATCATTTTCGGGGCTTAAAAAAAAAATTGAACTGTTTATTTAAATGGAACACCAAATATTTTTCAGGTACAACTTAACCCAATCTTAAATACAAGTTGTAGATCTTAATTGCAAGGGAGACTTGCAACATTTACGCCCTATCATCCACACATGGACGTGTAATGGGAAGTGATTAAGTAATCATTATTAAATTTAAAAAAAACCCTACACGTGACCTGTGGGTGGTGCTAAAAGAACAACAAACTCGGCAGCTGCACTGTTCCTTCTGAACCTCGCAGCACACACTGGAACCCTATCAGCGACATCGATACGAATACATATATGTACCAGTGTGTAACTGCCATACGATAAATCATCATCATCATATCAGCCGAAAGACGTCCACTGCTGGACATAGGCCTCCCCCAAAGAGTTCCAAAGTGACCGGTCCTGCGCCACCCGTATCCAGCGGACTCCCGCGACCTTTACCAGGTCGATCAGGTCATACGATAAATAAATCATGATTATCTCACTTACAGGCATCATCTTAGTCCACGACTTGACCAACAGGAAGAGCCAAGTGAACTTGCAGAAGTGGCTCTCCGAGATCCTGAACTCTGACAACCCGGCGCTGCAGCATGTGGACATTGACCCTGAGCAGTTCCTCGGCTCCACACAGGTGAAGATAATCCCTTACATGCAATCATACGAAGCTACACCCTCACAAATTCTTCTTTGTAATATTAGTAGGTATTTATAAGTCGACCACTTTTTTTTTTTAATTTATTTAGAACACAAACAGTCGCATAAACAAAAATATAATTTACATCATATCTGGCCATAAAGTAGGAATTACCGCACGCTATGCGTGCGGAAAACCCCACTTCCTGGCCAGATAGAGACGTAAAATGTTGTACTCACCACGGGCGGTAATAAAGAAAGCCTCAGAGCGCATATTTATCGCCCTTGCCTTCGGCTCGGGCGTCAAATACCTGCGATCTGAGACATTCTTTGTTTAACCGCCCTAGGTAAGTAATGTACTATTTTAATCTATAACCTACCTACTTAAACCCTGCATCACACTGGCGCGGCCTGCGGTGGCGGACCATAGTAAATTTGACAGCTAATGACAAGTTTTCTATTGTCCGCCGCGGCCAGGCCGCGCCAGTCTGTGAGAGGCCTTATGTTAACATTGTAGTACGCACGATGTTCGACAAAAATAGTATTTTCATTATAAATATTTTCTTTTTTAGTGTTCGCAATAAAATTTTTGCATGTTGGCCATTTATGAGCATTATCTAAAACACCGATCGTTCTCTTAGAACTATGTTGTATAACTTGTAACTAGCCCTAGCACAGGCCTCGGTCTTTTTGAGCTTAACACACCACACACACACTGTCTTTAAACACTTGTCTGAACCATTATTTAGACTTAAGAATAGTGATATATGTACTTGATGTAAACATTTTTTAATAAATAAATTTATAAACTTAACTCAGTCCTCACCTGCGCGGCGCGCGGGTGCAGTATGACGATAACGGGGCGCGCACGGCGTGCGGGTGACGGGCTTTGTAGTCCAGGCAATGAACTGACAACTTGTATGGAAAAAAATTCAAATTTGGAAATCCATACTAATCCATACTAATATTATAAATGCGAAAGTGTGTCTGTCTGTCTGTCTGTCTGTCTGTCTGTTACCTCTTCACGCCTAAACCGCTGAACCGATTTAGATGAAATTTGGTATAGAGATAGTTAGAGTCCCGGGAAAGGACATAGGGTAGGTTTTGTCCCGGAAATCGACCCCTAAGGGGATGAAATTGGGGGTGAAAATTTGTATGGAGCTACTAAAACCGCTGCACCGATTTGGATGAAATTTGGTATATAAATACTTTAAGTCCTGTGGAACGACATTAAAAAGGTTTAATCCCGTAAATCATCCCCTAAGGGGGTGAAATGAGGGGGTGAAAATTTGGAGGTAACCAAATTTGATGAAATTTGGTTTTGAGATAGTTTAAATCCTAGAAAAGGACATAGGATAGTTTTTATCCCGGAAATCATCCCCTAATGGGGTGAAATAAGGGGTGAAAATTCGGATGGAGCTACTTAAACCGCTGCACCGATTTGGATGAAATTTGGCATTTAAATAATCCCGGGGAAGGACAAAGGATAGGTTTGATCCCGTAAATCATCCCCTAAGGGGATGAAATGAGGGGGTGAAAATTTGGAGGTAACCAATTTTGATGAAATTTGGTTTGGAGATAGTTTAAATCCTAGGAAAGGACATAGGATAGTATTTATTTCGGAAGTCATCCCCTAAGGGGGTGAAATAAGGGGTGAAAATTCGGATGGAACCCATTTGAATACAATTTGGTTTAGATATAGTTTGAGTCCTGGGAAAGGACATAGAGTAGTTTTTATCCCGGAAATCTACCCCTAAGGTGATGAAATTGGGGGTAAAAATTTGTATGGAGCTACTTAAACCGCTGCACTGATTTGGATAAAATTTGGTATTTAAATAGTTTGAGTCCCGGGGAAGGACAAAGGATAGGTTTGATCCCGGAAATCATCCCCTAAGGGGGTAAAATAGAGGGTGAAATGAGGAGGTGAAAATTTGGACGTAACCAATTTTGATGAAATTTGTATCAGAGATAGTTTAAATCCTGGAAAAGGACATAGGATAGTTCTTATCCCGAAAATCATCCCCTAAGGGGTTGAAATCAGGGGTGAAAATTCGGATGAAACCCATTTCAATACAATTTGGTATAGAGATAGTTTGAGTCCCGGGGAAGGACATAGGGTAGTTTTTATCCCGGAAATCTACCCCTAAGGGGGTGAAATTGAGGGTGAACATTTATATCGAGTTTCTTAAACCGCGGCACTGATTTGGATGTAATTTGGTTTATAAATAGTTTGAGTTTGAATCCGGAAATCATCCCTTAAAGGGGTTAAATGAGAGGGTGAAAATTTAGAAGTAAGCAATTTTGATAAATTTTGGTTTAGAGATAGTTTAAGTCCTAGGAAAGGACATAGGATAATTTTTATCCCGGAAATCATCCCCTATGGGGATGAAATTAGGGGTGAAAATTCGGATGGAACCTATATGAATACAATTTGGTATAGATATAGTTTGAGTCCTGGGAAAGGACATATAGGGTAGTTTTTATCCCGGAAATCCACCCCTAAGGGGATGAAACTGGGGTTGAAAATTTGTATGGTGCTACTTAACCGCTGCACCGATTTGGATGAAACATAGGACTGTTTTAATTCCGGAAATCACCCCTAAGGGGGTTCACATGGGGGGTTGAACTTTGGATGGAACCCGTTTAGATGAAATTTGGTATAGAGATAGTTTGATTCCCGGAGAATGACATTAGATAGTTTTGAAAATTTGGATAAATCCCATGGAGATGAAATTTGGTATAGTAGGAGGAGGAGGGAAGCACAATGCATAGTTTTTATCCCGAAAATCAGCTCCTGAGGGAGGGTGACATTAGGCGTGAAAATGTTGATAGAACCCATTTAGATGAAATTTGGTATAGAGATAGTTAGAGTCCTAGGGAAGGAAATAGAATATTTTTTATTTCGGAAATCATCCCCTAAGCGGGTGAAATGGGGGTGAAAATTTGGATGAACTCATTTAGATGAAATTTAGTTTAGAGATAGTTTAAGTCCTGGGAAAGGGCATAGGATAATTTCAATTCCGGAAATCACCCCCTAAGGGAGTGAAATGGAGGATGAAACTTTTGATGGAACCCGTTTAGATGAAATTTGGTATTGAGATAGTTTAAGTCTCGGAGAATGAAAGCGGATAGTTTTTATCCTGAAAATAGTTCCCAAGGTAATGAAATAGGGGGTGAAAATTTGGATAAAACCCATTTAGATGAAATTTGGTATAGAGATAGTAAGAGTCCCAGGGAAGATGCATAGTTTTTATCCCGAAAATCAATTCCTGAGGGGGTTCTTAAAACTTTGTAGAAACATTACTTTTTTGAGTACAAACAAAGTGCTTTCAGCGTTTTGGAAAATTCCACCCCTAAGAGGGTTAAAAAGGGCTGCAAAGTTTATATGGGGAAACTCTTTTTGGGATAGGAGCTTAAAAGTTTGTAGGACGATTAGTTATTGAAATACAAAAAAAAGGATATTCAGCGTTTTAGTAAATTCCACTCCTAAGGGGGTTGAAAGTGGGTGCAACATTTGTGTGGAGGAAACATTTTTTTAGCCGATTTACAATTTTGTAGAATGCTTACTAATTAAAAATAAAATTAAATACTTTCAGCATTTTATAAACTTCGATCTTTAGGGGTTTATAAGAACGTTTGAATGAAGAAAATATTTTTTTAGCGAGGGACTTAAAACTTTGTTGAAAGATTACTTATTACAATAAAAATCAAGTACTTTTAGCGTTTTGGAAAATTCGACCCCTAATGAGAATAAAAAGGGGTGCAAGGTTCGTATGGGAAACCCATTTTTTGAGATAGAGACTTGATATTTTGTAGAAAAAATACTTATAACAATAAAAAAACTTAGTGTTTTCTTTTCAATTTTTCCCCGAAAAGCGTTAATTCAAAGGTTCAAAGTTTGTATGCAGACTATCAGAGCAAGAAAATTTTTAAGTATGAGAATTGTAACTTCGATCTTAGTATGTTTGTTAAAAGACTACAAAACTCATTCCAGCGTTTTTTGAAATTCATCCCCTAAAAGGTATTATAAGGGTGTTCAAAGTTTGTATGGAGAGCAAAACATTTTTAAAGTAAGGGATTTGTAACTCCAGTTTTAGACTGTTTACTACAAGACTACAGAGCTAATTTCAATGATTTTAAAAATTTATTCCTTAAACAAACATTTAGACGATAACATGTTCTACGCGGACGAAGTCGCGGGCAACAGCTAGTAATTTATAATAGCAGATTTTTTCTTTGTATTGGATATATTCAATTAAATAGTTACCTAGAAACAAAATCCAACGAAATTTCAGATATCAAAAAAATTATAACTTAACTAGCTTCAGAAAACTCAGTAAAAATATTAATAAATGGTTTTATATTTATTTTGGTTCATTTATATTTGCTCTATAATATTCAAGATAAAAAATAATAGAAAAACAATTCATCCTTTATTTAAATCTATATAAATACTTCCGGATGGATAGTTTGTTGGATTCTTGAATAAAGCATCTTAGAATAATGTTTTAAAAATGAAAGTAAGAAAAAACGATATTATAAATTAATGTTTTTCAAAACCGTATTTTGCCTGGAGTATTGCCTCCCTTGTTATCGTCATGCGACTGCACCCGCGCGCAAAGTTTCAGTTAATCATTAATGTCATTTTCGGTATAAAAATTTATTGCTGACTGTACTTTTTGCACACTCGTCATTGTCATGTCACCAACTACTCATTGATTGGATTCTACTGAGCCCAAACATGACGGGTCTATCTTGTGTTTGAGGAGTTTCTATGGCCACCTTCCGTCTCCATCATTTGAGCAACTGTATGGTACCATAGTGTTGCATTACCATCCGATTTATATCATCATAATCAAGCGACATACGTAATTGTACAATATTTCAACTCGATTGGACTTCGGGAAATTGGTCAAAGACTTGCAAGATTTGACCCGCACGTACAGTCGGCCTAAAATGTGGTCTACCACCCTAAACGCGGTGCGGCGCGGTATTCTGTGCGGACCTTTTCATATTAGCTCAAACATTACAACCGGTACCGCCTCCGTACCGCGCCGCACCGCACATTTCAGTGCGTTTAGGCCTTAAGATCGAGGTTCATTTGAACGTCATGAAACAACAAGGTTGATTTCCACTTGCAATAATATTATGACAGTAACCTTAGCGACAATCAGATCTCACAGAAACTGGTAGACCGCTTTCCTGGCCGACCGTATCACCGAACGAACTAACAAGTCAAGTTAACGACCGCTTTAGCCTAGTTGTGGTAGTGACCCTGCCTACGTAGCAAGAGGTCCTGGGTTCGAATCCCGGCAAGGGCATTTATTTGTGTGATGAGCACGAATATTTGTTCCTGAGTCATGGATGTTTTCTATGTATTTAAGTATGTATTTCTCTATATAAGTATCTATATCGTCGACTATTACCCATAGTACAAGCTTTGCTTAGTTTGGGACTAGGTTGATTTGTGTAAGATTGTCCGCAAAATATTTATTTATTTTAATATAAACGTTGTGATAATGAGGTAATTTGGTCAGATACCCATCCTGGTGATCGGCACCAAGTTCGACCTGGCGGAGGAGTCGCAGCGGCGCGGCCAGTACCGCCGTCTCGGCAGCAGCATCGCCGAGCAGTGCGGCGCCGACGAGCTGTTCCTCAACTGCCACCAAGCCAGGTCACATCAGTTTTGCCTACCATTTAGCCTGCTCGGTGCCTACGCCTACGAAGCGGCAATGTACGGCCACTATGTTAAAATTACGTGGCCGCGGATTATTGGGCCCTACATTGACCGGACCCTACGAGGGGTCCCGGGTTCGATTCCTGGTAAATCGTTCAGTCCACGAAGAAGCACAAATCAAATCTATGGAAGTTGCCCCTTGTAAAGGTCTCAAACGCCCTAAATGCATCCGAATCCTGACTTATTTTTGTTTTGTGACGACTTCCGATATTTGGCTTCCGAGTCTTGGATGTTTTCTACTTAATGTAGGTAGTTATTTATAAAACTTGCAAATTTTTTTATATAGAAACAAACGGTCTTAAATTACAAGGTAATTAGTAATTAGCTAGAAGCTATACAATAACAATTATTACTAGAACTATACACATACATCAACAGTTTAAAATGTTTTTTTACGTCACCCCAGGCCGTAAGTTGTATTTACCGCCCACTACTTGGGCAGAACATCCTAGTTCCTGGCCAGGGAGAGACGTAAAACTGTATACTTACCACGGGCGGCAATAAAGAAACCCCTTGCCTTCGGATTGGGCGTCAAATACCTGCGATCTGAGACATTCTTTGTTTCACCGCCCTAGGAAACTAATGTACTATATAATTTTTATTAACTACACATAACTAAATCACAATAACCGTTATCATTATAAACATTACAGTTATATTCTTACACAGTATAAAGAAACTTTTTTTTAAGTTTGACCGTAATCCCATTTATCTATGTTTTACTGTATTAGACAAGACTAATGGTTAATTAATGGTTGCTTTAGATACATTTTAGCACGATGGATCACATACAAACATTAGAACAAATTATAGAAAAGCATCGAGAGTTTAATAGACCTCTGTATGTGGCCTTCGTAGACTATAGCAAAGCCTTCGATAGCATCAGCCACTGTTCAATCTGGAATGCACTACAGCGCTTTAATGTCGACCAAAAATATATTAACATCTTAAAATATATATATGCAAACTGTAAGAGTAAGGTAAAACTAGAAAGCAGAGGCGAAGAAATAAACATAGAAAGAGGAGTCAGGCAGGGGGACCCTTTGTCGCCGAAGCTCTTCATCGCAGTACTCGAAAACATATTTGGTAATTTAAACTGGGCAAAGAAAGGATTGCAAGTCAACGGATGCTACTTAAACCATCTAAGATTCGCTGACGACATAGCTATAATTGCTGAAACCGCTCGAGACATGGAAGAATTGATGAAGTCACTTGACGATGAAAGCTCTAAAATCGGCCTAGAAATGAACATAAATAAAACTAAGCTGATGACTAATAGTGATATTAGGCCTATTGCGATAAAAGGAAACACCATAGAGTACGTAAGAAATTATGTCTACTTAGGGAAACGGCTGTCATTTAATAACTCCAGCAATGAAGAAGAACTAACAAGGAGAATCAGTGCAACATGGAATAAATTTTGGTCCCTGAAAGAAATTCTAAAGGGGAATTATAATCTTCATCTGAAAAAAATTGTGTTCGATACATGTCTCCTACCTTGCTTACTGTATGGCTGCCAAACTTGGGTATTTACAAAAAAGATAAAAGAAAAAATTAAATGTACTCAAACAGCAATGGAAAGGAGTATGTTGAAGATTAGGAAAATACATAAAGTGAGAAGGGAAAATATCCGACAGAAGACAAAACTCACAGACGCTCTCAAGCAGGCACTGAATTTAAAGTGGAAATGGGGTGGACATATCTCACGATATACAGACAAAAGATGGACCATAGAGAGTACACGATGGAAAGGCCCACCGGGGAAAAGAAATGTTGGTAGACCAATAAGACGGTGGGCTGATGACATTATACAAGAAGCAGGAAAAGATTGGATTGAACTAGGCAAGGACAGGGAATCATGGAAAAAGATGGAGGAGGCCTTTACCCAAAAAGGGGTCCATATTTCAATTAAAGAAAACTAACCATACTAACAATAATATAAAATAACTAACTAACAACTTACTAATACCATTTGAAATGTACCTACCTTAGAAATATGGAATAAAATGGCTTTATTATTATTATTATTATTAGATACATTATAACTATGAAATGAATGACAATTAAATTATATAATATTTTTTTCACTTCTCATGCTCTAAAAGTTCGTCTTTATGTCGTGCGTAGGCGACATAAAGTCGCTTTTTATGCTCTAGAGCATAAAGTAAAATCTTCGTCGAAGACCAAGGCAATCGCTGCAACAGCCACACGAACATCTTTAACTTCATACAACAACCTCTTTATTTTATTTCGTTTCGTTCGTATTCTAAGACCAAGGCAAAGATACCAACAGCCAAAGTACACAATAAAACTTCATGAAATAAACTTATAATTTGTATTTCGTCTCATTTATTATTTTTTATATTTGTTTATTTTTCAATTTAGTAGATCAGTATAGTATTTAAATATTTCTCATTGCTCTAATGTAACTTTCAATTTTAATTAAATTAGCATTTACTATATTTACGTGTTGCTGTTTCATTTCCTCGCAATCGAAGTGAAAAGTAGAGTGTACAACTCGTCCATAAAACCCATTTTACACTCGACTTTATATCTATCCTCGCTCGCAAGCTCGCTCGGATGGATAAACGTCTCGAGTAAAATGGTGCGTTTTATGCACTTGTTGTACAATCTACTATTAAATTAACGTAGGTACTTATAATTTAATTACAGATCACTCGGGCCCGGGACGAGCAACTCCGTTAAATTAACACGATTTTTCGACAAGGTTAGTAAAGAATGTGTTTACTCCCAAATTTAATTATATGAAATAATTTAACGATCTAAAGACATATAGAAATAATAATGCCTCCGGGGACGAGCGGTGAGGCATTTATTCGACTTTTTTACATTTCCATAAAAAAAAGTATGACAATGAATAGTATTATTATTTGTATGTTTTTTTCCATATCTCGGGACCATGGGATCCCGGACTTTTGGAAGGCATGCGTGGGGCCGAAGCCAACAGCGCAGAGGCCCTTTAAAACAAAAATAATCTAAAACGAGGGATACACATGGCGGGTACCATCTCCGACCGCACAACATGATACAACCGGTGATGGTCCCCGCCAGGTGCAAAGACTATTGCAGTGCAGCACTGTGACTGCGATGGAAACTAAGGTCATGGGTTATTGGGTTGAATGGTGGGTGGACTGGAACATGGGTTATGGGAGGAGACTAGCGGACACCTGCCGTGACAATCAGTCTCAAAATTGTAAAAAGGCAGGCGGTGACTCGCCGGCTCGCTAAGTGGGCCCCACAAAACAGCACGCACAGTGCGACCATGGAGCAACACGTCTGAGCGGCTGTGAGGTTGTCGAGAGGTGAGTCTGCGGTGCGCCAGATCCCGGTAATCCGTTCAAGGGCCGCCGGCGTTATGACATTTTACACTTCCAACCTGGAGCATAGGTTCCGCTCTTGCGACTCCACTCTGGCCGGCCGGTTAAGGCAAGCACAGAGGCGAGGGCCAGATCACTCGGGCCCTCTGGAGGTTAGGGGTCCGCGGTGTCGCCACTCATCGTCAGCTCGCCACAAGCTGCCCCCGCGGATTTATTATTATTATTATTATTACACGCCCGACTTCCACTCTCATTTCTAGCGTCTCTTTCTGTCAGAATCTTGTAAGTTCACATACATTAGTTTATCATGACCTCATGAGCAACGGCCGCTAGTCCCTCATCGTTGCGCACCGTAGATAGAGGATTTAAATATTTAATACATGGGGTCCTAGCGAATGCCCAATAGGGATAGAGGTGAATTAACCTGACTAAATTGAGAAGGATCAGAAGACTAATACATCCTCGACATCTCGTGTCTATATACTTTAGTCGTATTATCCGTCGACATCAGTTACAGTACAATATTTTGACAGCTGAAAAACAAGCTGGTGACAAACAAAAAAGCCTATACGCGCTGAGGGACAGGAGATTTGACATTGTATCTCGTTCCCACTTGTGGTTTTGTCTATGCTTATATCTTTGTCATACGTGTGTATGTGTGCGTGAGTCCCTCTATTATATCCTTTCTCTATGTTGCGCACACAGAACAAGTAAATACTAGAGAAACTACTATACTTGAGTTACTTTTTTTTTCTATGGATGACGACCGTTAACATCTTAGGTAGATGGCTAGTTTTTACAAAATAAAATCATTTTGCAACAGTGTGTCGTTATAGGTAGATGGCTAGTTTTTACAAAATAAAATCATTTTGCAACAGTGTGTCGTTATAGGTACGTATATCAATTCATTTGTGTTGGTGTGTGTTTATGTCTGATCAAAAATACCTTCCTAGTGGGTACTTACATTATCCAAACTACCTATTGTGAAAATGTGGAGCTTCTAGGTAGCCACTTTGAAATATCGGAACAGTGGAAGCAAGAATGGGCAGAAAATCCAACGAGAGATGTCGGGGCTGTTCTAACCTCAATAAACCCCACTGTGAAGTTGCCGGGGTTCTCACTACCCAGAAGAGACTGGTGCCAGCTAAATCGACTACGGACCGGCTGTGGTCGCAGCCGAGCATACCTACATGCACCAGTGTGGATGGAGAGACTCGCCGGCGTGCGAGTGCGGCGCCGCCGAGCAGAACATCGCGCACATTATCAGTGCGTGCCCGCTCACCAAGTACAGCGGGCAACTGGAGGACTTGTTCACCAAGGAAAATGACGAGGCTATCCAATGGGTCCAGCAGATGAACATTAGATTATAAGAACGATTGAATTAGCCATACGAATAAATAAATAAATTGTGAAAATCAGCTTTCTAGGTTCAACGGTTTGGGCTGGGCGTTGATTTAAGTGAGTGAGTCTTTTTCACCTCACTAGCTCGGAAAGGCCTTTTTGTATGTTTGATATCTATTGAGAAAATAGCTTTTTATCAACATGTGAAGAAAGTAGACGTAGAACGTTAAAAGTACTATGACGTAGAACGTTAAATGTTTATTATTATTTTTTTGTATATTTCATGTGAAATATTTTTTTTTCATTTCTTTTTACTTATTTTTGCTTTTTTTTTGACTCAAAAGAATTACTTTTTTTTAACTTTTTTTTACCCTTTTTCTTATTTTCCTCGCTGTAGTGAGGTGAAAAGAGTTGTGTTATACACGGCTGAAAAGTTATTATACGTCTCGCTACGCTCAGGATTCTATTTTTGAACCACTCGCTTCGCTCGTGGTCGATCATATCATCCTTTCGCTAGCTCGTGTTTCAAATGAACACTCGCAGGTAAAATACAACCTTGTATAACAAATAACTAAGTATTACGTTTATAATATAGATTCCGTGGTTGCATTGCAGGTGATCGAGCGACGGTACTACTCGCGCAGCTCGCCGTTCCCGGAGGCGCGGCGGCTGGGCGCGCACGAGCGCATGACGCACATGACGCACATGACGCACATGACGCACGTGACGCACGTGACGCACGCGCCCGGCACGCCGACGCAGGCGCCGCGCACGCAGCAGTACCTCAGCCCGAGGTTCTACCGCATGGATTAAACGACAGTCGTTCCTGAGTGCGTCACATCGAGCGTTTGTACGGCGTATCTCGTATCGTACATGGCTTAAAGCTGTGTGTGATACATGACCGATGTGTCGCACTCACATAGAAACGCGTGGCTACAGTAAACTTAAGCGCAAGTCGGGATAGTCGTTGGTACACCTCAGTCCACGTGTCACGTAGATTTTCAATAAAGTGTAGGTGTTGAAAGGTGTAATACTGTTGCCTACGGGCAACACACTGTACATAAGCCTTCATCTAAGTATTTTCATAAGAATAGGGAATAACTTGAAGATTAGTATTTTATGCAACTGTTGTATAAGAAGGGTCTTAAAAGGCGAGTGGCGTGGGTTGCGATGCGAGCCTTGGCGAGCATCGCAATTAAAGACGCCACGAGCGTTTTTAGACCAGTACCATACTTTTTCTACGACAAATTTTAAATAAATAACAGACTACAGAATAGTTAAACTTTTCAGGCAGCAAGTTTTCTATTCGTACTTTTGCTACTCACGCAATTTCTTCTGGAGTGCAGTTATTAATTTCTATGACCATTTTAAAAGGAACGTACACTTTTGTCTTCACAAACACGAATAATCTTAATCGTTTAGGACTAATAGTTAATCATCTTTCGTCTTTTCATTTTGAACTGTATTTTGGTGGGAAATCGGAAATGTGACAGCTCTTGCTTATGGTTTGTTTTGTTTTTAATTTGTTTGCACTTGCCATCCGAACCAAACCAACACCGGACCCGGACCGAATTCGAACTGTTTATATTTATAAATAATACCAATAATTTATAAAACATGTAATTTAACACACAATAGGTGATAATTTATTATTATTGTAGTAAATAATTTATAATATACAAATGTTAAATCGTAAATAAATACTTTTATTTCGAAATATATGTTTATGAAGTTGGCACCACTGCAATATAGCGGCCGATTTAAAAAAAAAGTTAAACAGTGATTTTATGAAAAATTTATGAACCAAAAAAGTACGCTGAACAGTGCGTTTTTGGGCCATAGAGCATAGAGTTTTTCGACGACTTATTAGTGGTGTCATTGTATTTGAGCTACAGCCTATATAAATGACAGATAACGGTACAGGAGTAGAAAAAACAATATATGATACACTTACCTCAACGTTTTTTACAGTAACAGACACAAAAACACCAATTAGTATTTTTTATAGATTAATTCACAAACACGTGCTTTTCAAATTTCTCCGAAACACTATACATATTGGCGAGGTTTAACAAGTAACACCATCTAGTTGAAAATTGTTGAAACGTCTAGTCTATGCATCGGTGTGTTGACGACAAGCTACGGTGCATTGCGTTTAAAAAAATTTTTTTCATCCCACCTGCTCGTAAAAGGTGTATTATAGGCAGGACGTGTATATAGCAGCTACAGCCGATTTACCTCCCGCGGGAGTTATGGATTTTTATATCTCCCCAGGGAGTTATGAACTCGTGTGTGATCTGATTGGTTAAAGCAAATCTAGGTGGCCGCGCGCTACAAGAATTCTGCTCTGTGATTGATTGAAATAAAAATCTAGTAGGCCAGCAATGCGCTGCAAGAATACTGTTCTGTGATTAGTTGAAATATTGAAGCTGCGCGCTCCACTCGCACTGATCTGGAAGTGAAGTTGTCAATTTCGTCAATTTTTGATTGGTGGTATGAAACATACTCGTAGATTTTTCTGTCTTTTGTAGTTATTTATTTCCTCGCAAATGTGATGAAAAACATTGTGTATAACACGGGCGTAAGAATATTGCAAACTCTAGTCATCAAAAGCCCTCCGCCTCCGGCGTCGGGCTTCTGATAGACTATCGTTTGCAATATTCCACTTACGCCCCTCGTTAAACAATGTACTATTAAAATTGAGGAAGGCTAAAGAGTGTGTTGCCCGTAGGCAACAGTATGATACAGAGGGTTAAGATACTCTAGTTGAGATACCTTGATTCTCCAATTTGGTTCCGCTTTCGTTGGAAGAATCAAGTAATTGTTACCTATTGTTAATGTTATGAATTATTAAAGTTGATGAGCATTCCAATGTTGATTTTGTGTTATTACCACCTTACAGAGGACCGCAGCTAGTGGTGACTTACTTTGTGAGTTTTTAGTGTCGTGTTCCATGGTGGTGAGCCAGTGCTCCCGGGTATGGCTGTGTTGAGTGGGACTAGGGATTGTAACCGGTTTTTTTTGTATGGGTACGTAACCGTTCTTTTTTCGTTCTTTTCTAATTGGGCAATCTAATAATACGCACTCGCTGCCTGAAATAACTGAGTCCTACATATGAAGTATACAATAGTTCGAGATATGTGGTTATTTCGAGGTTTTTGCAAAAAACCGGTTACAATCCCTGAGTGGCACTTAGGCTAAAGCTAGGTTTAGACGAAGTGCTGGCTCACTGGCTTGAAAAATAGGGCGGCGCTATATTCCCCCTAGTGTTGGCAGCCAGTGCTTTACATACAATAACAAGCCAGCACTGGCTTCGGGTAAAATAAATAAAATAAAATAATAGTACATTACTGCAGACGCCGGGAAAGAAGGGCTTGCCGGGTGAGTAGGATAGTGATACGAAGCCGGCACGCCCTTTTCACGGTCAGGCATGTATAGTGCTTTTCTCAAACATGCAATGAAATAAATAAATAAAAACTCCTCAAATCAAACTAATTATCATGGCTGAATGACGTCAAGCTGTGCCCCACAAGCAGTGGAATGAAAATTAAAAAAAAATACTTCCCGGCCTAGGCCTTCAATTTCGTATGAAATTCCTTTACAGTTCTCTCGAGTTGATCCGCCCGAAACGAGATACTTCGAAGCCTGATATAACCCATACGCAATGACGGCATTTCATTGCATGTTTGAGAAAAAAACATTTATTCAGACTTCATAGGTATTTTGTTAGTAACAATCAGCAGGGGCTATGTATAAACTGGCCTTAAGAGCAGGGGCGGCTCACTCTGCGATTTCGTCGCGCTGCTACAAGTAGTACCTACATGCGGGTTTACTTAGTTGGCCTGTTAGTGGTTGCCGCGCGCTGCTACGGAACGCATGAGATCGAGTTTAACGTCATTGGCTTATCAATTCGCTTCGTTAATGCATTATTTAACGTTTTCTGTCGACAAGAACTTTTAAAATGAATTCTAGCTAAGAAACGCGAACATTCGCTTGCTCCTAGACCGCAATGGACGAAGTAGGTACAGTCAAGGTCACCAATATGTATACACCACAAAGTCTCAAAAATATGTACACAGACCTTGTTTCTGCAGCAATAAGGTAGTATACATATTTTTCTACTCGTCGACTTTAATCTTAACTAAGATCACATACTTTTTAATCCTGGAGCTCCACGAGCTCATCACGGAGCTCGTATAGTTTCATAAGATAACTCTTTTTTTTCATTACAATAAAAATTATAAACGTATTATGTGAAGTTTTATTTTAAGGTCTAGTTGTACACAAAATGCTGGTAAGGCAAGTAAATGTGAAAAGTCTCAGAAGGCATTTAAATCTCCGTTAACAAATGTTAATGTGCAGGGGACCGATTTTTGACTTTCGAGCGCTCGAAAATTAAATAAAAGTAAATACGATTCTAGTGTCAAAATTGCTGGCACTTACTTTCTTACCGATTGAATTAAATACTAGTGGTGGATACCACTCGTTTTTAAATTTTCTATGTCTATTTCAAAATAGAATTCCATCATTTATGACCGTTTTCGAGTGAAAGAGTCGAGCGCTCGAAAGTCAAAAATTGGTCCCCAGTTACGTTTGTGAATTCGATTATTTAAAGACTTTTACTTTGTATGTTACAGATGATTGTTCTCACGAAGGTGGATTGTGAATATATATATGCACATGCACATTGTTGTGTGCTCGGGCAATATAAAATCTCTCTCGAGATTACGCGCCTAGAAACCATGTACATGTGCACTAGGTACTACCCCACAACGAATGTACGATCTCCACCGACCGGGCGACTCCGGGGCACACATTGTAAGTGCCAATGGAAATTCAAGCATCTCTGCTGTAGTTAAGTTCCATATTTGCACGGTATTTACGCAGCTTGCCACCTGCGCGCGCGAGTAGTGGAATTTGACTACAGCAGACACGCTTTAATTTCCTTTGGCACTTACAATGTGCGCCTTGGAGTCACCCGGTCGGTGGAGATCGTACATCAGTAAGACCAACCCGCGTTCGTGAGATAAACAACTGTACCTACTAGTAACCTACTAACAGCCAACGGCTATTCTACAGTTGGTACAGAGTGATTTTATTTTGTTGGGCCTTCTTACGCAATGTTGCTTTAAGCCTTTCTTCTTCAATTTCCTTTGATATATTACGAGAACAACAGTCGTAGTTTTGATGTAGGCCCTACGTCGCAAATGTAAATTGGCCCTACAGCCGTAAACTGTGGTTGGCCCAACATAGTTGTCGTAGTAATGTTGCCGTGGCCCTACGTTGCAAATGTAAATTGGCCCTACAGTCGTAAACTGTGGTTGACCCAACATAGTTGTCGTAGTAATGTTGCTGTAGGCCCTACGTTGCAAATAAATGTAAATTGGCCCTACAGCCGGAATCGGTGCTTGGGCCAACATAGTCATCATAGTAGGCCCAATGTTGGGAGACATCGTTGGCTTTACCGAGAACAGGTGTTTCACTCGCAACGGTTGACCAACCTTTCGGTGATCAATGGCCCAACGAAATGCCAACTTAAAATGCTACTAGGGACATGACTCCTGCGTTTATTGAGTCCAGGGTAACGCAGTGCATCATTCACTGCGAACTACAGAATGAAAACAAGATTGCGGTAGGTACTAAGATGTGTTGAAACGTCACATGAAGAGGGCCAACTTAGATCCATCCACCTGGGAGGCATTAGCTGATGGCCGATCAGAATGGAGGCAAACTGTGATCACACGCGAGAACGATTTTGAAGCTCGACGCTAAGACCACCAACGGCCATACGATATAATAAAATAAAAATAAAAAATAAAATAAAATAAATATAAATATTTGCGGACATTCTTACAAAAATCGACCTAGTCCCAAACTAAGCAAAGCTTGTACTATGGGTACTAGACGAAGATACGTATATAGAGAAATAAATACTTAAATACATAGAAAACATCCATGACTCAGGAAAAAATATTCGTGCTCATCACACAAATAAATGCCCTTACCGGGATTCGAACCCAGGACCTCTTGCTTCGTAGGCAGGGTCACTACCAACTAGGCTAAAGCGGTCGTCAATAATGATATAACCATGTCAGAGGGGTGGTGCGGCACATTTGCCGCAAAAATTGTCTACCTATGTCAGTCACCTCAGGGCACTCGCGACGCTTTCAGCAGTCTCTGCGGCCGAATAAAGCTAAAAGATGATGATTCATATTACTCCTTCACCTTGACCGTCGCCTAAACTTTCATAGGCATATCAAAGTTGTCCGAGACAGAGCCGCCTTCATAACAAGCAGGCATAAAGTTTTATTTGACAAAACATCCAAAATGTCACTGCGAAATAAGCTAACCTTAGCTATACAAGGCCTGCATCCGTCCAATCTTCACTTATAGACCAATCAAATTAGCTTACCCTGGACATAATTCGTAAACTCGTTGTTTTTATTGTTTTATCGGATTTTACTATTCAGTATCAAATATTAATGAAATATATTAAGTAAAAAATCCGCGATCGTAACCGTAGTTAAAAAAAACACGAGTTAACGTACACTACCTAACTTTTTCCTAAAAGTAAAAAAGGTAACCAAGTACCTTGTTAGTATAACTTTGAGGTGCATTCAAATTCGATCACTTAATAGCAAAATTAAACTGAAATCAAATTCGCATATACGTTTTTTTTCACAGTTTTCCTCTGATCTCATTATCTAGACAAGCCAAAATGGTAACTATGATGTTTTTATCTGTTTAAGCTATATTGTGTCTTTTTAAACATTTAAGACAATATTTAAACATTTATTTGTAACGTTTTAATAATAATGTATTTCTCAGTAATTATAAATAGTAACTATGATTTTTTTGTTTACTAATAGCCTTTTGTGAACGATAATCATGATTTCATCAAAATCAAGCATGTTAATTTCACGCTTAAGAAATTGAAAATTTAATTGAAAATACTCGCGACCTTTTCGTGGAGCCAGATGCATGCGGTGGGTGCGAGGCGGGGAGAGAGTGGGGCGCCAGCGGGCGAGCGCACGGCGAACCCGTCTTAACGAGTTTATTTCAATTACGTGTTTTGCACCGACCGCGCCGTGTACAAATAAAACAAATATAACGGAATATCCTAATTGTAGGATTTTTAGCTCTAATGAAAAAATCACAGTTTGTCCCTTACGCCCTTTGAAAACTCTGGTCCAAAGGGCGTAAGGAACGATTGATTTGCTTTTATCATCGAAAACATAAGTAAACTCTTAACTGTTAAGTAAATGAAAGAGATGATGTCATGATCGTGGTTAGCATAAAAAAAACCGGTCAAGTGTTCCGGACCACCCCGTACAATAGAAACAGGTCCACTATAAACTGACACTCACTAAGTATGTATTTACATACTTAGTGCGTGTCAGTTTATACTGGACAATAAATTTTCAGTGATGTAACTAAAAATTTACGGTTTTCGCAATTTTTCCTTTATTTGTGCTATAAATACTTCGTACCAAATTTCAAGATTGAGAGTTCACGGGATATGGGCATGGGCATTTCGTCCCTTACGCCCTTTGAGCCTACGGTAGTCGATATCCTTATTGGCAAAATTGAGCCGACAGGCCAGAACGCCAAAAAAAAGAGAAGATATGCTTATTGTCACCCACCCAGAGATGGGATAAATTTATTCGAATACGAATAACGTTTAATAAGAATAAATAGGATTATTTGCGAATGACGAATAAATATTTCGAATAATTATTCGCCAATATTTATTCGCGAATAACTTCTTCATTCGCATAATCATTCGTAATGCTTTTCGGGAATAATATTTTGAACGAATATTGTAGGAATGCTTTTTAATGGAATATATCTCAAAAACGTAATAATTTCCTACAGACAGAACAGAGATACCAAGTTTCTAAATTTGTTAGAAAAAGGTTACCGCTTCATCAAGGGTACCAATTAACATCGCCGTGCATGGTGAAACGGATATTAATTGTAATTATTTCACCTGTTTTATTTTTACTATTTCGGCTTTACCACGGGTGAAAAAAAAAACCGGTCAAGTGCGAGTCAGACTCGCGCACCGAGGGTTCCGGAATACCCCGTACAATAAAACCAAGTCCACTATAAACTGACACTCATTAAGTATGTATTCACATACTTAGTACGTGTCAGTATATACTGGACATACAATTTTCAGTTATGTAACTAAAAATTTACGGTTTTTGCTATTTTTCCTTTATATGTGCTATAGGGCGTTGCTTCGCACCAAATTTCAAGTTTCTGAGTGCACGGGAAGTAGGTTTTGATTCCCTTGCGGGTTTCGAAAACTTGCAGAAATTTGCGGCATAAACGGCTGTATCTTTTGATTGCGTTGGCTTAGAAGTTTGATTTTTTCACAGCTCCAAAAGACAGTAAATCTGAGTATTTGATATAAATTTCAGCTTAATTCATTTATCTGTCACTGCTAATTATTACATTAAATAAAAAAAAATATTTGTATACTGCAACAAATATTTTTTACAAGATGTTACATATAAATACAGTTCCAGCATAACCCTGTTAGGGCACAGCAACATTAATATAAAAAATATTAATTCTAAAATAATGTATGCACACACTATGCACAGGAATTCAAACTTTTAATGATTGATACCTTCAAGCGTTCCTGAGAAAAAGGGTATTGACAGACGGACGGACGGACAACAAAGTGATCCTATAAGGGTTCCGTTTTTCTATTTCGAGGCACGGAACCCTAAAAACACACAGATCAGAATATAACATGATTATGATTAAGTACATACAATGTACAATTACAGGTATATAGTTGAACAATCTTACATGCGTAATCGCCTCTAATAACATAACATTGATTCAATTACAGACAGTGGCTGTCCATAAATTACGTTATTCCAAAACAGGGGGGGGGGGGTCTATTGGATGACGGTAGTCATTTTATGAGGCGGGTAGTGTCCATTTAGGAATTAACAGGATGATGATAGGAGGGGGGGTCAAGAATTGACAAAAAACAACCGGCCAAGTCCTGAGTCATGGATGTTTTCTGTGTATTTAGGTATTTATTTATCTATATAAGTATGTTTATCGTTCGTCTAGTACCCATAATACAAGCTTTGCTTAGTTTGGGACTAAGCCGATTTGTGTGAGATTGTAAAAGAAAAAAAAACTGGTTTTTAGTATTTGTTGTTATAGCGGCAACAGAAATACATCATCTGTGAAAATTTCAGCTGTCAAACTATCACTGTTGTTGAGACACAGCCTGGTGACAGACGGACAGACAGACAGACTGACAGACTGACAGACAGACAGACAGACGGACAGCGGAGTCTTAGTAATAGTGTCCCGTTTTACTCCTTGAGTACGGAACCCTAACAAAACAATGGTTCAGTTTCAATTGTTTTCTCGAGTTGTTGAGTTGCCGCTGAAGATGGAATTGTCCCGTAAAAATTTATTACGACTTTCAAAGTGGATGAACACAAAAACAATGTGGAGACCGGATGATTGCTGCTTTTAGTAATGAAACACCTTCAAAGACGACAATATACAGGTGGTATTCAGAATTTCAACGTGGCCGAGTATCCCTCACGGACGACGCGCGTGAAGGTCGACCAAAATCGGCAGTTACGCAAGAAAACGTCCACATTGTGAGTCAGCTGATAAAAGAAGACAGGTATGTGACATATCGGGAAATTCAGGAGTCTTTGGGGATTGGAATGAGTCAGATACAAGTTATTTTACAGGAAGAACTAGGCGTGCGAAAGTTGTTTTCCCGTTGGATCCCGCACTTATTGTCTGACGAGCAGAAAACGACTCGTGTCAATTGGTGCCGCAAAACATTGAATAAATTCAACGGAGGAAGCTCACATGCAGTTTTTAGGGTCGTATCAGGTGACGAGTCGTGGATATACGCATATGAGCCTGAAACTAAAAACCAATCTCGAGTATGGGGTAACGAAGACGAGCTTCAAGCCAACAAAAGTTATTCGCTCTCGCAGCAAGGCCAAGAAGATGGTGGCTATGTTTGTCTCCGAATCGGGTCACGTGGCTACTGTTCCACTTGAAGATCGTAGAACGGTCAAAGCCGATTGGTATACAAGTATTGGTTTGCCGAGTGTCTTTGCTGAACTTAGGAAAAAAGGCCTAGTCGCCGCATCATCCTTCACCACGACAATGCCAGCCCTCACACCGCTCGTAAAACAAATGAGTACCTGGAAGGTGAAAAAGTCGAACTACTGGACCATCCTCCATACAGCCCTGACCTAAGTCCCAACGATTTTTTCACATTTCCCAAAATCAAGGATAAGTTGCGTGGTGGGCGCGGTGTTTCAGACACCGGCAGAAGCAGTGGAGGCTTTTAAAATGGCCATTTTGTCGACTCTTTTTCAGCGTTCAATAAGTGTTTTAACGACTGGTTTGAACGCATGGAAAAGTGCATAAAATATAAAAGAGAATACTTTGAAAAACAATAAAAATACTTAAATCAATGTTACTGCATATTTTTTTTTATTCCCGAAACTTGTGCAGGACGGCATAGAATAAACCCGCTATAAAACATAAATTGTCAGTCGCGACCTAACTTGTAATAATCTAGCTTATAAACCTTCTTAGAACATAGGCATTGCGCTACTATTGCCTTATGTCATCGGCACCTGAAATAAAGAATAATAGGCCTCACATTTCATTCCTACATAGTAAAAAAGGGTAATATACCGCTGGTTTCCTAAATAACGAGTGGATAACACTAAGTTTCCACTAAGAAATATAGACAGACTAAAGGAACCTAGAGATCCTACTCGCGCGCCAGTCAGGCAACGACTGATGGGCGAGCGAGGGGGGAAACCCGGTATTTATACCTCAGGTGGGGAACGAGGTACGTATATACGGGCGGACACGGAATCCCCGCGTTTCAGATGCATTTTGACGCCGAACGAGCGGGATCTCGTGTAATAATGTATTATAAATAGCATAGAAATAGGTATAAGCACTGTAAATAATGTATTAGAGTAAGATTGAACTGTAATAAATGAACATGTCATTTCGCGCCAAAATTTCCCGCGCAAATCGCTTTCCCGCCAAATATACGGGGCGAAGGGGCGTCCGGCCGAGGTAACTTAATAGTATAAATTGGGCGGCCAGACCCCATGAAATTCAGTACCTACAGTAGCAGCGAAGTGACATTACTTGAAAAAGTAAACAAGCCTTTCAATTCAGAACCCCGACCCGACCAAGTTCCTGCTAAGCCGTAACGACCAACGCCGAAGGTGCAGGATTTCCCTTCAAATTCTACTCAGCCCAGAGCCAGTCATAGGTGCGTCTCGCACAAAACTTTCAGTTTGACCCTCGTAGTGACCCTGCCTGCGTAGCCGGAGGTCCCGGGTTCGAATCCCGGTAAGGGCATTTATTTGTGTGATGAGCACAAATATGTGCTCCTGAGTCATGGATGTTTTCTATGTATTTATTTATCTATATAAGTATGTTTATCGTCGTCTAGTACCCATAGTAGTTTGCTTAGTTTGGGACTAGATCGATTTGTGTAAGAATGTATAAGAAAAAAAAAGAAAATAAAAAATCTGTTTTTTAGTATTTGTTGTTATAGCCGCAACAGAAATACATCACCTGTGAAAATTTCAACTGTCTACCTATCACGGTTCGTGAGATACAGCCTGGTGACAGACGGACAGACAGACAGACAGACAGACGGACAGCGGAATCTTAGTAATAGGGTCCCGTTTTACTCTTTGAGTACGGAACCCTAAAAACGACGACGTAATATATGGACAAGCCCACACACATGACATATTGAAACAAACCTGTTAAATGCCCCATGAAGTGACTCATTTAACTCACAAAAATATTGTTAATTAGTAGAAAAGGGTATTAATACTTGAAAATAGGTACACTTGTAGTAATCGTGTTAAATTCGTGTACGTGTTACAACGAGCAACCGCATCCTTAAATATTATTCGTGGATTTATTGGAATGAAATGAGAATAAATCATTCGTCATTCGAAAGTGTAGACGAATAAATTATTCGCGAATAAATGTTTATTCGAATAAGAATCATTCCAATAATGCCCCTTTCTGCACCCACATAAGTAACATATTTTATTTAAATAATTCTATACAGAAGACTGAGTGCTTATAAATAGGTAATCGACATTCCACGACAATTATGTCTCATGCTGAACAACTTAGTTATTATCGATCTAATGAACACAATATTTCAATAAATCTCCACCCTAGCCGAACCGTGGTAAACGCCACGTTCGTGTTTATAAATGTTTGACAATCATTGACCTATCCATAAATCCATAATAAATGAAGGCCGAAACGCATTGACAGCGGTGGCGAAGCGGCGGCGCGGCGCAGTGTGGAGGTGGTACCGGCTGTAATGTTCGATCTAATACGAATGGGTCCGCACAGAATACCGGCCGGGAAAAAAGCGTTCGGATCCTTTCATATTAGCTCGAACATTACAAGTACCGCCTCCGCGCCACCCCGCGCCGCTTCGCCACCGCTGTCAGTGCGTTTCGGCCTTGAATGCCTGCGACTCGCGACAGCACGGTCGGTAGTTGAGGCGCAAAGCAATGACGGCCTTATTCTGCAAGAGATAAGGTTCATATTAAAACTTAAGTACGAAAAAATATGAATTAATTAATAATCGTGGATATTTTTTGTTTAATTTGTTTCTTATAGTACTAATAATATGTTGACCGCATAAATCAAACACTTTCCAAGTAGTTATGTATTTTCGTTTTCCAAAAACTACCAATATTTGTGATTTTAGAAATCCGCAAAGAGAATCTGTTTAATTTTTAATAATTTATCAACACACATAATATACTATTCAGAATAATTTGTTAAATTGCAGTTATCTATAATTTCTGGTAAGATAAGCCAGAAAATGTGTAACTTACTGAACTTTCTTTATTATTGATAGTCCCGGTTGATTAATTAGATTAATTTTGATTTCTTTAACTGGAATGCAAGCGTTATATCATAATAGAGGCACTTTTACAAAGTTACATATTATGCTGCACTTATGAAATCAGAATTTGTTAAAAATTTAGATTTTTGGTTTTTTTACAATGACGCGGAACCCTAAAATGTTTAATTATTTTTATTTTAACTATAACTAACAATACTTTACATCATAGAAAAAGAAAATTACAGTTATCGAATTATGTCCGGGTTTAGCTAATTTGATTGGTCTATTATTCTTCTTCTGTTTTTGCACATGCTTCCAAGCCAAAATTAAAATCCCTGCAGGTAATTCAAAACAAATTGTTACAGTGAGACTTTCCTAAAAGACGATGAAGTAGAAGTATTACAAATAGAAGGATACAAAAACGTTGCACATTTTTGCCGCAAACTCAAAAAACGTGGCGGTGTAGCAATCTATGCAAAATACTCAGTAGAATGTCGTGAATTAGAATGGGTATCAAAAATGGCAGTGGAAAGTCACTTTGAATGCTGTGGTGCTATAATATGTGGACTTGATTACGTTATCATATGTATATATAGAACCCCAAATAGTAATTTTGACATATTCCTCGTAAATTTGGATTTTCTACTTAGTAAATTAACGACGAGGGCCAGAAATAATCATAAAAAAATATTTATTTTGGGTGATTTCAACATAAATATCCTAGAAAAGAACAGCAAAAGTGAACTGTTCCTTAACACGTTTGGATCTTACAAACTTCACCATACAATCACAGTACCCACGAGGATAACCACACATTCCCAAACTTGTATTGATAATATTTTCACGAATATAAAGCAATATCGAGTAGAAGTATTAAATGTCGGTTTGTCAGACCATACTTGTCAGATCATTACGGTTCACACTGAATTAGGTTTTAAAGAACATTACTGGTATGTGTATTGTAAAAGTCCAGATAGCTACATTGAAATATTTTTAAAATATATATCACAATTTAGTTTCTCAGAACTTTACTCTATAAAAAACCCCGATGAAGCGTATAATGCCTTTATAGATTGTTCGCACCTGACTGTACTTCCGTTCACCACGACAACACTTCACTAAAACGTTACTCACTATTACACTTCACTGTACTTTACTTTACCCGGTTGTATTACTTCTTGTTGGTTACTACTTTGAGCTTGAAGGCGACTTGACCCCATGTTTTCAGGAAAAATCTCGTTATCTAGTTTCTACTAAGGATATCGGCATCTAGCGGCAAATTCATTGACTAATTTTGATATGTACATAGTTTCTTTATATTCCGTAGGCGACATGTGGCGTATGGCCGTTATGTATTAACTAAATGCTACTAGTAACTCCATCTATTAGGTTTTCTAGCTTCTACAAATCTCAACATCCTCCGCCGCCTAGGAAGTATTCCTTGCTCTAGTTAGAAAGTCTACACAGCTTGGTTATCGATCGTTGTGTGATCCCAAAAGCTGTGCGTATGTCGTACATACGAGTCAATCCATCAGTGCCAGTGTATTTCTTCAGTACTCTAACAACTCTCCAGTTCGCTGGGGGATATCTAGGATCTTTGATTAATACCAGTTCATCAAGTTCTAAATCCTTTTGTGGTGTATTCCATTTTGGACGTACTTGTAAGCGAGAAAGGTATTCTGCTTGCGATTTCTTCCAAAAATCTCTTAGCATGCGTTGAGTCAGTTGCCATCTCGACAAGCTTGATATTGTACTCTGTTCATAACTACGATCTGGTAAGCTGATTAAGGGTTCACCGACCAGAAAGTGAGCTGGTGACAAATAATCTAAATTATCACCCAATGGAGCCAATGGGCGTGAATTAAGACACGCTTCTATCTGCGTCAGTACGGTGTACATCTCTTCAAATGTTAGTGTTGAATCTCTCATTATCCTTTTCAGGTGGTATTTTGTCGATTTTACACCGGCTTCCCATAATCCTCCAAAGTTTGGTGCTCCAGGGGGAATATATCTCCATCGAGTACCTTTGTCATCTAAACTCTTCCGTAACTCCTCTGGGACTTCGTTGCGACCTTGCTGCCACATCTTTAACAATTCTTTTTCAGCTGCAACGAATGTAGTACCATGATCACTCCAAAGCTCCTTGCAATGCCCTCGCCTGGAGACGAATCTCTTGAAAGCAGCGATAAACGCATCTGTGGTCATATCGCTGACTAATTCAAGGTGTATGGCTTTGGTAGACATACAAATAAATAGCGCAATATACGCCTTGAATGTTTTTGCTCCTCGGCCTCTACTCATTCTGCACGTGATGGGGCCAGCGAAGTCAACACCGCTTACTAAAAAGGGGCGTGAAGGCTTTACTCGAACTTCAGGTAAGTTTCCCATCAATTGAGTGCTGGTTTTGGCATTATATCTTGCACACGTAACACATTTTCTATAAAAATGTTTAATTGAAGAACCTCCTTTAATAATCCAGTATTTGCTTCTCAGATATGGTGTCATCAGATGAGGTCCTCCATGAAGAGTGTTTTTATGAGCATCATCTAACAAAACAGATAAGAGTGCGTTATCTTTTGTAATAAGTATCGGATGCTTTTGTTCCATACTCAAATCTGCGTATTTCAATCTTCCGCCTAATCTCAGAAGTCCTTTATCATCTAGATAAGGTGTGAAAGGCAGTAGGCGACTGCTTTTCTTAATTGTCTTTCCATTCTTCAGGGCATTCATCTCATCAGGGAATTCTATCTCCTGTGACATCTTCAAACATAATGTAAGTGCTTCATCTCTTTCTTCACAGGTTATATGCTTAGTAAATTCTTTTTCTTTTTTCAGAACCTTTAGCCATCTTCTACAATATGCTACTACATCCCCCAGTTTCTGCAGGGACGAGTACTTCTTCAATAAGGTAAGTTTTTCAGTGTCCAAGTCTAGAGTTGTTGTTTTACATTTTACTAACAACCTTCTCTCAAGATGTTTCAGGTATGGAGTTTACCGGTACGTTAAAGTCAGGTTGGTGTAAGAAATCTGGACCATTGAACCATAACTGATGGTGTTTGAGCTTGCTAGGGAACAGACCTCTCGAAGCTGGATCTGCTGGGTTCTCCTTTGTATTGACATATAACCAGTGAGTGTCTAAGTTGCTTCTGATATCTAACACTCTATTCTTCACATAGGGTGTCCACCTGTTCGGATCTCCTTTTAACCAGGCCAAAACTACCTTTGAATCCACTCACGCATACGTCTGTTGTAACTCTATGTTCAAAACTTTCATGACATGTTTCATCAATTTGCTCAGCAAAAATGCGCCGCATAACTCCAGGCGTGGCAGAGACAGTGGTTTGACAACTGGTGCTACCTTAGTTTTCGCCGTTATTAAAGACACTTGACATTGTGATTCATCTTTGTACACATTTCGTATGTACACTACTGCAGCATATCCTGTCTGAGATGCGTCAGAAAATCCATGTAGCTCGATCGCTGAATCTCTACTGGAACCAGTCCACCGTGGAAGTTGTATATCCGATAAGGCAGGTAAGTCATATTGGAACTGGACCCATTCTTCCTTTAGATCTGCTGGTAACTCTTCATCCCAATCTAGCTTCTCTAGCCATAACTTTTGCATGAACCTCTTGGCTGTCATGATAGCTGGTGCTAACCATCCCAACGGATCGAAAAGTGAAGCGATCTGAGCAAGTACCTTTCTCTTAGTGACAGGTTTGGCATTCTCTGCATCAATTTCCTTTTGTGTAACTTTCAGGTTGTCTTCGTCTACGTTCCAAATTATACCTAGTGTCTTAATGTGGCTCTTCCTGTTCATATCTAAGGTAGATGAGTTTTCTCTCTTTTCAGGTTGTATGGCGGACATGAATTCTTCACTATTAGAAGCCCATTTTTGTAATTCAAAGCCTCTTTTGCTCATCACTTGTTGGAGCTGCTCGTGGGCTTCTAATGCAGACTTTACATCGTCAAATCCTGTAAGTACATCGTCCATGTAGAAGTCTCTGTTAATAATTTCAGATGCTGTAGGAAATGCTTCTCTTTCTTCTTTGGCCAGCTGTTTTAAGGTTCGAATCGCTAAATATGGGGCTGATGCTGTACCAAATGTTACTGTAAGCATTCTGAAATCTTGAATTTCTTCATTTGGATCGAATTTGTACACTATTCTTTGATAGTCAGTGTCTGTTTCTCGCACTTTAATCTGACGATACATTTTGACGACGTCTGCGACGAAGCATATTTTGTGTTGTCTCCATCTCATGATGACGTCTCTTAACTCTTCCAATAGAGTTGGGCCAACTAATAATTCATCATTGAGAGATACTCCATTACTTCCTTTACAGGATGCGTCGAATACGACTCGTACCTTTGTTGTCTCTCTATCCTCACGTACTACTGCATGGTGTGGCAGGTAAACTGTTTTCATATCTCCATTAGGTTTATCTACCCGTTCAATGTGACTCAAGGTAAGGTACTCTTTGATAACATTATCATACTCTGTTTTCAATTTGCTGTTGTGTGCTAGCTTCCTCTCAAGACATTCTAGTCTTTTCACAGCAATTGTGCGTGAATGTTCGGGTAGAATCGGTGTATCTCGTACGAATGGTAGTCCCACTATGAATCTTCCATCCTTGTCTCTTGCTAGTGTTTTCTCATAAATCTCTTCAGCTCTAGTCTCGAGTGGCGTCAGAGTGTGTTTGTTCTCTATTTCTAGCGTGTCCGATTCCCAGAACCTTTGCAGCATGTTGTCTAGGCTTACATTTAGATGCATGCTAACAATTCTTCCATTTTTCCCGTACTCTGTGGGTGCTCCTCCTGATATTATCCAACCGAATAATGTCTGTTGCGCAAGCGGAGATCCTGGCTCGCCCTTGATGACGCCGCTCATGAGTATGTCAGTATAGACGTTGACACCAAGTAGCAGGTCTATTTTTCCAGGATTGTGGTAAGTAGGATCAGCTAGTTCCAATCCGTGTAGTTGAGTCCATTGTTTTATGTCAATCTTTGTGACAGGCATGATTTCAGTGACTTGTTTTATCACGTAGGCGGTGCATTTCATCTTGTAGTTGTCGTTTATTCTCGATACGACTTCTATCTCCGCCGCGTGCTTGATTGGAGTCGACATTTTTCCAACACCTGTAACATGACCATCCACATTTGTTCTCTTGAGTTGTAGTTTTCGTGCTGTTTCTTCTGTTATGAAGGACTCTTGAGAACAAGGATCTATAAGGGCTCGAACTACTTGCGCTCCTCTGCTCGTCGTAATATTCACTAGTGCTGTAGCTAAAAGAGTAACCTGACTTTGTGAGGCACAGTGAGATATTATCTTAATCGGTGGTGTAGTTTGTTCTTTGTTTTCATTCTCGTTGTTTTCTTCTCCTAATACCGGGTTCGATTTAGAAACGTGCAATAGGGTGTGATGCTTCCTCTTGCAACGCAGGCATGAAGTATTGCGTTTACAAAATCTAACTCCATGTCCAGACCGTAAGCAGTTGAAGCAAAGACCTCGTGTTTGTACTTCTTGGGATCGTTGTTCGGGATCCAGCTTCGTAAACTTCTTGCAGTTGAATATAAAGTGATCCTCATTACAGAAACCACATTGTTGTTTGGAATCTGCAGTGCTGCTATGCGGGGCAATTGCATGGAATGCTTTGGTTTTGAGTTGTGGCTTCTCTCTTGGGTGTGCAGTTTGAATCATCTCTAGTACTCTAAATCTCCCTTCTAAGAATGCGCTAAAGCGGTCCAAAGTGGGTAACTCTTCCACAGACAATGTCTTCAAGTCTTCTTCCCATTGTTTATGTGACTCAGCATCTAACTTGTTCACTAGTAGATGGATGATTATGGGATCCCAGTTTTCGATGCTTATGTCATTGTTCTTTAAGCTATTCAGACATTCCGTCGTCGTATCTAGCAGCTCTTTGACACCTTTAGCTGATTCAACACTAAGATTCTTTTGACCCAAAAATCTATTCAAGATTGTATTCACCACGATCCTCTTGTTATTGTATCGGTTATGCAATGTATTCCACGCCACTTCGTAGTTCTTTTCAGTAATCTGAATGTGTTTTAGTAGTTGCTCTGCTTCACCAATAAGACAACTCTTCAAGTAGTGCAGTTTCTGCACTGGGCTCAATGAACTCTGGTTATGAATGAGAGATGTGTAGAGATCCTTAAAAGTCCCCCAATCATTGTAATTTCCATTGAACTGTGGTATGTTGATCTTAGGTAGCTTCACTTCTTGGCACTGTGGTCTAATGGATTGAGCTTCCTTTCCTGCTATGTCATTTCGTTGAACTTGTTCCAAAATTTCAAACATATCTGCTTTGGTGTTTAAATACTCCTCTTCTCCAATGCAGTGTACATCTTTTACAAAATATTCATGGTTCTTTCGTTGTTCCGCTGTAGCTTTCATCAATATCTCTCGATGTGTTTCTTGGAAAATCTCCCAATGTTTATCTAAGTTCTCAACTCTCACTGTCACATAAGCTTTAGTAAGTCGAGCCTTAGGAGACTTCTTGAAATTTGTTGTAGCGCTCTTAAGAGAGTTGTAGTTATCCAGTTGAACTATGTATAATGAATCCATTTTTGCTAAGTCCAATTCTAGATTATTTTCTAAGTTCGAAACTTCCAACAAATTCCAACTATAATTTTTGAAAAATTTTACAAGTCCTTGAAACACGATTTTATTCTAAGTCCAAAACAACGCGAAATATTCTAAGTCTCGGAACCACGTTATTTTTCTAAGTCCAAAACACTTCTGAATATTCTAAGTCCCAATAATCGCGAGAAATTTTACAAGTCCAAACTTTTGAAACGACCTTACTCGAATATAGTCCTTAGTGCAATCCAATAGAGTTCACTTTTCACTGCACTATCACTCGCGTTACAGTCTGATCCTGCTCGAAGGACCAAATGTTCGCACCTGACTGTACTTCCGTTCACCACGACAACACTTCACTAAAACGTTACTCACTATTACACTTCACTGTACTTTACTTTACCCGGTTGTATTACTTCTTGTTGGTTACTACTTTGAGCTTGAAGGCGACTTGACCCCATGTTTTCAGGAAAAATCTCGTTATCTAGTTTCTACTAAGGATATCGGCATCTAGCGGCAAATTCATTGACTAATTTTGATATGTACATAGTTTCTTTATATTCCGTAGGCGACATGTGGCGTATGGCCGTTATGTATTAACTAAATGCTACTAGTAACTCCATCTATTAGGTTTTCTAGCTTCTACAAATCTCAACATAGATACTTATAAACTTATTTACGACCTTTGTGTACCAAAGAAAAGAATTAAAGTAACCTACAAGAAAAAACCAAACTGGAAATCTAAAGGGATTGTGATAGCAAGCAAACGTAAAAAGCAATTATATTTACAAACTCTCAAAACAAATAATGTCATTATTAAACAAAATTATCGAAAGTACTGTAAAATCATGAAAGCAGTTACTAGCCATTTGAAACGTAACACAAATAGTAATTTCATTAAACAGAGTAGGTAGTAACAGAAGTAAGGCTACATGGCAAATTATCAAACAAAATACAACTCAAGTGAATAAGATAAAACATACGATAGAATCTATAAAAAAAGATAACATTGATATTAAAAATCCATTTGACATTGCGAATACTATGAACGTCTTCTTCATTAACCAAAATAATGTACAAACCACAAACGATACGCATGTCAGGCATGCAACACAACCCACCTTGAATAGTATATTTATGACCCCAGTTACCATCCAAGAAATAATAAATATAGTCAGAGAGTTAAAAAACAAGAAAAGTACTGGATTCGATGAAATACCATTAATAGTGATAAAATCAAGCATTGAGTATATAGCAGCACCATTGGCTCATATTATTAACCTAACAATAGAAAGTGGTATTTTCCCTGACGAATTAAAAAAGGCATTAATCAAGCCTCTACACAAAAAAGGTTCGAGGCAAGACATAACCAATTATAGACCGATTGCATTGTTGCCAAATTTTTCTAAAATATTTGAAAAGATAATATTAAATCGCTTTACATCGTTTTTTAATAAAAATAACATTTTAAACGCGAACCAAATTGGGTTCCAAAAAGGTAAAAATACTACACTAGCTATATTTAAAATTTTGCAGCAAATGTGGACAGACATACATAAAAAAAAGGTAGCCATTGGATTGTTTATAGATTTATCTAAGGCATTCGACTGCGTTTCTCACAAAATGCTTTTAAAGAAGCTTGAGCATGTCGGAATTCGTGGTATTCCCTTGAAATTGATTGAATCTTACCTTACAAATAGAATCCAAGCTACAACTCTAACCTCATATGACAAGATTACAAAAACAGTAACAAATATACAGTCAAGCTATGAGAAAAATATTCAAGGCGTACCCCAAGGAAGTGTGCTGGGACCATTATTGTTTTTGGTATACGTAAACGAGTTTCCTCTAGTGGTTAACCACCTGTGTGTGATGTTTGCTGACGATGCCACCATATTTGTAAGTGAGGACAAAGATATTGATATTACTAATGTATTATATAACACCTTAAAAACTGTTACTGATTGGTTGTCATCCTTAAAATTATGTGTTAATTTAGACAAAACAAAAATAGTACAATTTACTAATTATAAGCAGATACCGCAGAATTTAAGCATAACAATTGAGGATAGGTACACAAATTGAACAAGTTACAAACACAAACTTCTTAGGAGTCACAATAGACAGCAATCTGAACTGGAAATCTCACACTAATAAAATAAACAATAGACTAGCTAAAAGTTGTTATGCCTTATCTATACTGACTAAAATAACGTCAATAGAAGTTTCAAAAAAGGCATATTATGGAAACGTTTATCCTATACTCAAATACGGCATAATTTTTTGGGGTAATTCAGTGAATGTTCAGTCAGTATTTATTCTACAAAAGAAAAGCCTACGAATAATATTTAAACTTAAGAATGGGGAATCCTTAAGAGACATATTTAGAAGCAATAAAATTTTAACGCTGACATGTATCTACATACTGGAAATTTGTTTATTTGTTAAGGAACGGCACGATATTTTTAATAGGAAAAGTGACTCTAAATTAAGAATTAGATCGCAATATAAATATGATATGTGTACAGTTAGGCCTTCTAGTTACATAATTAGCAAGAGTACCTATGCTACTGGAATCAAAATCTTTAATAACTTACCTGTATATATTAAGTCATTAGATAATAATAATAAGTTCAACAAGGAGCTGAAGAAATGGCTAGCAGATAAATGCTTTTACAATCTGAATGAATATTTCGTTTAAGTACCTACCTAGGTCTACAAATTATTAAGTTTAATTTTAAGTTCAATAACATTGTACGCTCGAAAAGGGCAAACTGTTGATACCTTCCAATGTCTAAAATGAGATCTTATGTACACAGTTTTAACAATAAATGACATCTATCTATCTATCTATCTATCTAAATATCTTCGGAAATCAGCCCAGGCCCCCTGGTACATACGCAACAGGGACCTCCACAAGGACCTCCATATACCGTCGGTTCGGTACTTCATGAAGATGTTGTCAAAACGCCTTCATGCAAGTGCCGACACCCATTCTAATCCGCTAATTAAGCAATTTGCAAACTACACACCTAAAAAATCTACCCCCCTTCTTAAACGACGTCCCAAAAATGCACTCATTGACAGCGACGATGACATTACTAAGACTATTGAAGAAGACCTCCAACTCCAAACAGAACTACGTAAGAGAAACAGACTTGCAGACCAGACTACCACAAAACCAGTTGCACTGGACTTTGCCACTGGCTCACCTTTACTTTTAGCCTCTCAGCCCAGGGTGCCCTACACGCCTTCCCCGTACCGTGGGGGCGCCCCACGGTCACCTCATCGCCTCTACTACCCCTGGATCCCCTTTCCAAGGGTTTCTCCCCAAGTCACTTTTACCACTCCCCCTGCGCTGGGGAGACTCAAGAAAAAAAGATCATTGTCATTAAACAGGGGTAGTAGTGTCCCTGTCCCCACTCTGGGGATGAAAAGACCCGCTAGCCACTAAGGCCAGCGGGCACTTTTCTTTGTTTAACTAGTTTTAAGCGGGTGGGAAAGACCTGCTAGCCAATAAGGTTAGTGGGCACTTTCATTGGGTTAACTAGTTTTAAGTCCTAGATTAAGTCTTAGTTTTATATAATTCTTTTGCGGTTTGGCCCCAAGGCCAAACAAGCTATGTCCGCGCCGAGCAAAAGGGCCCAGCAGTGGCCGGCTCGTAGTAAGTCCATCAAAAAAAAAATCATATTACTCCGTGTAACAAAATCCAACCAAACAATAAATTGACTACAGTACTTATTTTTTTTATAATACATTCATTACTCAACGAGTCTACCCTATTTGAAATTTATATTTATTGGCTATAAAAAGATAATAGATAGTATGTTTTGGTAAATCATGTCATAGGTACTTAAATTTAATTACAATAAGGTAAATCCCAATTCCGGAACCAGTTCCGGAATTCCGGAATTGAGGGACAATCTTGAAAATCAGTTCCGGAATTGAAAACCATCCGATATTGCATCCCCTATGACCAGCACAGCACTGCTATCACAGGACGGCCCGCAAGCTGTTAGATTATCCATCTCTTTCGAATTACAACGCTTAGAAAGAGAGACTATTTCGCCGACACAGCCCGCGGGATTTGACTAAGTAGGTCAGGAACTTAGAATAATAACGCCTAGAAACGCAGTTCACGCGCAACGGTGAGGTCACCTAAACTCGGCCATAAATGGCCCAGTACGGCGATCGGTGGAACAAAATTGGTGCGTTTGTGTGCGTATTGGCGTGTGTGAATACGAGTTGATCACAACTACATGAATCCATTTTATGCCTCACGCTTGGCGCGTCGGCCGGATGAAACTATCTTTCTATGCGTTATTATTCTAAGGTCAGCAAACGAATGCTCAAAAAAAGGTATAGAGGGAAATGCTTGGAACACGGTTTTACGGTTAGTTTTTGTTTTCCAAAATTACAGACTTTCAAGAGCAGCAGGGGTAATCACGTAACGTTCCGAACGCGCGTCGGTATAATTTAACTGTCAATTTTCCATATAAAATGTGACATTTAGACCTACCCGACGTTCGTACAATGCGTTACGTGATCGACCTACTGCTCTTGAAAGTCTGTAATTTTGGAAAACAAAAACTAAACGTAAAACCGTGTTCCAAGCATTTCCCTCTATACCTTATCGTTGACTGACCTAAAGTATGACCACTTCAATTGTAGCTAGGTAGTACCTACATGGAAAAGTTACGATTGAAGTGATCATATTCGAATTGTATAAGAGCATTTGTTATTTTTACAGGATTGTCAAGTATTTGGTACCTTCGTTTAAAGCACTGGGACGTTTACGTCATTTAACTTCAGATGCATGATTGTTTGTAACCTTATATATAGGTGTACGTTTGTTAAGTTCAATCAAATCTTCCTACCTAGTTAGGAGTAAGTAACTATAATAGACAAATTTTACCTAAAAATAAAATTTATATTAAGTTACTTACCTTATTCCAAGCCTATACAATTGAGATGGCAACATCTATTTCCACAGGCAACACTGCCTAGTTCCAAGTGACAGCTGCTATAATTCAGGTTTTCTCCCCACCTAACCACCTTTGAACCAGCAACGGCTCGACATCGGCTGCGCGCCGCGGAGCCATCATTGGATTCTCAATTGAGTCTACCGTCCAATATGAAATAGGTGGACGGTAGGTAGCCACTGTAATTAGACAGGTGGCGATGTAGCCACGGTCGGCAGACCGGTGGCAATACTATGTTATGTAAACAAACACCGCATTGGGTGTAGGTGGTTGGTTTTGAAGTACACAAATTATGGTACTTTATAGGTACCGCTGAAATTAGAGCTTAAGTACTAATATGTTATCCTGAAATACAAGCTTAAAAACTAGGTTTAGTGGCTGAAATATAAGCTTAATTACTAAATTGTGTAGCTGAAAAATAAGCTTAAATACTAAGATATACCTTTGAATGTTATAAAACATAGAAGGGTATTTGAGCATTCGCCAGCAGGCAGCAATGAAATTAGGCTTGGAATAAGGTAAGTAACTTAATATAAATTTTATTTTTAGGTAAAATTTGTCTATTAAGTATTGTACCTTATTCCAAGCCTATACAATTGAGAAGTGTTTGTTATCGGCTGCTGGTTCAATTAAGGATTAAAAATAGGTAGAACTGTATAGATTCGTTAGAACGCCAATGTGAAAAAGATATTAGTTAGATTTATTACAAGAAAACTTGTACAGCAGTAAAAGTTTCATATACAAACTCAGGTAATTTCAATTATCAATCATCTTGCATTGACTAACTTACAAAAATATCAAACTACGAAATCGGATATAGATTGGTTTTAAAAGCAGAAAGTTTTCTTATAAACTTCCTGAAATATAGCAGCATTGAGCACCTTTTGTAATGACTTACCTCGTTCCAAGACGATTAGGTACCTACTAATGAAATAATAATACGACTGTCAAGAGTGTCAAACCAGCTTGACTATCGCGTAGGTACCTATTGTTCACACTACTAGATATGTGCATTAGCATTCTTAAGAAAAGCATGAATGGATTGTTCATGAAGCTGGTTTAACAAAGTCACATGTTCATAACTTCATTATCTTTATACGAGTATCCTCATTGTACCAGGGACAAATAACGTCAGTCTATGTTTTGATAAGTGGGTCGATATTTGGATTAAACACGTGTAGCCAGCTAATTTTTGAATAATTATGTAATTCATAGGAAACCCTAGAGCCAAAATCGAGTCAAAATTTTATCTGATCAAATTCATTGTTACTTCCACCTAAAAGTCTCAACTATCGAGCCACGTCAATATTACCCACTTGGGATAGTTGGGATGATGTAACTTTGAAAACAAAAATGTTCAGCCAGGAAAAACTATTGTGGCCGACAATAAAGTGTGAACTAAACGGTGGGTCCGTGTTCGGCCACAGAACTACATGATAAAACCTGTGTAGGTATTGTATATATCTGAGCGTAATTTAATCCTTGAGCTAAGAAATCATCTTTGAGATTGGATGGCCCACTACTCATCAGCCAGACTTTTACAACTATCTAATAAATAGATTAGTGGTAGGTATCTGTCACAAACAAAGTGTGTAGTATTATGACTCTCCATGGGATAATTATATGCGGGCCGCATTCCACAGGTCACTGAGATAAAACGCCAAACTAGCTAATAGGTATGCAAACATTCAGATCAGAGAAACCGTGATGTTTCGAGTAAGACTGAGTAAAGGACTAGTCGACGCCAATAGTACCTAGGTACTTACATCTAACTCTGATTTAAATCACTAACTTTAACTAACGTTGAACTTGTTACTATGTACCAAAACTACTTGGACTTTCTTCGACGCGAAGAGATCTGACAAAGACTAAATTCATTATATGTTGAGCCCTGGATTGTTGAATAGAGTGGATGCCACTCCTACTGACATTAAAATCTTTAAAATCGATCTACCCTGGTGGTGTATGACCTACGACTGTAATATATGTAGTAGGTACCTACGAATGCTACCGGCGGTTTAGCACGAGATACTGAATGTGTAGGTACTCTGAACTCTTACCGCTTTTGTTGACTAAGTACGATACAAATGTTTGATTATCTGACACGATCTGATAGCGATGAGTTTGTCAGTCTATTAATTTCCCTTAGGTATCGGTACTGGCAACATGTCAGGAAGAATAAAGTATCTGCAAGATTCACTATAACTTGCATTAGCAGCCGTTAACATTTCTCCTTTTGGATAGGACTCTTGTCTAACAGAACTGACGCCAGTAAAAATGGTGATAATATTGAACGATAATACAAGTGGTAATCACAAGGTCGCCCAGCTCGAGAACTAGAATTACAAACAGCTTTAAGCTTTGTTGGATATTATTCATAAATGACACTTACTCGAAGATTGATGCTTTGCATATGCCGAGTCTGTAAGGTAACCATCCCAGTGCTCGACACGGGGCCAATGCTTGGTCTTTCAAACTTATAACGTAATAAAGGCGAGCAATATGGGACTTATTAGAATAGAAGATGTCCAATATTGGGACGTTTACCTTATAGGTACTTTCCACTCATCTCGTGAAAATCTTGTGCTTTGTGCTAAATCCCTTCAGCTGAGAAGGACTTAATGTTAATCGCCAGATCTCCCTGCAATCCCAGGGACTCCATGGATCGCTAGCCCTAAATCGTGCAGCTAGAGAAACCTTTAGCTATGCAGCAATCTTCAGTTCTGGCGTGCACAGGCAACGAGCCTGGTACTTTGAGATCTGAGGACCTCAACTACCTGAATGATGAGCGAAGCTGCCGCCGAAAATTTGAGAGACTAAACAAATATCTAAATCGAAGTATATTACCTTCAGCAATTGTCGTCGTATTCTACGACATGAATGTACATACATGAAGTATACATACACGCCCAGTCTCACCATCCAATCACGTGATCAAAATCGGGAACCTTGAAAAAGACAATAAATGGAAAAGACCCACGTATACGGACATGAAGAGTCGTTTCAATAATTAAGTACTCCTTCAACATGCCCTTTTTCAAGACCAGAGAAATTATAGTCCTGGCCCACCCGGCTCCAATAAAAACTCATGGTTCGCAAGGTCTCTCGATATCTTCCGTCAATGATTCTGACAACATTTGTGAAGGGCAGTGTACTGGAGGACAGCATTTAGACATGTGGCGATGTAGCCACGGTCGGCAGACCGGTGGCAATACTATGTTATGTAAACAAACACCGCATTGGGTGTAGGTGGTTGGTTTTGAAGTACACAAATTATGGTACTTTATAGGTACCGCTGAAATTAGAGCTTAAGTACTAATATGTTATCCTGAAATACAAGCTTAAAAACTAGGTTTAGTGGCTGAAATATAAGCTTAATTACTAAATTGTGTAGCTGAAAAATAAGCTTAAATACTAAGATATACCTTTGAATGTTATAAAACATAGAAGGGTATTTGAGCATTCGCCAGCAGGCAGCAATGAAATTAGGCTTGGAATAAGGTAAGTAACTTAATATAAATTTTATTTTTAGGTAAAATTTGTCTATTAAGTATTGTACCTTATTCCAAGCCTATACAATTGAGAAGTGTTTGTTATCGGCTGCTGGTTCAATTAAGGATTAAAAATAGGTAGAACTGTATAGATTCGTTAGAACGCCAATGTGAAAAAGATATTAGTTAGATTTATTACAAGAAAACTTGTACAGCAGTAAAAGTTTCATATACAAACTCAGGTAATTTCAATTATCAATCATCTTGCATTGACTAACTTACAAAAATATCAAACTACGAAATCGGATATAGATTGGTTTTAAAAGCAGAAAGTTTTCTTATAAACTTCCTGAAATATAGCAGCATTGAGCACCTTTTGTAATGACTTACCTCGTTCCAAGACGATTAGGTACCTACTAATGAAATAATAATACGACTGTCAAGAGTGTCAAACCAGCTTGACTATCGCGTAGGTACCTATTGTTCACACTACTAGATATGTGCATTAGCATTCTTAAGAAAAGCATGAATGGATTGTTCATGAAGCTGGTTTAACAAAGTCACATGTTCATAACTTCATTATCTTTATACGAGTATCCTCATTGTACCAGGGACAAATAACGTCAGTCTATGTTTTGATAAGTGGGTCGATATTTGGATTAAACACGTGTAGCCAGCTAATTTTTGAATAATTATGTAATTCATAGGAAACCCTAGAGCCAAAATCGAGTCAAAATTTTATCTGATCAAATTCATTGTTACTTCCACCTAAAAGTCTCAACTATCGAGCCACGTCAATATTACCCACTTGGGATAGTTGGGATGATGTAACTTTGAAAACAAAAATGTTCAGCCAGGAAAAACTATTGTGGCCGACAATAAAGTGTGAACTAAACGGTGGGTCCGTGTTCGGCCACAGAACTACATGATAAAACCTGTGTAGGTATTGTATATATCTGAGCGTAATTTAATCCTTGAGCTAAGAAATCATCTTTGAGATTGGATGGCCCACTACTCATCAGCCAGACTTTTACAACTATCTAATAAATAGATTAGTGGTAGGTATCTGTCACAAACAAAGTGTGTAGTATTATGACTCTCCATGGGATAATTATATGCGGGCCGCATTCCACAGGTCACTGAGATAAAACGCCAAACTAGCTAATAGGTATGCAAACATTCAGATCAGAGAAACCGTGATGTTTCGAGTAAGACTGAGTAAAGGACTAGTCGACGCCAATAGTACCTAGGTACTTACATCTAACTCTGATTTAAATCACTAACTTTAACTAACGTTGAACTTGTTACTATGTACCAAAACTACTTGGACTTTCTTCGACGCGAAGAGATCTGACAAAGACTAAATTCATTATATGTTGAGCCCTGGATTGTTGAATAGAGTGGATGCCACTCCTACTGACATTAAAATCTTTAAAATCGATCTACCCTGGTGGTGTATGACCTACGACTGTAATATATGTAGTAGGTACCTACGAATGCTACCGGCGGTTTAGCACGAGATACTGAATGTGTAGGTACTCTGAACTCTTACCGCTTTTGTTGACTAAGTACGATACAAATGTTTGATTATCTGACACGATCTGATAGCGATGAGTTTGTCAGTCTATTAATTTCCCTTAGGTATCGGTACTGGCAACATGTCAGGAAGAATAAAGTATCTGCAAGATTCACTATAACTTGCATTAGCAGCCGTTAACATTTCTCCTTTTGGATAGGACTCTTGTCTAACAGAACTGACGCCAGTAAAAATGGTGATAATATTGAACGATAATACAAGTGGTAATCACAAGGTCGCCCAGCTCGAGAACTAGAATTACAAACAGCTTTAAGCTTTGTTGGATATTATTCATAAATGACACTTACTCGAAGATTGATGCTTTGCATATGCCGAGTCTGTAAGGTAACCATCCCAGTGCTCGACACGGGGCCAATGCTTGGTCTTTCAAACTTATAACGTAATAAAGGCGAGCAATATGGGACTTATTAGAATAGAAGATGTCCAATATTGGGACGTTTACCTTATAGGTACTTTCCACTCATCTCGTGAAAATCTTGTGCTTTGTGCTAAATCCCTTCAGCTGAGAAGGACTTAATGTTAATCGCCAGATCTCCCTGCAATCCCAGGGACTCCATGGATCGCTAGCCCTAAATCGTGCAGCTAGAGAAACCTTTAGCTATGCAGCAATCTTCAGTTCTGGCGTGCACAGGCAACGAGCCTGGTACTTTGAGATCTGAGGACCTCAACTACCTGAATGATGAGCGAAGCTGCCGCCGAAAATTTGAGAGACTAAACAAATATCTAAATCGAAGTATATTACCTTCAGCAATTGTCGTCGTATTCTACGACATGAATGTACATACATGAAGTATACATACACGCCCAGTCTCACCATCCAATCACGTGATCAAAATCGGGAACCTTGAAAAAGACAATAAATGGAAAAGACCCACGTATACGGACATGAAGAGTCGTTTCAATAATTAAGTACTCCTTCAACATGCCCTTTTTCAAGACCAGAGAAATTATAGTCCTGGCCCACCCGGCTCCAATAAAAACTCATGGTTCGCAAGGTCTCTCGATATCTTCCGTCAATGATTCTGACAACATTTGTGAAGGGCAGTGTACTGGAGGACAGCATTTAGACTGTCCTGATTATTACAAACTGCTCCATGTTGGAAACTGCGCAGTATCCCCACCTTCAACCTACCTTGTTTGCTTGTACGTAGCGTGTACCTACGTAATTTTGTGTAACTCGGCAGAGCCAGCGGGAACTTTAAGCTGCGGAAAGTACTCGACACAGTCAATTTCCAGCCGGGAAGGATAAACAAGGACTTCTTATTATGCTTTGACTGTAACATTCGCAAAAGTGTGCTTTGTAGCAACTCCTTGTGCAGCAGTGACTGCTGAACGGGTGGTAGCAACTCCTTGCGCAGGAGAGACAGCTGAACGGGTGGTAGCAACTCCTTGCGCAGGAGAGACAACTGAACGGGTGGTAGCAACTTCTTGCACAGGAGAGTTAGGTGATCGGGTGGTAGCAACTCCTTGCGCAGGAGAGACAGCTGAACGGGTGGTAGCAACTCGTTCCGCAGGAGAGACAGCTGAATGGGTGGTAGCAACTCCTTGCGCAGGAGAGACAGCTGAACGGGTGGTAGCAACTTTTTGCACAGGAGAGTCAGGTGATCGGGTGGTAGCAAGTCCTTGCGCAGGAGAGACAGCTGAACGGGTGGTAGCAACTCCTTCCGCAGGAGAGACAGCTGAACGGGTGGTAGCAACTTTTTGCACAGGAGAGTCAGGTGATCGGGTGGTAGCAAGTCCTTGCGCAGGAGAGACAGCTGAACGGGTGGTAGCAACGCCTTCCGCAGGAGAGACAGCTGAATGGGTGGTAGCAACTCCTTGCATAGGAGAGACATCAGCTGAACGGTTGGTAGCGCGTAACGTAAGCTGGAAAATGTCTTATAGCTACTGAAATTCAAACATATGAAACGTGTCAAAACGGAACTCGAACAAGCGTCCGCTGCGTAACAGTCAACACATGGCTGCGCACTCATGATTATATAATTAAGTAGTAACTCTTCATTAGATATTATAGCGGAATATACGCAACAGTTACTCTCAACGTCTGTCTACGCGACGACTAAATATAATTTGTAGGTTTGTAGGTACTAATTGAACCGGGAAATCGGTATATAGATTGGTTTTAAAAGCCGAAAGTTGAAAATCAACCAGCAATACTTGCATCGATTCACAAACACTTGGTTAATAAATATAATTACAAGGCAAGGTAATTTGAATAAGAATTGCATCGGCAAAACCGGAACATAATACGAACTTATTTTTTATGTAGGTATTTCATTTAAATCGACACTCGTATGGCAGCTAATTCGTAAGCATGTAAGCACCGCCCAGAATATTAATTAATTTAGGTTCGGTTAGATTGACATATATATATAACGACTTGAAAATAATAGTCGAAACTGAAATACGGTAATCACACTACGTACCGGTGTGCTCCTTAGAAAATGGCAGTACCCGATGAGTTGAGGGTAGTTTCAAATTTGAAATCAATTTCCTTCAAATGAGCACTGGCATGGGTAGGCGGTGCCAGTTTTACTGGAGGAAGAACTTAAGGGGGCTTCCAGGTCATCGGGTACGCAAATTGACAAAAACCTTAATCATCAAAATTGCCTTCATGCGCGAGGAATAAACGACATTGAAGCACTTACCTCCTGCATGAGTACTACTCACGATTTTCTCCAATACAGGCATCCGTCCGTTGCCAGGCGGTGAAGAATTCTCGCTACTCGCGAGCCTTTGTTAGCGGAGCACAATCCTGCACCTTCATTTCGTTGATTACTACCAATTTTGTCACTATCATGGAACATTTCAACAGAAAATTGCAAGGAATTTTCCGTTTTATAAGCATATTATATGTAGTACTGCCGAAGTTAGTACTACGTGTTGCCTCTGCAAGAAAAAGAACGCCAATGATGGCTCCGCGGCGCGCAGCCGATGTCGAGCCGTTGCTGGTTCAAAGGTGGTTAGGTGGGGAGAAAACCTGAATTATAGCAGCTGTCACTTGGAACTAGGCAGTGTTGCCTGTGGAAATAGATGTTGCCATCTCAATTGTATAGGCTTGGAATAAGGTACAATACTTAATAGGGTTGTAGACTCAACATTTATTACTACTCCAAAAGAAAGAAGGCAAAAAAATATGCCTAGTGACGAAAATCCCATAGTTAGGTTGTACGCGGGCTGGGTTTCCGCAACTCGACGTCATAAATACGCCTATTACAAAGCTACTAACGTTTTAAACAAAACAAAAAAAAAAACGAAACGAGAAAACACTCGGGTGTCATGACGTCACGCCACTCGAGCTTCATACATAGTAAATGACGATCGTTTCATATGAAGGCGCGTTTTGCGGAAAAGGGACAGAATAAACCCCGTCGTAAAACGTTGGACACTCATAACTTTGTGGCCCTTAAATCCCCAGCTTTACTTTTTTCAATTGAATATTTTTTTATACTTTTCGAAGAACATTCCACATTTATTGGTTATTTTATTTGGTGTCAACACTGATCGAGTGTGAGACGACCATGCAAAAAAAATTGCTACCGTGCTAATTAATTCTGATGATGAACGCGGAAGGTTGTCATAAAATCTCCTAATTAAAAAAAAACCCGTTCGTGATATGTATGAATAGTAAGAATGTCTTGATGAGCAGTTGACGATTGTGCATATATTATAATTATCGTATCTACGTTAGATACTTTGTTGTAGGTATTACTAACGCTCGATTGATTTTTTGCAAGTTAATATCTTTAGGTAGGGTAGTTATGGTGTTGTTTCTTGAGACCTGCACGACGCTTTTGTATTTAAAACCTGACCCGGGCATGCCTTACGCTATTTCCTTTTTGAGAGCTTTTGAGTTGGTTGTGTTTATATATATTTTAAGCGTGTTTTTACTATAAATATATTTCCATAGTTTATTGTATGACAGTGGTTATTAAGTAATAAGTAAAACTAGATAGGTACCCAGTTAAAATGAACTTGGCAGTGGTTTTTGTTGTGTTCGTCGCGCATCAGGCTTCAGCAGTAATATATAGATTGAATGGTGAGTACTGAGTGATTCTACAGTAGATGGGCCATTCTCATTATTAACCGATAAAAAAAGGAGTAGGTTCTATGTTCCACTGAATGTATTTTTTAAATGTAGGTACCTATATTGACCACCGATTTCTTTGTCAATAAAATTGTGGACCAATTTTTTAAATGTTTTTTATACCAAGTCTGGAGCTGATGATATGGGGTCCCAGGGAAATTGAGGGCAACCCTCAAATTTTATAAATATGCACGCGCGTAGTGATTTCTGTATTTTATATTTATCTACTATTATCGCATGTTTGGTGAAGTGGAACTGATGATGAAGACCACAGATGACTTATGGAACTCCTCAATCATGTAAAGTACCTACATCAAAGATTTTGATATGATTCCGTTGAAGTAGCAACTAATAAAGTGCCAAAGCATATTCTGAGACCTTTGAGAAATCGACCGAACTCCTCAAATATTAACGGCCCATATTTATAGGTATACCTAACGACTTGGGTTTAAAAATATATAAACGCCTTTTCTCTCCTAAAGCAGTTCATGTGGTAAAGTGGAAATAAGGAAATGTGGAAATGTTCATATAATTATATGGTTTGTTAGTACTTATTGAATTGATCGGTTTGAACTTTGTTTTTAAAGTACTTAAATTATTGTGCACACTGTCACAGCCGTGGATACAACGAAGTTCTATACTTCAGCTTGGGCCGAAAATCGTTTTCCCCTCACAGGCTCGAAAAGGCTTGCTTTGTCGCTCAAAATCTGCGCGCAAAAGTTCATTATATCCGCTAGCGTGGAAAGAGTTTTTGAATTTCAAACGTGGTGCTCTATTGCGAGATCCAACTTTTTTTAATATTATTATTTTGATAAAATTAAATTAATAATTTTTATTCTTTCTTCATTACATATGAAATATTAATAATGAGACTGACTTATAAAGATACAATACAAATAAATAATTTTAAAGTGTAGTTTTACATTTCAAAATTTTACTCTTCGTGCAAATTTGGAACGCACCATTTAAAAACTTAATTTAAGAAAAAACTCGTGTATCTCGTGTACATTTCATTAAAATTTTGTGTATGTTTTGTGTTCTATGAAAATCCACAGTAAACAGCAAGTGATATCAAAATAATGGAAGTAATTTATTGATTTTAGCGCAGAAATATACATAAAAATAATTTTAATGCCTGCTGTATTATCGGAAAAAGTTAAATATGCTTATTTGAGCCTTAGTTTACCCGTGAGTACCTACCCAAAAATACTTTGATTTTTTAATGTAGGTAAGCGTGGAGTCTATTTAAAGATGCGAAAATGTTTATGTTACATTTAATAATTATAAAATGCTTCGACTTTGATGAGATGTAAACATACGTTTATTGAAAATAAATACCTATAAGGTCCAAATTATTTTCATTACATTTACAATTTTCCTCGCGGTGGTGAGGTGAAAAGTTGTGTGTTTCGCTCGGCAGCAAAGTTGTTTGGCGTCTCGTGCCTTGAAAGCCTCGCTATGCTCAGGATTGTACTTTTGAACCATTCGCTTCGCTCATGGTTCAATCTAACAATCCTTCGCTAGGTCGGCTTTCAATACAAGCACTTGCGCCACACAACAACTTTGCAGCCTTGCACAACAAATAACTATTGTCTATCCGGCCGGCGTCCAGTGTCCGGTGTTTATCCGGCTGTTACTCGATTGAGGAGTTTTTTACAGCATAGGGTCAAAGTGTGACAATTGTTTGACATGGTTATTTACATTATTGGAATTTTGACATTGATTTTTATATTATGGACATATTATTTTCTAAATTGTATTTTTAAATGAATTAATATGTTATGTCATGCATGTTGTATTGTACCTACTTATGATATTGATTGTGACTGTGATCTGGAGTGATGTGTAATTTAACTGTTTGTATTTATTATTATCTTTTTAGTTTTGTATATTATTGTTATTTTTAATGAATTCAAACACAATAGATATTGTTAAATGAATAAATGACTATGCCTATGAGTATGACAGGTCGCATTCTCAACCTATTCTCGCGAAGTTTAGTGAGCAGGTTTTTTTTTGTCAAGTCACTTGTCAAAAAAACCGGTCAAGTGCGAGTCTGTCTCGCGCACCGAGGGTTCCGTACAAACTTTCACCACGCTTTATTAAGAAAAAATCTGTGTTGGTTTTTCAGAGATATTTTTTTTTCAAGTGAACCAATTTTGATAATTATTTTTTTATTTGCTAGAAAAGGTACTTCCAGAATCCTTCCAGGAAAAAAATTGAACACAAAAGTATTAAATTGCAAACTAAGATATAATTTTTTTTTGAAGAATAAAAAAAAATACGCTAGATAGAGGTGTCGTCATACTTTTCCGGTAATATTTACGTTATTATTAATAATATATATTATTTTGAAATTTTTCGCTCGGTAAACTTCGGAGATAAGGGGGGGGGGGGGGGTTAATTTTACCACTATAGAAAAATAAATAAAACAGTTTTGGGATGTGCAATTCAAGTTCTTTCATATGATACCCCACTTGGCCTACTAACTAGACTAAATTTTTACCCCCCCCCCCCCCTCTTATGCGTCCTTTTTTGGGTTCCTAAGACGAAGACTTCGCTGTCCGTCTGTCTGTCACCAGGCTATATCTCAAGAACCGTGATAGCTAGAGAGTTGAAATTTGACAGACAATTCGCACTTGGCCGGTTTTTATTTATCGAAATTAAATATATATACTAAAATTTTTCTTTTTCCATACACGTGGGGTAGCTTGGTTTACAACCATTCCAAATTTCAAATTGATAGCATTACTAGTTCCTGAGATATTTAACTTTGTGTCCGACAGACAGATGGACGGAGTCGCATCATAAGGGTTCCGTTTTTACCTTTTTGGTCCGGAACCCTAAAAAAATACGTATAGTCACATATATAATGAATGAATGAATATATGTTTATTTCGGAGTAAAGGGTACATCCGTATATTATGTTAGTAACAATTTTTACTTAGGCCTATGTTATTTTTCATAGCTCACTTGTGATAGGGGAGGAACCCTAATAAAAAAAAAACTTTTTATTTTACCACTTTTTGTCGGCGTGATTGATATACATATTAGTACCAAATTTCAGCTTTCTAGTGCAAACGGTTACTGAGATTATCCGCGGACGGACGGACAGACAAAGCGAAACTATACGAGTAAGGGTTCCTAGTCGACTACGGAACCCTAAAAAAGACTACATGTATTTACGAGAAAACTATTTGTAAGAAATAATATCGCAGCGCCCGAATTAAATATCTTGGCAAAAGCAATACAATTTGCAATAATATTTAATTCAGGCGCTGCGATATTATTTCTTACAAATAGTTTTCTCGTAAGTACATATATAGTAATTATTTTTTAAATTAGCCTACAATTTCGTACATTTCTCGTACATTTTTTTTATGTGAGTTTGAATTCCGTCCGATACCATGTTACCACTGCAATAGCGCCCGCCAGGAAGTATGCTTCCTAGCGGGGAGAGATTGGCCATTGTTTTCTCGTGAGTACGTGTAGTAAATTTTTAGGGTTCCGTAGCCAAATGGCAAAAAACGGAACCATTATAGATTCGTCATGTCTGTCTGTCTGTCTGTCCGTCCGTATGTCACAGCCACTTTTTTCCGAAACTATAAGAGTTAGGTATACTGTTGAAACTTGAAAAAAAACATTAAGTTTTAGGGGTCCCCATACACAGAACTGAAACTCAAAATTTTTTTTTCATCAATCCCATACGTGTACATCTATGGATCATCATCATCATCATCATTACTTAAGAGCCTTGCTCTTGTCGGTGGAGTAACCGCCACTTTTCTCTGTCCATTGCCAGCCTCTTGACTTCCTCATATGACTCGACATCAGCTTTATGTTTTATTTGGCTAGAATATGTTAGCCTAGGCCTTCCTCTGCCTCTCTTGCCTTCAATTTTACCCTCCAGGATGTTTAGGAAGAAACTGTCGTGCCGTATCAGGTGACCCACCATCTTGCCTCTCCTATTTCTTATACATCCTAGCAAACATCTTTTCTCATCAACCATCCTTAAAACTTCTTCGTTTGTCTTTCTCTCTGTCCAGCTAATCCTTTCCATCCTTCGCCAGCACCACATTTCGAAGGCCTCCAGTCGTTCTCTGTCTCTCTGGGTTAGCGTCCACATCTATGGATAGGTCTTCAAAAATGATAAGTATTAAGGTTTTTAATATAATTTTTTTCTAAACTGAATAGTTTGCGCGAGAGACACTTCTAAAGTGGTAAAATGTGTGTTCCCCCCCCCCCCCCCTGTAACTACTAAAATAAGAGAATGATAAATATAAAAAAAAAATATGATGTACATTACCATGCAAACTTCCACCGAAAATTGGTTTGAACGAGAATTTGGTACTAATATGTAAGTAGTTTTTTTTTAATACGTCATAAATCGTAAACCGCAATTTATTTTACGGAACCCTTCATGTGCGAGTGTCACAGACTCGCTCTTGGCCGCTTTTTTTAATTAGCGTACAATTTCGTACATTTCTCTTACATTTTTTTGATGTAAGTTAGAATTCCGTACGATACCATGTCACCGCTAGAAAGTATGACACGACATTCCGCTGTGGCCTACCTCTCTCTGTCTTAAGGCCTCCACACACCGAACGCGGGCCCGCCGCGGGCCCGCGGGCCCGTGTACGATGTGTTTTTGAAGTGTAGTTTCAATGTTTTACAACTTGCGCGGGCCCGCGCCCGACCCGTGCCCGACCCGCGCCCGCGACCGGTGTGAGGAGGCCTTAATGGCAACTGTACTGTATCCACAGACAACCAGCGCCGTTGGCACTGTTGTGTCAACTGCATTGCAGTCATTGCAGAGTGGATACCATTTCGGTAGCACATCCACATCCATGTTTGTTAGTTCTTAAGGTGTATAGTTATTATGTGCAATGATTTGCCCGAATGAATATCATTATATTCTCATGCTAATTTATTCGTCGCAGAATCGGCGTATGCGACGCTGCCGGCGCTGTTCGAGGTAGAAGAGTACGCCGCGTGCCGGCGCACTCGCAGCGCCTACTGCTCCGTGGACGCGCAGCTAGTGGCCAACGAGACCAGCCAACTCCTCGCCACTATACAGGTAATAGCCGTTACAAACGGCTATTTCAGCTGCTTTCTGGCTGCAAACGTTTGGTATGAATGCAGTTCTTTTGCAGATGATATAACTGCATCGAAACTGCAAACCGACTGCGCGGTCCGCTTGCAGTCGGCGTGCAGTTCCGACGACTGCACACTGACATTTATTGCAGTTTTAATGCAGTTCTAGTACAGTTGTACCTACTGCACTACAGCCGTGCAGCTAGTTTGCGGTCAGTGTGCAGTTTCGAGTCAGTTATTATGTCAACTGCAAAATAACTGCGTTGAAGTTAAACTGCCAGCAAACCTGCAGTAAACCAGCGTTTTATCTGTTCATTGCGCGGTCGAGACGCGCAACGCACTGTGGTTAGTTGGGATCACGCGCAATGAACAGATAAAACGCTGGTCCCAGGTCGCTTAAGACCAAAGTCGTGGCCAAGGCGTAAGGTGGGATCAGTTTGCGGTATTTTATACTTTGACGTGAGTTTAGAGATATCGCACAGGTTTCCTCTGGCACTGGGACATAAGTACCAATACCTTAAAGGAACGCGGACATTGGCAGTCCCCTAGGATGCGCTGTGTTGGGAGTGAGGGACCTGCATGTCTCTATCTGCCAACACAGCGAATCCTCAAGTGAATATAGGGTCGGCAACGCGCTCGTGATTCTTCTGGAGTCACAAGTGTCCATAGGCTACGGTACCAGCTTAACATCAGGCAGGCCGTAAGCTTGTTTGCCACCGTCGTATAGTATAAAAAAAAACATTGGCAGTCTTTGATATTATGTAGCAATACCATCTACTTTGTGGTCCCGACAGGAGTTCTCTGAGCACAGCACGACGCACTTCGATCGGCGCGTGGTGCACCGCGGCATGTGCACGCGCAGCTCTCGCGCGCGCGGTCACTCACGCGCTCAGCGGCTTGAGGCTTGTCTCAACGACACTCTCTACAGGACACACGGCCTGCAGGTAACACTCTTCTTGTTTTATGCCCATAATTAATAGGGGCCGGCAGATTAAAAGTGAGACAGACATGTCTTATCTTCATCCAATACCTAGCCCAGCCATTAGTAAGGACCACTTAGAAGACAGATGATTGCATATTCACATAATTAATTGGTTCATTTACATTTCACCAACCAGCAATGGGGAATGGATGAAAATTTTAGAAACGCCTGATTTTTTTTGTTGATAGGAATAACCTTCCTTAGCACCAGAAAAAAGTTGCAGACTTTTCAGATGCGTCAATTATTTTTGAAAATATATAAACAGTTTCCTCACTTACGTTTTGTGGTTAGGACGGCGATTGAGACAATTTCCTTGATCCGTCTCATATTACATAAAAATATCATAAAAATCCGTGGTAAACTGACACTGGCAATGATATTGACAGCTGCAGCAGCTATATTGGTCATTGCCAGGGTCAGGTATTTAAAATATTTTTTGTAATATGAGACGGATCAAGGAAAGTGTCTCATTCGCCGCCCTAACCACAAAACGTAAGTAATGAAACTGTTTATATTTTTCAAAAATAATTGACGCAGCTGACAAGTCTGCAACTTTTTTCTGGTGCTAAGGAAGGTTATTCCTATCACCAAAAAAATAATCAGGCATTTCTAAAATTTTCATCCATTCCCCATTACCTACACCCGCGGGTGCTGTCTCTGTGTGCGTCCCATGTCATCCCATGGCACGGGCAGGCAGTATAAAATAAACATCATTTAAATAAACCGGCCAAGTGCTAGTTGGACTCGCGCACGATGGGTTCCTTATGTTGTATTATAGTTATGTAAACTCACACGGGCTGATACAACGTGGCCAAGACCGAACTAATGGTTTTTAAGTCAGGAAGGGGTCCGGATAATGTACCGGAGGTAAGGCTGAATGGCGAAACAGTTCGTGTTGTGCGGCAGTTCAAATATCTGGGCCATATATTGAACGAAACTTTCGAAGACTTAACGGACGACATGGACATGTAGCGCGAAAGAAGGGCGCTGGCAGTACGAGGGAACATGATTGCCCGAAGGTTTGCCGGGTGTAGCAGGCAGGTCAAGTGTACGTTATTCAACGCATACTGTCTTTCCTTCTACACCTGTCAACTGTGGGTAAGGCACAGCAGGAATGCGTACAGCTCGATCAGGGTTCAGTATAATAATATATTTCGGATTCTGATGGGGCTGCCGCGTTCGTGCAGTGCCTCCTCCATGTTCACAGAAGCCGGAATACCCGACTTGTTCACCGTGGTCCGCGCCCGCATCGCCTCCTTCTGGGAGGGAATACGACACTCACGGAACACTATCGTGGAAAACGCATATCGCGATATGAACACCCCTATCTTTAGGTACTGGCTTTCTGTTCACCAGAACAGGAATAAAAAGTAGTAGGTATATAGTTTTACAATTTTAATTTTAATTACCTATTATAATATTTTATCTTGTGCTTTTATTTTTACAATTTTTGTTTGTAATGTATATGTGAATGTGATTTTGATATGGGTGGTCAATGCCTGAAAATAAAACTTTATTTATTTTATTTTATTTTATTTTATCTATAAAAACGGCAAAAAAATCGCGTTTGTTACATGGGAGCCCCACAAAAAATATATTTTATTTTGTTTTTAGTAATTGTTGTTATAGCGGCAATACATAATCTGTGAAAATTTCAACTCTAAGCCATCACTATTCTTGAGATACAGCCTGGTGACAGACAGACAGACGAACGGACGGACGGGCGGACGGACAGCGAAGTAATAGGGTCCCGTTTTACTCCTTGAGTACGGAACCTTAAAAACCGGCTAGAGTAGGTATCTAACCCGTTGCGGTGTTGTCCAGTCCTTACGTCATTATTTTTATTTAATTGGAAATGACGTCGATACCAACATTCTGCGACGATGACGCACTTCAGGAGAAACCCAAATTGGCAGGTACCTGTGAAATGGGTCGTAAAGACTTGAAAAATCACAATTAGTCGCCATTCCTGGGCTGTTATTCGCTACGCGTTAATGCGACTCACCCCGCCGGTCACCCGTTACGAAACTAGACCTCTACCTACGCTTAATCACTACGCATCGCGGTGTCAACGTATAATTGTGGGTGAGCGTTGAGGTGAGCTTAGTTAGTACAAGGTACATGTGGGCGACAGAATGTAGTTTGTGAAATGTAGGACCTACGGGTCACGAAGAGAAAGGGTGTTGTATAGTATGTGAACGATAAGGCCTACGGGCCACGAAGAGAAAGGATGTGTAACTATAATTCCTTCACATAAGGACGGCAATTGTGCCCAGATTAAGCTCCTAAAGCAAACGGCTCATATAAGAAGCGCGTGATTTATTTAGGACCTAAGTACCATAGGTACAGACGAAGAAAATAGCTTAAAGTAAAGATAAAGGTACCAGGTACCTCCAGTAATTATTTCATAAAGATCGATAGAGGGAGAACCCCTGATAATTGAGGGAGAGACAGCCAAATTATTTGTAAAGAAACCAACTTGAGACTATATCCCGATCTAGTCCGTCAACAAGGGACATCGGTAACTAGAGTTACATAAAATGTGAAATAAAAATGTACACAACGAATGCATAGAGATTATTGCTTATTATGGTGCAAGAATGGTCAAGGTTCAGGTTGATTTCTCTGATTGGCTAAAAAGACGGGAGCAAAGTCAAACTTATGCTACCACGTTAATGTAAATGTGAAAATTTACGGTCTCACCCGGCCATATCTTCGTAACCAGATAAGGTACGAAATCAATTAAGATATCATTAGAAAGGTAAGGTAAATGCCCTTACGTATGTATAATCACTTTTGATAATTAATGTTAATTAAAGCCACTAGGGCCTGGCAAAGCCATTTCATGTTACAAAACTTAATAATTTTACGTAAATATCGATTTTCCCAATTTAAACGGGAAAAGTAGGAAAACTAATAGACATTGTAATGTATAGCCCACAAATAGTTCTTTTAAAGGAAAATGTGTAAAAACCCTTAAGGTTCCCCTGAAAATCAGGAAAACATAAAAACTAGCTTTTCCATAGTGAAAGTGGGCGAGGTCTTTAAAATTGTATCCCCACCACTTTTGATGTCTTAGGGGTATAAAAGAGGCTATAATCGCCGGATATATGTGTGTTCGCTCAGCCCCACCAGTGGGAGCTCCTAGGAAGAAGAAGAAAGGAAGAAGTAGGGAAATTGTGATAGGAAGTAGGAAATTGTGATAGGGAAAGTTTAACCAGTAGTTTGTGTCTCATTATTTTATTATACCGTTTCATTTATTTTTCGCCAAGTATTATTTTATCGTCACCCCCACCCCATCCTTCATCAGTGCAGCTCAGTCTGCGGGATTAGTGCTCCCCTAGAGCACCTGCGCTATCAGAGCGCGTTACGGCCGTTTAAAAACACGCTGAGCGGTTCAACCGCCGCGGTTCACCCGCCGCGGTTGAAACGCGCGGTTCGCCCGCCGCGGTTTTTAAACGCCCCTTGTTAGGTGACTGTGAGGTCGCGAAGGTCAAACCCAGGCCTGTCGCACATCGACCACGTCGGCGCCACGCGTCGTCCACAGTCGTTTTGGTCCTTCGAGCCGGATCTGGAGATCCAAAAAAGTGAAAGTTATAAAAAGTGATAGTACGTGTGGGTACTCAAAGAAAGTCGTTTGGGGGTTATAAAACCAACGACGCTAGCGAAAACAGCGTAGCTCGAAATTTGTCGCCGCGACGCGATCAAAAGTAGTGAAAAAATCGGACATCGTGTATGTACATACGTCACTACGGAGCCACGACACAAACTACAAACAAGACGTGCAGAATATTATAGAAAAGCCCTTTCATACCTGTAGTGTAGGTTGACAAAGTGCGCGACCGCAGGTATTCGAGCAAAAAAAGGACTCAAGTACGTGAAGAGTACTTAGCAAGTCACTACAGTGACACTAAGCGTTATTTAAGCACGCACATTCCAAGAGGAGACGAACACCATGTCAGGAGGCAAGAAGAGGATAACGAGATCCATGACTACGGCCCAGGAAGACGAAGAAAGGGCAAGATTCCTGGAACAAGGAGCAGCCGCCGCGCAAGCACGCGCGCGCGGGGAATCAGCCGATCGGCTTGGCGAGCCATCGACTAGTGGCGCGCAAACCACGCGTGCCATCCGGACTACCAAGAAGACTAAGTCCAAAGATACAGCCTTGGAGCCCGCAAAGAGAACGGCGGAACCAGCCTCATTAAGTATCGATGACACTTTAATAGCCGAACCCCGAGGGACGGCACCGGCACGCTTGACAAAAATGGGAGAACCGCAATCTCCATCTGTAGACACAGCGATATTGTGGCGCAGGGATTTAGATAAACGGCTACAGCGTCAGCCTACTATCATCCCTCTAGATGCTCCTCAGGGAAGGGTCATCATAGTTCCCCCGGCGAGGGGAGAACATGGAAACAAAACGGGAACCGAAAAGGAAGTCACATTCGCTGAAACGTCAACACCGCGCCGAACGGCGTCAGTGCGCTCAACCGAGAGTCGGTTGTCTGTGACTCGAATAATGGAATTAGAAGTAGAAGAGAGTGAGCAATTGGCCGAGCTACGGCGGAAAGAGATGCTGCTACACGCAGCGCATCAGAAAAAGAAAATGGAGATAGACACTGCAGTTCAAGAAGAGGAAATACGTTTAGAAAGGGAGTCCATTAAAAGGCGCGCTACGTTGAAACGAACGCGCGAAGAATCTGAATGCTCAATACAAGACGAGCAGTAACTTATGGGATCAGTAGCCAGGTGGATAGATTCCGGTAAAGAAAAAAGACGAGAAGAAGCGCCACTGGGATTACCCCCCACTAGGCCACTCGGAACGCGCTCGCCGCCGCGAGCTTATGAGCGGAGAGAGAGATCACCGCCATACGAACCACAGACACCGCATACGAGGTACACACACGAGACCTCGCCTGAGGTAATGGTTCAATTATTTGAACGGATGCAGATGGCAGCCAGACCGGCGCCCAAAGAAGTGTACGAGCTACCACCATTCTACGGGGATATATCAGAATGGCGGAGCTTCATGATCGCATACGAAGAATCGAATCGTAGATTCAAATTTAGTGACTACGAAAACGTAGCGAGGTTACGCGCAGCGTTAAAAGGTGACGCAAAAGCATGTGTACAGCACATATTATCAACGGCGGCAAGGCCGGATTTAATAATGAAAGTATTAACTAAACAATACGGACGAAGCGAATTCCTAGTAGACAAAGCATTGGAGGATTTAAAAGGAATGCCTACAATAGGCGACAGCGCTCACGACCTCAACCAATTTGCTATAAAAATCGTGAATATAGCAAGCACGGTAATGGACTTAAGCGAACGATGTTACGCAGAGAATCCTATGCTGGTTAGAGAGGTTACCGATCGGCTAAGCTCCCACCTTCGCAGCAGATGGTGTGAATATGCTCGCAAGTACGAGCACGAAGGAAAGGCGGAAATAGAAAGATTATCCGATTTCCTCCTGGAAGAATCGGAGCTACAAATGTCCTTTACGCACGCCCGTGCGCCTATGCAACGCCCACGGGCGGATTTCCCGGGCAACAATGCCCGGGCAGAGCTGCCGCGTGCGTCTAACCCATGGCCCAATAGAGCGCGCGAACCGCCGCGACCCCAAGAGTGGGGCGGGCAGCAACTACGCCCCCAAGGAAGGGCTATGCGACAATATGATAATAAGCCAGCATACCCCCAATATTCACGCGTCACTTACGCCACTGAAAAAGTAAACACACAGAATGTAGTATGTCTGTATTGCGGGGGGGGGTCATAGCACTACCGATTGCTATAAAATTCAACGCCGGAATGTAGGAGCACGATGGGATTGGGCTAGAATCAACAAAGTTTGTTATAAGTGTCTAGATGCAAGACACGCCAGCACGACGTGCAAAGGCAAGCGGTGCGACGCACCCGGCTGCCAGTATTATCATCATAAGTTACTACACGGCAGTTACGAGCCAAGAAGGGAGACGACGCGCATGCCACAAGAAGCAGACGCAACGGCAGCTGCCACGGATCAAGAAGCAGAGCTAGTAGGAGAGCCCCAATGGGCGGAACCGTCGGATACGAACTGGAGGGAAAAGACTCCGTACGAGTCCAACAATAGTGAAGAAAATAGCTACGCGTCTTCATCAGACGCAACCCAGGTGCTTTTGAAAGTGATACCCGTGATTCTATCCGGGCCCAAAGGAGAAGTAGGAGTATACGCACTACTAGACGAAGCGTCCACCATAAGTATGATAGACGAAGAGATCGCAGATCAAATAGGGGCTACAGGCCCGGAGGAAATGCTGAAGGTTAGAGGAATAGGAGAAATATGCCATAAGGCAAACAGCAAAACAATAAACGTATCGATCCGAGGGAGAGTAGGAGGTAACGAACACCCGCTGACGCTGCGGACGGTACCAGAATTAAGAATAAAAGGTCAAAAGGTTAGTAAACAACTCGTGGAAATGTATGACCACCTGAAGGACGCGCATAGCGCTTGTTTTGAAATGGGAGTGCCCCAAGTATTAATCGGAGCCGACCACTGGCAGTTAATTATACCCGAAGAAATAAGGGTGGGCCCTAAGGGCGCGCCAGTAGCGGTAAAATGCGCCATAGGATGGGCGATATATGGCCCCACGCCAAGAAGTATGGATACCTGCGAACGCATCGCATATCACACACAAAGTGAAGCAGACGTCAAGCTGCGCGAAATATTAAAACCGCGAGAAGAAAGAAATGTAAAAATATTCGACGACATACGCGCCAAGGCGGCAATCACAGTGCCAAACAGCACCAAGGACACAACCGTGTCACCAGGAGGGGGCATGACCCATCTCAACAATAAACCGACCCCCGGTCACCCGCGTTCGGTCGCAGCAGCCGATACATCGACCCACCGACCCGTGGGGTCGATTCCAGCCGCGGCGCTTGAGAGCGCCGCGATCTCCGGTCCTGCAATGGCGAGCCCGCTCTCAACCCAGTACATCGACTCCCGGACCAGCGGGGTCGATTTCAACCGCGGCGCCCGAGAGCGCCGCGATCTCCGGTCCTGCAAGGACGAGCCCGTCCGCCCACACCGGCCCTACGTGCCGAAGGGCAGCGGCGACGGCACGGCGCAAACAGCGCCCCGCCGACCCAGCTGGTCGCCCGGTCCGCCAAGCGAATGGTGGCGCACGCCATAAGCACGACCACAACCAAGCCAAGTGAAAGTGTGTTACCAGTGATGGTCGCTCAAGGGCCACATAAGGTAATTAAAGTGAAAAGTAAATGGTAAAGACAGTGAATGAACATGAAAGTGAAAGTGATTAAAAGTGTTATTAATGGCGAATCGTGCCGTAAGACTTTAATGTAGACTGTCGCTTACCCTTGCAACCCAGTATGTATCTGCGATACATACCGGCGGGGGCATTGTGGGCGACAGAATGTAGTTTGTGAAATGTAGGACCTACGGGTCACGAAGAGAAAGGGTGTTGTATAGTATGTGAACGATAAGGCCTACGGGCCACGAAGAGAAAGGATGTGTAACTATAATTCCTTCACATAAGGACGGCAATTGTGCCCAGATTAAGCTCCTAAAGCAAACGGCTCATATAAGAAGCGCGTGATTTATTTAGGACCTAAGTACCATAGGTACAGACGAAGAAAATAGCTTAAAGTAAAGATAAAGGTACCAGGTACCTCCAGTAATTATTTCATAAAGATCGATAGAGGGAGAACCCCTGATAATTGAGGGAGAGACAGCCAAATTATTTGTAAAGAAACCAACTTGAGACTATATCCCGATCTAGTCCGTCAACAAGGGACATCGGTAACTAGAGTTACATAAAATGTGAAATAAAAATGTACACAACGTATGCATAGAGATTATTGCTTATTATGGTGCAAGAATGGTCAAGGTTCAGGTTGATTTCTCTGATTGGCTAAAAAGACGGGAGCAAAGTCAAACTTATGCTACCACGTTAATGTAAATGTGAAAATTTACGGTCTCACCCGGCCATATCTTCGTAACCAGATAAGGTACGAAATCAATTAAGATATCATTAGAAAGGTAAGGTAAATGCCCTTACGTATGTATAATCACTTTTGATAATTAATGTTAATTAAAGCCACTAGGGCCTGGCAAAGCCATTTCATGTTACCAAACTTAATAATTTTACGTAAATATCGATTTTCCCAATTTAAACGGGAAAAGTAGGAAAACTAATAGACATTGTAATGTATAGCCCACAAATAGTTCTTTTAAAGGAAAATGTGTAAAAACCCTTAAGGTTCCCCTGAAAATCAAGAAAACATAAAAACTAGCTTTTCCATAGTGAAAGTGGGCGAGGTCTTTAAAATTGTATCCCCACCACTTTTGATGTCTTAGGGGTATAAAAGAGGCTATAATCGCCGGATATATGTGTGTTCGCTCAGCCCCACCAGTGGGAGCTCCTAGGAAGAAGAAGAAAGGAAGAAGTAGGGAAATTGTGATAGGAAGTAGGAAATTGTGATAGGGAAAGTTTAACCAGTAGTTTGTGTCTCATTATTTTATTATACCGTTTCATTTATTTTTCGCCAAGTATTATTTTATCGTCACCCCCACCCCATCCTTCATCAGTGCAGCTCAGTCTGCGGGATTAGTGCTCCCCTAGAGCACCTGCGCTATCAGAGCGCGTTACGGCCGTTTAAAAACACGCTGAGCGGTTCAACCGCCGCGGTTCACCCGCCGCGGTTGAAACGCGCGGTTCGCCCGCCGCGGTTTTTAAACGCCCCTTGTTAGGTGACTGTGAGGTCGCGAAGGTCAAACCCAGGCCTGTCGCACATCGACCACGTCGGCGCCACGCGTCGTCCACAGTACAAGTTAGAGAATAGGGGGGCTGTGGTCAGCCTTCGTATGGCCAGATGACGTGTGATATCAAAATCAAAATCAAAATCAAAATCAATTATTTATTCTGCAAATAGGCCACAAGGGCACTTTTACATGTCAAATGGTGTTCTACAATATAATATTAATAATCTTACACAATAATCATTTTAAAATTGCAGATTTTAACTAATTAGTACCTAAATGGTTACAAACTAAATGTCACTGAATGAAAACTAGAACAATCCAAAATTGTAAAATATTATCAAATACATTCGATATAAGGTCTGTATCAGAATTAACAATAAGTTTATGATATAATTTAGTACCCCAGAGATGTATAATGTCTCTGAGCATCCAAATACAATTAATAATTATTCTAATGTTCTTATAGAGATGTATACTGTCCCTAAGCGTTAAAACAGAAAAAAAAGGATCATTAATGTAATATTGTCAGAGATATACAGGGTCAATAACAATAAAACGTGTCAAGAACAGAATGATGTCTCTCGTCAAAATAATGATAATAACACTAGTATTTAGGTAGTTACTATGCCCTTGCAAGCATGAACAGACCGGACTCCACAAACAGCACCCGATCACGAGTATGACGCATATCTCAGCCATCGCCTCCCTCAACCATATGTTAGGGAAGGTGGCGACCCGATCAACGACGCCACCGTAAGCAAAGCCCTTTAAGCGAGCATGACATATTCAAGCCACACTGGACATTGATAATAGCAAAGATTAAAGCTACTTGTTCGGCGAGAAAAAGCATTACGTGCTCTCATGTTACATAAAACGGAACAGCTATTTCCGGTACTTATAATAATTACAAAGGTAATACGCCAAGACAATCATACTCGAAGGTATATTAATTCTAATACAATTTGACTGCTACTGGCTTAAAGGCATTTTTGTCGTTTATGAAATCGTTGACATTATAATACGCCTTGCTTAGCAAATATTTTTTTATATGAGACTTAAATTTACTTAACGGCAAATTAACAATTTCGGTAGGTATTTTATTGTAAAAACGTATACAGTTCCCCACGAACGACGTGCTAACCTTGCGAAGACGACTGTACTGCACTGCGATCTTGTGTTTACTTCTGGTGTTGTAGTCGTGGATATCACTGTTGAGATTGAAGTCCTGAAGGTTTTTAAGGTAAATATAGATACATTAGATACATATAAATATGGCGTTGCTTAGGAGTGTTTATGTACGGTCAGGTCAGGGGCTTTAATTGTTAAGCCATTTAGGTACAGCTCACTTTATACTGGACGCTTTTTTTGAGCCTATTGAGTGTCTCTCCCCGTGATCTGTGATCTGTGTGAACTTCTCAACTGAGAAGTATCAAATAAAAGTAACGTGTGTGGGCATTGCATAGCCAGTCTAAATCTTCTAGAAGTAAGACATAATCAGTCTCAATAATTTGGAACCCACACATGAACAATCTTATCTAATCCTCAATCAATCTTCTTAATCTTATCTTCTTTTAGAGAAAGTACAGAAGGCATTTCTTCGCATTCTTTACAAGACAATGTAAATGTAATTATATTCCTTTATAAAATAAAATAAAATCATTTAATTCAGAAAACTGGTTCCATAATTTGTTAGTAAAAAATGCCTTAAACTACTATGTTAGACATATGAAATAGAAAAAAAAAAAGATCACTAAAACTAACTTAACTACCCGGGCTCCTCCCGCGCTGTATCTATCCCCCCTGACGCGCAGATCTATGAAGCGCAAGATACTGTTGCCGCTCCCCCGCACCCGTCTTATAATGGACGCCGACTTCTTGCGAATCATTGCGTAAAAATCGTCCACGGCAGCGTCGACGAACATTCCCGACGCGCTGCAATAGCGGGGGAGCCGCAACAAGGCCCTGAAGACATTATTGTATCGCACTCTTAATGCACTGTACGCTCGCTGCGTAGAACTGACCCATAGACTGCTCGTGTAAAAACTTTGGCAGTAGGCTCTAAAAAGAGTTAGTTTTACAGGCACAGTACAGCGAGCAAATCTATGAGCCAGCATGTTGCCTCTCACGGACAGTGACCTGCGCTCACGTTCGATGTCTTTATCATACTTAAGATCATCAGTTAACACATGTCTCAAATATTTTAATTGAGACACCTGCTTTATTGGTACATCATTTAAAAGAAAGAAGAAGAACAAAGAAAAATAATTTATATATTCTACCAACTACTTACTCGGAATTTTTAGGTTTCAAATCCCTAGAGGTTAGGCGCAATGCGCAATACCAGGCGCGGCTCACTCGCGATTTGTGTTTATCGCTACAAGTACATGCCGGGTCGCCCCTTCGGAGGGCCCTATTCAGTGGCTGACACGTGTTGGTACAGGACGCTCGCACGGGTCGCAGCGCGTTGCATGCGATAGAACGGGATGGCCACATTTAGGCACGTTTGGCGTACCTAAACAGAGAATTTTTTAACAGAGAACCTTATGTACGTAGTACTATTACTTATTCTGTGGCAATACCCAGATTTTGACCACTGCTTGTCGTATTTTCGCCTCTTGGCGGAAGAGGCGGCTCGCACGGCGGCGCACGAGCACTCACCAATGTCAGCGCGCAGGCGCTACTTAACAAATTAATTAGTAGGCACCAGATTGCGATTTGTTTGCCTACATGCGGAGTAAACTTCTCCTTATTTTTAAAAGATTCAGTGAAATTCATTTTTAAATATTATTTGTTGCTACGGTAGCCTAGTGGTTCAGGCATGCGGCGGTCGTGGGTTCGAATCCCGGCTCGTACCAATGAGTTTTTCGGAACTTATGTACGAAATATTTACCGTTAGCTTTTCGGTGAAGGAAAACATCGTGAGGAAACCGGTCTAATCCCAATAACGTCTAGTTTTCCCTCTGGGTTGGAAGGTCAGATGGCAGTCGCTTTCGTAAAACTAGTGCCTATGCCTAATCTTGGGATTAGGTGTCAAAGCGGACCCCGGGCTCCATTAGGGGCACAACCGGGAATAATAACGCTAGGAGGATGATTTGTTGCTATATATTGTTTCTTATGTATGTTAAATAGTTTAAGTTTACCAGCGCATTGGTATATGCTGCTACTGCTGCTTACAAAACTTAACACTATCGTTATACAGGGTGTGGCCTGTAATAGCAGCAAAAAATTAGGTAAACGGTAGATTATTTCCACGTGGTGTTTTTTAATTTTTTTTTTCTTCAAAATAAGTTTACTTGTATTGTTTTACTCTTCTGGAGTGCTATAAGTAACTTTTTATTTTAAAACACTAAAATAAATAAAATAAAAATTGAAAAATCACAAAAATATCTTTTGAAAACAAAAATGCAAAAACTATTATGACTCATTACATGATGTTACCTCAAAATCTGCATTGACTGCTGTGCTATGATGTCGTGGTGCCAAGATACATTACTTGGGGGTCATAACTTTAGATCAAAATTTCTCCGAATCCAATAAATGTTAAAATGAATGACGCAAGGGTTTACTGCAAATGCTCTAAGGAAGCGTCCTTTTAAATATTTGTTCCTATTACAGGCCAGGGGGATTCTCTCTCTTTTTCAAAAATGACGCTATCCGCAGCAGAATCAAGGTAACCGATATAGCCCTCCGAATAGCTAAACGTAAGTGGCAGTGGGCGGGGCACATTGCACGTAGAACCGATGGCCGTTGGGGCGGAAAGGTTCTCGAGTGGCGACCACGTGGACTGATGACCTGGTAAAGGTCGCGGGGGTCCGCTGGATGCGGGTGGCGCAGGACCGGTCATTTTGGCACTATTTGGGGGAGGCCTGTGTCCAGCAGTGGACGTCTTTCGGCTGATATGATGATGATGATTACAGGCCACACCACGTATTTAAAATTTTGTTTCGTATTTAACACACACTAGCGCCACTATTAACATACTTAATTGTGATTATTTAAATTTAACGATAGATATTTAAAAAAGGAGGCCGCAATACACTGTATTTCGTATCTTGTGAACACATCAAACTAGTTTTTACGTTGCTGGATTCGTCGATCTATGAACTCAAAAGAAAAACGGCCGTTTTAACTTTGGACGCATATATTGACGAATCCAGCAACGTAAAAACTTTTATGATGTACCTATTCAAAAGATACTTAAATACAAAATACAGTGCATAGCGGCCTCCTTTTTAGGGTTCCGTACCTAAAGGGTAAAACGGGACCCTATTACTAAGACTCCGCTGTCCGTCTGTCTGTCTGTCTGTTCGTCTCTCACCAGGCTGTATCTTATGAACCGTGATAGTTAGACAGTTGAAATTTTCACAGATGATGTATTTCTGTTGCCGCTATAACAACGAATACTAAAAAATTGAATAAAATAAATATTTAAGGGGGCTCCCATACAACAAACGTGAGTTTTTTGCCGTTTTTATAGATAATGGTACTCCTGTAAATCTTGTTTTTTTCGCACTCGCAGACTGCCAAGATACAGGCTTAAGCCTAGTTTGGAGTCTGATGGATATACCCCATAATATCATGTAACAAGTGTTTTTGTGAAATAAATCATTTATTATTATTATTATTTATTAACCCTTCGTGCGCGAGTCCGACTCGCACTTGGCCGATTTTTTCAATATCTATCGTTAAATTTAAATAATCACAATTATTTACCAGTGGCGTGTAGTGTGCACATGAACGCCCTCTATACAATACGATTAAAATCAGTTAACGATTCTGATGTTAGCAACTATCTACTCAAAAGAAAATAGGGGCCACTAAGTATTTTGATTACTACGTGAAAAATATAGTAAACAGTAATGTATATTTATTAAAATAACATGTAACAAGGCTTTTGTTTTAACTTATGCTAATAACCATTTAATTGTGTAGTCAATTGTTTCACTTATTTCAATGAACATGAAATTAGTCCATTGTCAACAGCAAAAACTAAACAGAAACTCTTTGCAAAACAAAACAAAAACTGACACAAGCTGTTTTTTTTAATGGTTTAGTAACGGGTGTGTCCTCCTCTCCTGTTTTCACACTCCTGGAGCCTTGAATGCATACTCTCGATTAAGTTTCTGATGTTTTCATCAGGTATCTCTTCCCACGCACGTTTCAGAGCATCCATAAGCTGTTGCTGGTTGTGAACCTCTTGCTCATGCTCCCTAACCCTTCGTTTTAATTGGTCCCACGTATGCTCTATTGGATTTAAATCCGGACTATACGCTGGCCATGGTAGGACACGAATATGGGAGTCATCCAATACAGTCTGAGTGGCCCGAGCTGTGTGTGGGCGGGCATTGTCATGCATTAACCAGAACCCTGGCCCCACTCTCTGTGAGAATGGAATCACATGAGGCCTGATAACTTCATCGATGTACCGTTGTGCAGTTACTGTGCCTTGATTTAAGAAAACCAGCTCAGTTTTGCCTTGTAAGCTAATCCCAGCCCAAACCATCACACTAGGACCTCCAAAGCGGTCAATTTCCTTGATGCAGACATCGGAAAATTTCTCACCCTGTCGTCTCCATACTCTAATCCGCTGATCATCACTACAAAGCTTCACTTTACACTCATCTGTGAAGAGCACCATACCCCATTGATTCATGCTCCAATCTGAATGATTTCCACGTTGAACCCTAGATAAAGGAATTCGTACTACTCGGCGTCTGGACCTTTGCTGGTCTTCATGCAGTCGATTACGTATCGTTTGGTCACTAACACGAGTCCCCGTTGTCAACCGTAGGCGATTTTGTAACTTACGTGCCGTCACAGAGCGCTCTCGACGGGCACTCAATCGGATGTAGCGATCCTCTTGTGCCGTAGTCGCTCGCACCCTGCCCGATCCAGGCCTTCTTGCAACACTGCCAGTCTCTTGGAACCGATCCCACACATTTTGGATGGCTCGGCGAGAGAAACCCAACGAAAAAGCTACAGACCGCTGTGAATGACCTTCAGCAATCAATGTAACGGCTCTGGTGGCAGTAATGTTATCCATATGCCTTCGTTGACGTGGCATTATTAACAAAAGATGTTAAAAGAAGCAAAAGATTGGACAGACATAGTTTTTTAACAGAATAAAATTGTGATTCCATCTGAAAGGAATTGACCTGAAACTCGTTTTTTTATTTGCTTCAATTTCTGGCCAGCTGTAAGACTTAAACACCAGCATTAAAGAGGTTTGATACTGAAGGAGGCCGGACATCATTAATTAGTCACTTATTAATTAGTTTCCATCTAAAAATTTACTCAAAAACAGAAATATGTAAGTGGCCCTTATTTTCTTTTGAGTAGTAGTAGCGCCACAAAGGTGTCGGCCGGGTATGCGGGAGGCGACTCGAGGCTAACTTCAGACACGCAAACTTTTGTGCCGCATACTGTAAGTTAGAGGCCTACAAGTATTCAGATTCAGATTCAGAACTTTATTGATAAAATGTCATATTTTACAGGTCAATATCATGCATGTCAAATACATTTTAAAATTTCTTATTGTCTACATATACCTACATATTTATTTCTACAGAGCAAAGTGATCGAGGAGACTATGCTCTGTGTGGAATTCGACGAGGAAGCAAAGCTGGACGCAGCAGACTTCACGGTGGCAGCGCTGGCGTTGCTGCTGTTGCTGCTGTTGGCCGCTGGCAGCTTACTCGACCTGCTCTCAGCCGGTCACGGTCCAGGTCAGCTACGGATCTTCATTTTCCAAGCGTTTTTCCCGATAGTGACCTAAATAAATAAAAGCCAAGCTGGCATCCAAAAAGCTCGGTGTGCTTAACAGAGCAAAGCGGTACTTCTCCCCGGGACAAAGACTTTTATTATATAAGTCTAAGGCACTGGTCCCACCGCCCAAGAAACGAACAAAAGATAATAGCTCAAGTGTAAATAAATTTATAGTTCATCGCCGGCGGTGTGAACAGCCAGCTATAAACTATAAATATATAACTCTCTCTTTTATTTACACGAAAGCTATTATCTTTTGTTCGTTTCTTGAGCTAGAAAATAGCCGATAGTTCATAGCTTACTCGCTCGCGGTGGGACCAGTGCCTCAAGTCCGCCCCCACATGGAGTATTGCTGTCATCTCTGGGCGGGAGCGCCTGGATACCAGCTTGGGCCTTTCGACTCGCTTCAAAGACGTGCTTTGCGAATCGTGGACGATCCCAAACTTACAAGCGGTATCGAACCGTTGAGTCTTAGGAGAGACTTCGCCTCCTTGTGCGTGTTATATCGCTTGTATAACGGGTTGTGCTCCGAAGAACTGTTCGACATGATGCCTACGGCTGCTTTTCACCACCGCACCGCTCGCCATCGGCAGGGCATTCATACTCACCCTGGAACCTAAATGGTCGCGTACCGTACGGTTTCAGAGAAATTTCCTCCCTCGGACGCTCAGGTTGTGGAATGAGCTCCCTGCCGAGGTTTTCCCAAGGGACTACAGTATGGGGTTCTTCAAAAATGGAGTGTTTAAATTCTTAAAGGGTCGGCAACGCGCATGTAACCTGGAGTTGCAAGTGTCCATAGGCTACGGTAATCACTTACCATCAGGTGGGCCGTAAGCTTGTTTGTCACCGACGTGGTATAAAAAAAAAAATAAAAAAAAAACATTTATTTCGGACAACAACAAAAAAATCCATATTAGGTTAGTATAGAGATAGGTAGACTTGATTATAAAAACGTGTTAGTTAACATTGTCTTTTATATTAACTCTTATATTTCAAACAAAGCTAAGGAGCGGTGCAGGCTTGCCCAGTGCTGCGCGCCTCGTCCGCAAATTTATTTATTATATTGGACCCGTAGGGCGCCGTAGCTCTAGTATAAGTTTTATCGATAAATATACGTTTTCGAACGCGTTTGCGTTTAATTTCAATTTGTATGGCAACGCGTAGTTCCTAATAGTTAACACCAGAGGCGCTGTTCGCGTTGCCAACTTGCCATACAAATTGAAACTAAACGCAAACGCGTTCGAAAACGTAATGTGTGGATAAAACTTATACTAGAGCCTCTGATCGCTTTCTTCGAATAGTCAGCACACAGGCTGCAAGTACTTATAAAGAGATTTACAGTACGCTCTAAAAAGTGTTACCTTAACCTGCGCTGTACAACCTCTGAACCTATGGGCTATCATATTTGCCCTTATCGCCAGCGCCCTACGTTCCCGTTCAATATCCGCGTCGTCGAAGTTATCGGTTACATTTTGACCCAGGTATTGAACACATGAGCCTAAATGAGCCCGGGGTTCGCTTTAGTTTCTGAAATGGCCGGAAGTACTTGGCAGACGGTGCCAAAGTTGGCCAACTCTGACACCCTCTGCCAAGTACTTCCGGCCATTTCAGGACTGACAGACTAAGGTTTACTTACTCTTTCTCTACGATTAAAGGGCTAAATGATGCCACATGTCTCGTACTGTTGGCACATGACGTAAATCCTTACAATTTTGACCGGTAGGTCGATCACGCAACGCATTGTACGCGCGTCTGACGGTGAAATCTCAATCTAACTGTCATTTTTCCATATAAAATTGACATTTAGACCTTAATACAGACGCGCGTAAGAAAAGTTACGTGATCGACCCGCGGAAGTGACGGATTTTTCAAACTTCTGATTGTTGCTCAGCACAACATTCTCGACCTGCTGCCATGCATTTTATCGTGTTTGTCATGTGACGTAGGCGTATTGGGAGTGAGCTCACGGATTACTAGACCTTATTGGGATTAGACCGGTTTCCTCACGATTTTTTCCTTCACCAGCCACCACTTCAGCCACTGTTAAATATCAACCGATATTTCCTACACAAGTTTTTTTGAAAAAACTCAGTTGTAGGTACGTGTGCCAAGGTTCGGATTCTCGACCGCCCAGATTGAAAGTTGCTTGCCTTACCTACCACTCGTCTACAGCCCGCTATTCTGTAATTTATTTTAGGCGCACCTCAACTCTCACTCGTAAATATATCTTGACGCCGCGATTCGTAGTAACCAAACGTAGGTAGAGGTCTAGTTTGGTTAGGCGTGTCGGGTGGGGTGAGGCGCATGAGCGCGCAAAGAATAACAGCCCAGGGTAAAGTTAGATACCTACTACCTGTACTAGTATATGCCTCGTTTTTACACAGTACAGGATTAATTAATAAGTCTACATCGCATGAACGGCGGCCGCCAGTCAACTTACACCTTACCTCAACCTTTCAGAAGACCGCAGCCATAATAGCACCACTGCTTTGTAGTAGAGAGGTAGGGCACAGCGGAATGTCATCTCGCTCGTATGTGGAGCAGCCCAACTGGGGAAGTACCTTACAGAAGACCGCAGCCATAATAGCACCACTGCTTTGTAGTGTTGCTATGTTATTGCATGCTATGAAGTATGTGGTGTTGTGTTCCTGGTGGTGAGTAAGGTCGCCAGAGCTCCCTAGGGTGCGCTGTGTTGGGAGTGAGGGACCTGCATGTCTCTATCTGCCAACACAGCGAATCCTCAAGTGAATAACGCGCATGTGATTCTTCTGGAGTCACAAGTGTCCATAGGCGACGGTACCAGCTTAACATCAGGCAGGCCGTAAGCTTATTTGCCACCGTCGTAGTATAAAAAAAAAAAAAAACTTCTCGCAGCTGAAAATGGCTCAGGTCACACTAGGCATACAGTGAGAATAGAATTATCCTCTGATCCAGTTTAGATAATCTTAAATCACTAGATCCATTCCTAACAAGCAGTTTCAGTGTATCACATTAATAAAAGAAAAAATCTCAGTAGATTCATGTTGTAAATACGAATATAATATATCTAGGTAGCGGTAAAAATCTGATTGATGGATCTAATGAATGAAATAGAACGACATCTCGGCTATTCTGTGTTTCAGGTGGCAGATTGCTGGTGTGTTTTTCGCTGCGGCGGAATTGGCGGCGGCTGGTGGCGCCCTCTGGCGAGGGACCCGACCCTAGACTACGCCGGCTGAAGTGCTTCAACGGAATCAAGTGAGTGTCACTGAAAGACGGCTGTTCGTCTTGCTACCAAATCTCTTCGCGCGTGACTCAGAGGTTCGTTTCTTATTGCACTGGCACGTTAGAAAGAGGTGGGCCTGACGTATCCCATATGACTCGCGAAATTTAATACCGTCGTTTGTTGGACCCGGATATCTCCGGGCTAATTTTTGACCACTTGTGTTTGTTGCATTCCCACCAGCCCACCACCCCATTAGCCCCGTCCCCCCCTCGACCAATCACGGTGCACGATTTGGCGACATAAATAGCGAGTGTCACATAAAAAGGCCGGAGATCTCCGCGCTCTGTAGACGACGAGATAGGTTTTCTCGTCTCGCGTCGCGTCGCGGCGTTTGTTGTGCTAGCCCAGCTGTTGGTCTGAACTTGCCGTGAAGTCCCGTCGCGCGGGACTCGGTGACTCTTAGAGCCCTGCCTCATCGAGACGTCCCACGCCTTGGCCACGACTTTGGTCTTAAGCGACCTGCGACCAGCGTTTTATCTGTTCATTGCGCGGTCGAGACGCGCAACGCACTGTAGTTAGTTGGGATCACGCGCAATGAACTGGCAACGTATCTCATACAAACAGTGGTAGGCAAGCGTTGCTAAGTGAGTTAACCTCCATACATTTCTATACGTTTCTAATTTGTTTTGATAACGTAGCCGGTGACGTCGCCATGTCATCCCAGGGAGGCACGGCACTTAAGTAGTGTAGTATCTTGCTCGCACTGTGCAGGTTAGAAAGAGGAGGGTAGAATGTTCGTTTTTGGCATCGTGTTGTGCTAGCTGTTTGTCTTAACTTGCTGTCAATTCCTGTCGCAAACCAGTCATTGTTTCTGTGTGTGGGCTCCGAATATTACTTACCGAACTGACATAAATGCCCAGTGAGTTATAGGGTCATTTCGCAGGTTAGCGACCACCTAATTTCATGGGCCGGTTAGCGACCACATAGCTGAGTTGGTGAACTGAAAGCATATTTTCTCGTTTTTGTAGTAAATGCCTATTCCATAACTACAAAAAATAATGCATACCTACGGCTAACTGTTACAATTGGCTCTTTAGAATCGATGTTATTTTCAATTGAAAAAATCATGTTCTTCAGCTGGCCACTGGACCATAACTGCAGTGCGGCCTGTCCTGCAGGCATGGCTCAATAGGAAGTGGGGTGCGGTTTCCTTCCACGTCACACAGATGCTCACGGGGCATGGCTGCTTCGGGAGGTATCTGTGGAAGATCGCAGGGAGAGAACCGACACCCGTCTGTCACCAGTGTGGAGGGGCGGAAGACACAGCACAGCACACGCTGGAAGTGTGTCCCGCCTTCAACGAAGAGAGAGCTCGCCTCTCACTTGCAGTGGGACCCGATATATCGCTGCCGGCCGTGATTCAATCCATGGTCGACAGCGAGAGATCGTGGCAGGTGGCAATCTCGTTTTGCGAGGAGGTAATGCGGCAGAAGGAGACAGCGGAACGGGCCAGGGAGGACTCAAATGCGTCCGACCAACGGCGCCGCAGGCGCCCTGGGCGCAGACGGCAGGCGCATAACCGCCGGCTGCCCCCATAGTAAGGACCTCCGGGTGACAGGCATGGGGACAACTGTCGCCCAGCGGATCGAGGTCCCAGGGCAGGAGTGCGCGCAGGAAAAAAAAAAAAAAAAAAACCTACACCACAAATGATGGTGGGAGGGAACACTCAAAAAAAAAAAAAAAAATTCCCCCACAGGTGGGTCCGGTGAGCTGGACAACTGCTGGCGGAGTCGCGGATGTGTGCGAGAGCGTTCCCGTGACTCCGCCACAGGCAGTGGGAAGAACTCCCCAGGGTTTTTAGCCGGTACGAATCCGGCATATCCACCGCGCTTCCCCAAAGCGCGATGGAATCTATGAAGATTTTCCCTGGGTTAAAAAAAAAAAAAAAAAAAAGGTTAGCGACCACCTAATTTCATGGGCCGGTTAGCGACCACATAGCTGAGTTGGTGAACTGAAAGCATATTTTCTCGTTTTTGTAGTAAATGCCTATTCCATAACTACAAAAAATAATGCATACCTACGGCTAACTGTTACAATTGGCTCTTTAGAATCGATGTTATTTTCAATTGAAAAAATCATGTTCTTCAGGTGGTCGCGTAAACGGCGAAATGACCCTATTACTAGAGCATACATCACCTAGCAAAAGTTTCCGAGTGTAGTGGACTTAAAACTTTTAAAAATGCCTTTTTGTGCATTGTGCTATTGCACCAATCACAAACACAACAATAGTAAAAGCACGGGAATCACTTTTCATCGGTAAATTCAGGGTTATTTCTAATAACATAAATTTTTCTGTAATTTATATGAAACGCGCCATAAAGGGGGCCATTATTTCAAAGATTTAAAAATGTAGAAGTGACAATTTCCTAAAACTATTTTGCCTTATTAGTGGAACATGAAAGTTAATAGACTGACTATTTGAAGCTTTAAAGATCTTAATTTTTGCACCAAAATAGCAGCAACCGTTTGCTTTTTTTAAATTTAATTAATATTCTTGATGCATTATTGACAACGTTTAGTTGCTACTTATTTAGATCGTAAGTTTTACTCATTTAAATCCTAGGCGAGTTCTCTTATACCTTGTGATGTGTAGGGTGAGCTGCACACACATATCCCCCTGCCTGAAGGGCTTTCGGGGGTTTCCTAGATAACTCAGTCGGGGAGGAGCCTTTCGGGAGCAGGGTAAATGATACCAGCGTTCACAAGATATTAACAGTGGGTCTTATGCCCTTTTATTTAAATAGCAACTCTTAATAATCTAGTTTAAGTAATCGCGAGACGGGGGCTACGATAGCCAGGCTATTTCCGGTAAGGGTAGGCGAGACACGGGAACGGCGGGATGGTGGTACTTCCAGCAGTGCACTCGGGATCCAAGCGGCCGGGAGTCCACCGGGTACGGCGGGTATGTCCTATCAACTCAAACCCCTCCAGGCAGTGCACTCGGGATCCAAGCGGCCCGAAAGGGATGAGGGGAGCGGGGTCCCCTAGCAGTGCACTCGGTGACCAAGCGGTTAGGGGAGTGGGGATGCCAAGCAGTGCACTCGGAGTCCAAGCGGCCTGGCGGGAAGGAAGGGAGGGAGAGGGCAGAGTTGTGCACACGGCGAGCCGCTAGCAAAACTCTCGCGATCTGGCGGGTGCGCGCTCTTATATACGGCCGGCGGGGTATGGTGCGGTGAGGTGCGGTGCGGTGAGTCGGTCGGCTCCCCGCGCGGTTGACCCCGTGCGTCGGCGCCGCTGCGGGGGCAGCGTTGTGGCGTGCTCGTACGTCACAACCTACCTATGTATAAATAATGAACACGACGCGAGTAGGGTCTCCGAATATGAATGAACCCATTGCCAGTTAAGAAGAATAATAAACATTAGCCGCCGTCCATTTTAATTTCCAAATGCTTTCAATTGATTTCAAATTGCAGAAAAATGCATCAATACAGTGCATCCTCGGGAACTATAAGGATACCAGTACATTAAATCAAGCTTTTTGCACAACATTGTATACATGTGCCCTGTTCGCTGTTCGCAAAGGGCGCTGAGTGCTCTCCGCGTCCAGTAAAATAACGCGTTCAGGGCGCTGTTGCGGCTGCCACGCTGGTGTAGCGCGTCCGGTATGTTCGCGCACGCGCGCGTGAATGGTTTCCCGGCCATCATGCGTGCGCGATGCGCAGCCGCGCTCCGGCGCCTGCGGGGCAGCCGCAACAGCCTCCTGGCCACGTAGCATGGATGGCGTTATCACGCGATAAGTGACAGGATAGAGCATCCGTCCCTGGCTGACACCGTTCGATAGAACGAGACGACGCGCTTATCCTGTCACTTATCGCGTGATATCGCCATCCATGCTACGGGGCCTGGCCGTTATAGCTGACAGGATGGACAGTCAGTTTGTCATACATTGGACCAGAGTACACTCTATAGTCACCTCGTACACGAGAGTGTCCTGGTTCTTTTACTTTGAAATAACTAACACTAGTAATTAAGTAGGTAAACCTAGATAATAATTTTAATATGTATGGACCCGTGGTTGTCTGAATTAAACGATTTTTTTTTTTTTAATTACAAGCACCAAATATCGGTGATTAAATGAATACGTAGTTTCAAATCACGCTATGGCTATATCTGAATCCTACCTCAAAAAATCTTTGAGTTTCCAAGATGGCGGCCGCCTGATTGAAAGACGTCAAGAAAAATGTTCTGGGTTGCCAGTCTATAGGTACGTAGTAATAGTAAGTCAATGCAAATGTCACACATAGACCTTATGCGTGTACATCGTTTAATCTTGTCCCACACTTACGTACAGTCCGCAAGCTTCTTACAGTTTTCGGGTTCGGATGAAATACCTTATTTTGGCATAAGAAAGTATAAGATTGTAGGTCGTGTATTTGAAACAGACTTTTTCTACTCCTGTACCGTTATCTGTCATTTATATAGGATGTAGCTCAAATACAATGACACCACTAATAACTCGTCGAAAAACTCTATGCTCTATGGCCCAAAAACGCACTGTTTAGCGTACTTTTTTGGTTCATACATTTTTCATAAAAGCACTGTTTAACTTTTTTTTTTATCGGCCGCTATATTACAGTGGCAAGTGAGCAAGCTTCATAAACAAATATTTCGAAATAAAAGTATTTATTTACGATTTAAATTTGTATATTATAAATTATTTACTACAATAATAAAAAATCATCATCTATTGTGTGTTAAATTACATGTTTTATAAATTCTTGGTATTATTTATAAAAATAAACAGTTCGAATTCGGTCCGGGTCCGGATTCGGTTTGGTTCGCATGGCAAGTGCAAACAAATTAAAAACAAAACAAACCATAAGCAAGAGGTGTCACATTTCCGATTTCCCACCAAAATACAGTTCAAATTGTTGAAAATGAAAAGACGAAAGATGATAAACTATTAGTCCTAAACTATTAAGATTTGATTCGTGTTTGTGAAAACAAATGTGTACGTTCCTTTTAAAATGGTCGAAGAAATTAATAACTGCACTCCTGAAGAAATTGCGTGAGTAGCAAAAGTACGTATAGAAAACTTGCTATCTAAAAAGTTTAACTTTTCTGGAGTCTGCTATTTATTTAAAATTTGTCGTAGAAAAAGTATTGTATGCAACGGTGTATAACTGGTCTAAAAACGCTCGTGGCGTCTTTAATTGCGATGCTCGCCAAGACTCGCATCGCAACCCACGCCACTCGCGCTTTAAGACCCTTCTTATGCAACAGTTGCATAAAATACTATTATAAACTTTAGACTATTATTGTAAATCGTTGATTCATGGCGTGACAGTTAATTGAATGAGATTTTGATCTCTCTATATTCATACAAATTACTCTTTGATTGTAGCTTAACTTTATCCACTTTAGTTGACCCCTTAATTCATAACAGCTATTGATATCTGGTAATGTTGTTATGCTGGTCAGTCACTGTTGACATCTTCTGAACTATCCAACCTATTTCATTAGCTTCTTTAAACATTTATTATGGGCTGAGAGGTCAGAATATTTTGGTATACTGCCGCAAACCCCCTATTTTGTTTCTCACACAATTAAGGTAAACGTCCGAGTGCTCGACGCTGTACCGGTATATGGCATGGGCACTCTATGTCAAAGTGACATGGCTTAATTTCGAATGAAGAAAAATCCTCTTAGTTCGAATTTAACCCATATCTGGGGGCACGGCAGTGCTCCCGCCAAGTCGAGCAAACCAAAGAGGCACGGCCGTACCATCCTTTTCTCGAAGCCATTCAGACCATTTTCAACATCCTGTAATTTTGTGCTGGCTAAAGCCAGAACCCTGATTTTCAGTAAAATATAGCGCATAATATGACTTACATACATTCTAAATAACATTCAATTTGAACTTTTAGTTGAAGAGCTATTGCCCGTCAAAGTTCCTTAGTTTTGTCACTGACATATACCTACACTGACTCACTTACGATCATCGTAATTCTAAGGTACATCTAGCAGACCCACAAGCTCTAAATTTTGAACATAATTAGTTTTTAGCCTATCCATTCATAAAAAAACCTACAAATATTGCAGTTTCCGTCACGATTTTGAGATATACAAACTGTATAAGTAAGTTTGTAATCCTATACAAGTACATGCGATTACAAAGTTACTTTTGCAGTTTGCTTCTCGCAAAACTATACAAACATAACGTTTGTGGTTGGTAAAATAACATTTACATACAAAGTTGATAACACAATAACCTACAAAAAGGAATGAGATCCCATAAAAAGATTCCATGTTAAAAATAGGCCAAGTCTCGGAGCACTTCCACAGTAAAAAGTGGTGAGATTTTTCGTAGAGCCAAGTCAGGCTTTCTTATTAATCTTTATTTCCTTGCTAAATAAAATTTTGTGATTTGGCAATAATGGCAATCACACTTACATAGTTTAAGGTACGCAAAAAATAGTAAATGCAGTAAAGTTGTGTGATACCCAAGTTGCAGAATTTTATTTAGCAAGCAAATAAAGATTAATAAGAATGCCTGACTTGGCTCTACGAAAAATCTCACCACTTTTTACTGTGGAAGAGCTCCGAGACTTGGCCTATTTTTTACATGGAATATTTTTATGGGATTGCTTTGACATAAAGTGCCCGTGCCATATATACTAGCACAGCGGCGAGCACATATGACGTTTACCTTATCTACCTATATTACCTAATCGCTAGACCATTATTTCCTGGAATGGCGAAAACATTCAGATGGACTTGGGTCATTTTGGCTTTAAAATATTGAAACGTTGACTTGTCTTTCATATGTCAAGTTCTGCATATAAGTCGAATTGCTTACGCTATTATACTGCTTATTGTTTGACTTTTAAAACCCAAAATGGCGTGCATTGATTGGAATCACTCCGATTCATAGACCCTACTTCCAACTCCGATTTCATCCCTTTGAGAGATGTTTTCCAGGATGATTTCATTTCATTTCATTTCATTTATCTTTATTCACATAAGACAGAGTACAATTGGATGTTCTTAGTTATAATATATGTATAGAACTATCTAACTCGTCACGCGGTGACATGCAAATTTTTGTGTAAGTACCTACTTATATCTAAGTTTGAACATGAGTAATCATAATAAAGAAAAAATAAAACAACCCTGCCCGAACACAGAGAGATAAGAAAACATGTCTAGCAATTAAGTATATAGCAAAATAATCATTAATATAGCCTTATCATTAACATTAGTCGCAACAAAAAATAAAATATCTAAAAATAAATTAAAAAAAAAAATCAAATTCAAATTCAAATATTTATTCGTGACACACAATTTACACATACAAAAGAAATAATATAATACATATTTAAATAAATAAACACTGAGTAGTAACTTAACCTATGGTCTGGTATGGATATCGTTACTTGGCAACATTCGCACATTTGTGTTCAAAAAATTCTTGGACTGAATAAAAACATTCTTTTGTTAACCACTTGCTCAGGTCCTTAATAAAAACAACAGTTGGCTACTTCTCAATTAATTTTGATGATAAAAAGTATCCTATCATCAAAACATCCAAACATCAAAACTTTCGCATTTATAATATTAGTGGGATAGTAGGATTAGTAGGATACCTAGTAGGAAGTAGAATATTCATGCTCATCTCATAAATATTTTCCCTTACCGGGATTCGAACCCAGGGCCTTCAGTTTCATGGGCAGCGTCACCTCACTACACACTAAGTAGGCTAACCGGTCGTCAAAAATTTAGCAGTGGTTAAAAAAGTAACTATTACTACATGTGGCACGTCAGTGACGTTCGCGTCGACTGTGACGTAGACGCGGCCTTGGACATTGGCTATATACGTATCTGTGCGCACGGTAGTGCCCCCGCCAAGTCGAGCAAACCAAAGAGGCACGACCGTACCATCCTTTTCTCGAAGCCATTCAGGCCATTTTCAACATCCTGTAATTTTGTGCTGGCTAAAGCTAGAACCCTGATTTTTTTGTAACATGTAGCGCATAATATGGCTAGCATATATTGTCAATAATAGTCAAATTGAACTTTCAGTTAACTATTGCCCGTCAAAGTTGGTTAGTTTTGTCACTGACATACTCACTCACTTATACAATATTGAATATTGATAATGATCATCGGAATTCTAAGGTACTTCTAGCTGACCCACAAGCTCCAATTTTTGAACATAATGAGCTTTTAGCCTATCCATCCATTCATAAAAAAACCTACAGATTTTGCAATTTCAGTCACGATTCAGATATATAAAAACTGCATAAGTAAGTTTGTAATCCTATACAAATAGATGCGATTACAAAGTTACTTTTGCAGTTACGTCCTGCAAAACTAAAGAAATTTGCGGTTGGTAAAATATCATTTCCATACAAAGCTGATAACACAATAACCTACAAAAAGAAATAAGATCCCATAAAAAAACATGCCATGTAAAAATTGGCCGAGTCTCGAAAATCTTCCAAAGAAAAAAGTGGTGCGATATTTCGTAAAGCCAAGTTAAGCATCTTATTAATCTTTATTTGATTGCTTACTAAAATTTTGTGACTTGGCAATCACACTTACATAGTTTTAGCATAAGTCAACCTATGTAAAAATTTGTACATGCAGTAGGTAAAGTTGTGTGATTCCCAAGTTGCAGAATTTTATTTAGCAAGCAAATGAAGATTAATAAGAATGCCTGATTTGGCTGTACGAAATATCACACCACTTTTTACTGTGGAAGAGTTTCGAGACTTGGCCAATTTTTATATGGCATGTTTTTTTATGGGATTGTATCGTCACAAACCACGTCACAAGCGTATGCACGTCTATAATTATTTTTACCCTGAGAACTTTACGGTTTCGCTCTATGAAAACACAACAATATATCGATATCAGCCATATGTTTACACCATAAGATAGGTTGGGTGATTTGACTAAATATTCATTAAAAATCCACCAAAATTTAATACCGCAACGGTAAAAAATAATGAAAAGTAATAATCTTTATAAATTCCGTAAAAATCAGGCGAAAATGGTATAAACTTTCTTTACTTTATAATTGACTACGTCTATATACGTTCTTTGGGATACGCGCATAATCCACTTATTTTTGTTAATGAATAAACCTTTCTATAGGCCAGATGAAATTCAATATTATACCAAGGTCGTAAATATTTAATTAAAATGCTGTTATTTCCTGATGCATATATTTTTGAATTCAGGTAGTAAGTCTCCAAATGTTTGTACTCAAACATGTTTTCAATGTAAAAATACTGATAGCATTTTTGCTTGCGGGTTATTTTTTTTTCCTAACTTCCGGTCCATAGAATTATTGACTTCAATAGTAAAAGTTTTTTAAAATAACATATAAAAGCCGTATACAAATAATTAGCCGGATATTGAATTATTTCCAAAAAACCCGTAAATTTCTCAGGGTATTTGCATTTATATTAATCGTGGCAATAGGGAAGATGACTAAGATTTTTTTTACGATGCCATTCTTACGAGTATTTGCTGCGCCCAACAGGGTACAATGATGTGATACCATATATTATTTTAATACCACCTGTGTAACCATTATTTGCAATAAATTATTAAGTATTGAGTAACCAGTTTTTGGAGAAGAACAAATGCTTGTACTATGGGAGCAACTATAATTAAAGAACATAAATAACCAAAAAGTTTAGCTAAAATATACATTTTAAAAATTACCTTGATTTTTTGACATTTTCGTGAATAAGTCTGAAACAAAAGAAGATCGAAGGCTGATATTACGCATACAGTGTTCTTAGGTCCTGCCACTACTGCACCTCAAATTACAATGAAATCCCTTGCGGGGGCACTCTTGTTAGCTTATCCTGCTAGACCCTTTACTCTCGGACAATAACATAAATAAATCATATTTTTCTAAACTTCCAAGGTCTTTTTATGATTTTAATTATATTTTATAATTTATAATTTTTTACAATAATTTGATGGTCCATTTAGCGACACTACGTTATCAATTTTAACATGAGGCATCATACCTATTGTCATGGCGTATCAAGTGTCCTAACATATTTCCCCTTCTGTTTTCCATAGTTTTAAGTAGCCACCTCCTTTCTCCTATCAAATATAGAAACTCTTCGTTTGTTCTTCTTTCTGTCCAACCCATGCTGCAGTGGTGCTGTGTAGTTGAAGGAAAGATAGAAGGAAGGAGAGGCAGGGGAAGACCAAGACATTTAAGGATCAAATTTAATGTCGTATCAAGAGCTCAAAACAGTGGTAGAGAGAAGAACAGAATGGTGATTGACGACCGACAAGAGCCCGGCTCTTAAGTTTATGATGATATTGATGATGATTATTCGTGGGTGGTACTTGGGAGAATTAACAGTGTTCCCGTCATGACCGCTGTTATATCGATTGGATACAATAACTGCAGCAGAGGGGTAATCACGTAACGTTCCAAACGTGCGTTAGCCACCTGTCATTTTTCCATTGTTGATTTGACATTTAGATATCTACCTGACGCGCGTACAATGCGTTACGTGATCGACCTGTTGCTCGACTGTGTGGCGTTTCGTACGTACGTCATTTTTTGTTTGGAAATTTGACAGTTGAGTTGTCCTATTCATATTCATATAATTTAATGCATAACATGTGTTTACATTGGTGTTAAAATACAGTTGGTTTCAACATGTACCCTTTCGGACATAGCAATCTACTACAATACATCTAACTATAAATTACATTACATAAATTATGTGAGCATGCTAAACGTTAAAAATTAACTAAATTCAATTTATATACATACATGCTTATTATTCTTACGCGCAAATTGATAACATTCCATTATTCTTATACATTTCTATTAATTTCTATTTTAAATGCATAATCTATTATTTATAATATGTTTGTTATGAATAAATTTAAAATAAATAAATACCTTGATTAAATTTTTTTAATGTCTCTAAGATTGTCAGCCCAAAATTCATCCAAGCAATAATAGCATTTATGTAGTAAAAATGACTTTAGTGTCTTATAGAAAATATCATATTTGTCCAATATTTTAAAGCTGTTAGGTAGTTTATTATATACCTTGACTGCAGTGTATTGTGGGCTGTTGGAAAGCATTTTTATTTTAGCAGGTGGGAGAACAAGCTGATATTTATATCTTCTGGCACTTTGGGGTTGCTCAAATAAGTGCTTATTTTTCCATGCGTAAATGGCCAACGTCAAAATATACTGGCACGGTAGTGGTAGGATTCCGAGGTTTTTAAAATAAGGTTTGCAGCTTTCTGGGCATTGAATGCGAACCATGATCCTAACGCTCGCTTGAAAAGTTACGCAGTTACTAAGTTTCGATCAAATAGGAAAATTGAAAAAATATTCATCACGAGTGGATGTTACTAACGATTCTCAATGTAACTTGGGACGTTGGTGCCGTATCAGAAGTTTGTAACAACTTCACGGTAGATGTCGCTACGAGCATCCCTAAGTTTAATTAGAAGAGTGAAGGGATTTAAAGATTCGTTGCCACTGGCGGGACCCACGGTAGCTCAGTTGGATAAGAGCAATGGACGGACTCCAGAGGTCGTGGGTTAAAATCCCGCCCGTGGTGAATAATTTGTAAATTTTCCTCTTTGATCGAAACTTAGAATTTCGTTAGCGGACGTTTCTGCTTGGTATAAATTTACGCAGTTACCCCTGAGGTCTCACTATCTACCCGCAGGTTGCTCACGACGGCGTTGGTGATCTTAGGCCACTCGCCACTGGGGCCCCTGGGTACGACCAGCAATCCTGACTACTTCGAAACGGTAAGTACACTCAATTCCCCCTGGGTGGCCTATTAGGCCCCCAGAGAGGCTATACCGTAACACATCTGTTACTGGCCGCGCTGCAGGCCAAACAAGGCAAAAAAACTAATAAAAAAAGTGCCTAGGTACACTCATCGATAATATTGAGCACTAAATAGCGATCAAAATATCTGACGGATAAGTGGCCATATATTATTTGTTGAGTTCCGAGTCTAGTTTTGTTACATACCTCATTTATGTTAAATGCCAAACTAAACACAAAATAAAAGTAAAGACGCCTGTGGCACACAGTCATGCAACGGATATCGAGGTGAGCCAGGCGTGAGTTGGACTCGCACACTAAAGGTCTCTAATCTGTATACGTTTTTTATCGTTACATTATTTAGCCAAATGTAAATTGGGTATATTAAGATAAAGGTTTACGCTTACAATGGGCCTCATAAGAAGGCTCAAAGTCACCCAAAGGGCAATGGAGAGGGCTATGTTGGGAGTTTCTCTGCGTGATCGCATCAGAAATGCGGCTATCCGCAGCAGAACCAAGGTAACCGATTATAGCCCTCCGAATCGCTAAACTTAAGTGGCAGTGGGCGGGGCACATTGCACGTAGAACCGATGGCTGTTGGGGTAGGCCCCCCACAAGGTGGACTGATGAACTGGTAAAGGTTGCGGGAGTCCGCTGGCTGCGGGTGGCGCAGGACCGGTCACTTTGGCAGTCTTTGGGGGAGGCCTTTGTCCAGCAGTGGACGTCTTTCGGCTGATATGATGATGATGATGAAGATAAAGGTCCCTATAGATACCCTGTCGTTCTGCTTCGAATGTGTAAAGTAACGGGTCAGTCGAGCGTTGATACGTTTACCTTATTGGAAGTATCAAGGACTGACAAGACTGGACCATTCCGTGCCGAACAGGTGCCAAGTGCCAAGAGTTCGTAGCGCTATTCTCGTAGCTGATAACATACGGTACCAAGGACCGGAAAACCCCTTTGAACGCCAAGAACGCCTAAAGGCGTCGTGTATTGTCGTGCCCGAAGTTCCAGGAACGCCTTTAAGTGTTATGTTGTCCGCTGTCAAAACAACCTTTTGTCTTTCATATAAGGTTCATAGTTACTCTCCTATGAAAAAAATTTTCGATGTTCTGTTACATGTGTCAAGTCTATCAGCATCCAGTACTCAAAGTATGACGTTCTGTCGCGTCACGTCACGACACGTCCGTTTAGTATGAATCCAGCTTTATGCGTCGTGAATGTCGCGATAATTTGATGCTTAGTCCGTGGTCTCCGGTTAATGCCGCACGACACTTATAGCGTCACGTTCTATAGAAATGTAGATGCACTGCCATACAACTTGACGCTCTACGCGGCGTGCGGCGTCGACCGGAGACCCCCTTAGGTAAACGATGCGTCAGCGTCTTTGAAGTTTTTAAGTTATGTATTCAGCGGTTTGTAACCTTTAGGTTTCCAAGGGCCACGTAGGTGCTTTAGATCGATCCTTATTATATCTTTGGTCCATATTGTTTCCAGACGTACCACTCACCGCTGTACTCGATCGTGTACAACGGCACGCTGATAGTGCAGACATTCTTCGTGATGTCTGGTTTCCTGCTGTCCTACAACGTGCTCCGGCAGCCTAGTGTATCCTGGGCCCTGCTGCCTAAAGGCATCATACTCCGGTGGCTCAGGTAATACTCATATCGTTTAAAGTGGCCGCCACAGGCTGCGCACGAGTTCTTTCATACATTTTGTGTATAGTTAAGACGATTTGAACTAATCTCATGAATGGCCTTTGTTCTGAGCTCATGATGTATGCGAGCGCGTGCCAAATTTTGCAAAAAATGTGTTCATTGAATAATGCTCGCCAAAGATTCAAAAGCACAGCGCCCTTCGTGTACTATAAATATAACAATGCCTTCAAGGTGTTGATGGGGCTACCCCGCTTCTGTAGTGCATCAGGGATGTTCGCGGAGGCCAGGGTATACTACTTCTATGCTAAAATGAGGAAACGCTGCACATCCTTGGTGCGCAGGGTCCGGTCTAGCTCCAATAGCATCCTGAGGGCATTGGCTGAGAGATGTGATTGTCGTTACTTGAATCATTGTCATATGATTCATGTAATGACAAACAAAGCTTAGTAAACTGCGGCGGTAGTGGAGGTAAATGACCACATAATGTAGTCATACGCGTTTATGCTGTCGCCGTAGTTTGCATATTTAATTTTACCTATTTTACCAATTTTTGCTGTGTTTTGTATTTTTGTAATTTGTATGATCCTAGTTGGTCGAAATAAATGAATTTATTATTATTATTTGTATGTTTGTTCCATATCTCGGAACCATGGGGTCCCGAACTTTTGGAAGGCATGCGTGGGGCTGAAGCCAACAGCACAGAGGCCCTTTAAAACAAAAATAATCTAATGCGAGGGATACACATGGCGGGTACCATCTCCGACCGCACAACATGATACAACCGGTGATGGTCCCCGCCAGGTGCAAAGACTATTGCAGTGCAGCACTGTTACTGCGATGGAAACTAAGGTCATGGGTAATTGGGTTGAATGGTGGGTGGACTGGAACACGGGTTATGGGTGGAGACTAGCGGACACTTGCCGTGACAATCAGTCTTAAAATTGTAAAAAGGCAGGCCGTGACTCGCCAACTCGCTAAGTGGGCCCCACAAAACAGTCACACGCACAGTGCGACAATGGAGCAACACGTCTGAGCGGCTGTCAGGTTGTCGAGAGGTGAGTTTGCGGTGCGCCAGATCCCGGTAATCCGTTCAAGGGCCGCCGGCGTTATGACATTTTACACTTCCAACCTGGAGCATAGGTTCCGCTCTTGCGACTCCACTCTGGCCGGCCGGTTAAGGCAAGCACAGAGGCGAGGGCCAGATCACTCGGGCCCTCTGGAGGTTAGGGGTCCGCGGTGTCGCCACTCACCGTCATCTCGCCACAAGCTGCCCCCGCGGGCTATTATTATTATTATTAAAAGAAAGTAACAAATAATCAAGTACCTAACACTTGTCTGGTTTACCTATACCTGGCACGCCGTGTGTGGTATTTTATCTCATAGCTAATTTGGAATTTACTGTAAGAAAACATAGAGGTGGTATTACTCGATAAACATTTTACGTGGCGATAAATTTTTTTTTGCAAAATTTGGCACACGCTCGCAAACAATGTCTATTCATAAGCTGAGAACAAAAGTCATTCATGAGCTGACGTGACAGGGCATCGGCGCACACCAGATATTTATATATTATTAAAAAAGAAATAACACATTTATAAATGGGGAACTTGCATGGGATTTCAATTTCGAACAAAACACAACAAAGGAAAAAAAAGAAAAAAAAAACGATTATATTAATTTTATCTCACGTTAAAATGACGAAAATTTTTATTGTTTTATTTTTCGATAAAATAACACAACAGTTACACAGAATATTGAATTAGAAATAATATTTTGTATGACAAGTATAGACTTAAACGCAAATGGAGATACTTGCAAATTAACGACTTACCTACTCCATAGTAAACGCGCCGAGAATACATGTTGTGACGTCATAGAGCATACGCCTGTTTAATATAGAGCGTAATCGGTGGGTGCCGGCGCGTGTAGATTTCAAATGCATATAACATCAGAAAAATAAATCATTAGAAAGTTTTAATGCTACAGTTGTTATAATGCTGGATTATAGTTTTGATTTTCATAATAAAATAAAAAGAAGCAAGTTCGAGCGATGCTACGAGCCTCCCTAAGGTTAAGAGTCTGACAAGGACAAGACCTTATTTGTTGAAATTGATATAAATTGATATTTATATTTATTGTTCAGTCCTCGCCTAATGCTAGGGACTGAACGTGCCTCGCGGTCTCGCGGGTCATATACTTAGTGCCAATAATGGCTATCAAAAGTGTCAAAATATGATTAACTTACTGGATTCCCGGCGACACGATATTTGTCAATTCTGTCTAACTTCCGTCAAGGTCCAGTCAAAGTCAAGTTAAATCAATTCTCCCAAGCTGGTCTATTATCACCAAATGTTACTGTTTTCACCAAAACGACACGGAACTTTAGGCCACCAGACGCGAGTCTCCAAGTACTTTCAACCAATACACAAGCAAAACACTTGGATACCCGTGTGCCTACAAAGCGAGCGATATTACAACCAAAAAACAAAGCACGTTGTTCCACCGAACTGTGACGTGGTGTGAACATTTATGACAAGCAAAAATGTGACAGCCAAGTGTCACCTTCAAAACCACAGACTAAAAGGGCGTACACACGAGAGGCGTTTAATTTATTTTATTTTTTATTTTATTTAATAATTTACTTCAGAAATATTATTTACATAATTTGTTAGTAACAGTGATCTTAAAACTATGTTAGTAGGTATTTTATCACAATTACAATTAGCAGTTGGATGGCCTATGCAACCTATCCCAATGGAACAGGAAGGGACCATCCAAGCGCACTGCCACCGTCTGCAGGAGGCTGTTCAGGCTGCCGCGCAGGCGCCTCATCAGGGACGCGACCCGCTTACGCATTATAGCGTGAAACCCATCCGTGTGCGCTTCGCAAAACATCCCTGATGCACTGCAATGGCACGGCAGCCCCAACAACATCCTAAACCCATTATTATAGTGGACGCGTAGGGCACTGTAAGCCTTTTGCGTATAGTTAATCCATAGGCTGCAGGTGTAAAATGATTGGCAGAACGCCTTAAAAAGGGTAATCCTTACGTCGGTGGTACACCTTGCAAACCTACGAATCAACATGTTGCTCCTGACTGAGAGTGCCCTACGCTCCCTCTCCACGTCCTTGTTGTCACTCTGGGTCTCCGTGACCCAGTGACCCAGGTACTTGAACTCCTTTACCATTTGCAGAGGTGTGCCGTATAGATAAGCCGGTGCAACGCGTGGATAGCATTTGCACCCCGCCTTAAATACCAGCAACACACTCTTGGAAGTATTATACCTGAGCCCATGGGACACCGCATACTCTTCGCAGACCCTGAGCAGCTTGTTAAGGGCATTGACTGATGGGCCCAACAACACCATGTCATCTGCATAACTAATGTTATTCACAAATGTGCCATCCACTGAGCACCCAGTCATAGTGTTGTTGAGCTCATCAATCAACCGATTCACATACAGACTGAAGAGTTTGGGCGATGACAAACCCTCCTGTCTTACCCCGCACTCCAGCCTGTACTAATCAGAAAGCGAGTCGGACCATGTGACAACATTTTTCTGGTGACCGTACCAGTACCTGAACAATTCAGTCAACTCACTGGGCAAGCTGGTATCCTCGTACAGTTTCTGCCACAGTTTATCATAACGCACCAAGTTGAAGGCTTTCGACAAATCAAGGAAACACGCGTACACAAGTGTTTCCCTGTCTGTGTAGTACCGGACAGTGTGCTTGAGACAAAGAACTGCAGTCTCCGTGGAGAGTCCGGACCTAAAACCAATTAAGAGTCAGGTGTTTCCCCAGTTCTCTGTCCAACACACTGTCCAGCACTTTGGCCACAATTATAATAGTAGCCAACGAAATGGGTCTATAATTATTTATGTCAGCGTTGTCTCCTGTCTTGTTCTTAACAATGGGCTACCACGGTCCTCATCATGTCATCTGGTAAATACGAATGGCCGACACAGAAGGTGAAGAGCAAGGCGAGTACTCTTGGCAAGTGCACTCCGGCGTTCTGTAGATGTTCTATACTAAGAGAGTCGTAGCCAGGTGATTTTCCGCGCTTCATGCTTTCCGCATTCACCACCGTGTCCACCTCCTTCGCAGTGACCCGCATATAGGGCCCACCAGACTGCCGCTCTACCTGCGGGACGTCCCCTCCCGTACCCGTTCGAGACTCGACTTTAAAGTGTGTCCTGAATTGTTCAGCAATTTGGTACGGCTCGCTAATACCCCCGACGCTCACAGGAAGACTCGACCTGGGGCTCAATTTGCGTGTATTTTTCCAGAAACTAGGAAAGTCCTTTTTTGAGTGATGCATCGCTATAATGTTCATCTTAATTTGTTCAGCGTTATCTTGGCACCACTTAAGCTTACATTTAAAAACATTCCTAGACTCTAACATTTCATTGTGCAAAGATCCTCCATTCGGCTTAAGTACCACACAAAATCCAATATTGAAATGCAAGTCGAGCCTCCGAGTGGGCCTGTCGTACATGCTTGTTCCAGCCCACAACATGTTTTTTTTATGTTTAAAACGCTTTTTTATTGAGTAACTTACGGTGGCGGCCTCACTTAACGCATTCACTGCCACCGACGCGTATGTGCGTTCCAGTGACTTTCACCGTGTGCCATCGACGCACAGACGCGTTCGTAATTACGTAAAGTGCATTACATAAAGTACATTTTAAAAAGTGTGGCACCTGGCGAATGCCCAGGAAAAGGAGGTGGCAGTGAATGCGTTAAAATATTTATAATTTTTGCATGTAGCTTGTCAATAACTAACCTATGATCTAAATTATTACATTGCTTGTCACTACACTCTCTGAAATCGTCCGGAAAATCAATAAATCTAAGCTTTTCATTACACAAATTTTTAAAACATGTCAACTGTTCAGATGTCCTTTCCCCCAAATAATTGAATTTAATGTTGAACTACTAACCTTATTTTATTAGCCGTCATTAATCCCAAGTTACATTTTATTTCTAGCGGGTGATGATCGGACCAATACACATCGCAGTGAACTTTAACGTCTACGACTGTTTTCCAAGCCACTTCAGTTACCAGGCAATGATCCAGCCAGCTTCTCGATCCACTGATGTCACTTACATATGTGTATGTGTCCGAGTCATAACCTAAACACTCCATGTCCGCACACTTCTACTTTAAATCACTGCAACAATTAATTAGTTCTTTGCCAAACCTCCGTCCGTTTAAGGGGCGGGAAGCCGCTCGGCCCGAACAAAGCAGTTTTTTTAAGAAAAACTATTGGTTCTAGCTCTAGCACATCAAAAAAAATATAAGTTTTTTTTAATTATTTTTTTCTGACAATCTTCCACCAATCCACCTAGTCCCAAACTAAGCCAAGCTTGTACTATGGGTAGACGACGATTACATATTAATATAGATAAATAAATACTTATAAATACATAGAAAACATCCATGACTCAGAGACAAATATTCGTGCTCATCACACAAATATATGCCCTGGGATTCGAACCCAGGACCTCTTGCTTCGTAGGCAGGGTCACTACTTACTAGGCTAAAGAAGTCGTCGAGTTAATATTCATCATATTTCCAAGACCGTAGACGGACTCGAAACATAATTGGACGAAATAGGTTCGATAGAAAATAATTGCAAAGATTGGTCTTAAAATCATCTTAAACGGTTCTAAGTCCTTATTTTTTTGACGTATGGGTCTGCAATTAAAAGCATGAAGTCCACATATTCATACCTAAACCGCGAACGAGCCATATTTCACAAATAATCCACACTTTTTTTATTTTAATATTTATTCATTATTTTCTTCTAAAACCTGGCCGCCCAAGTAACACTCGCTCTCGTTTACTCCGATACAAATAGAACGTGTCCGCGTTTTTAGTGTTGACAGCGCCTTAATTAGAAGAGTGAAGGGATTGAAAGATTCGTCGCCACTAGCGGGACCCACGGTAGCTCAGTTGGATAAGAGCAATGGACGGATTCCAGAGGGCGCGGGTTCAAATCCCTCTCGTGGCGAATAATTTTTAAATTTTCCACTTTGATCGAAAGTTAGAATTTCTTTAGCGGACGTTTTTGCTTAGTATAAATTTAATGTTAAAGAAAAGAAGTCAGATATAACAATAAAAAAAAACATTAAAAAAAGAAGCGGGTTGTGTCGGAGATACAACCGTTAATTAAGAATAAGTGGATACTTCTTTGTTGGCTATGGAACCCTAATATATCTGAATTAATTCACTAAAATCTGTATAAGTACAAATAAATCGGTATATATGGCAACATTGAGCCATTGACTGACGTAGCTCATTTGACTCACGATACATTGAAAATGGCGGTCATGTCAGCATTATTTTCATGTCCGCCACATAAACTAAATAACATTTTATGATTAACAACTAATGGCAAATAATGAAGGATTAAAACATGTAACAAACAATTATTTGAAATCAGATTAGGCTTCTCTACAAAAAGTTATTCCGGAAGTCACGTGATACATTTTGAACTGTACCCCTATACAAAACGCGAGCAAAGAAGTATCCACTTCAAAAGAAGAGTCAATCGAGACTAAATCTCCCCCGCAGAAAAAAATACGTCGGGTTTTATGTCGGAGCCTAAAGCCCGCTGCACATTTTCGACAAAACTATAGTATCCGCAAAACTATCTGGCCGGTCAGGTCGTAAAATATTAGAAGCATGCTATTATTACACACAAAAATATTTCATTGTTACTTTTATTGCCCTACCGGCCAGATAGTTTTGCGGATACTATACACGAGACTGGTCTCGCCTGAATATTTGCCGAGCCCGTGTGAAACCGAGAGTGACCCCTCTACATTCTCGCCTTGCACAGTTATAATTGGACTTTCATACTTACTCTTTTATATAGCGCAGCGAGAATGTGGAGGAGAAGTTTCGCGCAAACACGACACTTCACGAGCTCTTTGATGTTTGGCCATTTTGCCGACACGAAACGGAGACAACACGAATATACGCAAAACAATACGAACATAAGTTTCGATCAAAGAGGAAAATTGAAAAATTATTTGCCACGGGCGGGATTTGAACCCACAACCTCTGGAATCCGTCCATTGCTCTTATCCAACTTAGCTACCGTGGGTCCCGCCAGTGGCAACGAATCTTTCAATCCCTTCACTATTCTAATTAACCTTAAGGAGGCTCGTAGCGACATCTACCGTGAAGTTGTTACAAACTTCTGATACGGCACCAACGTCCCAAGTTACATTGAGAATCGTTAGTAACAATGCGCTACTCCATTTTTAACATTAAATTTATACTAAGCAGGAACGTCCGCTATCGAATTTCTAAGTTTCGATCAAAGAGGAAAATTGAAAAATTATTTGCCACGGGCGGTATTTGAACCCACGACCTCTGGAATCCGTCTTTCAATTTTCCTCTTTGATCGAAACTTAGAATTTCGATAGCGGACGTTTCTGCTCAGTATAAATTTAATACGAACATAGACGAATACTCACTCCACACTCTCGTATTCGGCTAATCTCGTGTAGTTTTGGCGAGAATGTGGAGCGGGCTTAAGTTGCGTGCTAGCACTGCTAGCGGGGCTGCCGTGCCGGTAAAACAAAATAACGTCAACGACCCGACCCTAACCTTATGTAAATTTTGTGTTAACTGTCGTCTCTTCATTGTACAGTCAGGAAATGAAAAGGTTAACCACCTTAAGATCTGTTTTTGCTTGCTCAGTATAAGTTATCAGTATCTGCTTTATCGACCGAGTGTCAGACATTCCGTCGTCCTGTTATAAGAATAAGAATACTTATAAGAATAAGAATACTTTATTGCACTCATGTCAGGTCTTAAATATCTTACAAACTATAGTAGGTAACGAATATTTGTTCCGGAGTCATGGATGTTTTCTTTGTATTTAAGTATTTATTCTCTATATAACATACATAGTTATTATTATTTTACAAGGCTTTGAAATTAAGGTGGGGCCATCTTTGGCGACGGTACCTTATATTATTTCCCGCGGCCTTTGTACAAAAATACAAATACAAAATTATTTATTTACCAAAACAGCAAAACAATAAATACATTATCAGTGGCCCTCACACTAGGTTTAGCCTGTGTCGTGAGGACCGAAAGAAAACAGTTAGGGATTTTATGCAATACTAGCTGTTGCCCGCGACTTCGTCCGCGTAGAACATGTTATCGTCTAAATGTTTGTTTAAGGAATGAATTAAAAAAAAACATTGATATTAGTTTTGTAGTCCTTTAGTAAACAGTCTAAAACCGAAGTTACAAATCTCTTACCTTCAAAATGTCTTGCTCTCTACATAAACTTCGAACCCCCTTTTAACCTTCTTAGGCGATAAATTAAAAAAAAACGCTGATAAAAGTTTTGTAGTCTTTCAGCAAACCATCTACAACCGAAGTTACAAATCCCTTACATTAAAAATTACTTGCTCTCCATACAAACTTGGAACACTCTTATAATCCCCTTTAGAGGTTGAATAAAAAAAAAACGCTGAAATAAGTTTTGTAGTCTTTTAACAAACAGGCTAGGATCGAACCAACTTTTAACCCCCTATTAACACTTTTCAAGGAAAAATTAAGAAGAAGATTTTTTTTGTTGTAATAAGCATTTTTTCTACAAACTATCAAGTATCTAAGCTCAATAAAAGTGTTTCCCATACGAATCTTGCACCCTTTTTAACCCCTTCAGGGGTGGAATTTTCCAAAACGCTGAAAGTACTTTATTTGTAAGCTTTCTGTAGAAAGTTTTAAGCTTCTATCTCAAAAAAGAGTTTCCTTTATACAAACTTTGCAACCCTTAGTAACCCCCTCAGGGGTGGAATTTATCAACACGCTGAAAGTACTTTAATAATATTCTAATAAGTAAGGTATTTACAAAGTTTTAAGTCTCTTGCTAAAAAAACGTTGTCTCCACACAAATGTTGCACTCCCTTTTAACCCCCTTAGGGGTGGAATTTTCTAAAACACTGAAAGTTCTTTTTTGTATTTCAATAAGTAATCTTTCTACAAACGTTTAACCTTGTATCTCAAAATAGAAAAAGTCTGGAATGGCTGTAGAAAAATGCGCTGATAAAAATGGTCAAAGTGGAACAGTTCCGATCGTACAAAGTGATGCAGAATCCACTGTATCGGAAACAACAATAAAACCAAACAAGAAAATATGGATCTATGGAACACAACAGTGCACTGGGCTAGCTTTGGCATTGACAAAGTCCAGAATAAATACGAAGTATGAATATTATTCAGTTCAGGCTCTTGTAAAACCTGATGCTCCCACGGAAGAGGTAATAAAGAGCTGTTCTAACGAAAAGTTCCTGACAGGTGACAAGATCGTCGTCGCTGTTGGTGAAAATGACTGTAATCCATTTAAAGTAATGAGTGAGCTTAGCTACTTAATCAAATTAAATAAGGATATTCCTATTATTGTTGTAAATGTCGTCAATAGCAATTATCTTAATACGGATCTGTTAAACAAAACCATCAATCTACTATGTAATACCTTCAAAAACTGTCATTATATACATATTAGACCGCCAAATAATAGAAAGTTTCTAACGAGTTTGTGCTATAAGATAAATATTACTGTTGACTCTTTAGACTATCAACGCACACACTCATGTCCACAGATGATAAAAACACAATTGAAATACCAAACCTCAAAACGTAAAAAGATTTCCGCAGTAAAACCACCTTTACTTAGGCAAAAGACTATACAAGAATACTTTCACAAAACGAAACCTGATCAGATTATACAAAAATCAGAAAATTCCGGTCCCACTAAAAATTATGCCGAAGCGGGCAGTGATGCAAATTCTGTTTTTTTTCGTAAGTAACAATATTCGTAGTCGTGTAAATAGCAAGCACAATAATAACACAGATAAAGAGGTCACTAACATAACATATCTAAACAATACACCTTTTGCTATCTTTCATCAAAATATCGCTGGTGCACTAAATAAAATAGAGGAATTGGAAACGGCAATTCTTGAACTCAGGGTAAAAAAAACCAGCGTTAACGTTATATGTCTCAGTGAGACCTTCATAAAAAAAGGTGAAGAACAGTTCCTTTTCTTGCAAAACTTTAGGTTCGCATCTTCTTTCTCGAGGGAAAACAAAAGAGGTGGCACATGCATTTTAGTGAGGGAAAATGTTGACTTTGAGGAATTAACATCTATAAGGCACCTGTCAACAGAAAAAGTTTTCGAAGTATGCGGCATAAAATTAAAAAAAATAGATACCATCTTAGTGTGTCTATATCGTACACCGGACTCAAACTCTGATATCTTTTTTCATCGATTTGAAGATTTGCTTACTATTTTAGGTCATCATAGGGAGAACATTGGAAAAATAAGATACAGATAGAGGAATTGCTCTTGAATTATAATATTAAGTATCATATATCTCAACCCACACGTCAAAAAACCTGCATAGACAATATTTTAAGCAATTTAAATAAAAATAAAAACACATAGCCTTGGTTTATCTGACCATGATACTGCTCAAACTATTGAATTTACTATTGATTCGTCATCTAAGGATAAAAAGTTTAAATTTATTTATAGAAGAGATTATTGTGATGATAATATGAGGAAATTTCAACAATGTATAAGTAGCTTAACTTTCAGTGACATAATGGCGTCGACAAATACGGAAGATTCTTTCAACCTTTTGCATGACACAATATTGCTATTTTTTTATTTATGCTTCCCTATTATTAAAATCCGCATATCAAATAATTCTAAAAAAATACCATGGGTTACTAAAGGGATAAGGAAAAGCTGTAAAACCAAGTGTACGCTACGGTTTCAGTATTATAAGAATAAAAAATCTGAACAGTATAAAATACAATTTCGGAAATATACTAGGCAATTAAGAAACTGTTTTAATACCGCTAAAAAAATACATTATAACAATATTATACACAATGCGGACAATAAGGGGAAAATAACTTGGGACATTATTAAAACTAACACCGGGCATAGCAGAAATAAATTAGAAATTGACAGCATAGAACATAATACTGGGCTGTTAAATGATCCGCAAAAAAATTCTAATGCATTTAATGATTTTTTTATTGACATAACCCAAAAAGATATTAAAGATCAGCAATATATTTGTAATTTTGGTAGTCTGGACAAGATATTTTTTCTAGAACCTACGGACCCTTATGAAATTGAGGGGATAATTAAGTGCCTTAGAAATACTAGATCAGCTGGGTTCGATAATATAAACACTAAAGTCCTCAAAGCGATTACGAAAAATATAGCCGCGCCTTTAGCTCATGTTATCAATTTATCAATGGAACAGGGTCATTTTCCAAACACCTTAAAAATACAATTATTAAACCTTTATTCAAAAAAGGCAAAAAGACGGACAAGAGCAACTACAGACCTGTGGCACTTTTGCCTGTTATATCCAAGGTGTTTGAAAAGGCTATGTACTCGAGAATTTTAAAGTTTCTAGATAAAAATAGTATCATTTGTCCGGAAAAAAATGGATTCCGTAAAGGAAGGTCTACTACAAATGCAGCGTTTGATCTAGTTCGTAGTGTACTTGATGCATTAGATGCAAAGGACATGGTGGTTGGCCTATTTTTGGATTTTGTAAATCACACAATTCTTTTGTCTAAACTAGAAAAATATGGTATAAGGGGACCGGCATACAGATGGCTAAGCAGCTATTTATCGGCCCGTAAACAAGTAACACGAATCTCTTATACGTCCACAGTAAATAGTGCCACGCAGTGTGCTGATTCTATACCCAGAATAAATTCTAATGGTGTACCCCAAGGTAGTATATTGGGTCCACTTTTATTTTTGTTGTATGTAAACGATCTTCCTACCTGCATCAAACATCGCTGTCTTCTTTTTGCAGACGATACTACCGTAATTATAAGAGGGAAAAATTTTACCGAGTTAAAGGAGAATATACATGCCACTCTGACGGACATATCAGCTTGGCTCAATAATAATCATTTATCTATGAATACGTCAAAAACGAAATTAATTCGATTTGCTACTAATAATAGTAAGACATTGACGCTGGATGTGATCATAGGTAAGGAACGCATTGAACAAGTATCACATACAAATTTTCTGGGCATTGTGATTGACGAATATATGAATTGGAAACAACAAGTAAACATGATTCTAGTTAAAATTAACAAATTTATTTAAGCTCTCAAAAAACTAAGGTTCATTACTTCCGAAAAAACCGCACTTCTAGTTTATCACAGCTACATTTGTTCTGTACTGCGCTATGGTTTGGTATTGTGGGGTAATTCAACAGATATTCAGCGAGTGTTCATAGCACAAAAAAAGTGTATCAGGGCCATAGGCGGTAAAAAATGGTCTGAGTCATGCAAGCCGTTGTTTAAGAAGTATGGGATCCTGACAGTTCCGAGTTTGTACATTTTAGAAATCTGTAAATTTGTGATTAACAATCCAGAGTTATTTACTAAGAAATGTAATGACGGAAAGCGTTCAGCTACGCATAAGGCGTTAATAGCTCCTGAATGCCGATTACAAGTCAAGGAAAAAAACTGTTATCACATGGCTATTAAAGTGTACAACACGTTGCCTATCTCATGGACAGAACTCCCCAAGAACAAATTTCTCTCTAAGCTGAGAACTTTATTGGTTGACGAATGTTTTTATACAATAAATGATTTTTTCAATAAAATGAAAGTAATTAAACATAATAGATAATTGGAAATAAAAATTATTAAACTAGGATAAGGTACTGTACTTAATTAAAATTTTATTGACATAATTGAATATTCTCTGTATATAATGTAATTACTTTCTTTTTTTTATGATGGTTTTATATTTGTAGTGACATGTTCCACTATTACTATAAATATTATAATTAATTTGATACATAGTTTTAAAATTATTGTATACCGTTAAGCGGTTGATTGTGACACACGCGTAACTTAGTCCTATAACAACTACTGTACTCGCACAATTTGACAATAAATGATTTCTGATTCTGATTCTGAAGAATTTCCCTCATACAAACTTTGCAATGATTTTTAACCCCCTTAGGGGTGGAATTTTCCAAAACGCTGGAAGTACTTTATTTTAATTCTAATAAGTAAGCTTTTTACAAAGGTTTAAAGTCTCTAGCTAAAAAAAACATGTTTCCTCCATACAAATGTTGCACCCCCTTTTAACCCCTTTAGGGGTGGAATTTTCTAAAACGCTGAAACTATTTTTTTATTTTTCAATAAGTAATCTTTCTACAAACTTTTAAGCTTCTATCTCAAAAAAGAGTTTCCCTCATAAAAACTTTGCAACTCTATTTAACCCCTTAGGGGTGGAATTTTCCAAAACGCTGGAAGTACTTTATTTTTATTCTAATAAGTAAGCTTTCTACAAAGGTTTATGTCTCTAGCTAAAAAAACATGTTTCATCCATACAAATGTTGCACCCCCTTTAAACCCCCTTAGGGGTGGAATTTTCTAAAACACTGAACGTTCTTTTTTGTATTTCAATAAGTTATCTTTCTACAAACGTTTAACCTTGTATCTCAAAAAAGAATTTCCCTCATACAAACTTTGCAATGATTTTTAACCCCCTTAGGGGTGGAATTTTCCAAAACGCTGGAAGTACTTCATTTTTACTCTAATAAGTAAGCTTTCTACAAAGGTTTAAGTTTCTAGCTAAAAAAACATGTTTCCTCCATACAAATGTAGCACCCCCTTTGAACCCCCTTAGGGGTGGAATTTTCTGAAACGCTGAAAGTAGTTTTTTTGTATTTCAATAATTAATATTACTACAAACTTTTAAGCTTCTATCTCAAAAAAGAGTTTCCCCTGTACAAACTTTGCAACCCTATTTAACCCTTTAGGGGTGGAATTTTCCTAAACGCTGGAAGTTTTTTTATTTTTATTCTAATAAGTAAGCTTTCTACATAGGTTTAAGTTTCTAGCTAAAAAAACATGTTTCCTCCATACAAATGTTGCACCCCCTTTTAACCCCCTTAGGGGTGGAATTTTCTAAAACGCTGAAAGTAGTTTTTTTTGTATTTCAATAAGTAATCTTTCTACAAACTTTTAAGCTTCTATCTCAAAAAAGAGTTTCCCCTTAACAAACTTTGCAACCCTATTTAACCCTTTAGGGGTGGAATTTTCCAAAACGCTGGAAGTTTTTTATTTTTATTCTAATAAGTAAGCTTTCTAGAAAGGTTTAAGTCTCTAGCTAGAAAAACATGTTTCCTCCATACAAATGTTGCACCCCCTTTTAACCCCTTTAGAGGTGGAATTTTTTAAAACACTGAACGTTCTTTTTTGTATTTCAATAAGTTATCTTTCTACAAACGTTTAACCTTGTATCTCAAAAAAGAATTTCCCTCATACAAACTTTGCAATGATTTTTAACCCCCTGAGGGGTGGAATTTTCCAAAACGCTGGAAGTTTTTTATTTTTATTCTAATAAGTAAGCTTTCTACAAAGGTTTAAGTTTCTAGCTAAAAAAACATGTTTACTCCTTACAAATGTTGCACCCTCTTTTAACCCCCTTAGGGGCGGAATTTTCTAAACTGCTGAAAGTAATTTTTTTATTTCAATAAGTCATCTTTCTACAAACTTTTAAGCTTCTATCTCAAAAAAAGTTTCCATAGTACAAACTTAGAAACCTTTTTTAACCCCCTTAGGGGTGGATTTTTTTCAAAACGCTGAAAGTGCTTTTTTTATTTCAAAAGTAATTATTTATATATATTTCCCCTCATACAAACTTTGCAACCATTTTTAACCCCTTATGGGTGGAATTTTCCAAAACGCTGAAAGTGTTTTATTTTTATTCTAGTTAGTAAGCTTTCAACAAAGGTTTAAATCTCTAGCTAAAAAAACTTGTTTCCTCCATACAAATGTTGCACCGTTTAGGGTGGAGTTTTCTAAAATTGAATTTTTCAAAACGCTGAAAGTACTTTAATAATATTCTAATAATGCTATTTACAAATTAAGCCTCTTGCTAAAAAAAACGTTGCCTCCATACAAATGTTGCACTCCCTTTTAATCCCCTTAGGGGGGAGTTTTCTAAAACACTGAAAGTTCTTTTTTGTATTTCAATAAGTACTCTTTCTACAAACGTTTAACCTTGTAACTCAAAAAAAAATTCCCTCATACAAACTTTGCAATGATTTTGAACCCCCTTTGGGGTGGAATTTTCCAAAACGCTGGAAGTAGTTTATTTTAATTCTAATAAGTAAGCTTTCTACAAAGGTTTAGGTCTCTAGCTAAAAAAACATGTTTCCTCCATACAAATGTTGCACCCCCTTTTAACCCTCGTAGGGGTGGAATTTTCTAAAACGCTGAAAGTTATTTTTTTGTATTTCAATAAGTAATCTTTCTACAAACTTTTAAGCTTCTATCTCAAAAAAGCGTTTCCTCATACAAACTTTGCAACCCTATTTAACCCTTTGGGGTGGAATTTTTCAAAACACTGAAAGTATTTTATTTTTATTCTAATGAGTAAGCTTTCTACAAAGGTTTAAGTCTCTAGCTAAAAGACATGTTCCCTCCATACAAATGTTGCACCCCCTTTTAACCCCCTTAGGGGTGGAATTTTCTAAAACGCTGAAAGTGGTTTTATTGTATTTTCATAAGTAGTCTTTCTACAAACTTTTTAGCTTCTATCTCAAAAAAGAGTTTCCCGCATACAAACCTTGCAACCCTTTTTAGCCCCCTTAGGGGTAGAATTTTCCAAAAGTAAGCTTTCTACAATGTTTGAATTCTCTAGCTAAAAAAAATGTTTCCTGCATTCAAATAATGCACCCCCTTTTAACCCCCTTAGGGGTGAAATTTTCTAAAACGCTGAAAGTAGTTTTTTGTATTTCAAAAAGTAATTTTTCTACAAACTTTTAAGCTTCTTTCTAAAAAAAAAGAGTTTCCCCCATACAAACTTTGCAACCCTTTTTAAGCCCCCTTTGGGGTAGAATTTTCCAAAACGCTGAAAGTACTTTATTTGTATTCTATAAAGTAATCTTTCCACAAAGTTTGAAGACTCCAGCTCAAAAAATAAAGTTTCCTCCATACAAACTTTGCGCCCCTATTTAACCCCTTTAGGGGTGGAATTTCCAAAAATCCCTTCTTATCCGTCGCCTACGTTATAAAAGATTGTATAGGTGTAAATTTTAAGTTTCTCGTTCCAGTAGTTTCGGCTGTGCGTTGATGATCTGTCAGGAAGTCTTCTTTTATATATATAAATATATAGATAGATGAAGATGCGTGTACAGATAACATTTATAAAGGATTAAATATTTACCTCTAAACAGAAAATATGGAATATAAAAAGATAAGATATACTTTTAACTGCACATATCTATCTACCTATGTGTGACTGTGTGTGTATGTTTGAGCGAGTGTTTAGGTGTACCTGTGTGTGAGTGTTTGTGTGTGTGTGTGTGTGTGTGGGCACTTGCGTGTGGGCGCGTGCGTGTGGGCGCATGCGTGTGTGTGTATGTGTGTGAATATGTGCGTGCGAGCGTGCGTGAGTGCGTAAACGTGTGAATGTGTGCGGCAAATGGTGATATTACCAGTTAACGCAAGGGTATTAAAATATCTTCTGTGGCCTTGTAAGAGAGCGTGAGTAGCCATTTCTTTACTTTAGTCTGTGTGGGAACACAGTTGTACATAGTTCTCACAACGCTGCAAATTCCTTCCCCCCCGGCGCGGGACGAGGTGGGCTGTGAGCCCACCTAGCGCCCGCAGTTCTTGTAACGATTTTCAAGTGAACACATCGAAATAAATATTATATATAATTGGAGTCAGAGTTTAAATTAACCAGGGTCACCACATAGGATAACCTTGTATCGGTTGCGATCAGAATCGCACAGTGGTGACCCCGACGTGATTTCGAAGAAAGTTACAAGAACTGTGACGTGGTGTGAACATTTATGACAAGCAAAAATGTGACAGCCAAGTGTCACCTTCAAAACCACAGACTAAAAGGGCGTACACACGAGAGGCGTTTAATTTATTTTATTTTTTATTTTATTTAATAATTTACTTCAGAAATATTATTTACATAATTTGTTAGTAACAGTGATCTTAAAACTATGTTAGTAGGTATTTTATCACAATTACAATTAGCAGTTGGATGGCCTATGCAACCTATCCCAATGGAACAGGAAGGGACCATCCAAGCGCACTGCCACCGTCTGCAGGAGGCTGTTCAGGCTGCCGCGCAGGCGCCTCATCAGGGACGCGACCCGCTTACGCATTATAGCGTGAAACCCATCCGTGTGCGCTTCGCAAAACATCCCTGATGCACTGCAATGGCACGGCAGCCCCAACAACATCCTAAACCCATTATTATAGTGGACGCGTAGGGCACTGTAAGCCTTTTGCGTATAGTTAATCCATAGGCTGCAGGTGTAAAATGATTGGCAGAACGCCTTAAAAAGGGTAATCCTTACGTCGGTGGTACACCTTGCAAACCTACGAATCAACATGTTGCTCCTGACTGAGAGTGCCCTACGCTCCCTCTCCACGTCCTTGTTGTCACTCTGGGTCTCCGTGACCCAGTGACCCAGGTACTTGAACTCCTTTACCATTTGCAGAGGTGTGCCGTATAGATAAGCCGGTGCAACGCGTGGATAGCATTTGCACCCCGCCTTAAATACCAGCAACACACTCTTGGAAGTATTATACCTGAGCCCATGGGACACCGCATACTCTTCGCAGACCCTGAGCAGCTTGTTAAGGGCATTGACTGATGGGCCCAACAACACCATGTCATCTGCATAACTAATGTTATTCACAAATGTGCCATCCACTGAGCACCCAGTCATAGTGTTGTTGAGCTCATCAATCAACCGATTCACATACAGACTGAAGAGTTTGGGCGATGACAAACCCTCCTGTCTTACCCCGCACTCCAGCCTGTACTAATCAGAAAGCGAGTCGGACCATGTGACAACATTTTTCTGGTGACCGTACCAGTACCTGAACAATTCAGTCAACTCACTGGGCAAGCTGGTATCCTCGTACAGTTTCTGCCACAGTTTATCATAACGCACCAAGTTGAAGGCTTTCGACAAATCAAGGAAACACGCGTACACAAGTGTTTCCCTGTCTGTGTAGTACCGGACAGTGTGCTTGAGACAAAGAACTGCAGTCTCCGTGGAGAGTCCGGACCTAAAACCAATTAAGAGTCAGGTGTTTCCCCAGTTCTCTGTCCAACACACTGTCCAGCACTTTGGCCACAATTATAATAGTAGCCAACGAAATGGGTCTATAATTATTTATGTCAGCGTTGTCTCCTGTCTTGTTCTTAACAATGGGCTACCACGGTCCTCATCATGTCATCTGGTAAATACGAATGGCCGACACAGAAGGTGAAGAGCAAGGCGAGTACTCTTGGCAAGTGCACTCCGGCGTTCTGTAGATGTTCTATACTAAGAGAGTCGTAGCCAGGTGATTTTCCGCGCTTCATGCTTTCCGCATTCACCACCGTGTCCACCTCCTTCGCAGTGACCCGCATATAGGGCCCACCAGACTGCCGCTCTACCTGCGGGACGTCCCCTCCCGTACCCGTTCGAGACTCGACTTTAAAGTGTGTCCTGAATTGTTCAGCAATTTGGTACGGCTCGCTAATACCCCCGACGCTCACAGGAAGACTCGACCTGGGGCTCAATTTGCGTGTATTTTTCCAGAAACTAGGAAAGTCCTTTTTTGAGTGATGCATCGCTATAATGTTCATCTTAATTTGTTCAGCGTTATCTTGGCACCACTTAAGCTTACATTTAAAAACATTCCTAGACTCTAACATTTCATTGTGCAAAGATCCTCCATTCGGCTTAAGTACCACACAAAATCCAATATTGAAATGCAAGTCGAGCCTCCGAGTGGGCCTGTCGTACATGCTTGTTCCAGCCCACAACATGTTTTTTTTATGTTTAAAACGCTTTTTTATTGAGTAACTTACGGTGGCGGCCTCACTTAACGCATTCACTGCCACCGACGCGTATGTGCGTTCCAGTGACTTTCACCGTGTGCCATCGACGCACAGACGCGTTCGTAATTACGTAAAGTGCATTACATAAAGTACATTTTAAAAAGTGTGGCACCTGGCGAATGCCCAGGAAAAGGAGGTGGCAGTGAATGCGTTAAAATATTTATAATTTTTGCATGTAGCTTGTCAATAACTAACCTATGATCTAAATTATTACATTGCTTGTCACTACACTCTCTGAAATCGTCCGGAAAATCAATAAATCTAAGCTTTTCATTACACAAATTTTTAAAACATGTCAACTGTTCAGATGTCCTTTCCCCCAAATAATTGAATTTAATGTTGAACTACTAACCTTATTTTATTAGCCGTCATTAATCCCAAGTTACATTTTATTTCTAGCGGGTGATGATCGGACCAATACACATCGCAGTGAACTTTAACGTCTACGACTGTTTTCCAAGCCACTTCAGTTACCAGGCAATGATCCAGCCAGCTTCTCGATCCACTGATGTCACTGACATATGTGTATGTGTCCGAGTCATAACCTAAACACTCCATGTCCGCACACTTCTACTTTAAATCACTGCAACAATTAATTAGTTCTTTGCCAAACCTCCGTCCGTTTAAGGGGCGGGAAGCCGCTCGGCCCGAACAAAGCAGTTTTTTTAAGAAAAACTATTGGTTCTAGCTCTAGCACATCAAAAAAAATATAAGTTTTTTTTAATTATTTTTTTCTGACAATCTTCCACCAATCCACCTAGTCCCAAACTAAGCCAAGCTTGTACTATGGGTAGACGACGATTACATATTAATATAGATAAATAAATACTTATAAATACATAGAAAACATCCATGACTCAGAGACAAATATTCGTGCTCATCACACAAATATATGCCCTGGGATTCGAACCCAGGACCTCTTGCTTCGTAGGCAGGGTCACTACTTACTAGGCTAAAGAAGTCGTCGAGTTAATATTCATCATATTTCCAAGACCGTAGACGGACTCGAAACATAATTGGACGAAATAGGTTCGATAGAAAATAATTGCAAAGATTGGTCTTAAAATCATCTTAAACGGTTCTAAGTCCTTATTTTTTTGACGTATGGGTCTGCAATTAAAAGCATGAAGTCCACATATTCATACCTAAACCGCGAACGAGCCATATTTCACAAATAATCCACACTTTTTTTATTTTAATATTTATTCATTATTTTCTTCTAAAACCTGGCCGCCCAAGTAACACTCGCTCTCGTTTACTCCGATACAAATAGAACGTGTCCGCGTTTTTAGTGTTGACAGCGCCTTAATTAGAAGAGTGAAGGGATTGAAAGATTCGTCGCCACTAGCGGGACCCACGGTAGCTCAGTTGGATAAGAGCAATGGACGGATTCCAGAGGGCGCGGGTTCAAATCCCTCTCGTGGCGAATAATTTTTAAATTTTCCACTTTGATCGAAAGTTAGAATTTCTTTAGCGGACGTTTTTGCTTAGTATAAATTTAATGTTAAAGAAAAGAAGTCAGATATAACAATAAAAAAAAAACATTAAAAAAAGAAGCGGGTTGTGTCGGAGATACAACCGTTAATTAAGAATAAGTGGATACTTCTTTGTTGGCTATGGAACCCTAATATATCTGAATTAATTCACTAAAATCTGTATAAGTACAAATAAATCGGTATATATGGCAACATTGAGCCATTGACTGACGTAGCTCATTTGACTCACGATACATTGAAAATGGCGGTCATGTCAGCATTATTTTCATGTCCGCCACATAAACTAAATAACATTTTATGATTAACAACTAATGGCAAATAATGAAGGATTAAAACATGTAACAAACAATTATTTGAAATCAGATTAGGCTTCTCTACAAAAAGTTATTCCGGAAGTCACGTGATACATTTTGAACTGTACCCCTATACAAAACGCGAGCAAAGAAGTATCCACTTCAAAAGAAGAGTCAATCGAGACTAAATCTCCCCCGCAGAAAAAAATACGTCGGGTTTTATGTCGGAGCCTAAAGCCCGCTGCACATTTTCGACAAAACTATAGTATCCGCAAAACTATCTGGCCGGTCAGGTCGTAAAATATTAGAAGCATGCTATTATTACACACAAAAATATTTCATTGTTACTTTTATTGCCCTACCGGCCAGATAGTTTTGCGGATACTATACACGAGACTGGTCTCGCCTGAATATTTGCCGAGCCCGTGTGAAACCGAGAGTGACCCCTCTACATTCTCGCCTTGCACAGTTATAATTGGACTTTCATACTTACTCTTTTATATAGCGCAGCGAGAATGTGGAGGAGAAGTTTCGCGCAAACACGACACTTCACGAGCTCTTTGATGTTTGGCCATTTTGCCGACACGAAACGGAGACAACACGAATATACGCAAAACAATACGAACATAAGTTTCGATCAAAGAGGAAAATTGAAAAATTATTTGCCACGGGCGGGATTTGAACCCACAACCTCTGGAATCCGTCCATTGCTCTTATCCAACTTAGCTACCGTGGGTCCCGCCAGTGGCAACGAATCTTTCAATCCCTTCACTATTCTAATTAACCTTAAGGAGGCTCGTAGCGACATCTACCGTGAAGTTGTTACAAACTTCTGATACGGCACCAACGTCCCAAGTTACATTGAGAATCGTTAGTAACAATGCGCTACTCCATTTTTAACATTAAATTTATACTAAGCAGGAACGTCCGCTATCGAATTTCTAAGTTTCGATCAAAGAGGAAAATTGAAAAATTATTTGCCACGGGCGGTATTTGAACCCACGACCTCTGGAATCCGTCTTTCAATTTTCCTCTTTGATCGAAACTTAGAATTTCGATAGCGGACGTTTCTGCTCAGTATAAATTTAATACGAACATAGACGAATACTCACTCCACACTCTCGTATTCGGCTAATCTCGTGTAGTTTTGGCGAGAATGTGGAGCGGGCTTAAGTTGCGTGCTAGCACTGCTAGCGGGGCTGCCGTGCCGGTAAAACAAAATAACGTCAACGACCCGACCCTAACCTTATGTAAATTTTGTGTTAACTGTCGTCTCTTCATTGTACAGTCAGGAAATGAAAAGGTTAACCACCTTAAGATCTGTTTTTGCTTGCTCAGTATAAGTTATCAGTATCTGCTTTATCGACCGAGTGTCAGACATTCCGTCGTCCTGTTATAAGAATAAGAATACTTATAAGAATAAGAATACTTTATTGCACTCATGTCAGGTCTTAAATATCTTACAAACTATAGTAGGTAACGAATATTTGTTCCGGAGTCATGGATGTTTTCTTTGTATTTAAGTATTTATTCTCTATATAACATACATAGTTATTATTATTTTACAAGGCTTTGAAATTAAGGTGGGGCCATCTTTGGCGACGGTACCTTATATTATTTCCCGCGGCCTTTGTACAAAAATACAAATACAAAATTATTTATTTACCAAAACAGCAAAACAATAAATACATTATCAGTGGCCCTCACACTAGGTTTAGCCTGTGTCGTGAGGACCGAAAGAAAACAGTTAGGGATTTTATGCAATACTAGCTGTTGCCCGCGACTTCGTCCGCGTAGAACATGTTATCGTCTAAATGTTTGTTTAAGGAATGAATTAAAAAAAAACATTGATATTAGTTTTGTAGTCCTTTAGTAAACAGTCTAAAACCGAAGTTACAAATCTCTTACCTTCAAAATGTCTTGCTCTCTACATAAACTTCGAACCCCCTTTTAACCTTCTTAGGCGATAAATTAAAAAAAAACGCTGATAAAAGTTTTGTAGTCTTTCAGCAAACCATCTACAACCGAAGTTACAAATCCCTTACATTAAAAATTACTTGCTCTCCATACAAACTTGGAACACTCTTATAATCCCCTTTAGAGGTTGAATAAAAAAAAAACGCTGAAATAAGTTTTGTAGTCTTTTAACAAACAGGCTAGGATCGAACCAACTTTTAACCCCCTATTAACACTTTTCAAGGAAAAATTAAGAAGAAGATTTTTTTTGTTGAAATAAGCATTTTTTCTACAAACTATCAAGTATCTAAGCTCAATAAAAGTGTTTCCCATACGAATCTTGCACCCTTTTTAACCCCTTCAGGGGTGGAATTTTCCAAAACGCTGAAAGTACTTTATTTGTAAGCTTTCTGTAGAAAGTTTTAAGCTTCTATCTCAAAAAAGAGTTTCCTTTATACAAACTTTGCAACCCTTAGTAACCCCCTCAGGGGTGGAATTTATCAACACGCTGAAAGTACTTTAATAATATTCTAATAAGTAAGGTATTTACAAAGTTTTAAGTCTCTTGCTAAAAAAACGTTGTCTCCACACAAATGTTGCACTCCCTTTTAACCCCCTTAGGGGTGGAATTTTCTAAAACACTGAAAGTTCTTTTTTGTATTTCAATAAGTAATCTTTCTACAAACGTTTAACCTTGTATCTCAAAATAGAAAAAGTCTGGAATGGCTGTAGAAAAATGCGCTGATAAAAATGGTCAAAGTGGAACAGTTCCGATCGTACAAAGTGATGCAGAATCCACTGTATCGGAAACAACAATAAAACCAAACAAGAAAATATGGATCTATGGAACACAACAGTGCACTGGGCTAGCTTTGGCATTGACAAAGTCCAGAATAAATACGAAGTATGAATATTATTCAGTTCAGGCTCTTGTAAAACCTGATGCTCCCACGGAAGAGGTAATAAAGAGCTGTTCTAACGAAAAGTTCCTGACAGGTGACAAGATCGTCGTCGCTGTTGGTGAAAATGACTGTAATCCATTTAAAGTAATGAGTGAGCTTAGCTACTTAATCAAATTAAATAAGGATATTCCTATTATTGTTGTAAATGTCGTCAATAGCAATTATCTTAATACGGATCTGTTAAACAAAACCATCAATCTACTATGTAATACCTTCAAAAACTGTCATTATATACATATTAGACCGCCAAATAATAGAAAGTTTCTAACGAGTTTGTGCTATAAGATAAATATTACTGTTGACTCTTTAGACTATCAACGCACACACTCATGTCCACAGATGATAAAAACACAATTGAAATACCAAACCTCAAAACGTAAAAAGATTTCCGCAGTAAAACCACCTTTACTTAGGCAAAAGACTATACAAGAATACTTTCACAAAACGAAACCTGATCAGATTATACAAAAATCAGAAAATTCCGGTCCCACTAAAAATTATGCCGAAGCGGGCAGTGATGCAAATTCTGTTTTTTTTCGTAAGTAACAATATTCGTAGTCGTGTAAATAGCAAGCACAATAATAACACAGATAAAGAGGTCACTAACATAACATATCTAAACAATACACCTTTTGCTATCTTTCATCAAAATATCGCTGGTGCACTAAATAAAATAGAGGAATTGGAAACGGCAATTCTTGAACTCAGGGTAAAAAAAACCAGCGTTAACGTTATATGTCTCAGTGAGACCTTCATAAAAAAAGGTGAAGAACAGTTCCTTTTCTTGCAAAACTTTAGGTTCGCATCTTCTTTCTCGAGGGAAAACAAAAGAGGTGGCACATGCATTTTAGTGAGGGAAAATGTTGACTTTGAGGAATTAACATCTATAAGGCACCTGTCAACAGAAAAAGTTTTCGAAGTATGCGGCATAAAATTAAAAAAAATAGATACCATCTTAGTGTGTCTATATCGTACACCGGACTCAAACTCTGAGATCTTTTTTCATCGATTTGAAGATTTGCTTACTATTTTAGGTCATCATAGGGAGAACATTGGAAAAATAAGATACAGATAGAGGAATTGCTCTTGAATTATAATATTAAGTATCATATATCTCAACCCACACGTCAAAAAACCTGCATAGACAATATTTTAAGCAATTTAAATAAAAATAAAAACACATAGCCTTGGTTTATCTGACCATGATACTGCTCAAACTATTGAATTTACTATTGATTCGTCATCTAAGGATAAAAAGTTTAAATTTATTTATAGAAGAGATTATTGTGATGATAATATGAGGAAATTTCAACAATGTATAAGTAGCTTAACTTTCAGTGACATAATGGCGTCGACAAATACGGAAGATTCTTTCAACCTTTTGCATGACACAATATTGCTATTTTTTTATTTATGCTTCCCTATTATTAAAATCCGCATATCAAATAATTCTAAAAAAATACCATGGGTTACTAAAGGGATAAGGAAAAGCTGTAAAACCAAGTGTACGCTACGGTTTCAGTATTATAAGAATAAAAAATCTGAACAGTATAAAATACAATTTCGGAAATATACTAGGCAATTAAGAAACTGTTTTAATACCGCTAAAAAAATACATTATAACAATATTATACACAATGCGGACAATAAGGGGAAAATAACTTGGGACATTATTAAAACTAACACCGGGCATAGCAGAAATAAATTAGAAATTGACAGCATAGAACATAATACTGGGCTGTTAAATGATCCGCAAAAAAATTCTAATGCATTTAATGATTTTTTTATTGACATAACCCAAAAAGATATTAAAGATCAGCAATATATTTGTAATTTTGGTAGTCTGGACAAGATATTTTTTCTAGAACCTACGGACCCTTATGAAAATGAGGGGATAATTAAGTGCCTTAGAAATACTAGATCAGCTGGGTTCGATAATATAAACACTAAAGTCCTCAAAGCGATTACGAAAAATATAGCCGCGCCTTTAGCTCATGTTATCAATTTATCAATGGAACAGGGTCATTTTCCAAACACCTTAAAAATACAATTATTAAACCTTTATTCAAAAAAGGCAAAAAGACGGACAAGAGCAACTACAGACCTGTGGCACTTTTGCCTGTTATATCCAAGGTGTTTGAAAAGGCTATGTACTCGAGAATTTTAAAGTTTCTAGATAAAAATAGTATCATTTGTCCGGAAAAAAATGGATTCCGTAAAGGAAGGTCTACTACAAATGCAGCGTTTGATCTAGTTCGTAGTGTACTTGATGCATTAGATGCAAAGGACATGGTGGTTGGCCTATTTTTGGATTTTGTAAATCACACAATTCTTTTGTCTAAACTAGAAAAATATGGTATAAGGGGACCGGCATACAGATGGCTAAGCAGCTATTTATCGGCCCGTAAACAAGTAACACGAATCTCTTATACGTCCACAGTAAATAGTGCCACGCAGTGTGCTGATTCTATACCCAGAATAAATTCTAATGGTGTACCCCAAGGTAGTATATTGGGTCCACTTTTATTTTTGTTGTATGTAAACGATCTTCCTACCTGCATCAAACATCGCTGTCTTCTTTTTGCAGACGATACTACCGTAATTATAAGAGGGAAAAATTTTACCGAGTTAAAGGAGAATATACATGCCACTCTGACGGACATATCAGCTTGGCTCAATAATAATCATTTATCTATGAATACGTCAAAAACGAAATTAATTCGATTTGCTACTAATAATAGTAAGACATTGACGCTGGATGTGATCATAGGTAAGGAACGCATTGAACAAGTATCACATACAAATTTTCTGGGCATTGTGATTGACGAATATATGAATTGGAAACAACAAGTAAACATGATTCTAGTTAAAATTAACAAATTTATTTAAGCTCTCAAAAAACTAAGGTTCATTACTTCCGAAAAAACCGCACTTCTAGTTTATCACAGCTACATTTGTTCTGTACTGCGCTATGGTTTGGTATTGTGGGGTAATTCAACAGATATTCAGCGAGTGTTCATAGCACAAAAAAAGTGTATCAGGGCCATAGGCGGTAAAAAATGGTCTGAGTCATGCAAGCCGTTGTTTAAGAAGTATGGGATCCTGACAGTTCCGAGTTTGTACATTTTAGAAATCTGTAAATTTGTGATTAACAATCCAGAGTTATTTACTAAGAAATGTAATGACGGAAAGCGTTCAGCTACGCATAAGGCGTTAATAGCTCCTGAATGCCGATTACAAGTCAAGGAAAAAAACTGTTATCACATGGCTATTAAAGTGTACAACACGTTGCCTATCTCATGGACAGAACTCCCCAAGAACAAATTTCTCTCTAAGCTGAGAACTTTATTGGTTGACGAATGTTTTTATACAATAAATGATTTTTTCAATAAAATGAAAGTAATTAAACATAATAGATAATTGGAAATAAAAATTATTAAACTAGGATAAGGTACTGTACTTAATTAAAATTTTATTGACATAATTGAATATTCTCTGTATATAATGTAATTACTTTCTTTTTTTTATGATGGTTTTATATTTGTAGTGACATGTTCCACTATTACTATAAATATTATAATTAATTTGATACATAGTTTTAAAATTATTGTATACCGTTAAGCGGTTGATTGTGACACACGCGTAACTTAGTCCTATAACAACTACTGTACTCGCACAATTTGACAATAAATGATTTCTGATTCTGATTCTGAAGAATTTCCCTCATACAAACTTTGCAATGATTTTTAACCCCCTTAGGGGTGGAATTTTCCAAAACGCTGGAAGTACTTTATTTTAATTCTAATAAGTAAGCTTTTTACAAAGGTTTAAAGTCTCTAGCTAAAAAAAACATGTTTCCTCCATACAAATGTTGCACCCCCTTTTAACCCCTTTAGGGGTGGAATTTTCTAAAACGCTGAAACTATTTTTTTATTTTTCAATAAGTAATCTTTCTACAAACTTTTAAGCTTCTATCTCAAAAAAGAGTTTCCCTCATAAAAACTTTGCAACTCTATTTAACCCCTTAGGGGTGGAATTTTCCAAAACGCTGGAAGTACTTTATTTTTATTCTAATAAGTAAGCTTTCTACAAAGGTTTATGTCTCTAGCTAAAAAAACATGTTTCATCCATACAAATGTTGCACCCCCTTTAAACCCCCTTAGGGGTGGAATTTTCTAAAACACTGAACGTTCTTTTTTGTATTTCAATAAGTTATCTTTCTACAAACGTTTAACCTTGTATCTCAAAAAAGAATTTCCCTCATACAAACTTTGCAATGATTTTTAACCCCCTTAGGGGTGGAATTTTCCAAAACGCTGGAAGTACTTCATTTTTACTCTAATAAGTAAGCTTTCTACAAAGGTTTAAGTTTCTAGCTAAAAAAACATGTTTCCTCCATACAAATGTAGCACCCCCTTTGAACCCCCTTAGGGGTGGAATTTTCTGAAACGCTGAAAGTAGTTTTTTTGTATTTCAATAATTAATATTACTACAAACTTTTAAGCTTCTATCTCAAAAAAGAGTTTCCCCTGTACAAACTTTGCAACCCTATTTAACCCTTTAGGGGTGGAATTTTCCTAAACGCTGGAAGTTTTTTTATTTTTATTCTAATAAGTAAGCTTTCTACATAGGTTTAAGTTTCTAGCTAAAAAAACATGTTTCCTCCATACAAATGTTGCACCCCCTTTTAACCCCCTTAGGGGTGGAATTTTCTAAAACGCTGAAAGTAGTTTTTTTTGTATTTCAATAAGTAATCTTTCTACAAACTTTTAAGCTTCTATCTCAAAAAAGAGTTTCCCCTTAACAAACTTTGCAACCCTATTTAACCCTTTAGGGGTGGAATTTTCCAAAACGCTGGAAGTTTTTTATTTTTATTCTAATAAGTAAGCTTTCTAGAAAGGTTTAAGTCTCTAGCTAGAAAAACATGTTTCCTCCATACAAATGTTGCACCCCCTTTTAACCCCTTTAGAGGTGGAATTTTTTAAAACACTGAACGTTCTTTTTTGTATTTCAATAAGTTATCTTTCTACAAACGTTTAACCTTGTATCTCAAAAAAGAATTTCCCTCATACAAACTTTGCAATGATTTTTAACCCCCTGAGGGGTGGAATTTTCCAAAACGCTGGAAGTTTTTTATTTTTATTCTAATAAGTAAGCTTTCTACAAAGGTTTAAGTTTCTAGCTAAAAAAACATGTTTACTCCTTACAAATGTTGCACCCTCTTTTAACCCCCTTAGGGGCGGAATTTTCTAAACTGCTGAAAGTAATTTTTTTATTTCAATAAGTCATCTTTCTACAAACTTTTAAGCTTCTATCTCAAAAAAAGTTTCCATAGTACAAACTTAGAAACCTTTTTTAACCCCCTTAGGGGTGGATTTTTTTCAAAACGCTGAAAGTGCTTTTTTTATTTCAAAAGTAATTATTTATATATATTTCCCCTCATACAAACTTTGCAACCATTTTTAACCCCTTATGGGTGGAATTTTCCAAAACGCTGAAAGTGTTTTATTTTTATTCTAGTTAGTAAGCTTTCAACAAAGGTTTAAATCTCTAGCTAAAAAAACTTGTTTCCTCCATACAAATGTTGCACCGTTTAGGGTGGAGTTTTCTAAAATTGAATTTTTCAAAACGCTGAAAGTACTTTAATAATATTCTAATAATGCTATTTACAAATTAAGCCTCTTGCTAAAAAAAACGTTGCCTCCATACAAATGTTGCACTCCCTTTTAATCCCCTTAGGGGGGAGTTTTCTAAAACACTGAAAGTTCTTTTTTGTATTTCAATAAGTACTCTTTCTACAAACGTTTAACCTTGTAACTCAAAAAAAAATTCCCTCATACAAACTTTGCAATGATTTTGAACCCCCTTTGGGGTGGAATTTTCCAAAACGCTGGAAGTAGTTTATTTTAATTCTAATAAGTAAGCTTTCTACAAAGGTTTAGGTCTCTAGCTAAAAAAACATGTTTCCTCCATACAAATGTTGCACCCCCTTTTAACCCTCGTAGGGGTGGAATTTTCTAAAACGCTGAAAGTTATTTTTTTGTATTTCAATAAGTAATCTTTCTACAAACTTTTAAGCTTCTATCTCAAAAAAGCGTTTCCTCATACAAACTTTGCAACCCTATTTAACCCTTTGGGGTGGAATTTTTCAAAACACTGAAAGTATTTTATTTTTATTCTAATGAGTAAGCTTTCTACAAAGGTTTAAGTCTCTAGCTAAAAGACATGTTCCCTCCATACAAATGTTGCACCCCCTTTTAACCCCCTTAGGGGTGGAATTTTCTAAAACGCTGAAAGTGGTTTTATTGTATTTTCATAAGTAGTCTTTCTACAAACTTTTTAGCTTCTATCTCAAAAAAGAGTTTCCCGCATACAAACCTTGCAACCCTTTTTAGCCCCCTTAGGGGTAGAATTTTCCAAAAGTAAGCTTTCTACAATGTTTGAATTCTCTAGCTAAAAAAAATGTTTCCTGCATTCAAATAATGCACCCCCTTTTAACCCCCTTAGGGGTGAAATTTTCTAAAACGCTGAAAGTAGTTTTTTGTATTTCAAAAAGTAATTTTTCTACAAACTTTTAAGCTTCTTTCTAAAAAAAAAGAGTTTCCCCCATACAAACTTTGCAACCCTTTTTAAGCCCCCTTTGGGGTAGAATTTTCCAAAACGCTGAAAGTACTTTATTTGTATTCTATAAAGTAATCTTTCCACAAAGTTTGAAGACTCCAGCTCAAAAAATAAAGTTTCCTCCATACAAACTTTGCGCCCCTATTTAACCCCTTTAGGGGTGGAATTTCCAAAAATCCCTTCTTATCCGTCGCCTACGTTATAAAAGATTGTATAGGTGTAAATTTTAAGTTTCTCGTTCCAGTAGTTTCGGCTGTGCGTTGATGATCTGTCAGGAAGTCTTCTTTTATATATATAAATATATAGATAGATGAAGATGCGTGTACAGATAACATTTATAAAGGATTAAATATTTACCTCTAAACAGAAAATATGGAATATAAAAAGATAAGATATACTTTTAACTGCACATATCTATCTACCTATGTGTGACTGTGTGTGTATGTTTGAGCGAGTGTTTAGGTGTACCTGTGTGTGAGTGTTTGTGTGTGTGTGTGTGTGTGTGGGCACTTGCGTGTGGGCGCGTGCGTGTGGGCGCATGCGTGTGTGTGTATGTGTGTGAATATGTGCGTGCGAGCGTGCGTGAGTGCGTAAACGTGTGAATGTGTGCGGCAAATGGTGATATTACCAGTTAACGCAAGGGTATTAAAATATCTTCTGTGGCCTTGTAAGAGAGCGTGAGTAGCCATTTCTTTACTTTAGTCTGTGTGGGAACACAGTTGTACATAGTTCTCACAACGCTGCAAATTCCTTCCCCCCCGGCGCGGGACGAGGTGGGCTGTGAGCCCACCTAGCGCCCGCAGTTCTTGTAACGATTTTCAAGTGAACACATCGAAATAAATATTATATATAATTGGAGTCAGAGTTTAAATTAACCAGGGTCACCACATAGGATAACCTTGTATCGGTTGCGATCAGAATCGCACAGTGGTGACCCCGACGTGATTTCGAAGAAAGTTACAAGAACTGTGACGTGGTGTGAACATTTATGACAAGCAAAAATGTGACAGCCAAGTGTCACCTTCAAAACCACAGACTAAAAGGGCGTACACACGAGAGGCGTTTAATTTATTTTATTTTTTATTTTATTTAATAATTTACTTCAGAAATATTATTTACATAATTTGTTAGTAACAGTGATCTTAAAACTATGTTAGTAGGTATTTTATCACAATTACAATTAGCAGTTGGATGGCCTATGCAACCTATCCCAATGGAACAGGAAGGGACCATCCAAGCGCACTGCCACCGTCTGCAGGAGGCTGTTCAGGCTGCCGCGCAGGCGCCTCATCAGGGACGCGACCCGCTTACGCATTATAGCGTGAAACCCATCCGTGTGCGCTTCGCAAAACATCCCTGATGCACTGCAATGGCACGGCAGCCCCAACAACATCCTAAACCCATTATTATAGTGGACGCGTAGGGCACTGTAAGCCTTTTGCGTATAGTTAATCCATAGGCTGCAGGTGTAAAATGATTGGCAGAACGCCTTAAAAAGGGTAATCCTTACGTCGGTGGTACACCTTGCAAACCTACGAATCAACATGTTGCTCCTGACTGAGAGTGCCCTACGCTCCCTCTCCACGTCCTTGTTGTCACTCTGGGTCTCCGTGACCCAGTGACCCAGGTACTTGAACTCCTTTACCATTTGCAGAGGTGTGCCGTATAGATAAGCCGGTGCAACGCGTGGATAGCATTTGCACCCCGCCTTAAATACCAGCAACACACTCTTGGAAGTATTATACCTGAGCCCATGGGACACCGCATACTCTTCGCAGACCCTGAGCAGCTTGTTAAGGGCATTGACTGATGGGCCCAACAACACCATGTCATCTGCATAACTAATGTTATTCACAAATGTGCCATCCACTGAGCACCCAGTCATAGTGTTGTTGAGCTCATCAATCAACCGATTCACATACAGACTGAAGAGTTTGGGCGATGACAAACCCTCCTGTCTTACCCCGCACTCCAGCCTGTACTAATCAGAAAGCGAGTCGGACCATGTGACAACATTTTTCTGGTGACCGTACCAGTACCTGAACAATTCAGTCAACTCACTGGGCAAGCTGGTATCCTCGTACAGTTTCTGCCACAGTTTATCATAACGCACCAAGTTGAAGGCTTTCGACAAATCAAGGAAAAGCGCGTACACAAGTGTTTCCCTGTCTGTGTAGTACCGGACAGTGTGCTTGAGACAAAGAACTGCAGTCTCCGTGGAGAGTCCGGACCTAAAACCAATTAAGAGTCAGGTGTTTCCCCAGTTCTCTGTCCAACACACTGTCCAGCACTTTGGCCACAATTATAATAGTAGCCAACGAAATGGGTCTATAATTATTTATGTCAGCGTTGTCTCCTGTCTTGTTCTTAACAATGGGCTACCACGGTCCTCATCATGTCATCTGGTAAATACGAATGGCCGACACAGAAGGTGAAGAGCAAGGCGAGTACTCTTGGCAAGTGCACTCCGGCGTTCTGTAGATGTTCTATACTAAGAGAGTCGTAGCCAGGTGATTTTCCGCGCTTCATGCTTTCCGCATTCACCACCGTGTCCACCTCCTTCGCAGTGACCCGCATATAGGGCCCACCAGACTGCCGCTCTACCTGCGGGACGTCCCCTCCCGTACCCGTTCGAGACTCGACTTTAAAGTGTGTCCTGAATTGTTCAGCAATTTGGTACGGCTCGCTAATACCCCCGACGCTCACAGGAAGACTCGACCTGGGGCTCAATTTGCGTGTATTTTTCCAGAAACTAGGAAAGTCCTTTTTTGAGTGATGCATCGCTATAATGTTCATCTTAATTTGTTCAGCGTTATCTTGGCACCACTTAAGCTTACATTTAAAAACATTCCTAGACTCTAACATTTCATTGTGCAAAGATCCTCCATTCGGCTTAAGTACCACACAAAATCCAATATTGAAATGCAAGTCGAGCCTCCGAGTGGGCCTGTCGTACATGCTTGTTCCAGCCCACAACATGTTTTTTTTATGTTTAAAACGCTTTTTTATTGAGTAACTTACGGTGGCGGCCTCACTTAACGCATTCACTGCCACCGACGCGTATGTGCGTTCCAGTGACTTTCACCGTGTGCCATCGACGCACAGACGCGTTCGTAATTACGTAAAGTGCATTACATAAAGTACATTTTAAAAAGTGTGGCACCTGGCGAATGCCCAGGAAAAGGAGGTGGCAGTGAATGCGTTAAAATATTTATAATTTTTGCATGTAGCTTGTCAATAACTAACCTATGATCTAAATTATTACATTGCTTGTCACTACACTCTCTGAAATCGTCCGGAAAATCAATAAATCTAAGCTTTTCATTACACAAATTTTTAAAACATGTCAACTGTTCAGATGTCCTTTCCCCCAAATAATTGAATTTAATGTTGAACTACTAACCTTATTTTATTAGCCGTCATTAATCCCAAGTTACATTTTATTTCTAGCGGGTGATGATCGGACCAATACACATCGCAGTGAACTTTAACGTCTACGACTGTTTTCCAAGCCACTTCAGTTACCAGGCAATGATCCAGCCAGCTTCTCGATCCACTGATGTCACTGACATATGTGTATGTGTCCGAGTCATAACCTAAACACTCCATGTCCGCACACTTCTACTTTAAATCACTGCAACAATTAATTAGTTCTTTGCCAAACCTCCGTCCGTTTAAGGGGCGGGAAGCCGCTCGGCCCGAACAAAGCAGTTTTTTTAAGAAAAACTATTGGTTCTAGCTCTAGCACATCAAAAAAAATATAAGTTTTTTTTAATTATTTTTTTCTGACAATCTTCCACCAATCCACCTAGTCCCAAACTAAGCCAAGCTTGTACTATGGGTAGACGACGATTACATATTAATATAGATAAATAAATACTTATAAATACATAGAAAACATCCATGACTCAGAGACAAATATTCGTGCTCATCACACAAATATATGCCCTGGGATTCGAACCCAGGACCTCTTGCTTCGTAGGCAGGGTCACTACTTACTAGGCTAAAGAAGTCGTCGAGTTAATATTCATCATATTTCCAAGACCGTAGACGGACTCGAAACATAATTGGACGAAATAGGTTCGATAGAAAATAATTGCAAAGATTGGTCTTAAAATCATCTTAAACGGTTCTAAGTCCTTATTTTTTTGACGTATGGGTCTGCAATTAAAAGCATGAAGTCCACATATTCATACCTAAACCGCGAACGAGCCATATTTCACAAATAATCCACACTTTTTTTATTTTAATATTTATTCATTATTTTCTTCTAAAACCTGGCCGCCCAAGTAACACTCGCTCTCGTTTACTCCGATACAAATAGAACGTGTCCGCGTTTTTAGTGTTGACAGCGCCTTAATTAGAAGAGTGAAGGGATTGAAAGATTCGTCGCCACTAGCGGGACCCACGGTAGCTCAGTTGGATAAGAGCAATGGACGGATTCCAGAGGGCGCGGGTTCAAATCCCTCTCGTGGCGAATAATTTTTAAATTTTCCACTTTGATCGAAAGTTAGAATTTCTTTAGCGGACGTTTTTGCTTAGTATAAATTTAATGTTAAAGAAAAGAAGTCAGATATAACAATAAAAAAAAACATTAAAAAAAGAAGCGGGTTGTGTCGGAGATACAACCGTTAATTAAGAATAAGTGGATACTTCTTTGTTGGCTATGGAACCCTAATATATCTGAATTAATTCACTAAAATCTGTATAAGTACAAATAAATCGGTATATATGGCAACATTGAGCCATTGACTGACGTAGCTCATTTGACTCACGATACATTGAAAATGGCGGTCATGTCAGCATTATTTTCATGTCCGCCACATAAACTAAATAACATTTTATGATTAACAACTAATGGCAAATAATGAAGGATTAAAACATGTAACAAACAATTATTTGAAATCAGATTAGGCTTCTCTACAAAAAGTTATTCCGGAAGTCACGTGATACATTTTGAACTGTACCCCTATACAAAACGCGAGCAAAGAAGTATCCACTTCAAAAGAAGAGTCAATCGAGACTAAATCTCCCCCGCAGAAAAAAAATACGTCGGGTTTTATGTCGGAGCCTAAAGCCCGCTGCACATTTTCGACAAAACTATAGTATCCGCAAAACTATCTGGCCGGTCAGGTCGTAAAATATTAGAAGCATGCTATTATTACACACAAAAATATTTCATTGTTACTTTTATTGCCCTACCGGCCAGATAGTTTTGCGGATACTATACACGAGACTGGTCTCGCCTGAATATTTGCCGAGCCCGTGTGAAACCGAGAGTGACCCCTCTACATTCTCGCCTTGCACAGTTATAATTGGACTTTCATACTTACTCTTTTATATAGCGCAGCGAGAATGTGGAGGAGAAGTTTCGCGCAAACACGACACTTCACGAGCTCTTTGATGTTTGGCCATTTTGCCGACACGAAACGGAGACAACACGAATATACGCAAAACAATACGAACATAAGTTTCGATCAAAGAGGAAAATTGAAAAATTATTTGCCACGGGCGGGATTTGAACCCACAACCTCTGGAATCCGTCCATTGCTCTTATCCAACTTAGCTACCGTGGGTCCCGCCAGTGGCAACGAATCTTTCAATCCCTTCACTATTCTAATTAACCTTAAGGAGGCTCGTAGCGACATCTACCGTGAAGTTGTTACAAACTTCTGATACGGCACCAACGTCCCAAGTTACATTGAGAATCGTTAGTAACAATGCGCTACTCCATTTTTAACATTAAATTTATACTAAGCAGGAACGTCCGCTATCGAATTTCTAAGTTTCGATCAAAGAGGAAAATTGAAAAATTATTTGCCACGGGCGGTATTTGAACCCACGACCTCTGGAATCCGTCTTTCAATTTTCCTCTTTGATCGAAACTTAGAATTTCGATAGCGGACGTTTCTGCTCAGTATAAATTTAATACGAACATAGACGAATACTCACTCCACACTCTCGTATTCGGCTAATCTCGTGTAGTTTTGGCGAGAATGTGGAGCGGGCTTAAGTTGCGTGCTAGCACTGCTAGCGGGGCTGCCGTGCCGGTAAAACAAAATAACGTCAACGACCCGACCCTAACCTTATGTAAATTTTGTGTTAACTGTCGTCTCTTCATTGTACAGTCAGGAAATGAAAAGGTTAACCACCTTAAGATCTGTTTTTGCTTGCTCAGTATAAGTTATCAGTATCTGCTTTATCGACCGAGTGTCAGACATTCCGTCGTCCTGTTATAAGAATAAGAATACTTATAAGAATAAGAATACTTTATTGCACTCATGTCAGGTCTTAAATATCTTACAAACTATAGTAGGTAACGAATATTTGTTCCGGAGTCATGGATGTTTTCTTTGTATTTAAGTATTTATTCTCTATATAACATACATAGTTATTATTATTTTACAAGGCTTTGAAATTAAGGTGGGGCCATCTTTGGCGACGGTACCTTATATTATTTCCCGCGGCCTTTGTACAAAAATACAAATACAAAATTATTTATTTACCAAAACAGCAAAACAATAAATACATTATCAGTGGCCCTCACACTAGGTTTAGCCTGTGTCGTGAGGACCGAAAGAAAACAGTTAGGGATTTTATGCAATACTAGCTGTTGCCCGCGACTTCGTCCGCGTAGAACATGTTATCGTCTAAATGTTTGTTTAAGGAATGAATTAAAAAAAAACATTGATATTAGTTTTGTAGTCCTTTAGTAAACAGTCTAAAACCGAAGTTACAAATCTCTTACCTTCAAAATGTCTTGCTCTCTACATAAACTTCGAACCCCCTTTTAACCTTCTTAGGCGATAAATTAAAAAAAAACGCTGATAAAAGTTTTGTAGTCTTTCAGCAAACCATCTACAACCGAAGTTACAAATCCCTTACATTAAAAATTACTTGCTCTCCATACAAACTTGGAACACTCTTATAATCCCCTTTAGAGGTTGAATAAAAAAAAAACGCTGAAATAAGTTTTGTAGTCTTTTAACAAACAGGCTAGGATCGAACCAACTTTTAACCCCCTATTAACACTTTTCAAGGAAAAATTAAGAAGAAGATTTTTTTTGTTGTAATAAGCATTTTTTCTACAAACTATCAAGTATCTAAGCTCAATAAAAGTGTTTCCCATACGAATCTTGCACCCTTTTTAACCCCTTCAGGGGTGGAATTTTCCAAAACGCTGAAAGTACTTTATTTGTAAGCTTTCTGTAGAAAGTTTTAAGCTTCTATCTCAAAAAAGAGTTTCCTTTATACAAACTTTGCAACCCTTAGTAACCCCCTCAGGGGTGGAATTTATCAACACGCTGAAAGTACTTTAATAATATTCTAATAAGTAAGGTATTTACAAAGTTTTAAGTCTCTTGCTAAAAAAACGTTGTCTCCACACAAATGTTGCACTCCCTTTTAACCCCCTTAGGGGTGGAATTTTCTAAAACACTGAAAGTTCTTTTTTGTATTTCAATAAGTAATCTTTCTACAAACGTTTAACCTTGTATCTCAAAATAGAAAAAGTCTGGAATGGCTGTAGAAAAATGCGCTGATAAAAATGGTCAAAGTGGAACAGTTCCGATCGTACAAAGTGATGCAGAATCCACTGTATCGGAAACAACAATAAAACCAAACAAGAAAATATGGATCTATGGAACACAACAGTGCACTGGGCTAGCTTTGGCATTGACAAAGTCCAGAATAAATACGAAGTATGAATATTATTCAGTTCAGGCTCTTGTAAAACCTGATGCTCCCACGGAAGAGGTAATAAAGAGCTGTTCTAACGAAAAGTTCCTGACAGGTGACAAGATCGTCGTCGCTGTTGGTGAAAATGACTGTAATCCATTTAAAGTAATGAGTGAGCTTAGCTACTTAATCAAATTAAATAAGGATATTCCTATTATTGTTGTAAATGTCGTCAATAGCAATTATCTTAATACGGATCTGTTAAACAAAACCATCAATCTACTATGTAATACCTTCAAAAACTGTCATTATATACATATTAGACCGCCAAATAATAGAAAGTTTCTAACGAGTTTGTGCTATAAGATAAATATTACTGTTGACTCTTTAGACTATCAACGCACACACTCATGTCCACAGATGATAAAAACACAATTGAAATACCAAACCTCAAAACGTAAAAAGATTTCCGCAGTAAAACCACCTTTACTTAGGCAAAAGACTATACAAGAATACTTTCACAAAACGAAACCTGATCAGATTATACAAAAATCAGAAAATTCCGGTCCCACTAAAAATTATGCCGAAGCGGGCAGTGATGCAAATTCTGTTTTTTTTCGTAAGTAACAATATTCGTAGTCGTGTAAATAGCAAGCACAATAATAACACAGATAAAGAGGTCACTAACATAACATATCTAAACAATACACCTTTTGCTATCTTTCATCAAAATATCGCTGGTGCACTAAATAAAATAGAGGAATTGGAAACGGCAATTCTTGAACTCAGGGTAAAAAAAACCAGCGTTAACGTTATATGTCTCAGTGAGACCTTCATAAAAAAAGGTGAAGAACAGTTCCTTTTCTTGCAAAACTTTAGGTTCGCATCTTCTTTCTCGAGGGAAAACAAAAGAGGTGGCACATGCATTTTAGTGAGGGAAAATGTTGACTTTGAGGAATTAACATCTATAAGGCACCTGTCAACAGAAAAAGTTTTCGAAGTATGCGGCATAAAATTAAAAAAAATAGATACCATCTTAGTGTGTCTATATCGTACACCGGACTCAAACTCTGAGATCTTTTTTCATCGATTTGAAGATTTGCTTACTATTTTAGGTCATCATAGGGAGAACATTGGAAAAATAAGATACAGATAGAGGAATTGCTCTTGAATTATAATATTAAGTATCATATATCTCAACCCACACGTCAAAAAACCTGCATAGACAATATTTTAAGCAATTTAAATAAAAATAAAAACACATAGCCTTGGTTTATCTGACCATGATACTGCTCAAACTATTGAATTTACTATTGATTCGTCATCTAAGGATAAAAAGTTTAAATTTATTTATAGAAGAGATTATTGTGATGATAATATGAGGAAATTTCAACAATGTATAAGTAGCTTAACTTTCAGTGACATAATGGCGTCGACAAATACGGAAGATTCTTTCAACCTTTTGCATGACACAATATTGCTATTTTTTTATTTATGCTTCCCTATTATTAAAATCCGCATATCAAATAATTCTAAAAAAATACCATGGGTTACTAAAGGGATAAGGAAAAGCTGTAAAACCAAGTGTACGCTACGGTTTCAGTATTATAAGAATAAAAAATCTGAACAGTATAAAATACAATTTCGGAAATATACTAGGCAATTAAGAAACTGTTTTAATACCGCTAAAAAAATACATTATAACAATATTATACACAATGCGGACAATAAGGGGAAAATAACTTGGGACATTATTAAAACTAACACCGGGCATAGCAGAAATAAATTAGAAATTGACAGCATAGAACATAATACTGGGCTGTTAAATGATCCGCAAAAAAATTCTAATGCATTTAATGATTTTTTTATTGACATAACCCAAAAAGATATTAAAGATCAGCAATATATTTGTAATTTTGGTAGTCTGGACAAGATATTTTTTCTAGAACCTACGGACCCTTATGAAAATGAGGGGATAATTAAGTGCCTTAGAAATACTAGATCAGCTGGGTTCGATAATATAAACACTAAAGTCCTCAAAGCGATTACGAAAAATATAGCCGCGCCTTTAGCTCATGTTATCAATTTATCAATGGAACAGGGTCATTTTCCAAACACCTTAAAAATACAATTATTAAACCTTTATTCAAAAAAGGCAAAAAGACGGACAAGAGCAACTACAGACCTGTGGCACTTTTGCCTGTTATATCCAAGGTGTTTGAAAAGGCTATGTACTCGAGAATTTTAAAGTTTCTAGATAAAAATAGTATCATTTGTCCGGAAAAAAATGGATTCCGTAAAGGAAGGTCTACTACAAATGCAGCGTTTGATCTAGTTCGTAGTGTACTTGATGCATTAGATGCAAAGGACATGGTGGTTGGCCTATTTTTGGATTTTGTAAATCACACAATTCTTTTGTCTAAACTAGAAAAATATGGTATAAGGGGACCGGCATACAGATGGCTAAGCAGCTATTTATCGGCCCGTAAACAAGTAACACGAATCTCTTATACGTCCACAGTAAATAGTGCCACGCAGTGTGCTGATTCTATACCCAGAATAAATTCTAATGGTGTACCCCAAGGTAGTATATTGGGTCCACTTTTATTTTTGTTGTATGTAAACGATCTTCCTACCTGCATCAAACATCGCTGTCTTCTTTTTGCAGACGATACTACCGTAATTATAAGAGGGAAAAATTTTACCGAGTTAAAGGAGAATATACATGCCACTCTGACGGACATATCAGCTTGGCTCAATAATAATCATTTATCTATGAATACGTCAAAAACGAAATTAATTCGATTTGCTACTAATAATAGTAAGACATTGACGCTGGATGTGATCATAGGTAAGGAACGCATTGAACAAGTATCACATACAAATTTTCTGGGCATTGTGATTGACGAATATATGAATTGGAAACAACAAGTAAACATGATTCTAGTTAAAATTAACAAATTTATTTAAGCTCTCAAAAAACTAAGGTTCATTACTTCCGAAAAAACCGCACTTCTAGTTTATCACAGCTACATTTGTTCTGTACTGCGCTATGGTTTGGTATTGTGGGGTAATTCAACAGATATTCAGCGAGTGTTCATAGCACAAAAAAAGTGTATCAGGGCCATAGGCGGTAAAAAATGGTCTGAGTCATGCAAGCCGTTGTTTAAGAAGTATGGGATCCTGACAGTTCCGAGTTTGTACATTTTAGAAATCTGTAAATTTGTGATTAACAATCCAGAGTTATTTACTAAGAAATGTAATGACGGAAAGCGTTCAGCTACGCATAAGGCGTTAATAGCTCCTGAATGCCGATTACAAGTCAAGGAAAAAAACTGTTATCACATGGCTATTAAAGTGTACAACACGTTGCCTATCTCATGGACAGAACTCCCCAAGAAAAAATTTCTCTCTAAGCTGAGAACTTTATTGGTTGACGAATGTTTTTATACAATAAATGATTTTTTCAATAAAATGAAAGTAATTAAACATAATAGATAATTGGAAATAAAAATTATTAAACTAGGATAAGGTACTGTACTTAATTAAAATTTTATTGACATAATTGAATATTCTCTGTATATAATGTAATTACTTTCTTTTTTTTATGATGGTTTTATATTTGTAGTGACATGTTCCACTATTACTATAAATATTATAATTAATTTGATACATAGTTTTAAAATTATTGTATACCGTTAAGCGGTTGATTGTGACACACGCGTAACTTAGTCCTATAACAACTACTGTACTCGCACAATTTGACAATAAATGATTTCTGATTCTGATTCTGAAGAATTTCCCTCATACAAACTTTGCAATGATTTTTAACCCCCTTAGGGGTGGAATTTTCCAAAACGCTGGAAGTACTTTATTTTAATTCTAATAAGTAAGCTTTTTACAAAGGTTTAAAGTCTCTAGCTAAAAAAAACATGTTTCCTCCATACAAATGTTGCACCCCCTTTTAACCCCTTTAGGGGTGGAATTTTCTAAAACGCTGAAACTATTTTTTATTTTTCAATAAGTAATCTTTCTACAAACTTTTAAGCTTCTATCTCAAAAAAGAGTTTCCCTCATAAAAACTTTGCAACTCTATTTAACCCCTTAGGGGTGGAATTTTCCAAAACGCTGGAAGTACTTTATTTTTATTCTAATAAGTAAGCTTTCTACAAAGGTTTATGTCTCTAGCTAAAAAAACATGTTTCATCCATACAAATGTTGCACCCCCTTTAAACCCCCTTAGGGGTGGAATTTTCTAAAACACTGAACGTTCTTTTTTGTATTTCAATAAGTTATCTTTCTACAAACGTTTAACCTTGTATCTCAAAAAAGAATTTCCCTCATACAAACTTTGCAATGATTTTTAACCCCCTTAGGGGTGGAATTTTCCAAAACGCTGGAAGTACTTCATTTTTACTCTAATAAGTAAGCTTTCTACAAAGGTTTAAGTTTCTAGCTAAAAAAACATGTTTCCTCCATACAAATGTAGCACCCCCTTTGAACCCCCTTAGGGGTGGAATTTTCTGAAACGCTGAAAGTAGTTTTTTTGTATTTCAATAATTAATATTACTACAAACTTTTAAGCTTCTATCTCAAAAAAGAGTTTCCCCTGTACAAACTTTGCAACCCTATTTAACCCTTTAGGGGTGGAATTTTCCTAAACGCTGGAAGTTTTTTTATTTTTATTCTAATAAGTAAGCTTTCTACATAGGTTTAAGTTTCTAGCTAAAAAAACATGTTTCCTCCATACAAATGTTGCACCCCCTTTTAACCCCCTTAGGGGTGGAATTTTCTAAAACGCTGAAAGTAGTTTTTTTTGTATTTCAATAAGTAATCTTTCTACAAACTTTTAAGCTTCTATCTCAAAAAAGAGTTTCCCCTTAACAAACTTTGCAACCCTATTTAACCCTTTAGGGGTGGAATTTTCCAAAACGCTGGAAGTTTTTTATTTTTATTCTAATAAGTAAGCTTTCTAGAAAGGTTTAAGTCTCTAGCTAGAAAAACATGTTTCCTCCATACAAATGTTGCACCCCCTTTTAACCCCTTTAGAGGTGGAATTTTTTAAAACACTGAACGTTCTTTTTTGTATTTCAATAAGTTATCTTTCTACAAACGTTTAACCTTGTATCTCAAAAAAGAATTTCCCTCATACAAACTTTGCAATGATTTTTAACCCCCTGAGGGGTGGAATTTTCCAAAACGCTGGAAGTTTTTTATTTTTATTCTAATAAGTAAGCTTTCTACAAAGGTTTAAGTTTCTAGCTAAAAAAACATGTTTACTCCTTACAAATGTTGCACCCTCTTTTAACCCCCTTAGGGGCGGAATTTTCTAAACTGCTGAAAGTAATTTTTTTATTTCAATAAGTCATCTTTCTACAAACTTTTAAGCTTCTATCTCAAAAAAAGTTTCCATAGTACAAACTTAGAAACCTTTTTTAACCCCCTTAGGGGTGGATTTTTTTCAAAACGCTGAAAGTGCTTTTTTTATTTCAAAAGTAATTATTTATATATATTTCCCCTCATACAAACTTTGCAACCATTTTTAACCCCTTATGGGTGGAATTTTCCAAAACGCTGAAAGTGTTTTATTTTTATTCTAGTTAGTAAGCTTTCAACAAAGGTTTAAATCTCTAGCTAAAAAAACTTGTTTCCTCCATACAAATGTTGCACCGTTTAGGGTGGAGTTTTCTAAAATTGAATTTTTCAAAACGCTGAAAGTACTTTAATAATATTCTAATAATGCTATTTACAAATTAAGCCTCTTGCTAAAAAAAACGTTGCCTCCATACAAATGTTGCACTCCCTTTTAATCCCCTTAGGGGGGAGTTTTCTAAAACACTGAAAGTTCTTTTTTGTATTTCAATAAGTACTCTTTCTACAAACGTTTAACCTTGTAACTCAAAAAAAAATTCCCTCATACAAACTTTGCAATGATTTTGAACCCCCTTTGGGGTGGAATTTTCCAAAACGCTGGAAGTAGTTTATTTTAATTCTAATAAGTAAGCTTTCTACAAAGGTTTAGGTCTCTAGCTAAAAAAACATGTTTCCTCCATACAAATGTTGCACCCCCTTTTAACCCTCGTAGGGGTGGAATTTTCTAAAACGCTGAAAGTTATTTTTTTGTATTTCAATAAGTAATCTTTCTACAAACTTTTAAGCTTCTATCTCAAAAAAGCGTTTCCTCATACAAACTTTGCAACCCTATTTAACCCTTTGGGGTGGAATTTTTCAAAACACTGAAAGTATTTTATTTTTATTCTAATGAGTAAGCTTTCTACAAAGGTTTAAGTCTCTAGCTAAAAGACATGTTCCCTCCATACAAATGTTGCACCCCCTTTTAACCCCCTTAGGGGTGGAATTTTCTAAAACGCTGAAAGTGGTTTTATTGTATTTTCATAAGTAGTCTTTCTACAAACTTTTTAGCTTCTATCTCAAAAAAGAGTTTCCCGCATACAAACCTTGCAACCCTTTTTAGCCCCCTTAGGGGTAGAATTTTCCAAAACGCTGAAAATACTTTATTTGTATTCTAATAAGTAATATTTCCACAAAGTTTAAAGACTCTAGCTAAAAAAATAAAGTTTCCTCCATACAAATTTTGCAACGATTTTCAACCCCCTTAGGGGTGGAATTTTACAAAACGCCGAATGTACTTTATTTTTATTCTAATAAGTAAGCTTTCTACAATGTTTGAATTCTCTAGCTAAAAAAAATGTTTCCTGCATTCAAATAATGCACCCCCTTTTAACCCCCTTAGGGGTGAAATTTTCTAAAACGCTGAAAGTAGTTTTTTGTATTTCAAAAAGTAATTTTTCTACAAACTTTTAAGCTTCTTTCTAAAAAAAAAGAGTTTCCCCCATACAAACTTTGCAACCCTTTTTAAGCCCCCTTTGGGGTAGAATTTTCCAAAACGCTGAAAGTACTTTATTTGTATTCTATAAAGTAATCTTTCCACAAAGTTTGAAGACTCCAGCTCAAAAAATAAAGTTTCCTCCATACAAACTTTGCGCCCCTATTTAACCCCTTTAGGGGTGGAATTTCCAAAAATCCCTTCTTATCCGTCGCCTACGTTATAAAAGATTGTATAGGTGTAAATTTTAAGTTTCTCGTTCCAGTAGTTTCGGCTGTGCGTTGATGATCTGTCAGGAAGTCTTCTTTTATATATATAAATATATAGATAGATGAAGATGCGTGTACAGATAACATTTATAAAGGATTAAATATTTACCTCTAAACAGAAAATATGGAATATAAAAAGATAAGATATACTTTTAACTGCACATATCTATCTACCTATGTGTGACTGTGTGTGTATGTTTGAGCGAGTGTTTAGGTGTACCTGTGTGTGAGTGTTTGTGTGTGTGTGTGTGTGTGTGGGCACTTGCGTGTGGGCGCGTGCGTGTGGGCGCATGCGTGTGTGTGTATGTGTGTGAATATGTGCGTGCGAGCGTGCGTGAGTGCGTAAACGTGTGAATGTGTGCGGCAAATGGTGATATTACCAGTTAACGCAAGGGTATTAAAATATCTTCTGTGGCCTTGTAAGAGAGCGTGAGTAGCCATTTCTTTACTTTAGTCTGTGTGGGAACACAGTTGTACATAGTTCTCACAACGCTGCAAATTCCTTCCCCCCCGGCGCGGGACGAGGTGGGCTGTGAGCCCACCTAGCGCCCGCAGTTCTTGTAACGATTTTCAAGTGAACACATCGAAATAAATATTATATATAATTGGAGTCAGAGTTTAAATTAACCAGGGTCACCACATAGGATAACCTTGTATCGGTTGCGATCAGAATCGCACAGTGGTGACCCCGACGTGATTTCGAAGAAAGTTACAAGACTCAGGGTCACGAACATGACCAACGGCGTACTCCACGGTGTACCTGGCGCACAAGGAGGACCACAAGGTCAGGCGCAAGGCGGACTTCAGGGTCAACCTACTGCGGCACCCCACAACACCCAGCCTCCTACGCAACCAGAAGCGGAGATGAAGCCAGATATTATGGCAATATCGCTGGCATCAAGGTTACCCGAATTTTGGGTAGATCAGCCGCGAGTGTGGTTCATAAGGATCGAGGCCATACTGGCACCACAGAGGTTAGGGGACGACGCCCGATTTGATCTCGTGGTTGCGAAGCTGCCGAAGGAAGTTATAGTACAGTTTACGGATTTCCTTTCCCGACCGCCGGCAACAGGTAAATTCGCCGCGCTCAAGGCCAAGCTTCTGTCCTTGTATGAAGATACGAGAATTCGGCAAGTAGAGAAATTAATTGGTGACATGGAGCTAGGAGAAATGAAGCCGAGCCAGTTATTGAATCGAATGAAGGACCTGGCTCGTGAAAACTTCCCAGACGAAACTCTACGGATCCTGTGGCAAGGTCGTTTACCAGCCGATGTTCGAGCAGTCCTGGCCGTCGCAGAAACAAGTGACCTCGACCGACTGGCCAGCATCGCGGACAATGTCGTCGAAGCAACGCGTCGTAAATACGTGTCCGAGGTCAGGCAGCCCTACAGTACACCACAGGCTGATAGTACCGCCCCACCCACTTCCAAGGATACTGCCGTTATTCTGGCAGAGATCGCAAAGCTCAGCGTCCGTTTGGCGAATGTGGAGCGGTCAGGAGGGCGACAAGCAAATCGCGGACGTCAAGGACAACGCTACGAGAGGTCAACGTCGCGCACGAGAAATACGTCCCGGAATCGCTCGAAAAGCCGTGCCAAGGACAACCCCAATTGGCTTTGCTTTTATCACTTCCGGTACGCTGAGAAGGCGAAGAAATGCTTTCAACCGTGTGCGTGGGAATCATCCGTTCCGGAAAACTAGGCGCGGTGGTGCGATCTACGGCGGAGGTTTGCACCACATCACTTAGTCGTCGTTTGTGTGTTACGGACAAAGAAAGTGGACTGAGGTTCCTTGTGGACACAGGTGCTGACGTGTCGATTTTGCCTCCCAAAAACAGATTTTATAATCGCGAGTGCACGAAATATAAACTTTACGCCGCGAACGGAAGTGAAATAAAGACTTATGGAACGAAGACCATGGTGTTGGACCTTAATTTGCGTAGACAATATAGATGGGAATTCGTGGTGGCGGAGGTGAAGCAGCCTATTTTAGGAGCCGATTTTCTGGCCCATCATAAGCTGCTCGTTAATTTAAGTGCACGTAGGTTGGTAGATCAGACGACCGACCTCAAGGTCGCTGCTGAAATCGTGAGTATGAACCAACCTTCTATTTTTACTGTTGACGAAAAACATCCCTTCCGCAAGTTGTTGTCCGAGTTCCCTGAAATAACGAAACCGGCTTCGTTCAAAGAGTCGACACCGCATAGCGTGTTACATTACATAGAGACTACGGGGCCGCCGGTTTTTGCACGCGCAAGGCCGCTTGCCCCGGATAGGTATTTCAAGGTCAAAAAAGAGTTCGAATTAATGCAGGAACTAGGTATTTGTAGACCGTCGAAAGGTGCGTGGGCTACTCCATTGCACGTAGTAGTTAAAAAGAACGGGGATATTCGACCTTGTGGAGACTACAGGCGACTTAATGCTATTACTAAGCCTGATAGGTATCCCATTCCTAGATTGCACGACTTTACCTACATTTTGGCGGGAAAAAAAGTTTTTACCAAATTAGACATTAACCGCGCGTACCACTGTATAAGTGTAGCACCGGAGGACATCGAAAAAACTAGTCTGATCACGCCTTTTGGCCTATTCGAATTCCCGAGGATGTCGTTTGGGCTCCGAAATGCTGCCCAGACCTTCCAGCGCTTCATGAGCAATTCGGTACTTCAAGGTCTAGATTTTTTATTTAATTATTTGGATGATGTTATCATAGCTAGCGAAGATTTAGAGCAGCATGAAAGACATCTAGCGCTAGTGTTCGAAAGATTCACAAATTTCGGCATAACGATCAATCTAGACAAGTGCCGCTTTGGACAGCCTTCGGTAGAATTTTTAGGCCATCACGTATCGACGGCAGGTATTAAGCCGCTCGAGGACAAGGTCAGTGCCATAGTCGACTATCCGAAACCGGAAACGATCGAAGGGCTCCGCAGATTTTTAGGAATGCTTAATTTCTATAGGGGCCATATTTCGGATGCAGCCGTGAGACAAGCGGAACTAGATAAGTATTTGGTTAACGCCAAGAAAAGGGACAAGTCCAAGGTCGCGTGGACGGCAAAGGCGGAAGAAGCATTTGCGCAGTGTAAGGCAGGCCTTCAACAGGCCGCTACACTCGCACATCCAAGACCTGACGCCGTGTTAGCCCTTATGTGTGACGCAAGTGACACGGCTGTGGGCAGTACGCTTCAACAAAAGGTAAATAACACTTGGGAACCCTTAGGCTTTTTCTCAAAAAAATTGTCTCCGGCTCAGGTTAAGTACAGCACCTACGATCGTGAGCTTCTTGCACTATATTTGTCCATTAGATATTTTCGGAAGTCGTTCGAAGGTCGACAGTTGACCTTGTATACCGATCATAAGCCCTTATGTACGGTGTTCAACAAGATAGGCGACGATAACAAGGAAAGCCCTAGACGTGCAAGGCAACTCTTGTTTATTAGTGAGTTTACGACCGACTTACGGCACATTAGCGGAAAAGATAATATAGTCGCAGATACGCTTTCACGGGTAGAAGTTATAGAATGTCCTACTTTAATAAATTTGTCAGAGTTAGCCAGTGCTCAACATAAAGACGAATATGCATTACGAATGTCGCATTCGGATCATATAAATAACACGAGCAAATTGCAACTTAAGCTTATAACGATACCTACTTGCAATAGAGCTATACTATGCGAAACGTCGACACGCGAGGTTCGACCTTATTTACCTTTAGAATTTCGTCGTAAGGTATTCGATAGTATACATTCGTTGAGTCATCCCGGTATCAGGACAACTAGGAAAATGGTTAGTAAACATTATTTTTGGCCCGATATGAACAAGGATGTAGGCAACTGGGCACGGACGTGTATTCCATGCCAAAAGGCGAAGGTCAATCGGCATACTGTGTCTGATCTAGGTACGTTTCCAGATGCAGCCGCCTTCCAGCACATACATACCGATATTGTCGGACCCTTGCCAACAACTTCTAATGGGGATAGGTACCTGCTAACCATCATAGATAGGTATACACGATGGCCGGAAGCATTTCCGATAACTGAAATAACCGCTGAAATCATAGCTAAGTCTATTTACGAAGGATGGATTGTTCGCTACGGTTGTCCGATAAGGCTAACTAGCGATCAAGGACGTCAGTTCGAAAGTCGGTTGTTTGTGGAGCTTATGAAGTTGTTGGGGGTGAACAAAATTAGGACCACACCCTACCATCCAAGTTCTAATGGAAAAATTGAGAGATTCCATCGTGGACTTAAGGCCGCACTTATGGCAAAACTCGGCAATGGTACCTCTTGGGTAGATCTCTTGCCCAGCGTAATGCTCGGACTACGCACCGCGGGTAGAAGTGATAGTGGCATAAGCGCAGCGGAAATGACATTCGGTCGCACGCTTCGACTGCCAGGAGCGTTCTACGAAACGCCGCCAGAAAGAGACCCTATCGATCCTTACAGCATAGTAGAGAGAATTAGAGATAATATTAATAGCCTGAAGCCCGCGCCGAAAAGAGAATATAGAACTAGATCAATTTTTATACACGAGGAGTTATTAAGTTGTACACATGTTTTTGTTCGAGACGATACTGTTCGTAGATCTTTAAAACCACCTTACGATGGACCCTACAGGGTCATCGAGAGAGGTGCTAAGGTGTTTTTAATCCAACTCCCCGGTAGGCAATCCCACATCTCGATCGATAGATTAAAACCAGCGTTTTTACTCAATGCAAACGCGGACAATAGCGATACGCCAGCGCGTGATAGAGTAGGAAACCAGGGTACGTCTCAGGATGTGGGGGATCAGGAATCGCCATCCGCGACACCATCACCCGCACCTGCACCGGTAACTCGGACCACGCGCACCGGAAGGGTTGTAAAGAGGCCAGTTAGGTTTTTGATCGATGAATAAACATAACATTCGTTGTACACAGTCTCATAGCACAACGGTAGCGCAACTAATACGTGTCAGTATACTTCCGCAGGGAAGTCAGTTATTGTTTTGCGCAGAAGGTTGGTAATACAGGTCTACTATTAAGCATGAATAATTGTCAAGGTCGTCAATAATATATTGTGTGTGTGTTATATTACTGTGTCGGAAGGATAACTTAGGCAATCTTTTGAAAAAAGAACTAAGTCGTCCTTACTGAATAATATTAGTGACCGTGTTAGGCTATTCTTGGTATTAAATTACTATGTGTGTTTCAGTTCAACGAGTTGTAAAAATGTTAGCAACATGGCACTGCGTTGCATTACTGCTCTTGTATCATACGGTATGGCCAAACCGAGATGCAATGTCAGTAATTGTAACCATCTGACCGTGATTAATAATTATTTACGATTAACAATATAGCTTAGGTTGCAACCTAGTAAGTTTGTAGTACTTTAGACTTAACCTACTTTTAATGATGAGATTTTAGGGTAATATCGATTTGTATTGTTGTCGAATGAGCAGATTTTATAATATATAATACAGCGGTAGCGACGCTGCGTAACCAGTAATCTCGAAGTTCAGCGGAAACACCACGAGTGTATTTATATTTTATTTTATCTTGCATCAGTTTAAGTTTTCACCATTTGTATAGTGTGCAAAATGGGATCGGGTTCAAGTAAAGATGATAGTTCCCAAAACAGTAACATCGCCATCGCCCAGGTGCAGTCGCTCTCCGGGCAAGTTGAAGCTAAACTACATTACATCGGAATAGGACTGCTAGTTGTCGGAGTGGTCCTATTGATCACATTTATGTACGTGCTGCGCGCCAAATGCAAGCGCCATGTTAACAGCTGGTTACGTAAAACAGTCGAATCGCTGCCGCCGCCTACTGCCATCCGAGTCAACAATGTGCAGCCGCAGCAAATGCAAGCTGCACCGTCAGTGTATTAGTGATTAACAAGTGTATGACTAGATTAAGTGATGTTGTGTAAGGTAAAGGTCCCAAATGAGAGACCAATGTATTGTTTTTAATTTTTATTTTATTATTTTTTTTTTGGAAAAGGGGGGGAATACTGTGGGAACACAGTTGTACATAGTTCTCACAACGCTGCAAATTCCTTCCCCCCCGGCGCGGGACGAGGTGGGCTGTGAGCCCACCTAGCGCCCGCAGTTCTTGTAACGATTTTCAAGTGAACACATCGAAATAAATATTATATATAATTGGAGTCAGAGTTTAAATTAACCAGGGTCACCACATAGGATAACCTTGTATCGGTTGCGATCAGAATCGCACAGTCTGTAATTCTCGAAGACTCAATACTTTAACATCCAGAGCTTTTGCTATTCGGTTGTTTATGAATTGGTGCGAATTTTGAGGGAAGCGTCGGGCAAAGGAAGTTTTTGGCCTGCCTTGCGGAATACGGAAAATTCTCTTGCTTTGCAGAGCTGCCAGGTTTGAGGATTGTAAAGTGTAGCGGTGCATTTTTACAGCTATTCTGTAAATAAATAACTGGCGAACAGAAAGTGTCTGGGTTTCAGACAGAAGTTGAGCGGTTGGATATTGAAAGGGTTTCCGTGTCATTGTTTTTAGAACCGATCTTTGTGCTCTTTCTAATGCCAGCAACGTCGTGATGCCAGCTGCACCCCAAACCGAAATGCAGTATTCCAATATAGACTTGCACAGTGCGTTGTAGACTAGCTGAAGGACCCGGCTGTCAGCAGAGTTGCGGAGCAGGCGCATAACAAAGTTTCCTTACGCGATGTGATAGGGATATAATGTGCGGTTTAAAAGAGAAGTTTTGATCGATTTCTACTCCTAAATATCGTATAGACTCTGTACGATCAATCGGAGTCCATAAGTCCGATGGGTTTGCATTACAATTGATACCTAGTTTTGTGGCTATATCCGGTGCAGAAGCCTTTGTTTTATGGAAACAAATGTATTTTGTTTTCTGTAGGTTGAGGGAGAGAAGATTGTTATCGAGCCAGTGCTTGATTTTATTCATGCCTGCTTCAGCTTTTTCCATAGCATCCGACCAGGTCTTACCGTAGAAGAGGGCAGCAGTGTCATCTGCGTAACATATAAGATCTGACTCAGAGGCACCAGCACTGAATACATCATTCATGTACAGAGTAAACAGCGTTGGACCTAAGACGCTTCCTTGCGGCACCCCGAAAAGAGTTGGACTTTCTTTGCTGGTGCAGTCACAGATTCTAACATTTTGAAACCTTTCAGTGAGGTAGCTCCTAAACCACTGAAGCGGACGCCCTCGAATACCGTAGTGTTCCAACTTTTTCAAAAGCAAGGGTACTGAAACGGTATCGAAGGCCTTAGCGAGATCTAAAAATACTCCTACACATCTCTGGCCATTGTCGAGTGCAGTAGTAGCCCTTCTGGTTAGATAGTCAACTGCGTCTTCTGTTGATTTCCGACGTCTAAACCCGTACTGGAAGTCTGAGAGCAGCGCGAACCGTTCCAGGTAGTTGCATAAGCGATCGTTGACAATTCTTTCCAGCAATTTAGAAAAAATTGGTAGGAGCGATATTGACCTGTAGTTTTCAGGTGTATCTTTTTTGCCATTTTTGTGTATGGGGATCACGACAGCCCTCTTCCATGTAGCAGGGAAAACTCCAGTCATAAGGCTTAAATTAAATAAATGCGCTAGGGGGGTAATAATAGCTCCTTTAATCGCTTTTAGCAAGGAGGGCCTTAAACCGTCACAGCCTGGTGCGCTGTCGTCCTTCAACTGACTGATCAGTTTCAGCACTTCACTGTCATCAGTGGGTTGTAAGAATAGTGTGTGTTGTGTTGGATCAGACAGTTTAAGGTTGCGAGAGAGAGTGAGCTCAGTCTTATTCATACTCGAGAGAAGCTTATTAGCCAGATCTGTACCAATATTGGTAAAGTAGTCATTACAGTGATCGACCGCTTCCTGGGGAGTAGATTTATTTTTGATTAGTTCATTTGATTTCGTGTTGCTATTTGTGTACTCTGCAATGCTTTTAATGACTTTCCAAAGGCCTTTGGGGTTATTTTTATTGCTTTCTAGTTCTCTGCTTCCATGAGCAGTTTTTAGTTTATGCTGAATTTCGTTGAGAAAATTTCGGTATCTTTTGTATACTAGTTTACGCATAGAGTCGTCGGGGTGGTTCCTTACCTCCAGGTGCAATCGGTCACGATGCTTTTGGCATCTGATCAGCCCTGGAGTGATCCACGGTTTCAGAGTGTATCTTGATCTACTGGTGCGAGTTTTGGATGTATGTTTCTGAATAACTGTGTCTAGTGCTTTATGAAATTCTTCTACGGCTACATTTAGGTCATTCTCTTTTGTTACGAGGGACCAGTCTTTTTGCTGAAGTTCTTGCTAGCCTGCGTTCATTGAAATACGGTCCTTGGCATTTTCAGTACCTATGATTGGGTATAATAAACGTGCTAAGTATGTGGGTGTTTGGTAGGTACATCACATCTCCAGTTCCTTGCCCCATCTCTAATGTCAATCAGGTCGGCAGGACTGTCGCGTTTCCGGATATCCAAGATGGACGCAACGCTTACAATATACGCTATAAATTAACTGCATTTATGTGAAATAAACCTGTATTTATGTAAAGTGTGTTTCCTTCAATAACAGTGGGGGCCAAAATGCATTTTGAATGTCAGAATGTAGCGCCAAACTCGGCATATTTTAAGATGAAGTATTTCTGAGACAACGTAAATGTACCTACCAAACACCCACATAGCACGTTTATTATACCCAATCATAGGTACCTACTGAAAATGCCAAGGACCGTATTTCAATGAACGCAAAACACGCAAAATAATTGCGCCGCAAATAATTGCGGCGCGGCGGGAGGGCGGGAACATGAACTACATGCAAAAATACGCCACGCCATTTGGTGCATCTCTAATCGCAAATATACCTACTATTCTTTAGTGGAAAGTGCCGCGTGCCGACCTGTTTGTTGTTTACCAAACAATATTTAAATGAGTCGTTGATGGACTTGGGACATGTTTACACTTTGATTAGTAATTAGTGAGAAGCCATACAGTGGGTACGTGGGTAGTCGTATTTGTAGCGAACTTATGAACTCGCAGGCCCCATTCAAGCCCAATCTCACATATGAGTCATGAGCGATTTCCGCTACAAAACGAAAAAATTATGATTCGCCCCACGACCAATTGGTCCCATTTCCCATACATACATTTTATCCTCGCTAAAAACTCGTTCGAATGGTATCGTGGAAAACAAATAGGAAAATTGCATAAGAAAAGAGGCAATCGGCGCTGGGAAGCTACAGGGACCCCCGGATAATCCTAGCTCTAAAGTACCTATAAATTTAAGTGTAGAAGCTAAGCCGTTCCAATTGTATGGCCAGATTGGCCAGACAGCTTAGCCTATACATGTACATTCTCTACAGTAGCCAGTTCGATGAAATGTACTTCTTAGTTTAATTATGTCACATTTACACAAGATAGACAATATAACGTGCGCGTGACTTCCACAGATTGACCCCTCCGTACGCGGCAGTGCTCGCCTTTGTGTGCACATGGCAGAGACACGTGGGCAGCGGGCCCTTCTGGACGGTATAGTAGTCAAATTCATGTAGCTGAACACTTTGGTACCTTGTCACTTTAGACAACTATGTACGGCAGTTTAACAAGTTCTCTGTCCGAGCGCCCCTATTGCCATGCACCTATTACTTTTTAGGTGATTCCACAATGGATTCATTTAGGTGATTCCACAATGGATTCATTTATTTTGTTCTGTAGGTATGGGGACAGCGTACGGTCGGCCAAGAAAGTGATTTACCAGTTATGACAAAAGTTTCTACTGTCGCTAATGTTACTGTCATAATATTATTAACCGACTTCAAAGTAGGAGGAGGTTCTCAATTCTTCTGTATTTATTTTTAATTTTTTTATGTGTTCGTTACACGATAACTCGGTAATCTATGAACCGAATTGAAAACTATTTTCTTTGTTTGAAAGCATATACTTACAGATTGGCCCCGTTGTCACCAAAATCCAGTCCTGATGATGCTATCCTGGCGAAATCGAGGGAACTCTTTAAATTTTGTAGGCAAACTTGAAGCAATTTGGCTACTGATTTGAAGTCGGTTAAAACTTTGGTTTTTAAAGTATATTATTGCAAGTGGAAATCGAGTTTGTTGTTTCATGACGTTCAAATGAACCTCGGCCGTAGGTGGTAGACCACATTTTTGGCTGACTATGACATAGCGTTAAAGCGACACGGTAGGCCGACCGTAAGTCCGAAACTGTCAGAGCAAATCCTACTTTATAATTAGAGCACAAAGATGTTTTTTTGCTTACGTTTGACAGACTACTCTTACAGTTTCAGATAGTCTTCCAGGCGTATTTTCATTGGTCGTTAAGTCGATATACCGCATACGGAGTTGAACGGGTAATTAAAGTATCAGTCGATAGCACTGTAGTCGTTTTATCGCATACGGTTTAACGTCTGTGCTACATAAATCCTTAAATTACCTACCAATGCGGACATAGGTCTTGAACTCCATGATGCCGGATGTGCTTATATGTAGTCCAAGCTTGAATGATGGGATGGGTTTGCACATCAGCCGTCATACCTGTCATACAGCGATTCCATGCATCATCTACTAAGATGTACCTATAGTAGGCCTTAGTTCTCAGCCACTACTTCAAGCGGCGGCGGCTGTGCCTTGACATATGTGGGGGCAAGAGGCCCAAGCTTCGCTCCCACGTATAGCGCACCGCCTGTACGCTGCCGCCCTGTCGTGGCTGAGCCGTTCTGATTTCTGATGATGCTACAGACTTCGGTGGAGGTGGAAGTGCGAGACTGCCGCCGCGACTGGTTCTACAGTCTGCTGTATGCGAATAACTACATCGACCGCTCGCAGTGCATCGCACAAGCTTGGTAAGCAGTAAAAAAAATGTATACCTTAGTACTTGTTTATCTGAGTGTATGTGTCTCTTGTGTGGTAAATAGATAACTTCTTTTTCTTCTTCATGCAGTTGTTTGAACCTTGGATAGGGTAAAATAACTTCTACCGATTTTTTAAGTTAAAGAGGACTCTAGAAGCCTGGCCTGATGACCTGGTAAAGATCGTGGGGTCCACTGGATGCGATGGCGCAAGAGCAGTTATTGGGGCATTCTTCGGGGGAGGCCTATGTCCAGCAGTGGACGTTTTTCGGCTGTTATCATCGTAATGATATAATGATGTTGATATTTACCGTGGCATTGGTACTGTTAGTGAGCTAGTGGTCTGCGCAGGTACCTAGCCGCGGACATGCAACTCAGCGTGCTAGGGCTGGTGGCACTGTGCGCGGCGCGTAGTGAACGCGCGCGACGGTGGGCTGCTGCAGCGCTGCTCGTGCTAGGCCTGCTCACGCCCGCTGCGCACACGCTCTTCCAGAACCTCAACGCTGTCCTTATCGTCACTCCCGAGTAAGTACACCGTATGACATGTAGCTGCGCGTGCTAGGATTGTGCTTGCGCTTATAGCTGCCGCTGTATAGGTGCATGCGTCTGTAAGGGTGCCCAACTAGCACACAAGCTGCTTGTACAGGCATTGTACAGCCTGGGAGTTGCATAGGAAGCGCTGTACAATTTTCCTTAAGATGTACAGTAGCATATTTAATTTCCTTAAGATGAACAGTAGCATATTTAAAAACCCTTTAACAGCTAGGTGGTACAGTAGCAGTTTAGTAGCAAAAAAAGTTACTTATAGTGATACAAGAGCATGCAATAGCATCGCTAGGCAGCCATAAGAAGTACAATGAGTAGATGGAGGTGCTTTTACAACCGTGAGATGTAAAAGAGTAATATAGTAGGTAACGGTGTTTAAAAGGAGTTATACGTAGCTTTCATAGCGCTTAAAGGCGTAAGAAGGCATTTTGTAGAGCCTTAAGTTCTTTAATGGATTTTTTTACGGCTGTTGTATTACTAATCTATAATAGATTTGTGTAGCTTAAGAATAGCGCCTTGAGCGCTATATGTGAGAATTATATGGCTACTGTACGGTAAATAGTTGTATAAGGAATGATACGAAACCTTTTATACAGCTGTAGGGGGTTGCAGAATAGTGTTATAGCACTTTAAGTATTTTAATAGAATTTACTAGCGCTCTTGTAACTATACATCTACAACGGACGGACATAACTTTATACTAGAGCTCTAAACGCTATATTAGAGATTAATACAGCGGAATTGTGATGTTAAACTGTATAATGAAAGGTTCATGCTGGTGTGCGACCAAAACAGTTGAATATAGCACTTCTTTACCACAACTTTATAATCTAGAAGTCCACAACAGCAAACACTATCGCCTTTGTACGGCCCAATCCTGTAGAACAGATGTAACCAACTCTGAGAGCTGCTTGATCGAGACGCCATTACAGTATTCGGTAAACGTATCTTTACGACCACTGTAGACCAATTGTAGCGCTATTAAATGAAAACGAGTATGAGTATAGGCTGCATAACGGGCCCTTTTAGCGCTATAAGAGCTCTATATCCTCTTATAGCACTACTATGCGACTACTGATGGAGCCGAGGCCGTTATGAAACTCCCTTATACAGCTACTGTGCAGCTTCTTATAGCGCTGGTGTGCTAGTTGGGTGAGTACCCACCAGAGCTGTACCAAAACCGTTTCCGAGGTGGTTTGTGACGAAAAATGCACCAATAGGTAGCGATGCGCAAGCGCGCCCCATAATAGTATTCGCAATAGTACACTCGCAACGGTAGATTTTTTTCACGCTCAACGCCTCGCAACCTCGCATGTGGATATTCACCCTAACGTCGACTAACCTAAATCCGCTCACTTCGTCTCACAATGATCAAACTCAAAATCAATTACAATCTATGGTACGAATAAACTGTGTAACAATAACAGCGTGTATATGTTGGCAGGGTGGCGCGCAAGTTATTCGTGTTCGACCCGACGTTCAACAGCCTCTACAAGCGAGGGCATACCAACATCGCGTGCTACGCTCTGGGGCTGGTGCTCGGCGCCATTGTTCTTCGTCTGCAGGAGCGAAACTTCGACATCTCCAAGTATAAGGTACCATCGACAACAGTTTAACAAGCGAGCGTTTATGTATCTCTGGAATTATTTTACAAAAGCGACTGCCATCTGATCTTCCAACCCAGGGGGTAGATTAGATCAGTTTCCTCCTCAGATTAGAGTGTTTTCCTTCACCGAAAAGCTAAGTGAATGCTGATGATACTTGCCATATTTTTTTTAATGAACCGATGATGACACGCCTGGCACCACATTATGATGTTACCTGCAATTTCAGAAATACCGTATCCTGTACTGGGCCGTCGTCCCACTTGGGTTCCTACAAGTATTGTCTGGAGCAGTGTTCTACATGGACGGATTGGAGGTGCCCCTGGCGGTTCGCGTAGTATACTCCAGTGCCGCTAAGATTGTATTCGGAGTTACCATCTCCGTTTTGATCGTGGGCTGCATCTTTAAACTTGAAAGTAAGTCAATAGCTGCTATACATATACATATTTGAGTAAGCTCAGGCCAGGTCAGAGAACCTCCCAATTAACATGAGAATTCTTCCGCGGCAAGTGCTGGAAACAACGTCAGATATAAATATATTCAACTGCGAACTGGTTTGGGAATAGAATCGCTGCTAGCAATTGCAAGCTGCTTCGGGGCGAGAAGGCTAATGTCCTCTAGCCGTAGGTCCCCCCTCCACCCCCTGGATCTTCTAGTGCATCCATTCTTACGTATTCCGATCGAATCACAAAAATGCGCGAGTCCGTTTGACAACTCTGGGAATATTGCGCTACTCTTGCTGCACGAGACATCTCCAGCGTGGCCGCGCGAATTAGTTTGACGTTGATGATGTTGATGTTGTGAAGGGACGCCTGGCCGGAAACAGGCGGGCTGTCGATCGTTTTTCCGGTCATTCAGCCCCATTCCCTAGGGTTGGTGCCTCAGGTTACTGTCATGGCAGCGTTCCCTCGTCAAACTCTTCCATTCTTCTAGTTTTCCGTCTGAACAGAAGGACATCTTTAAGTTTGACATCCCTTAATTGCCTCTTCTCTAACACATCTTTACCGAATGTATTAAACCGCGGTGCCGCGTACATAATACATTCCGCTAGTCTGACCTGACGTTACTGCGGAGACGTGTAGTTTATTTTGTGGGACATTTGTTTTCTAAGCGGATTCTGTCCTTGATATGTTTGTAATTAATGTTGAAGGGCAGATGGTTTTGGGAGGTAGCTTGAGCTCCTTACGCCCACCCCGTTGGAGGCGCTAGTGTGAGCAATAATAGTGCAGTACTAGTCTAGGGAGGTAAAACAAAGAATATTGCAACCGCATAAAGGCTTTCGTTGTTACCATCCACGGTAAGCACAACATTTTACATCTCTCGCGGACCAGGAAGTCGGATGGGATTACTGCAACTTTATGGCCAGCACGGCTACCCCATGACGGCCCGCGACCTGTGTCGTGGCGACATACACTAATTAGAACGCTTAGAAAGATACGGATAGTCTATATTGCCACGACACAGCTCGCGGGCCGTCCTGTGGTAGCTGCGGTGGTGTGGCGTAAACGGTGTTTGTATTGTGCTCAGATACGTATCGGTGCGCGCTGGAGTGGCGCGGCTGGGCGGCGCCGGCGCGTGCGTCGTACTGCGCGTTCCTCGTGCACGGCAGCGTCATGCGCAACACCGCCGCCGCGCAGGTCTCGCTCGTGCACTCCTCCTTCTACATACTCGTAAGTGCTCCGGTTAGGGGTAAGTACCCACTAGAGCTGTGTGAAGTTGCGATCGCTTCCTATTGGTACATTGTTACCTAGCGACGTCGCACAGCTCTGGTGGGTACTCACGTACAAGATTCCTTAAACAACCATACATAACACTGTAAATAAAATAAAGCATCTAAAAAGTGATTGCGATGTTAAAGACCCCAAATTAGGCTTGTTTGATCGTGAGACACCTATGGAGCCTGGTGGCGTATAACTAGACGCTCGCTGCTCCAGAAGAACAAGCCTAATGCCTAAACCTCTATTGATTTGAGAGTTTGTCTAAGAAATTAAATATTTCACATACAACTTACAAGACAACTTATAAATAGTTACCTACCTTAGCTAAAACTATTACAATTTACGCAAAAAGCAAGCATTTATGACAATGCTCAACAAAACAGTAATACTATTTATATTTTCTTTCTTTCCAGTTCCTAAACTATCTGTGTATCCTGACTGTCTCCTTCCTGCTGGCGTTCCCATGCTGGCTACTGGTGGAGGCGCCGTGCGCACAGTTCTTCAAGGTCTGCTTCGCTCCAGGCACCGACTCCCTCGAGAAAGAGCCGCCCAGCGAACATACGCAGGTGGTCATCTCAGGGACCAAAGAGATTGTGGACATACGATTATAATAGCATTGCTAGCGTCGCTCACGCATAGATTGGTGGATTATTTCCTCGCACACCTCTACCTCGCACAGCGCCGGTGTATATTCACCCTAAACCGCAGACTTAGAGAAATTAGTATAATTATTGTATCAAGAGCCAAGCTCGCTCCGGCAAATGTTTGTCTGTAAATGAATATTTAAATAATACAATTGAATAAACCTTATGTAAATAATGACTATGATGTTAGCTTTTAAGTAATTTTTAAGAAACATTTTGTACGCCGCAAGGTAGATCATAGCTGAACTTTAAAAATGCATGTATAACGAACACCTATCCTATACATATGATTCGCAAATAAAGTATTCTGATTCTGATTATTTATTTGGTGATAGGAATAACCTTCCTTAGCACCAGAAAAAAGTTGCAGAGTTTTCAGCTGCGTCAATATATTTTTTTTTGGTATAAGCTTTTATTGCCGACTGTACTTTTCTGAATATCATCATCAACTACTCATTGAGACGATTCTAACGAGCCCAAAATCAAAGGGGTTTCGTTGGTCAAATACTGAATTCCCATGGCCGCCTTCTGTCTCCATCATCAGATCAGCTCGATACATTTTTTCCTATTTTGCTAGTTTTACACTGCCCTCTTTTTTACAATGTTGAACTATAGGGTTATCCAAATATGTCTATTGTATTTTTCTTAAAATTTAAAAAGTTATAGTATAAAGATATTTTAAGAAAACAAGACAATGTAAATTTTCATTTCTTTCATTTTTTTCCCTTTTTACGTTGAAAAAAGTTAAAATTAAATATCAGGAATGAATTCGGCGTCCTTGATTTATACGAAAATGATACCAAGCTTGCCCTTATAGCTTAATCAATATCGCCAGGTAATTCGGGGTAAGCCAACCCCCCTCTCAAAATGTATTTACATCTGAAATTTTGATGGCTCCCTTTCTTAAATCCATCTTTGAGTCGCAAGGACCAACACAATAATTTACTTTCAAAACAAAGTTTTAACCGACTTCAATTCAGTACTCCGCCAAGCCACATTAACATTTCCACATTTTTTTTCCAATTTACCACATGAACTGATTTTCGAGAACAAAAGCGTTGATTTTTAGACCAATAAACCAAATCGCTCTATGTGGGCCGATAATATTTGAGGACTTCCGTCGATTCCTCAAGGATCTTTTCAACGGAATAATATCAGAATCTGTGACGTACCTATATAGTTTGAAGTACATCATTGAGAAGTTCCACAAGCCATCTGTGGTCTTCATCATCACTTCCACTTCACCAAATTTATGATTTCCAGGTGTAAATACACGAGTTATAATAGAAAATACCGAAATTACTACACGCGTGCCTTATATATTTGAGAAGTTCCCTCTATTCGTCATGGTTCCCATCATCCAACTGGGGTTTTGGAAACAATGGGACCAATCTGGAAGCATATACTTTCAGATAAAAAAAGAATTGTACGAATCGGTTCATAAATGACGGAGTTCTGAGGTAACAAACATTAAAAAAAAAACATCTGAATTGAGAACCTCCTCCTTTTTTTGAAGTCGGTTAACAAAAGGAAATCTCTTAATCCCAAATCGCCGCATAATGAAGCCAACACCAGCAACCTAGTGCAGGAAAACTCGTGTAAAAATAAACACACTTGCAAATATAACACGAACGTAATTTATTTCACAATATTATCGAAATTCTATTTATGCAAGGAAAACAATGTAAATGCATTCCACATAATTAAAGTTTGTTGTCACGGTTGAGTTGTTAATATCATTATCAGAGAAAATTAACAAAAAAATCAACAGCCTGAAAAGGTACAACGTTAGAGCAAATTTATCACTTTATAATGGCCCAAAAAAAGGTACATAGGATGTCCCCGAGTAATAGTTTATTAATAACCCTTTCGACGCTCAGCACGCAAAGGTAAACAATAATAATATCCCCACTTCCCAACTGGTAACGAGCCGCTCCGCTTGTCTTTCGTTATCAGTACGCCCAGCTACGGGGTACCAAGACACGGATGCTTTTTAAATAATATGATAGGGGTAAGTAATGATAAGCACGTGGAATGGTCGTATGACGTGAATGATGATATGTAATGATGGTCCTAAACGAATTAGCCGAAAAAATAACTACGCTGGCGAACAAGAATCCTTTCTAAATTTTGAAAATAAAAAGTCGACCCGATAAAATAATCAGAGCCCGGCTATGCACGCTCGGTGCGATAGCGGGTAGTCACCCAGAATAAGAAGTGAGGGAGAGATATCCTCCCACCAAAAGAAATCAAGAATGAATAAACCTAAATTCCATGCCAACCCTTCAAAGAGTTCCATGGACCAGCCTAGATAGGAAGTGAATACAATAAATGTACCTGAACAGCAAAGTACCAACAATGAAACGACACCCTAACCTAACACTTGACTAACCCTAAAGACATCACACAAGTCCCATAAGTCGGCAATCGACTAGTAGTTCCACGTAGAATTACTAGCCTAAAACCACCCGAGGTTATTTAAATATACAAATTAAATTTTAATTACCGAAAACCTAGAAGTGACTAACATACTATACAATCACTAACTTAACATCCCCAATGTGAGGACGTACACTGTCCACATCCATAGGAGCGGCAGAAATCCACAATCCGAGAAAAGCACTTAAGCAAGAGTCTCACCTATGCGATTGGCACACCACCACCAACTTACCACGCGCAAAGGGAGGAACAGGAGCGTCATACCGCAAACCTTGTTCGGTACAGCCAGCAAAGTAATACCGACACTGCAAAGAGTGCGGTAAAACAGGATATCAAATCCCCGACGGGGTGATACCATCCAGTTGTCTAGCGTGAATGCTACAGACAAGGGTATAAATGAAAAAACCAGGCAAGACTGTGGAAGCTTCACACAAAGTTGAGATATGTCATGACCGGGATCAATTTAATTTTAGACTAACCTAAACACACCAAAAAAACAGGTATCAACCGAAATACTAACCTACAACACAACAATACTAATTGTTGGTACATAATTACGATGTACCGACACACTTACGCGCCCTAACTTCAAACCATCGCCGCAAGCTAAGTCCGACCTTCGGCGAAATCACATGCCTACCTAGAGTCTGACCCAAATGGCCTACGACGTGTTAAAAAAGGACAAACGCACGCCATGGAATCACAGGTAACTTAAATTAATTGTCAAACAACCCCTATCTAGACCTAAGTCAAATAAACCGCCTAATTAAATAACCAATGAGGGAAAAAAACGGACAAACGCGTCAATTTGAATTTAGAAAACGAAGACCCCCCAAAACCCCAAACAACAAATAAACAGCCTAATTAAATAATCAATGAGGGAAAAGACGGTCAAACGCGTCAATTTGAATTTAGAAAATGAAGACCCCCAAAACCCCAAACAACAAATAAACAGCCTAATTAAATAATCAATGAGGGAAAAGACGGTCAAACGCGTCAATTTGAATTTAGAAAAAAAAAGCGGCCAAGTGCGAGTCGGACTCGCACATGAAGGGTTCCGTTAAATAAATTGCGGTTTACGATTTATGAGGTATGTTTTTTTTTCGATTTTTGTGTAAAAATCTTAATGCGGTTCACAGAATACATCTACATACCAAATTTCAACAGTATAGCTCTTATGGTTTCGGAAAAAAATGGCTGTGACATACGGATGGACAGACAGACAGACAGACAGACAGACATGACGAATCTATAAGGGTTCCGTTTTTTGCCATTTGGCTACGGAACCCTAAAAATGGACATCAACAACAAACGAAGAAAAAAAAAAAACTTGCTAAGCTACTTATCCCATTGCGACCATATTTTGCCCCTGAAAACGCGCAATACCGCGGCATCGACACCGTAGGCTGAGTCCGACCTTCGATGACATTTCAAATCTAGGGTCTGACCCCTGGGCCTACGATGCGAGCGGAAGAAACAGCGCCATTCGATAAAGAAGGAGGTAAATTTATATACGGCCCACGTGAAAAAAAAAAAACTTCTTCAACAAAGCTAGAACTACAAAAGTCAACTTCAGAAAGAAAATCGACAGCACTCGACACCTATCAATAACAATTGACAACGTTCGACAACAATAACGACGAAATACAACAAACACTCTATAGCAAACGTAAACCGCTAACTATCCAACTATCTCCAAATATCTCCAAATGTCCCTAACTATCTCCCACTAGACATCTAAACATCAGATAGTACACCTGTCGTACCAGCAAAATAACACGACTGCCCGTCTGACTATCACATCAAAATCGATACAGTAAAATACTGGGTTCCCAGAAGCCTTCAACCGCACTACGTAATGGAGATCGCACAACTATAACTAACCTGTGCTATTGCAATTATCGACTACCAAACATTGAAATATCTATGAATGAATTTTAAAATAAAGTACTTATTATGCGTCAAATCTGAAATAAATCATTTATTATTATTGTTTAATAAACCGGGAGCTTACAGAGAAAATAAAATAAAACAAAAAGAAAATGCAAAAAGATGACGTTTGTCGCGGCGCGAACCGGCGACCTCACGCACACAGTACCGACCCCTAAACCACTAAGCCACGAAAGCAAATAAGTATCCGTGCAAAATCAGGCAACCTATCAAACTTGCGAACCGGTAACCTAGCAACACACAGACTAATACATAAGAGTGTCACGCGAATAATTGACAAAGATTAACCCTTTGGGCGCCAAAACATCTAAAAGCGTCAATCGAGAGCAACAAAAACAAATACGACAAAATAAATATTGGATACGACGGGAAATACGTAACTACGTCTGACTTACCTTCAGGTGCCCTAAGCACTACGGGTACTAAAATAGGGGAGACTAGGCTACCAAATCAATAACTCGGGATGTTTTGGTATGGAACAGGAATTAAAAGGCAGGTAAATAAATCAAGCTTTTTCGTTTTTTTATAAGAAACAGAGTATACTAAAGAGTTTCACGCAGACATTCCATTCTGAGAGTCGTGGCTGGCGAAGGGGTTATGTGGCAAACAACGACGTGGGTTGACAAGCACGGATAAGAGAAGGTAACTGTTCGTTCACCAGTATGCTAAAATCAAAAAAAGGTTAGTTAATAGCGACCGGAATCGGTCACCATCCCACAGAAACAAAAAAAAATTAAATCACAAAAATTCACTCAAGGAAAGTTAAAGAGAAAAACCCAGGGTACTTACCAACTGCTTCCGGCGCCATTAATTTGCAGGAAAACTAGTGTAAAAATAAACACACTTGCAAATATAACACGAACGTAATTTATTTCACAATATTATCGAAATTCTATTTATGCAAGGAAAACAATGTAAATGCATTCCACATAATTAAAGTTTGTTGTCACGGTTGAGTTGTTAATATCATTATCAGAGAAAATTAACAAAAAAATCAACAGCCTGAAAAGGTACAACGTTAGAGCAAATTTATCACTTTATAATGGCCCAAAAAAAGGTACATAGGATGTCCCAGAGTAATAGTTTATTAATAACCCTTTCGACGCTCAGCACGCAAAGGTAAACAATAATAATATCCCCACTTCCCAACTGGTAACGAGCCGCTCCGCTTGTCGTTCGTTATCAGTACGCCCAGCTACGGGGTACCAAGACACGGATGCTTTATAAATAATATGATAGGGGTAAGTAATGATAAGCGCGTGGAATCTTTATAATGGCCCAAAAAAAGGTACATAGGATGTCCCCGAGTAATAGTTTATTAATAACCCTTTCGACGCTCAGCACGCAAAGGTAAACAATAATAATATCCCCACTTCCCAACTGGTAACGAGCCGCTCCGCTTGTCGTTCGTTATCAGTACGCCCAGCTACGGGGTACCAAGACACGGATGCTTTTTAAATAATATGATAGGGGTAAGTAATGATAAGCGCGTGGAATGGTCGTAATATGTAATGATGGTCCTAAACGAATTAGCCGAAAAAATAACTACGCTGGCGAACAAGAAGCCTTTCTAAATTTTGAAAATAAAAAGTCGACCCGATAAAATAATCAGAGCTCGGCTATGCACGCTCGGCGCGATAGCGGGTAGTCACCCAGAATAAGAAGTGAGGGAGGGTCGTAAATGTGAAGGGGAGCCTAATTACAGATCGAAAGATAGAGGCTAAACCTAACTCCTAATGTAGTACTAATCTGATCGCGAAGATCCGTAGCTGACGAAACTCGAAGAATTGCCCACACGATGCATGTGCGGCACAAATGCAGGATGTCCAGCACGACCTCGTTACCTCGACAGGCTTTCCACGCCCGGCAGGGTGTCTCGTGAAACAGACGCATCCAAGCGTTTGTGAATGTCGGTCCGATACTCGTCCGCCCGAAACTGACGGCTACCAACAAATAAAACCAGTTAGCACAACACCACAACAACTACAAAACCGGCAAATTAACAGACCCTAATGATGTAAACAAACACTCACCCGAACAGTCCTCTAGTTCGGCATTACAAATATCAGATGGTCGAGCCAATTCAGCATTCGCTGAGCAAAAAAATACAGGCATCCTGTGGCGCTGTGGCTGGAACTTCCGGAATAAGATTCACAGCAGAACGGTTCACAACAATGTGAAGATAGAGCACTTGTACGCCTTTTTATTCAACACAGGCCCACGAAGATACCTAAACTTCCAAGTCAGCTTAATATCAATGTTTTTAGGATAATAATAGCCCTAGTCAGAATGAAGTCTGCACCAATCTGTTTACCAAATTGACAAGATTCGAGAAGAATATTCTACGCATTTCAAAATTTGAATCTTTAAAAATAATAGCCGAAAAACCAGCTAGTCCCTTAACACGACGTGCAGCAAGGAGATTTGATTCTGCTAAAAAAATAATGAACAAAATATAATACAGATGACGCAATAAATGAAAATGCAGGGAGTTATCACTGCACTAGATGGGCCACCGTAGACTTTGACAATGGTGACGAAATTTGTATTCTATATCAGCGTATGACGTTATCATTTGTCTATCTAGGAAGCCATTTGTCACGTCGCGAAAACACCGAAATCATCTGAAAAAAAATTAATTGCAAACGAAAAATCAATAAAATATACACTAAAACCACAACCGTAAAATTTTCTACGTATTGGTATGAAACTAAACTAACTAAGGTTGGAGGTAATGGTTTAAACGGCATAAAAATAGGTCTAGTAGTTTTCAAGTTTATTAATAACATACCTACAGACGTACAGTCAAGGGTGAATGGATACGTACATAAATAAGGACATAAATATCTGTACAGGTCTCTATTCTCAATGTCATCCTTCTGAATCTCGCAGCGCACACTGGAACTCTATCAGCGACATCGATACGAATACATATATGTACCAGTGTGTAAGTGCCATACGATAAATAAATAAATGTCATAAAAGGCGTGTAAAGATATTTATGTCCTTATTTATGTAGGTACGTTATGTTACGACTTTGTTTTATAATATGTATAGATAACAATGCCATTATTTTGTAGATAAGCTATGAAGTGGATACTGACATTTTATAAAAATACCACTATAACTAGTATCACTGAACGAGCGGGCGAAGTTCTCCGTTTCAGCTTTAGCCAAAATTATTTCGTTTGTCCGAATGTCCGGCTGTTCTCTTCTATAGGTCGCATTTCTCAACCGTGTCGTGAAATTTTGTGAACAGGTTCAATTATATAGTTTTTTTTGGCGACAAAGTTTTTTCATAGGCAAAAAAGGCCATTAGAATAACCGCCATTGCACCGCCATGGCCGACTAGATTTCAAATCATGACCAACTAGATTTATCGATGTTATTATGATTTTTCATACATTATAATAACACTGGCACAGATAAACCGCTGATGTTACGCTCCTGGTTGCAATAATGGTGGTCATTATATAATAGTACATTATGATACAAGTGAGGTATGTTGATCATTACATCAGAGGCGGAATTGTCACGCGAACCGCAGGTGAGCGTGATAATAGAGCCGAGGATGTAATTATCAAAGCTCACGCGTGTCATACGACGTTTTTCAACACATTTGCGAGGAAAAAATCCTTTTCATAAAATGAACATGTTCTGTATCCCAAATTGTTTCCTTTAGTTATTGATGGCAACAGGTTTTTACTCACATATTTGTACATCTCCAAGAATGTACAGTGGTGTCAATTCTATTTATCACTTTTCTATTCACTACGAGTCAACATTTTTAACAATAACCAAACACGCATCATCAATGTTTACAAATATTTGTGAAATTACCTATAATGGCGCGCAACTATTTTTTTTCGTGAAGTTCGCGCAGTGCGCCCGCAGCGAGGCTTAGATGAAATCTCTAAACAGCCAATACAAAATAAAATAAATATTTTCTTATTCAATATAAATTAATGTAAAATGTTATCAAAAGTAAATAGTTTTACTAAATGAAACGTTTCTATATCATATCCAACAAGAAATAATCAATTAATCCACAAGAAGGATTTAATTTGTTTAGTCGAGTAAGAATCCATTTGCCGATAATTAAAAACAAACCTGTATAACCCGGTCAATTTAAGAATGCGCCGAGTCCATACATACACCTTGCTGCAAGGTGCCAACGTGTCTTAATCGGGATATAAACATAACTACACGAGTGTCGTAATGTTATTAAACACGCGTGTTTAATACCCAGGATTATGAGCCCAAAAGCGGCACAATAAGAGGCACGTTACGAGCAAATGTGTTGAAAAAGGGTTTATCTACGCACATATCATTAGTGCTCTAAAATGCGTTCATAAACCGTCGGTAATGACCAGCATTATTACAACCAATTTTACTATGATAACTTTCTTGTCTGTGGTAGTAGGTAAAATCTGTACTGTAATGTTATTACAGTACAGATTATCGGTATCGTTATGAGTTTAAATTTGGAATAGCTGTCAAAACTCAAGTGGGTCTCTAGTCTAGTATCTATAGATATTAAAACAGTTATCGATACGAAACGTCAATTTATTATGTTTTTTCATTTTACTTTTTTAACATTTTTTTCTTTTTTACTTTGTCACTTTTATTCCTTTTAACCTTTTTTTTTTTACTTTTTTTCACTTTTTTTTTCTTTTTTTTGCTGTTTTTTACTTTTTTCACTTTTTTTTCATTTTTTTTGCTGTTTTTTACTTTTTTCACTTTTTTTTACTTTTTCTAACTTTTTTACTTTTTTACCAATTTAAAAAAAAAAAAACACTTTTTTTTAAAGATAACTTACAGGTAGCACTCGTAGCAATGCAGATCATTCTCCTACGGCTTCTGAACCCATCTTAGAGTACTTATGATATGTGTTTAGATAAAGTAGTGTATGCAACTGTACATAATTAGGCCTTAAAACACTCGTGTGATCCTATTATGAAACTCGCTGACGCTCGTTTCATAAAACCACACTCGTATTTTAAGGCCTCTCATTATGTATCAGTAGCATAAACTACTATAATAACACGTGGCCGAAGGTAGCGACATCATATTCATCCTCCCAGCGTTATTTCGGTTGCGCCCTAAAGGAGCCCGGGGTTCGCTTTGACACCTAAACCCAAGGCTTGGCATAGGCACTAGTTTTACGAAAGCGACTGCCATCCAACCTTCCAAGCTAGAGGGAAAACTAGACCTTATTGGGATTAGACCGGTTTCGTCACGATGTTTTCCTTCACCGAAAAGCTAACGGTAAATAAATCCGTACATATGTTTCGAAAAACTCATTGGTACGAGCTGGGATTCGAACCCACGACCGCCGCGACCCACGACGTTTGATTTAAGTAGGTATTTGTTACTTAGTGAGTTTTGCTTGTCACCCGACGATATTATTTGTATACAGGCCCCGTAGCATGGATCACGCGATAAGTGACAGGATAGAGCATCCGTCCCTGGCTGACACCGTTCGATAGAACGAGACGACGCGCTTATCCTATCACTTATCGCGTGATACGCCATCCATGCTACGGGGCCAGGATGTATTTTTCAAACGGGGCAGTGAGGGAAAATCCGAAACTATAAGAGATACGGAAATTTGCTCTTAGGAGTCACGAGACCGATTAAAAAAAAAGAAAATCTGCATTCAAAGATTTTCAAAACAGGCTCATACACGGCTGGGAATCGAAGGTCAAATCTGTCTATAAAAATGAGAGTTTGTTTTTTTGCGTTTATTCATAGTGCTGGATGTAGGAAGCCATTGTTGCCAAGGAACCCTGTATCTACAATCACAGGAAAATGCCCAATTTCATAGTTTAATGTACATCCTGAAAAATTAAAGCCAAATTGACGTAGCAAGGTAGCAACATGCCGTCTCGATAGTTAAGTCAATAACAAAGATGATAATTGATAACGAGCATGGAGCTGTACCGGGCTGGGGTGGTAGAGTTAATTAGTCTGCTCCCGGCCTGTCAGCCACTAGGACGGCATTGGAAGCCCTGCGTACGAGGGCTGGAGCACCCACCACGCCGTGAGTACCTACTCGTACATTTAACCCTACGCATAACTGTTTTTTCTCAAACATGCAAAGAAATATTGACGTTACGTTCCTTATAATAGGCAGCGAAGTATCACGTTTCAGGTGCGGTGAGACGAGAGACACATAATGACATTTCATGCAAAATTGGAGGCTTTAATTTCCATTCCACATTTATTAGAGGCGTCACGGCGTTCAGCCATTAAAAAAACTATAAGCAACTTTTGCATTTTGGTTCTTTGTGACATTCTGCCACTACGATTATTAAAAAAAACAACAAACGATGTTTACTATATTTTGCAGTTTTATTTATGTAGAATCGACTTGAACATAACAAATTATTAAAAAATTGCAATTATTTAAAATTACCATTTTAACTAGAAGAATACACATAAAAAAAAAATTGAATTATTTCATCTAAATATTAGCGGTAAAAATGTCTACTCAAACCACATAGGTATTTTTTAAATCGTATTGGAGGCAAAATCAATAATTTTTCATTCTGTAATTCTATTTTATTGGATTTATTGTGCGTTGTTGATTTTGATATTTAATATGAGTTCCGACGAAAACATCGACGAAGTAATAGTACCTAGGTGCCATATATGTATGTGTTAGTTATATTTTTTGTATATACTAGAACTTTCTCTGGAAATTAAAGTTTTTAACCATTGAAGGCTGGGGGTTCTGTGATTTACGCTTGTTTAAGGAAAAGGGAATTCACTCACAGAGGAAAATAGGTGTTCTGCTCTCTAGGCTAGACGAAATCGAACTGGATTTGAATATCGCGCTTGGCACACGCAGTCTCAGTGAATGGATGAGTGAAGGTAACGAAAGGTGAATGTATGTAAGTAAGGTTTAGTCTACAAGGGTTAGCACAGACGTATGTGTAAGGGTGTGGCTACACGTCTGTGATGAGGTGTGATTGATAGCTGTGCTACAGGCTCCCCCTTCGGGCCATGGGGACGTCCTCGCCCATGGGCCGACACACAGGTTCCTTCTTGCGCGGTCGTCCTCTCTTCTTCCTTTCGTTAGTCGCTGCAGGCGGTGTTGGGGCAACCGGCTTGCGCTTAGGTGGTCTGCCTCTCTTTCTCTGTGGCATCACAGGTTCTGCAGGTATGTCATCACTCCTCTGATGGTATCTTGTCAAATCTGAGGCATGATATTTGCCAATAACCTCGTCTTTGTTTGAAAGTATGTAAGTAGTCGGGCTCACTATCTTCGTTATAGTGTATGGTCCATCCCGTCGGGGTACAAACTTGCTAGTGATCCCCTTTGCTTGATTACTTAGTATATGCGTTTTCAGTAGAACTTTATCTCCGACGTTGTACTCGTCGTGAGGTCTACGTTTTTGGTCTGCGTAAGCCTTCCTGCGGTCCTGTTGCTGGAGGCTGTACTCTCGAGCTTCCACAAGGTCATCGCTGAGCTTTAACAGGTATGGCGTTATCTGAGGTACAAAGTTCTCGGTTTGAATAACTGCTCGCAGATCATGTCTGGTCTCTACGGGTGATCGCATCTCTCTCCCGAAGGCAAGGTAAGCGGGCGATTTTCCCGTGCTTTGTGTAACAGCACTATTCATTGCAAAACGTATTGCAGGTAGGGCACTAGGCCAATTAGTGTGGTTTCCCTCCACTAAGATTGCTAGTTGGCTTTTGAGGTCACGGTTCTTTCTTTCGGCAGGGTTTGCTTCTGGATGGTAAAGCGGTATGAGGTTCTGTTCTACTCCTAGGGTGTGCATAGCTTTCTGCATGACTTGTGATACAAACTGAACGCCATTGTCCGAGATCACTCGTCGAGGAAATCCGTATCTCAAGAAAACTTCTTCGACTAAGGTTTTGGCGCATGCTTCAGCAGTTGCTACCGATAGTGGGAAAAGCTCGACCCACTTCGTCGCAGTATCTTCTACGAGGAGCACCCATCGCTCGTCGTTTGCTCCAGCAGGTAAAGGTCCGAATAGATCCATTGCAAGTACCTCAAATCTTTGAGACGGTACAGGGGTCTGCAGTAGGCCTGCAGGCTTCAGGTTGGATGGCTTATACCGCTGACACTCACTGCAATCTTTTATGTAGTCAGTTATGTATCTTTTCATACCAGGGAAGTAGTAGCTCTTGCTGACTCGTTGGTATGTTCTCTCAACTCCGTTATGTCCAGCTGTGGGAGAGTCATGTAGTTCCTTTAGTATCTCTTTTCTCATGGACTGAGGTATCACGAGCTGAGGATCGTCGCTCTCGACGTCAGGGTTGAAGTGATACAGCACCCCCTGTGACATATAATAACCTCGCTCGGTCCAGCGTGTAGCTGCTAAAACATTATTGCTCTCAAAGTCCTTGGTAATCTTAGAGATTTCCGGATCCTCCGCTTGTGCGTTACGTAGATTCGTAGGTGAAGTACGCGGCATATCTACTGTGACTGAGCACATATCGCAGGATGCCTCTGTAGCAGTGTCGCAAACAGGTCTGCTCAGAGTATCGGCAACCACATTCTTCTTTCCGGGTTGGTATTCTATTTTCAGGTTGTAGGCTTGTATCTTCAAAGCCCATCGCGCAAGGCGTCCTGTTGGTGTCTTCAAGGTTAAGATCCATTTTAATGGCTGATGATCAGTGGCTAGAATAATTTCAGAGCCTTCTACGTACCCGCGGAACTTCTCAAGGGCCCATACGGCTGCCAGGGCTTCACGTTCAGTCGTCGTGTAATTTCGTTCGGCGCTGGTGAGTAGTCTGTTCGCATACTCCACTGGACGTTCATCGTAGCCTTCACCTTGAAGTAAGACTCCACCTAAGGCATATCCGCTAGCGTCTACTCTTAATACGAAAGGAAGAGTGTAGTCAACCTGCCGCAGTATAGGAGCAGTTATGAGTCGCTTCTTCAATTCATCGAATGCATTGACTTGATCTTCTCCCCATATCCAGTTTTGGTTCTTCTTGAGTAGCATAGTAAGAGGCTTTGCTAACTTGGCAAAGTCTGGTATAAATTTGCGAAACCAGGAACATGTCTGGATGAAAGTCTTCAGGTGTTTGTCATTGTGAGGTTCTTTCATATCGTTGACGGCCTTAATCTTCTCTTTGTCAGGTTGTATACCATCAGCTGACAAGATGTGTCCCAAGTACTTCACTGACTCACAGGCAAACGTGCTCTTTCCTCTGTTCACACGCAGCTTGAATAGTTTGAATCTCTTGAACACGGTGTCAAGATCTTGGAGATGTTTCTCAAAACTATCCGAGAGAATCAGGATATCATCAAGATAGGCTAATATGGTTATCCCGGGAAGATTGCTACGGAATCGGTCCACGAGTCTTTGGAACGTAGCACCAGAATTTCGGAGACCCATAGGCATGCGCTTGAAGCGGTACATGCCTAGTGGAGTGACAAATGCCGTCATGTCGCGATCTTCCACAGCAACTGGTACCTGCCAATATCCAGAGCGGAGGTCCAGGGCAGATATGTACTTAAACTTTCCAGTCCCATGTAATATGTCGTCGACTCTTGGTAGTGGGTATCGGTCGGGCTTCGTGACCGCATTCAGTTTCCTGTAATCGATGCAGACCCTTATGGAGTTGTCGCGCTTCGGGACGAGTACCACGGGAGCTGACCATGGGGACTCGCACTCTTCGATGATGTCATCTTCGAGCATCTTCTCGAGCTCCAATCGCAGGGCTTCCTTCTTAGGCTCAGGTAATCTGTAAGGTGGTACAGAGATGGGTTGTATATTTTTATCTATCAACTCAATATGATGGACAGCGTAAGTGGTTGGCTCTCCCCCTAGATTGAAAGTATCCCGGTGGTGTTCAAGGAGTAGAGCGAGCTTGTCACGTTGATTGCCAGTGAGTGTCAAACCCTCATTGTCACGAAGTGCCTCTGCCTCAATTGGTTTGCAGGCAGCAATATCCACAGGTTTTGGTTCATAATATAACTTATGACGCACATCGGGTTCATTGCCAAAGCTCCAGCTTTGGGTTGAAAAGTCAATCATCAATCCAGATGAGGTTATGAAGTCCATACCTAACAATGTCTCATTATTGGTAGCTTCAGGTAATACTATAAAAGTTGTAGGTAATTGCTTCCCTTGCAAAGTGACATTAACGTCAATCAAGAGTACATTCTCTAATGTAGAGCATCCATTAGCATATTTAATATTCAGGGTAGAAGGAGTGAATGACTTACCGCAGTCCTTCAGTAGCTTGTACAAGCTTTCACCTGCAATGCTTCTCTTCGCAGCAGTGTCGATGAGCGCGCGGCCTTCGCGCCCACAGATGGTAATATGTAGTATCGGTCGAGAAGTATCGGTTCCCGTAGTAGCCTGGAAGTCGACATTAGGTGTATGTGTATGTGTGTGTGTATGAGTGTGTGCACCGCGCGCGCCAATGTCCACGGTCGCAACAGCCTCTGCCTCCGCGGCCGGGCTGTCCGTCGACACCGCATAGAAAGCCGCACCCGCGCCGCCGCCAGCAGCGCCGGAGTCGCCTTTGCATCGCGAGCAGTTGGCGCGCACCACGCCTGGCGCGCCGCACCCGTAGCACGAAAACTTTTCACTCTTCACCTCCTCAAAATTGTCAGTAGGTATGGTCGGCGTATCGGGCCGTTTCGCGAGTAGCCACTTGCAATTATCTTTGTTATGGCCGTAAAATTTGCAGTAGTTGCAAAAACGGCTTTGCTTCGGCTTCGCGTCCAAGTTATTGTTGTTACTCGACACTTTAACATCACGTGCTGCACTTTGTCGTGGTAAGTTCTTAAATGTTTGTTGTTTATTGTCCGAATTCACATAACTCGCGTTGTTTAGTTTATTTTCATAATTCCGGTCGTTAATTTTCACGTTTCGAGTGACAGCGCGAGTATTGACATTGCCAATTGTGACGTTCGCAGTTGCCAGTTCATTCACTTGTTTCGGTTCGTTCAATTCGGTCATCGAATCTTCAATCGACCGGGTTCTTTGCAAAAGATCGTTGAACGATTTTAACTCTTCACGCGGAATACGTTTACGGATCCGCCGATGTAAAAGGCCGTAAACTATATCAAGTTGAATGTTTTCTTCCAGGATGTATGGCAATTGCGCAATCAATGCTCGTAGTTTGCAAATAAAAATTTCTGTCTTCTCGTTGTCTTGTTCTTCGCGAAATATTTCTCGGAATATGAGGAATGGAGGCTTTTTCTTGCCAAACGCGCGTTGAAGATCAGCAATGGCGTCGTCCCACGATTTGACGTTTTTTCGAACGCCGTTCCACCATGTTGCCGCAAGTCCGGTCAAAACAATTGAGAGTCCGCGTAACGCGTTTTCGTCAGATACTTTTGCACAATCTTTATATGTCTGGATGCCGTTGATGAATGCTTCCAATGCGTCTTCGACCGAATCTTCAGTTCCGCTAAAACTGAGGTTACAACCGGCGAAGTGACCGCTGGATTGCGGTGTCGCAGCTTTAGTCGCAGATACCAATATATCGCACAAATCATTGTGGGATTGTTGCATTTGTTGCAGCAATATCGTTAGGTATTGTCACATTAAAGGATGTTGCGTTAGCCTGTTCACCCGATTTTCGGCTGGTATCGGCCGCCATTACGGTGTCTTTTTTCGGCCCCATCCGAACGAAAATTTTCCCTATTTACTTATTCTTGCAACACAATCCTTAGCGTTGGGCGCCACGTTTAACCATTGAAGGCTGGGGGTTCTGTGATTTACGCTTGTTTAAGGAAAAGGGAATTCACTCACAGAGGAAAATAGGTGTTCTGCTCTCTAGGCTAGACGAAATCGAACTGGATTTGAATATCGCGCTTGGCACACGCAGTCTCAGTGAATGGATGAGTGAAGGTAACGAAAGGTGAATGTATGTAAGTAAGGTTTAGTCTACAAGGGTTAGCACAGACGTATGTGTAAGGGTGTGGCTACACGTCTGTGATGAGGTGTGATTGATAGCTGTGCTACAAGTTTGATTTCATGGAGTTTTTGTAATTTATTTCATTGCATGTTTGAGAAAAGCACTATACATACCTCGGCGTGAAAAAGGGTTGCCAGCCTCATAACTATCTGACCTCGCTACGCTCGGCCGTCTATATGTACTCGGCCGGCAACCCCTTACTTCCCGGCCTCTGTAGTAATGTACTATTATTTGCGAACAAAAATTATATGTGAAGTTTATCGGGGTTCGCTTCTAGGAAGGTTTTTGAAAGTCCCATTTTTCGGTTTTTCACTTACGAGTATATCTCGGAAACTATGCGTCTTAGCGACATGACTACTCATACAATAAAAAAGCTAATTAGTGTTTCTGAGATATAAGCGAAAAAACGAAGAATGGGACCTTCAAACCCCCCTTCCCTCCCGGCTCAAGGGCTACGGCTACGGGCAAGGACTTTTGATATGTTCATCTCCTAACTAGTCCAAACACTTTTCGAAGGTACCGAAATATCTATATAATAATAATATCTAATTTCCCTACTATTTAAGGCGCCGTAGGTTCATGGTCTTCTCTCCCTCTCACTGAGCATAAGCGTACTTCCATCAGCCCTATTTTTATAAAAATAAATTTATTCTTACCTGTCACTTTGACATTTATGTTTGTGAGAAAGGGACAAAAGACGATTTAGTTTATATCAAAATCAAATCAAAATCAATTATTAATTCTGCAAATAGGCCACAAGGGCATTTTTACATGTCAAATGGTATTCTAAAATATAATATTAATAATCTTACACAATAATCATTTTAAAATTGCAGATTTTAACCAATTAGTACCTAAACGGTTAACAAACTAAATGTCACTAAATGAAAACTAAAAAAATCCAAAATTGTAAAATATTATCAATTACCTACATTCGATATAAGGTCTGTATCAGAATTAACAATAAGTTTAAATGATATTAATTTAGCACCCCAGAGATGTATAAGGTCTCTGAGCATCCAAATACAATTAATAATCATTATAATGTTCTTATAGAGATGTATACTGTCTCTAAGCGTTAAAACAGAAAAAAAGGATCATTAATGTAATATTGTCAGAGATGTACAGGGTCAATAACAATAAAACGTGTCAAGAACAGAATGATGTCTCTCGTCAAAATAATGATAATAAGACTAGTATTTAGGTAGTTACTATGCCCTTGCAAGCATGAACAGACCGGACTCCACATATATTTTATTTGTATACGCACAGTCATGGAATGAAAAGGTTGACCAATTTTCAAATAAATTCCTTTACGCACTGCAAGCACATGTTACCTTTTTTAACTGTGTAACAGACGAGGGTGTTGTATTAAAAATTATGTTTACGTCATACCTGGCCATAAAGTAGGAATTACCGCACGCTATGCGTGCGGAAAACCCCACTTCTCGGCCAGATAGAGACGTAAAATTTTGTACTCACCACGGGCGGTAATAAAGAAAGCCTCAGAGCGCATATTTATCGCCCTTGCCTTCGGCTCGGGCGTCAAATTCCTGCGATCTGAGACATTCTTTGTTTAACCGCCCTAGGTAAGTAATGTACTATTAACTGTGTGACAACAAAGTTCAAATTTACTTATATGAATGTTCCTTGACTATTCATAGTTGAACTAAAACCTTTTTATTCGTTTAATTTAATCATGCCTTAACCTTGTGTCAAGTTTGATAAATCTAATGATTGAATCCTCTTCGCTTATAACGATTAAAACTATAAATGTGAATAACAGTTCATGTCACTGTCAACATTGCTATTTCTTATATTCGTTTTTAGGGTTCCGTACTCAAAGAGTAAAACGGGACCCTATTACTGAGATTCCGCTGTCCGTCTGTCTGTATGTCTGTCTGTCTGTCCGTCTGTCACCAGGCTACAGAAAATGAAAATAAAAATAAATATGTATGAAAATTTCAACTGTCTAACTATCTCGGTTCATGAGATACATCTCATGAACCGTGATAGACAGTTGAAATTTTCACACATGATGTATTTCTGTTGCCGCTATAACAACAAATACTAAAAAACTGATATTTATGCCGTTTTACTAGATAACGATACGGAACCCTTCTTGCGCGAGTTTGACTCGCAATTGGTGTTCAAAATGCAAAGAGGTTAATTCTCATAGTGGACGTGTCTGTGCTGTGGGGCATGTAGTGAAATGAAATTCATTATGACGGAATGTGTCATATCATATTTTACTGAGCAAGAAAACAGATCTTAAAGTGGTCAACCTTTTCATTCCGCGACCGTACCAATGTTCATGTTAATTCGTTCGATTTTATGCGAGATTGATTAACAAACATCCAAACTTTAATTTATAATATTCTTTTAAGTTTGGGTATGCATGAAAGGAAACTCCCCGCATGACGCATTCCAAGTTTTCCAACTTCGCAATAAACAAACAAAAAAACACAATGGTTTTACCAAATAATACGTATGCGATCATCGTCGACAACTCTCAGACCCAGCTTTGACAGTCATCTCCTTCAATATATGTCGCCATCACATACATAGGTACACTATATGTGTTCAAAAATATCGGCACATGCACCCTAATCTCTTGAAAATAGAGGTGTGTTCCGATGTTTGTGACGTGCTTGTTTGCTCCGATGTATGTGATGGACGTGATGGTGATGGCGACTGGACCTAGAGGTCAAACTAATTATTAAAATAAGTAAGAAAGAAAGAAATAAAGAAAACGAAAGAAAAGAGATTTATTGCCACACATAAATAAAAACTCATACACATTAATAAAACACACATTTTTAAAAAATATACAACTAGAAAGGAAAAAAAAACAACACAATGTGGCAATAGGGATGGACTCAGCGTTTGCTGTGCCACCGATTTGATGTCACAGCGCTGGTTTTCAGTCCACCCCCGTAAGAAACAAGTTGTTGATGAAGTAACATAAATAAAGTAAAGTATTGGTTCAATTATATGTTAACTTATATACTTAGTGGCTATGTGAACTTAGTGCGTGTTGTTAGGGGATTCTGTGGAACAAATTAACCGGCGCCATATTTTGGTAGGTTGTTAGGTATGTCTCCTGGATTCCAAAACTGCCGGGAGACAGTCTCTAAAGAGTCTGTCTCCCCTGTAATGTCATCATCAAAAACGCCGCAGCCGCGATTGAAAAAAGTGTAAATTACACCCAAACCTTGCAACGTGTATTCACATTTGGGACACCAAATGAAAGCTGAATAAATTGTCAATAGTTCATTTACACATTATATTGCAATATATACTCCAGTTTAAGTACTATTAGGAAAAGTATAAAAAAATCAAAGAAAAATCTAAGGACTTTCAGACTTTGCGGCAAAACTAAAAAAGATACACGAATGTATAGTGAAACACAAATAATACATAGTATTTCAGCTTTACATTCTAGTTTTTTTATTTTATGATAAGAGCAAAATTGGAAAAATTGTGGTCAAAAAACCAACAACGCAAAGCGAGTTTTCCCTTCAAGATTAATTTTATCGAAATTACTATTTTCCAGAAACTAGCACGAACTTTTAGTATGTTGTTAGACATGTTATGTGCACCATAAAACTGCAGATAGACAGTCTCTAAAGTGTCGAGTTCATCAGTAATGACATAATCTTCATTGCCGCGGAGGCTTTTTGAAAAGTGGGAATTTTACCTAAACCATGAAATATAAATAAACGTTTTTTATATCATGTAAAAGTTAAACAAATATGCTATAATTCTTGTCTACATTGTGATTCCATATATCCATACATTTAAGAGGTATTTGCATAATTTTAGAGAAGAGAAGTGAAAAGCCTGTGCTAACATTAGATTTTCGGGAATAGAAATTGCTCTGAAACGTATCAACATATTTAATTACAATGTTAAAACGAGTTATAGCACATTTTATTAGCTTCCATATAATATCACATTTGCATTCAGAAAGTACAAAGCTTGGGTTTTATTTAGACTTTTCAAAAAGCGGGAGCGGCGGGCTTTTCACTTTTCTTGTCTAATGTTTTGCAAATACCTCTTAAATTTAAGGATATATGGAATTCTTATGTTAAGAAGAATTAAAGCATATTTGTTTAGCTGTTACATGATATAACACACATTTAGGTGTATTACATGGTTCAGGTAAAAAATCCACTTTTCAAAAAGCCTCCACGGCAATGAAGATTATGTCATTACTGATAAACTAGACACTTTAGAGACTGTCTCTTTGCAGTTTTGCGATGCACATAACATGTCTAACAACATACTAAAAGTTTGTGCAGGTTTCTGGAAAATAGTAATTTTGATAAACTTAATCTTGTAGGGAAAAACTCGCTTTGCGTTGTTGGTTTTTTGAGCACATTTTGCCGAATTCTGCTCTTGTCCTAAAATAAAAAACTAAAATGTATAGCTGAAATACTAGATATCATTTGTGTTGTACATTACATTCGTGTATATTTTCTAATTTTGCCGCAAAGTCTGAAAGTCCTTAGATTTTTTCTTGATTTTTTAATACTTTTGCTAGCGTATATATTGAAATATAATGTAGGAATGAATTATGGACAATCTCTTCAACTTTCATTTGGTACCCCTAATGTGTATGTACATTTCATTGTTTGGGTTTATTTTACACTTTTCCAAGTGCGGCCGCGGCGTTTTTGATGACGTCATTATAGGGGAGATCGACTCTTTAGAGATTGTCTCCCGGCAGTTTTGGAATTCAGGAGACATGCATAACAACATACTAAAATATGGCGCCAGTATCCGAAAGTCAAGTATTTTCCGCTAACAACATGCACTAACTGTAGAAATGAAGAGCCAAACGTTTTTTTTTAAGTTTTTTTTTTCTAAATAGTGTATTCTACATAATATAATTAACGAACCTGCTCACTAAATTTGACGAGAATCGGTTGAGAAATGGGACCTGCAAGAGCAGTGGGATAGACACCGGACACCGGACACAGGGGACCGATTTTTGACTTTCGAGCGATTCTTTCACTCGAAAACTGTCAAAAATGAGGGAATGCTATTTTGAAATAGCGATAGAAAATTGAAAAACGAGTGGTATTGACCCAATCTTATTCCATAGGGGTGTAGACTCAAGATGTGTTATTACTTCAAAAGAAAGAAGGCAAAAAATATGCCTGATGACGAAAATCCCATTCAAATATCTCAAAAAATTACGAAGCTACAACCATTTTAATGTTGCTTGCTAGAGAGAGAAAACACTAGGGGATCGTGACATCACGATCCTCTTGCATCATAGTAAATGACAATCGTTTCATTATGAAGGTGCGTTTTGCGGAAAAGGGACAGAACATACCCCCTACGACAATCTCTAACGAAACTAAACCAAAATTGTATCTAAAATGGATTCTTCAAATAGTGAGAGTGATTTTATGGACGTGCTTACGCCTACCGAATTAAAAGTAGCTGCAAAGTCGGTTGTAAACAATTTGTTGCCAGAAAAATCCCGGGAAATATACATAAAGGCGTATCAGAATTTTATCTCGTGGAGATATGATAAGAAGACGAAATCTTTTTCAGAAACTGCTTTACTGGCATATTTCGATGAACCTTTGAAAAATCTAAAACCCTCCACGTTATGGGGTATTTTTTCCATGCTTAAAGCTACAATAAGTAATTAAGTAAGCTACAAAAAATACAAGAACAATAAATAAGAGGATTTGGTGGGAAATAAAATCAAAGTAAATTATAAATTGAATGAATCAATCAATTTGCGATCCATTTCAACTGAGGCAACTACATCGCGTGAAGCTGTAACACCACCGAGTTCCTGCCTTGGAGAACGTCCAATGACAGAACAGAACTTACAACGACCTGCCGAAATGACACAAAATACAAATTTTATGTTCCCGGCAAGAATATTTATTTCGCTATCGTTTAATAATTGCCCTGACGCTAATATTAATATAACATTTATTTGAAAAGATGACAATAAGATATTGATTTTTATTTCCTCTCAGTAGTCGTGGAAAGCACTATGTAATGTCTTGGCTAAAAGTGCAATAGATGGACTTATCTTTTCGAGGGCCTCACCTACGGCTCGGTCTACGAACTCACTCGTCCATCTATTGCTCACTTTCCAGCCTCTACAACAATGTACTATTCCCAAATTCGAGATTTTGGGAGAAGAATGAGGTTTAATTCAATCCATTTTTGTTAACATACTAACTTAGCACAATGCCATAGGCGCCGACTGATAGGTTCGCCTAATTTCCAGTATAACGAGGTAGAAAACGAAACTCGATTACAAAATTTTCTTTTCGGATCTCCGGGGACTCCCATTGGCAAACTTTGTTGACCTGACTTGAATACCATCCAAATTATTTCAGGTTCAGATAATTATATTTTGATTACAAGTAGGTTATATAAATTGTAATTTGTCAAAACGATATGACTTAATACTGGAAAGCATAAATTAGTATTAAAACAAATGCAACTATAACCGGTTAAATATTTTTTTAAAGCATTAACGGTCCCCGACTTAGTATTCTTTGTGCTGATACTAGATAATAATAAACAGGTGTAATAATGTCTGTGAAATTTAAGTTTGTATGTTGGGGGTAATCTCAGAAACTATACCGATCCTATTCTAAAAACCCTTTCTTCAGTAGGTTATATGTAGAATGGACCTACAGGATTAAGTACGTGCTCTATTATTTTATCCCGTCGCTACGCCCAGATTCTTTGTATAGCGTGAATGTAGGAATCCCTCAAGGTTCGGCGTTAGGAAATTCCCTTTTCCTAACGTTTATGAACGACCTTCCCGCTGCCATCACAGCTGGTCTCTCTGTCCTATTCGCGGACGATACCACAGTGGTTGTCAGCGCGCGCACTTCTGAACAGCTTGGAGAGAAGATACATGACGGATGTGATCAACTGCAGAGGTGGTTTGCTACCAACGGCTTACTCTTAAATATAACAAAATCCAACGTCATGGTCTTCACGGGGCGCCAAATTGCGATTCCTCCGTGCGTAGCAAACAGCCCGATGCCGATAAGTGATTAATGTAGGTTCCTGGGCTTCACTCTGGACTCTCAGCTTTACTGAAAGTGCCATGTAGACAAACTATGTGATAGATTGAGTAGTGCAGTCTTTGCTTTGCGTAAACTAAAACCTATGGTATCAGACGATGCCATGAAGCAGGTGTATTTAGCTCATTTTCATTCGCTGATGTCCTACGGTACGCTCATTTGGGGAAACTCAACGGATGCCAACAGAGTGCTGCTTATGCAGAAACGTGCCGTACGTGCGATGATTGGGGCAAAATCGAGGACTTTGTGTAGAGGCCACTTCCCAACGCACGGTATTATGACGCACTACTCACTCTATATATTCGAAATTATAATGTTTGTAAGGAATAATTTTTCCTCGTTCGATACCGTAAATGTGATTGGCAAAACACTCCGCCGCACTGGGCGTTTGAGAACAGTTCCCCGTCGCATGGCACTTGCAGAAAAGAACCCGCGTGTCATTGGGCCTACCTACTACGAGCGACTACCCGCTGATCTTAGACTGGAATCATCTGACGAAGCATTTAGACGCCGCCTGAAATACCTTTTATTGGAAAATCCATTATACTCAGTTAAAGAGTATATGGATCTTGATATGACATGTTAAATTATTATTTTTACCTATTAACATTTGTTTTAATATGATTTGACATTAAATATCACCTATATTCTAATGCACATTACACTATATTGTAAATTGAATGATCCTGCGGACCACTCATGCATAAAAGAAGTACCTACCTAGGGCGGCACATAATGCACCCACAAGAAGTACAACATATCACCTCCCAAAGAATCTGGAATTTCCTGGAGGCAACGGGACTTAACGGTGAACTCTAAAACAAGGGCTGCCACAATAGATCACTTGCTGGTCGAAGCGGCATATTAAGGCCCACAAACAAAATAATAATAATAATAATAAATTGAATGACGATACCTAGTGGTTGACATATTTCGCACCTTTAGAATGGAACCGGCCTAACTCAAAAACACAACTTTTTGGGAAAACGCAATTAAAGATTTGAAGTAGTATTATTATCATACGTAATTGGTTATATCGCCCGAACTAAATACGATAATCGACAAATTAAACTTGTAAACGAATGCTTAGTTATTTGACTTATTAGTCCAAGTCATAAATTACCAATATTTTGTTTCGATTTGGTTAAAAAAAAATGTTTTGTAAAACTGGTCACTATAAGGTCATTTCTTGACTGAAAATTTTTACTTATCGTTTGACTTATTATGAATTGGGTCTCTTTTATACTACCCAATTAACCAAATTGTTTGCCCTATTGAAGTTCGAGTCATTTTCATTATGTTATAAAGTTACCTGTTTTAAAATTAGGTCAGTACAATACAACAGGTTCCATAAAGAAAACTTCGAATTTTTCGCAAGTTATTTAATAGATTGTTCATAACAGCAACATATTGCTATAACATACAATTTGTTTTATAAATACTATACTAAAACACGTAAATAATAGGCTACGACCAAAAATACACTTTATTATAATCCTATTATATAAGATGAGTTTGAGATTATCATCCCTATACTTTATGTAGGACATAAAAACATGTTAAGTAACTAAAAGTGGCATATATATTAAATTAGAACCAAAAACACATCTTCTAAAATTAAATTGGTAACTTCAATACCTAGCAAAAGCAATAAGTTGTAGCATAATTACACCCTATGTATATAATCACCCAGGACACAAACACAGTCAACCGTGTGTGTAGCTGTACAGGATATAAAGTAGGGTAGGTATGTACCTACCCTATTTTATATCCTACCGGACATGCAAATTAACAAACTTTATTAATGTACCATCCTATGTAACATACAATTTATGGCAAATAAATGAAATGAAATAAAATGTGTTTTATGAATATGAATAACATTCTGATATCTGATATACATTATCAAAATCTGATACCGGAACCAGATTGCCTGACAGTATTGGAGGAACAGCTGTTGTACATTTATTCAACCTATTATTGAAATAAGAAATATACCAGGCGAAATAAATGTGAAGGGTCACGACTCATGACACGAGACACACCAATTCCTAAAGAGTTGAATTTGACAGTTAAAGTGACGCACAGGCAATTCTATCAGTTTACGTCAAACTTTTTGAAGGTTTTTGAATTCCTGCCTCAATAAGCAAATAGGTAATAATTTACATGTCACCCAGAATGGGTTCCATAGCACCCGGTCTACTGCCATTAACCAAATAAATTCTTTGACATAATGGTTCTCCGATTACGTTCAGAAATACATATTCACACAGCCGTGTCGATGCTATTGACTTTGAATATAAGAATGCGTTTGACCTGGTGGACAATGACGTGCTGCTGCAAAACTTCTTTAGTCTCGGTTTCACTTTGAAACTTGCATCCTTCTTTGCCAACTATTTATGGGATCGTAGACAGTACGAGCAGTGGTTTGGCTTCCAGTCCAGTGGTTATTTCACATGCCCAGGAGTGAGTCAGGGGAGTATTATGGGACCAACACAGCTTCTTTGTGTGGTATATGATCTAATCCGTGACATAACAGGGGCGTAATCACTCCTGTTTGCTGATGCCCTTAAATTAATGTTGCCAATTAAAGACGAGGTGGATTGTGATTGTGAAACACTTTAGAGGGTAATTGAGTATGTATCACATCTCAGTGGAGTGCTTGTAATATGTTGGAGTTGAATGCACTGAAATGTAAAACCATTACATTTTCAAGATCTAAGGACCCAGTCGCAGCGAACTACCATCCTGTCAGGTACTCCATTGGGTCACGTTTCCACGAGCCAAGGTATTACGTTAGATACCAGACTTCCCATGCGTACCTAACCATATCGTTGCCATCTGCAAAAAAGTTAATATAACGTTAGGTTAATGTAAAAGCAACCATTGTATTATACAGTGCGTACGTTTAGAACTTTGGAGCAAGCTTGAAAAAGTATAAGCTGTTGATTGAAAGAATTTCCAATACAAAACAATAGAAAAACAAGTTCACTTACCTGCCTGATCTGGCGTAGTTTCGATGACTGATGAATTCGGCCAAATGTTTAAATTATTTGTCACCTGTAAGTACATACAAAAACCAAAGCTCAAGACCAAAAATGCAGCCCAAAGCTTTGTGAAAACCAATACAATACAATGCAAATACACTTTATTGCACACCTCAAAAAATAACACAGTACAAAACAAATCAATGTTAATTTAATCTTTATTTAATCAAGTAGTAGGTACTTAAGTAGGTATATTAGTAACTATAAATAAAACTTCGTTTTGTCCGTGCTTGCATGCGTAAACCCCGCACCTGACCTCTCACCTCCGCTAACGCCCGCCGCTCATACCCGCGGCTCATCCAGCCGAAGTTAGCATTATCTTATCAGGTTTTGATTTATTTTGTTCTTTTGATTTTGTTTTATTTTTATATTTACTCGTTATTGAGTAAATTTGTTGACATTGTATTAATTTAATATTATATCATTATATTTTCTTTGTTTTTGACGATCGTGATAAATAATCTTATTTTTTTGACATGAAAGCAATTTTTTTTTTTTTTTATAATTCTGATAATCTGCGATCAGTCACTACAACTATGAGCAGATGAGTTGAGAGCGGTTGGCGATTGGCAAGGTAGGGCCATTGCCCCAGCTTCCCCTAGTCAGGCAGCACATTGGCTCTCTTGAGTCTCTTCATTGGGTTTGGCGTTAGAAGCAACTGTGATAGAGGGTTTGGATGAGTTGCTAGTCGGTCCTTGTAGTTAGCTGTGTAGCGTTTTGCCTCGTCAAGTATGGTTGGGATTTCCAGATACTCGTGGATTTCTGATTTGCGAGCGTACCAGGGCGCTGATGACAAGACCCTTAAGATGTTGTTTTGAGCTCTCTGGAGAGACAGTACATTGGATTTGCTGGCCGATGACCACAGTTGGATGCCATATGTCCATATTGGTTTCACTATTGCGCAGTAAACTTTCAGCTTATTGGGTAGAGATAAGGCCGACTGTCTGCCGAGAATCCAGAGGAGATTTCTGAATCGATGATTCATTTCGTCTCTCTTTTTCTTTATATGATTCTTCCATGTCATTCTTTGGTCCAGGTGGAATCCCAGGTATTTGACACAGGTCGATTGAGGAAGTATGTCGGTGCCCAGCTTGACTGGGGGACATGTTTCGCGTCTTAATGTAAATGTGATATGGTGGGACTTTGGGGCACTTGCTTTTATGCGCCACTTGGTTAGCCATGCGCTGGTGTCATCAAGCTGTGCTTGCAGTACTCTGCTAGCCTCTTTTGGGTCTGGGTGACAGGCAAGGAAAGCTGCATTATCAGCAAAGGTGGCTACGGAAACATTCGAAGACTGGGGTAGGTCACACGTATCTATGTTGTAGAGGACTGGACCCAGCACAGAGCCTTGAGGTACTCCCGCTTGACAGCTGTAGAGCGAAGATCTTGCATCTCGTACCTTCACTTGGAATCTTCTGTAGCTCAGGTAAGAATCCATTATTAGGTGGAAGGAGTGGGGAAGAAATTTTTTGATTTTGCACAGGAGTCCTTTGTGCCAAACTCTATCGAATGCTTGTTGAACGTCAAGAAAGGCAGCCGAGCAGTAACACTTTTTTTTAAGAGATTGTCTTATAGTGCTGTACACTCTATGTACTTGCTCTATGGTTGAGTGTTGTTTTCTGAATCCAAATTGGTGGTCGGGAATAACATGGTCATTGTCTAGGCAAGGTGACAATCGTTCAAGGATGATCCTTTCCCACAACTTTGATAGAACAGGCGTCAAACTGATGGGACGGTATGATGAAACTTCATTGGGTGACTTGCTAGGCTTTGGAATCATTATTATTTGGGAGGTTTTCCAGAGTGCGGGTACATGTGACGTTCTCAGTGATGCGTTGACCAGCATGGTTAAAAAGACAACACACTTCTTGGGGAGCTCTTTCAGTACCCGAGGGGTGATTAGGTCAAATCCAGGAGCCTTATTAGGGTTCATTTTGGCTATTTGCTTAGCCAACTCTCTTGGGGTAGTTGGGCGCTGAGGCAAGCATAGCTGTAAGTCTTGTTTTATAATCTCTTCTATTTCTGGATCAACAGGGGTATTGCATTCATTCGGTTTGAAGACACTTGCAAGATGGATGGCGAAGGCTTCGGATTTTTCCTGCTCTGATCTGGCCCATGTGTTCCCTGATCTGATGGGAGGAGAGCTTTGTTGAGGCTGGGTAAGGTAATTTGTAGCTTTCCATAGGTTGTAGGTTCCATTTCCATTAGGAGACATCTTTTCCAGACGTTGATTAACAGATTCGTTGACTGTATCAGCAAGAAGATCTTTTAGTTCTTTTATAGCACGGTTAAGTCTTGTTTTATCAGCGTTCCTGTGGGATGTCTGCCAAACTCTGCGAAGACGACGTTTTTCCGCTATTTTATTCTTGACATCGATGGGTAATAAGATGCAGTGAGGAGATCCTTTTAGCTCAGGAGTACTAAGCCAGGCCGCCACCTGAATCAGATTAGTAATGTGCAGGCATGCATCATCCACTTCCTCTTTCGTTTTCAGTGACAGTTTGAGTTCAACATTCGATTCGAGGTAAGAAAGAAAGCAAATTTTTAATGTAATTTTTTATCATGATATAAATAATCTAATCTAATCTATACGCGGCGAAGCCGGGCGTGTAGCTAGTTTACATAAATTATTCGTGGTCATTGGCATTGGTAAATAAAATACGGTGAATGTTGTAACCATAATTACCTAGTCCACAACCACGCTTTATTTTTAAGAAGAACGTTATCCTATTCATGATTTAAATACCTACTCTTGATTGGTGTTCATGTTATTATTTTTTTGATTTAAGATATAGCTTGAAAATCTTTACGTCCACCAATTTTAAAAAGTATGAAGTGTTGTGGAACCGCCAAGTGCAACCCGACCTAGCCAACTTGGACTGGGGCGGAAATAGAAAAAACATATGAAAAAATATTTTCATCACACTTGCTCATAAATGGTGTTATTCTATGCCTGTAAACGGAAGGACAATGGCCTAAATTGTTCCGGCGGGAAATAATGGTCCCGAGGGAGTAATGAGCTTGTGTGTGATCTGATTGGTTAAGCAAATCTTGACGGCCGCGTACGACAAGAATTCTGGCTCTGTGATTGGTAATCGAGCAGGCCATGCCCTGCAAGAACCACATGCTCCATGCTCTGTGATTGGTTGAAATATTGAAACTACGCCCCCCACTCGCACTGGTCTGGAAGTGAAGTTGTCAATTTCGTCAAAATTTGATTGGTGCGCTTGTATAAAACATAGATTTTTGTCTTTTGTAGTTATTTATTACCTCGCAAATGTGATGAAAAACATTGTGTATAACACGGGCGTAAGAATATTGCAAACTCGAGTCATCAAAAGCCCTCCGCCTCACGGGGTCGGGCTCCTGATAGACTCTCGTTTGCAATATTCCTCATACGCCCCTTGTTAAGGGTTTCTAATTCGACTTGAAACTACATACGCGACACAAAAAATCCGCTGGCGGCGCAACGTTATCGTAATAGGGAACATTACTGCAATGTTCTGCCGCCAGAGGCAGCACTACCACTCATCACAATTGATTGTCAAATGAGTGACAAGGATGCTTGCATAGACAATACCGCAAGTGGGAACGAGATACAATGTCAACGCTGCTAGTGTCGCCACCTACGAAGAGTTTTGCGTAATGTTCCCTATTCTCCCCAGTAACGCACACCACTACATTTCACGCACACTATCTCACTTTACTGTGACAGGTCACTGACCTAAGATTTAAATTATTTTTAGTGACATAAAGAATTTGAACCAGTCACCAACCTCCTCAGAGAAACTAAAATTGTCAAAACTGTCAAAACATCTTGCTGGAAAATGACAGTGACTTATTTATATTTTCGTATTTTATTCTAAGTATGCTTCTTATAGACCGTAAACCCACTCCAAATACGCTTATGTCTCATGACAACACCATCAAATGCATCGCAACAGGTCAAGAAAGTTGTGCTGAGCCAGAATCAGAAGATTATCGCAGCTAAAATTGGCCGAAAGTCTGAAATATCCTTCACTTTCGGTCAAAATTATGAGGGTAGGTATATTTACGTCATGTGACAACAGTACGAGACAAGTGGCATCATTTAGCACTTTAATCGTAGAGAGAGTAAAACTTAGTCTGTCAGTCCTGAAATGGCTGGAAGTACCTACTTGGCAGATGGTGTCAAAGGTGCCTGGCATTTTATCGTGTTGTCATGAGACGTAGGCGTATTGGGAGTGAACTGACGGTATATTAGATATATTTCGGTGGGACCCACGTTAGATTGACAACTCTATGCGGCTTTCACTAAGGTGCTTTTGCACATGAAAATAATCAGAAGAACATAAATTACAATTTGCTATGATTTTACCAACTTCTACAAAAAATATCGATCTTCCAGTACGTTTTAACACGTTCATTGCGGCAGTCAGTTTTGTGAACTTTAAGTTGGTGCTGTATCAGGTACATTAGATCTGTTACTTAACTTTTCATTGTAGCGTCATAGGGTCGAATGGATCTGTTCGAGATGCAAGTATTTAAGTGCAACTTACTGGCTAGTAGTAATTATTTGTGTCTATTTTTTTATCGGAACATACTTTCGATGAACTTATTAACATAGTATTTTAGCCGTTTCTAAATAATAATATTTCTTCTCAACAATAAACGTAAAACAAAACCAAAAGTACTTATAAATCAAACATTTGCAACTTCTCAACAATAAAGTTAAATTAAAAGATAAAGACAAATCTCTAAAAAAAATCTAAATTACTTAAAAAACAAACATTTACAACTTCTCAACAATAAACGTAAAACAAAATCAAAAGTACTTATAAATCAAACATTTGCAACTTCTCAACAATAAAGTTAAATTAAAAAATAAAGACAAAACTCTAAAAAAAATCTAAATTACTTAAAAAACAAACATTTACAACTTCTCAACAATAAACGTAAAACAAAATCAAAAGTACTTATAAATCAAACATTTGCAACTTCTCAACAATAAAGTTAAATTAAAAGATAAAGACAAAACTCTAAAAAAAATCTAAATTACTTAAAAAACAAACATTTACAACTTCTCAACAATAAACGTAAAACAAAATCAAAAGTACTTATAAATCAAACATTTGCAACTTCTCAACAATAAAGTTAAATTAAAAGATAAAGACAAAACTCTAAAAAATATCTAAATTACTTAAAAAACAAACATTTACAACTTCTCAACAATAAACGTAAAACAAAATCAAAAGTACTTATAAATCAAACATTTGCAACTTCTCAACAATAAAGTTAAATTAAAAGATAAAGACAAAACTCTAAAAAAATCTAAATTACTTAAAAAACAAACATTTACAACTTCTCAACAATAAACGTAAAACAAAATCAAAAGTACTTATAAATCAAATGTTTGCAACTTCGCAACAACAAAGTGATTATCCTCTTTTTTATTATATAGTCGTAGATTTTGTTTAAAAAAAGCTTATACAATATTTGACAAATGTTTTTTGCTAAAACATTCGCGACATAATGTTTTATTACAAGCGTCACACATCGTTTTCACTTTCTTAACCTTTTTGGCAGCTTCTCTGCTTGTTAGTGTTTCTCGTAAAATATCATAACACCCCGAACAGTTTCTTTTTTTGTCACTTATTTTCAATGAATGCATTTTGTTAGCAGCTGCACTGGATTGCTCTTCTGTGTCATTTCCTTTCTCTCCACATAATTTTTCAATAACACATTCAATAAATTGTTTTTTTGATATTTTGCTTTCAGTTTTCAAATTATACACTATCCATGCGTTAACGATACTTGTCCCAAAAATCAACTCCATCATTACCTTTCTATACCACTTAAGCCCTCTCTTTAAATTTGAATAATACGAAGACATCTGATCACTGTAATCAATTCCTTTTTTGTGTTTGTTGTATGTCAGTATACACTGTGGTTTCAAAATATCATGATCAGTACCTCTTCGTTTTTTTCCAGTATTAATCATAGACGTGTCATGGTTTTTGCATGTGCTCAACATTAATACCGGACGTTTGTCGAACCATTTTATCACTCTTACTCCTTTCTTGTTCATCATGCCCACTATTTGACCCCTCTTTAACTTGGAGCTGACTACAGTTTTCGGTAAACCTTTTCTATTTGCACGTAATGTGCCACAGACAAATGTCTTCTTGCTGATTAAATCCTCGGCAAGCCCAACTGATGAGTAAAAATTATCTATGACAACTAGTCTTCCTTCATTTTCAAGGTCTTTAATCAGTTTTAAAACTACTTTATGTGCGTGGTTTAACTCACGGCCTCCATCACCCTTTCCAGTATATACTATCATGTTAAATGTATACCCTTCAGGTGTGCACGCTTTATAAAGTTTCACTCCATACTTATGCGATTTGTTTTTGATGTATTGCCGAAAATGTAGCCTACCACGCCATGGTACCATACTTTCGTCAATAACAACTACGCCTCCTGGTTTTAATACTTTGCTGAATTGACTTAATAACATATCATAAACTTTCCGTATTTTATATAATTTATCATTGCCTGAATCGATGTTATCGCTAAAATGCCAATATTTCAACATAATCAAGAATCGGTCTCTGCTCATCATCGATACAATATATTCATTTCTGTACATCTTATTTTTAGACCAATAATCAGTTACATTCGGCACTTTCACAAGTCCCATTACCAATAAAACACCCATTAACTTGTACATCTCATCTCGATTAGTTGGTTTCCATAAGTTAGATCGTGATTTCTTAGTAGTTTTAGGCACCTGTCTTATACAGGCCTCAGCATATTTATTTGTTTCAGTTACCATCTCATCTACAATGTCGTCAGTTAAAAACAGCTTGTAAAATTCATCTGGTCGAGAAATATCGGAAGGAATGGTTAATTCAATATCTCCAGCAAAATCATTAAGACTCGGAGGTCCGTCTACAATATCTTGCCACTCGTCTTCGTCACCGTTGTTAGTATGGCCTGTGGTTCGAGTTGTGTTTGCGTCGTTTGGTGAGTTATCATCTGATTCTGATGATGACAAACTTTCAGATGATGAATCTTCAGATTTATTTTTTGGATTAAAATCAGAATCAGAGTCTTCGTTAACTGTGTTAATTATGTCAGATTCTGTTGGTTGTTTAACTTCCTTATCTTGATGTGAGGCTCCCGGTTGCGTTAAGGTTTTATTTGATGATACAGCTGTTGAAGAGTGTTTCTTTTTCTGACTGGATTTAATCTTGTTCTGTGGCGGTGTTGAAAGCAAATCAAAAAGTCTGTCTTCATCAAAAGACGAATTCAGCGAAATCATATTTGATGTTGATATGTCACTAAAAGATCCGCATCTGCTAACTGTGGTGGAATCATTAGGTGTAGTTACTTTTTTCTTACCTAATATTTGGCTAACATTTGTTTTTCTTTTATGTTGAGGAGTGGAAAAAATATTCATTTCATCATCAGTCAATAGTGGTGGGTTTTTTTCATGATTGTTAAGGCTGCATCCTTCTTTGTCACGATTATTAATGGAGTTTAGCGTATCAGATGTTTCGTTGCAAGTTTTTTTTGTTAAATCCGGTTGTGACTCCGTTTCACTTTGAACATTAGCATATGCGTCAGTAATGGTTGAGTTTCTTGTAGATGCAGACAAAGTAGACGCGAGTTCTTTTTTTTTGTCTGGTTCTAAAGTATCGCTAAGCTTCACTTCCCTCAAATTCGTATTATGTATAGGTGTAGAAAATACATGATTTGTGTCATTTCTTTTCATATTAAAATTGCTGCACTCTGTTGGGATGGAAATATTTTTTAATATTTGAATTTTTTTGCTGTTTGGATTAGCGGGAGCGGATACAGGTGAATGAGATGCATTTTGAAGAATTGTTAATGTGTGGCCAGTGGTCGGACTCGTATATATGTTAGTATCAGTACTCACTCTGTTACGCAGTCGATAAACTGGTGCCAAAGGCTTGGGTCTTTCGTTATTCGATGGTCCAGCATCAATATCTGCATTATCTCTTCGACATTTGACGGTAGTTTCACCATTCCCAGTAGACATTAAAAGCATTCGTCTAGACCGCTTCATGATGTAACACAAACACAGCTAAACCACAAAACAAAGATCCGAGAGAGATTGTTTATTGCATTCGAGATTGCACTTCATTCACGCGTAATTATTCACACTAAATAGTCTATCGAGTATTGTTTACACCGACTGCACTTGATAGCGGCACTAGATAAACTAATCCCAATTCTAGTGCGGTTATCAGGTCATCAGGTATCAGGTCGAAAAGAACCGATATCCGCACTAAGTGAAAAAAAATTCTTTTCTGTCGGTATCAGGTACAATCGACCTGATAGGGTTTTACTACGCCGACGTAAAATATTCAAAGAGACAATTTCAAATATCTATTTATCTCGTTCCTACTCCTTTGCAAATAAAAGATACCTGTCCCGTACCAGCGGTAAGAACAGTACATTAAGTGCCGCCCCGCGGGATAGTTCTTCATCGGATCTTGCAGACCTGATATATATAATGAACGTGTCAGTGACTTATTTATATTTTCGTATTTTATTCTAAGTATGCTTCTTATAGACCGTAAACCCACTCCAAATACGCCTATGTCTCATGACAACACCATCAAATGCATCGCAACATTACAGGTCAAGAAAGTTGTGCTGAGCCAGAATCAGAAGATTATCGCAGCTAAAATTGGCCGAAAGTTTGAAATATCCTTCACTTTCGGTCAAAATTATAAGGGTAGGTATATTTACGTCATGTGACAACAGTACGAGACAAGTGGCATCATTTAGCACTTTAATCGTAGAGAGAGTAAAACTTAGTCTGTCAGTCCTGAAATGGCTGGAAGTACCTACTTGGCAGATGGTGTCAAAGGTGCCTGGCATTTTATCGTGTTGTCATGAGACGTAGGCGTATTGGGAGTGGGCTGACGGTCTATTAGATATATTTCGGTGGGACCCACGTTAGATTGACAACTCTATGCGGCTTTCACTAAGGTGCAAAATCGCATGAAAATAATCAGAAGAACATAAATTACAATTTGCTATGATTTTACCAACTTCTACAAAAAATATCGATCTTCCAGTACGTTTTAAGAGAATCCATGAATAATGAAAGTGATTTCAAAAAATTACGTAGCGAGGAGATTTGCTTGCCGCGAACAAAAGTTCCACTTATGACTTTAAAATAAACAATAGGACATAGTATTCTAAGGACATAGTTTAGAATGAACCTTGAAGAAGTGTGTGTCTTTTACAACCCGACTATCCGCTGTCTTATAAAATAATTGCTACATCACATCATCATCATCACCGCGTGTGGGCATAAATAAAACTGGCCCATGGTATTTTATGAATCTAGTCACATGCTATCTACATTGACTGTAGAACAAAATTAGGGCTTTAAAAAGCCCAATATCACGCAAACGGCTGATTGGAAAGTGGTTTTCAGAAACCCATAATATATTTGAACAAGCTATCCAAAGATGCCCCAAATGAGTTTAGAGAGAAAAAATAAATTGTAATTTGTCAAACTGATATGACTTGACATTTGACGGCAAAATCGGTGAAAATAAAACATACAGTGCAACATTATTAACCTTCTCCTTTTTTGAATTCGGTTAAAAAGTGATTGCGTTTTGGATTCATGTATTTTCATTTTTACACTTTAGAAGTATTTTACAATCTTATTTTAAGTCAAACAAGAAAAAAAACAAACAATGAAATTGTATACCTAACCAAACTCTCAGAAATATTTTTTTCAGAAAGAATCATTTAGTTTCAGAGCCATAGGCCCTCAAAAAGGCCACCAGACCGCACGGAGGATTCATCTCGATCTCGACAGAGTGTGTTGGCAAGAGCTTTTTTCTCTAGGGTTGATACCCAGTAACCTAACCTAAGCCAGGTGAACAGGGTATTAGGTAATAAATAAATAAATAAATATTACGGGACAATCTTACACAAATCAAGGTATGTTTAAAGTCCAGTGAGTGACACTATTCTATCCTCAGTTCATTTCACTGTGGATATACGATTAACATCCTCCTCCAGACTTATACCAAACCAACCCAACTATACTAAAAAAGGCTTTATACAATGCGCTTCGTGTCCAGTATAATAAATGATATAATAAAAGGCACTGACGGTACTATTTACCGCGGTATTGCAGCGTATCGTGAATACTTGTTGAGGCAAACATAGACTCGTTCTAGGCTATCTTACGGAAGAGAACAGCATCCTTAATGCGCCGCCTTACGCCTTAGCTGTTGTTGCTGGAAGGGCTGACGGACCCGTTTTTGAGCATTGTACACGAATGCACACGAGCCGGTGTCCAGTGCTGAAACGAACAGATACAGAACAGAGACATAAACAATAATGATAAAATTTCTCGAAAAAAGATTAAAAATATTGTCAAATGGAGACAAAAATAAAGCAGGGGATTAAATAATCACAAAGTTATAAGTATCCAAAGTTTTAAGTAGGGGTAGGTATATTTTGTCTCTTTTCCGCAAAACGCACCTTCATATGTAATTATGTAATGATTGTCATTTAGGTATGACGTCACGATCCCCTAGCGTTATTTCTCTCTAACAAGCAATATTAAAACGGTTGTAGCTTCGCAATTTAGGAGATATCTGTATGGGATTTTTGCCACTACTTTTGGCTCTCTTTCTTTTGGAGTAATAATTTTTTTTAAGTCTACACCCCTATTGGATGCATCCATTCCTGTCGCCGTGAATGTCGCGCTAGTGAATAATAATAATATTTTCGGACAATCTTAGACAAATCGACCTAGTCCCAAACTAAGAAAAGCTTGTACTATGGGTACTAGACGACAATGTCGATATAACACATAACCACGACATAGTGGCAGCTGACGGGAGTGCCCGTGCATGTAGTCATAGTCATAGTATTAGATCTATCCATTTGTCATTGAGACAAATGGCGCGGCCCAAATACCTAGGTGAATGTCTAGCTTTTACTGTACGTACGGTCGCGTTCTTTAAACATTCGCAAAAATATTATTTATATTCCTATACAATTTGACAGTTCTGTTAAATTGTATAAGAATACCTTAAGTGGGTTCCAAATGAAAGTTCTCGTCTGTACGAGTATGTCCCCTACACCCGCACCCGTCGCATCCTAAGATTTGATTTTTTTCTATCCATTTGTCACCGAGACAAGCGGCGCGGCCCAATTCCTAGGTGAATGTCTAGCTTTTACTGTACGTACGGTCGCGCTCTTTAAACATTTGCAAAAATATTATTTATATTCCTATACCATTTGACAATTCTGTTAATTTGTATAAGAATACCTTAAGTGGGTTCCAAATGAATATGCAGTTTGTAGGATAAAAATTACAATATTGTTTTGCAAAATGACAATATTTTTTTGCAAATAAGATTTTCCGCTCTTTTATAAAAAAAATAACCTCGAAGCTCCCGCTTTCGTCTTCTAACTTATCCGCGATACGACTCGGTTTTTCCACTAAGTCCCTGTTCCTGTTGTTGTCGTTCTTTGAAAAACTTGAGTAGTTCGTTTCTGTTGAAGTAAGACTACTTGCCTACTGACTGTATCTAAAGTAGAATATGTAATAGTTGAGAATTTGACACATTTTAGCAAATGTGCCTTTTAACAAAGAAACATGTCTAATAAATAATATATTAGTGAAAACATGTTTAGACCAATTGTAGTTTTTAAAGGTTAATAACTTTAAGTTACCTGTAATTAGTAACTAATTGCAACAGATAGATAAACCAAATATATTGATAGTATGTATCTACAGAACACCATCGTCCAATGTTCATGTTTTTCTGGATACGCTTAATATTCTACTCGGAAAAATAAATAATAAAAATAGGAAAATAATCTTATGTATCATCGGCCTTATACATCTATAAAAAGATGATTTAAACAGCGTCCATATTAGAGTTGCGGCACTTACGCACGTGGCTCGTCAGGCCGATACGGGAGCGACAGCCACGACCACATAATTGGCAAGTAAATGTCCTGCCCGGAGATGAAAGAGGAAGAGCAGCACGTTGGTGTCTTAATTCGCGTCTATGGGATAAGAGATCGAACCAAGCTTTATCGTGTTCCACCACTCCATTACGTAGGGTCTCCCTCCAATGGTCTCGATCTTGGGAATGTTCTTCCCATGTTGAGGGGTCGATCCTAAAGGACACCATGTCCCGTTTAGCACTGTCCTTAAAACGCAACATAGGTCGCCCGACCGATCGTTTAGCGTGTGCTATTTCACTCAGGAGAGTTTTTCGTGGCAAACGAGAAGGCTCTTATGTGGTGACTGGAATATAAACACACTTAAAAAAAAACCAATAACCCGAACCCTTAACAGTATCTTAGAAAACTGCATATAAATACCCCGACAAGACTAAACACCTGTATTGGCTTAATAGCAAGTAACATCCCTCAAGCATATGGGTATACGGACCAGTTAGCACTGTCGGATCACGACACCGGGCAAATATTGTAAACATTGAAGTGGAAGACTTTAATCCACGTAAATCTTGGTATGAATTCAAGAGAGACTTCAGCACAGAAAACACAAATAAGTTCTGCAACTGCATAGAGTCCCTTACATTTAACGAGATTATGGAGATAAGTGATACTAATGAAGCCTTCAATAAATTTCATGACATTTTAAGCTTATTTTTTGAACTGTGCTTTCCGATTATTAAGGTTAGGAAGAGTTATAAAAGCTTGAGTTCGCCTTGGGTCACCAAGGGGTTCAAAAAAAGTTGCAAAATTAAACGCAAACTTTACTTGACTTATCTGAGATCAGAAGCGGGAAATAGAGATAAACAAAAAAAACGCTATCTGACCTATTCTAGACTCTTAAAAAAATGCATATCAAAAGCCCATAGACTAAGTAATAAAAGAATTATAAATTCATGCAAGAATAAATGTAAGGCTTCATGGTTAATAATAAATCGCAATATTAATGCGAAAGGTATTCAAAAATACATAGACATGGTAAAGTACAATAATAACACATTAGATAATGCAAAGGATATTTCGAAAGCTTTTAATGAATATTTTATAAACCTTACTAAAATGCAGTGCAGCAGAAACGATCCAAACAGAAAAACAGTTAGTAACACCATCTTTTTAACACCGGTTACAGCAGATGAAGTTCGTAGGATCGTAATATCTCTAAAAATACAGGATCTGTAGGATATGACCATCTCAGCACAAACATTCTTAAAATATGTTCACATAAATTAGCGACACCAATAGCATACCTTATAAATTTGTCTATAGAACAGGGACTCTTTCCAGAGCGACTCAAATACTCGGTGGTAAAGCCATTACTTAAGAAAGGTGATTCATCTGACATGAGTAATTACAGACCTATTACACTGATTCCTACGGTGTCAAAAATATTTGAAAAGGTTATGGCTGGGAAAGTAAACAGTTTTCTTTTGAAACATAATGTTTTTAACCCGGAACAGTATGGCTTTCAGAAAGGAAAATCAACGACGCTAGCATGTTTTTCTTTAATCAAGTTTGTTACGGAATGTATTGACAAAAAACTGCCTGTAATAGCTATATTTTTAGACATGTCTAGGGCATTTGACTATGTAGACCATCAAATACTCTTGTCTAAACTGAATAATTATGGTATTAGGGGCAAAGCTTACAACTGGTTTGATGAAAGATCGTAAGCAATGCACTGAAATTTCTAAAAACGATGATAATGGTAACAAACTTTCTATTCGCTCGGAATTTAAAATAGTGGAACGTGACGTCCCTCAATGGAGCATTCTTGGACCTCTTTTGTTTATTCTCTACATTAATGATCTGCCTGAAGTAACAAAACATAAATGTATTTTATTTGCAGATGACACCACAATATTAGTTAAGAGCGATAACACTGACGACTTAGAAAATGACACAAACCATACATTAAATGACGTAATAGAATGGTTGCACAAATATAACTTAAAAATTAATGTTTCTAAAACTAAGGCAATTCAATTCAAAACGTATAAAAGTAAAAAATTGAAACTTGACCTAATATATGATAATAAAACTATAGAATTAGTAGACTCGGCTAAATTTTTGGGTATTACAGTAGATGGAAACCTTCACTGGAAAAATCATATGGATATTTTGTGCAAAAAGGTAAATAAATGTGTGTTTGCTTTAAATCGTCTTAGAAGAATAGCATCGTTACAAACCGCACTTAATGCATACCATGGCTATGTATCGTCAATACTTCGCTACGGCATTGTAATATGGGGCAATTCGGTAGATTTTGACAGAGCTTTCAAAGCGCAAAAAAAGTCTATACGTGCTCTTACAAACTTAAGTAGCAGATAATCTTGTAGGCCAGTGTTTAAAAACTTGAATATTCTCCCCTTACCTTGTGTTTACATATCCGAAATTAGCATTTTTGTAAAAAAATATCAGCACCTTTTTGTTAATGCCTACCAAAGGCAACGTGAAGGGATGCGTAGACGCAGGAATCAATTAATTATCCCGATGAGTAATCTACCTTTAGTTCATAAAAAATGTTTCAATTAATGGCGGCCAAAATATTTAATAAGCTTCCACCTACAATATCAGACCTACCATTTAGTAAATTCAAGACGTCTTTAAGTTCTTCTTGATCTTTAAGTGGCTTTCTAAGTATAATTTCTACTCGCTACAAGAATATTTTAATCATGAGGATAATTTGCAATGAATGAATTTGACATGTTAATTATTTATTCTGTATATTGATTCTTAATTAATCAACTTAATGTTATATGTGTATAGAAATTGTTTGTATTCGAATGTTACTCATATTATTCAATTGTGTTGTGATGTATTATTGTGTCCTATATTTTGCATGCCTACTCTAATAAGGTATGAATATTACTAACTCAAAAAAATTGTCTTCCACCTTCAAAATTGTACGTAATGTTCAGCAAATAAATGAATTTCAATTTCAATTTTAAATTCAAAAAAGTTTACGTGTAGTGAAAAATCAAGTACTTATTAATTTAATTACTTAATTAGTCATAAAAAGAGTAGGTATAGGTGGCGATAGCGTTTTAAATGTAGTTTTTTAGTTCAAAAGCTATTGTATATTATTTTATGTTTAATGTCTTTGAGTTATGTTGCTTTATGATGTGACAAAAATCAAAGTTATATAATGTTAACTACGTTACTATGTATTTGTACGTCGATTTACCTATATCCCACTATCGCCTTTGACCTTGCCGCAGTGTCAATGTTTTTAAATATACAAAGCGTGGGTCAGTCACCAGGAATTTGGTAATAAGTAGTCTGGATTATACATTCCGAAGTTTCTGGATCGGTGACCGCTTGATTGGTTTCTAACTAAATGTATTGAAATGCGATTGCGTATTGAACGAGATGAATCGAATTAAGGCTCTTGTTGCAAGCCGCTTGCCAACCACACTCGCTTGAGGTCCTACTCAAGAATTTGTACATCTTCAAACACTATCGAATTATCATTTTATATTATAATATCGTCACCTTAGTAAACATAGATATACGAGCGAGAGTAAACATAGATTAAAACATAAAAAAAAACGTTTCTTACTTTACTTGACGTTGTTGTAATACCATGTAAGAATATAAAAATACGGCCGCGTGAATGAACTATATGAATGACTGTCACAATTGTATTGTTTATGAGGCCTGATTAGCAATGTAACGATATGGAAATAAATAACCAGCCAAGTGCGAGTCAGACTTGCGCACGAAGGGTTCCGTAAGTAATACAGCTAATGGCATGAAACAGAAACAATTACCTAACAAAAACAGATACCCATACTACCCATAGGCTACATAAATAGACTCACAAATGCCGAACAAAACTGTCAAGAAATGTGCCCCAAAATGACAACTCTAGCTACCTATATTTCAGTAGTTGCTAATAGCGTTCATTTATAGCCTGCATCAAGATATAATATGTTTGATGCAAAAAAGAACTCAGTTTATTTGAATTTAAACACCAAATTAGCAAATCAACATCAACAGATAAAATACTTTTTAGTTTATTGAGATTTTATCATACTGTGACTTAACTGCTAGTGCCTCTGTACCGATACCAAATACGCTGTATTTACCCCCGAGGGCCCCGAGTATCCGAATCCGAACCGAACTACAATAAGTTATCTTCATTCAATTTTCATTCACAATAATTATTCCTGACGAAATTTATTTGGAATAACTTTGACGGGAATAAAATCAACGTGATTTTGTTCACGCGTTATTCTTATTCTATTCATGATTTTATTCTTGAGTGCCCAACTCTGTCAGTAGCCTAGGGGTACAGACGGCGGTATTGGGAGTCGATGAGCCCCGGTTCAAATCCTGCGACCGACGTACTTTTTGTATGATTTAAACATTCAAGTGGAGTATTTCAACTAACGATAATAGATGGCGCATCAAATTTAATGTCATCAATTACAGGGTTACTGTTTTTAGGCCCAAAGTTAACGCTATTTGACTTTATAAACCTACTTATTCGCTCTGTGGATCTCAATCTGTTAACATCGACTTGTCTTCTAGGAGCAAGTTCTTTAATTTTGATTTTAAATTTGATTTACTTAATTTAGGAGTTTATCTTAATATACTTATCTGATTAAAAGTTTTTGGTACTACGTAGTTTGATACTCTTTCCCCATAATAGTTTTTAGCCCTAGGTTGTACAAGTTTTTTTTCCCTTACCCTTTTAGTGTTATACTAGCTTTTGCCCGCGACTTCGTCCGCGTAGAACTCGTTTATATCGTAGCTCGATACAAACTTTCACTCTCCATTTCCCTTTTAGGGGTAGATTTCCCATATAAAAACTATCCTACGTCCTTCCCCGAGACTCAAACTATTTTTATGATCATTATTATCATCATCATATCAGCCGAAAGACGTCCACTGCTGGACATAGGCCTCCCCCAAAGAGTTCCAAAGTGACCAATCCTGCGCCACCCGCATCCAGCGGACTCCCGCGACCTTTACCAGGTCATCAGTCCACCTTGTGGGGGGCCTACCAACGCTGCGCCTACTAACTACCTCTATACAAAATTTTATCTAAATGGGTTGTATAGTAGCTCCATACAAATATTCACCCACCATTTTACCCCCTCAAGAGATGATTTCCGGGATAAAAAATATCCTATGTCCTTTTCCGCAACTCAAACTATCTCTTTACCGAATTTCACCTAAATGGGTTCTATCCTAATTTTCACCCCCCTCAGGAGATGATTTTTCAGGATAAAAACTATGAATTGTCCTTCTCTGGGACTCCCACTATCTCTATACCAAATTTGACTTAAATGGATTTTATCCAAATTTTCACCCTCTATTTCATCCCTTTAGGGGATGATAATAGGGATTGAAAATATCCGTTGTCATTCTCCGGGACTCAAGTTAACTCTAAACCAAATTTCATCTAAAAGGGTTCCATCCAAATTTTCACCCACCATTTCACCCTCTTAGACGATTTTCGGGATAAAACTATACATTGTCCTTCCCCGGAACCCCAACTTACTAATTTTCACCCCCTATTTTATGCCCTTGGAAGATTTTTTTCGGGACAAAAGCTATCCGTTGTTCTTCTTCGCGACTCAGACTATCTCTATAGGTACCAAATGTTATACTACTGGGTTACATCAAAATTGTAGCCCCCATTTCACCCCTCTTAGGGTATGATTTCCGGAATAAAAGCTACGCTATGTCCTTTCCCAGAACTCAGACCATCTCTATACCACATTCCATTGAAATGGGTTCCATCCAAATTATATGTATAGATAGATAGATAGATGTATTTGTAACACTGAGTTTGTACTCCTCGGAATAGTATTGTTCCAAAGCAATCAAAAAGTCAGGAGGTAGATATTGATACTCCTCAATGGCTACTTGTATACCCCTCGAGTTTGGGTTCGTTTGGTTTGTTTTGACGAGTTCTATTCATTACACTTGGTGACGATGATCTGAAGTTGTATCTAAAAGGTATCGGAACCGTCAATGGGCTCATAAGCTCAGTAGGCTTAACCAGAAAACAAGCAATTCAACTTAATGCTCGAGTAAGGGAAATCGTGCGAAAAACACATTGCCACCGCACTGGTGCATACCACAAATTTCACAGTTTCTGTAATTTTAGCTAGTAACTTAACGAATAGTATTGTCGCAAAACACTGAATTAAATACAATGTGAAGATAATGCGGAGGAAAAAACACTTTCAATGACAGTGGCAGACATTTTGTTAGAGTGGTTGCCACATAAAATTTACAGAAGTTTTCATTACCGCCGTTTACTATGTTATACATTTTTATTGTAATATTTTTGTACAAATTATTCATTTTTGTTCTATACTTATATCGAGTTTTCATGTAAAGATGTTAGTTATCATCACTACATTTCCTAAAGTCATACGTAAAATAAAATCTACTAGGTACATACTTTTTAGGGTTCCGTAGCCAAATGGCAAAAAACGGAACCCTTATAGATTCGTCATGTCTGTCTGTCTGTCTGTCTGTCTGTCCGTCCGTATGTCACAGCCACTTTTTTTCCGAAACTATAAGAGCTATACTGTTGAAACTTGGTAAGTGGATGTATTCTATAAACCGCATTAAGATTTTCACACAAAAATATAAAAAAAACAATAAATTTTGGGGTTCCCCATACTAAGAACTGAAACTCAAAATTTTTTTTTTCATCAAATTCATACGTGTGGGGTATTTATGGATAGGTCTTCAAAAATGATATTTTTATAAATTACAAGAGAATTCGTATGCGAATAAAAATTGCGTTATTAAAAAAGTTATAAGTGTCCTAAAAAAGTACATACAAAGAATAATTATATTATTTAGCCTAAATATTTAAATCCGAACCAAAAAATAACAAAACTACATTATGTACAAATAAAAAACCGGCTCCAAATCGGTGCCGTGCGGCAAGGTGCCCATAAGGCTGGCGGCATTACCGCGCTGGATAGCAATGCTGATCCGTTGCGCGAGATAGCCGCCAGCTCTCTGGTCACCACTTGCTTCTACGACTCGCTTCGCGAGCTCTTTGAACACTGCGTGTACTCCGTCCGGGCCCCCACGGCCCAAGCGTTTCAACCCCAAATGGCTCAAACATGCAGCCAGAATCAATGGCTGCATATTTGCGCCGCTTGAGGTTTTCAGCTGTGTTAGCCCCAGCCCTTGTCGAAGTCCCCGCAAGATGGGACGGGGCAAGAGTATCCACACATGTGGCATCCCATACTAGGGGCCGTCCCAACTTCCAGGAAACCAGGATCATGCCATCGGGCCTCTTGCCGTCATCCCGCGCGAGACCCGATGGTTCTAGAACTGCCGGCACACCGCACATATTGAGGTTTTTTACATCATTTTTAGGGTTCCGTAGCCAAATGGCAAAAAACGGAACCCTTATAGATTCGTCATGTCCGTCCGTCTGTCTGTCTGTCTGTCCGTCCGTATGTCACAGCCACTTTTTTCCGAAACTATAAGAGCTATACTGTTGAAACTTGGTATGTAGATGTATTCTGTGAACCGCATTAAGATTTTCACACAAAAAAAAAAAAAAAACATTAAGTTTTAGGGGTCCCCTTACTCAGAACTGAAACTCAAAAAAAATTTTTTTATCAAACCCATACGTGTTCCCCATCATGTAAACCCATCTATGGATAGGTCTTCAAAAATTATATTGAGGTTTCTTACATATTTTTTTTCTAAACTGAATTGTTTGCGCGAGAGACACTTCCAAAGTGGTAAAATGTGTGTCCCTCCGCCTGTAACTTCTAAAATAAGAGAATAATAAAACTAAAAAAAAAAAATGATGTACATTACCGTGTAAACTTTCATTGAAAATTGGTTTGAACGAGATCTAATTAGTAGTTTTTTTTGAATACGTCATAAATCGTAAACCGCAATTTATTTCACGGAACCCTTCATGTGCGAGTCCGACTCGCACTTGGCCGCTTTTTTTCTAAACTGAATAGTTTGCGCGAGAGACACTTCCAAAGTGGTAAAATGTGTCCCCCCCCCCCTGTAACTTCTAAAATAAGAGAATGATACATCTAAAAATAATATATGATATACATTACCATGCAAACTTTTAACGAAAATTTATTTAACGGAACCCTTCATGTGCGAGTCCGACTCGCACTTGGCCGCTTTTTTAAAAATATAGTAACTGGTATCTTAGTTCAGTGAGTTTGTACAACATATGATCTGGTTTTATACAAGTTGATTTTTAGGGTTCCGTAGCCAAATGGCAAAAAACGGAACCCTTATAGATTCGTCATGTCTGTCTGTCTGTCCGTCCGTATGTCACAGCCACTTTTTTCCGAAACTATAAGAGCTATATTGTTGAAACTTGGTAAGTAGATGTATTCTGTGAACCGCATTAAGATTTTCACACGAAAATCGAAAAAAAACATAGTGTTTTAGAGGTCCCCACACTCAGAACTGAAACTCAAAAAAAAATTTTTCATCAAACCCGTGAGGGGTATCTATGGATAGGTCTTCAAAAATGATATGCAAACTTCCACCGAAAATTGGTTTGAATGAGATCTAGTAAGTAGTTTTTTTTAATACGTCATAAATCGTAAACCGCAATTTATTTCACGGAACCCTTCATGTACGAGTCCGACTCGCACTTGGCCGCTTTTTTGTATTGAGTTGAGAGCCACTGCTGCAGTCCGCTCCACCGCTCGTGTCGTGACTCGCTGCCAACGTTTATTTTCGTAGAGATAAAACTAAGGCGTTAATCTATGGTTTTCTGAATCGTATGGCATTGAAAACATAAATTAATACAACTTTAAATTAATTCTAAGGTCCACTTGATGGCCTTGTCGCCAAGGGTGATTAGGTCTTCTGGAGGTCTGTCGGCGTAGCGCGTTATGGGACAATCCTCTAATTTAATCTATGTGAAAACCGTACTATTTGTGTTTTCGTATTGGTGTGCAATATATAACTCTTAAAATACAGTGACTTTGTAATAAAGCGTCTGGAGAACGCGTCGAAGTATGGAAGTTGCCACTCCTTATCTTATTTCCTTCATGTCACAGACCACAAAATTGAAGCCATTGTCCTTGTGTTTTAATTACGGTCATAGCAAACGCGACTCAAAGCTAAAGTATATTCATAGGTACACAACTTTATAAGGTGCTACGTCAGCGTGAACTTTTCAAACAAATGATTGTCGGACTACATTACATAATTACAAAAAAATTCATACGTTATAAATGTTTTATTTAGTCACTATCATCACCTCATTTGTCGCCACGTTTTCATAGGGGATCATGACACACATACCTTTAGATTGCCCGGGTTCCTTAAATTATTAAATAAATGATATAACAGTAACTCTGGTTTATTTTATCTGCTTCGCTAAATTAAAGTACTTATTATATAAATAGTCTGCAATATCCTTGTGTCGTAACAACATATCATCTCATGACTATGGATATGCATGTCCATATGGAGAGAACATAATTTCTACCTTAAAATAAATTAGGTAAGTATCCAGGAACCCATGAAGTATTGGCGGTCATTCATCAGCTCCTACTGAAGCTCACCAGATTCAGAGGGTGTCAGCATATGTAGATCTGTGGAGAAAGGAATCTATGACTTCTCCGATATCTCTAAATATACTATCGATGGGTATGCAATTTATTACTATCTTTTCATGTAAAGGTCAGTACAATTATGGTAAGTTGATAATTACTTCTGATTAGAAATGTCATATAGATATAGATTATTTAAGTTACAAACTTTCTCAGGAGAGAAAAGTAATGTCAGATATCATGTGGGGTTATTCTCCAACAAGACTGACCACACATACTCATGGATATAGTCTCCTTTGAGACTATCATACTTTATACCAAATTTAAAAAAAATATAATAAAAAAAAATAGATATGCAATAGGATCATCCTGGCGTGGACATGTGCGGGCCGTTAATCAATTTACTTCTTGATGTGTTCTTGGGTACTGGGTGTATTCACATGTGTACTTTACCGATCGATTTTTTACTTTTAATGAGAGTGTTGAATTAATATATTATACCATCGGTGGTGTTTCTGTTACTATTAGTAGTTTTTTTTTTATTATATTATTGTAAATCCTTTTAGTCCAGGTTTAACTTCGTCTGACTTTATTTTTTAAGTTATGTTAATTTAAGCTGTTAGTCTATTGGAGTCTAACTAACATTTGTTTTTTTTGTTTTTTTAGCGTCTTGTTAATTTTTTAGTTTTAGTTTAAAACCTGATTGAACATTTTCACTATGTTTGACTTACCTTGTTAATAGTTTCTTAAGTAATTAATGGATGACTGTTATTGGCCTTGTATTATGTAATTACCAAGTGTTAGTTATATCTACGGCTGTTGTTATCCTCAATACCAAAAAAGAAAAAAATAAAAAATACCTACAACATACAAACATACACCAATTACTGTATCCCCTACTCAAGCGAGATCACAGTAAGTGTAGGTACAATTCTATTGAATCATCACCTAATACTTACGGACATACTTACAGTTCAGCTAGACCCCCTCGCAAGCGAGATCCAGCGTATTTGATCCCCTCGCAAGCGAGATCCAAATATACATAGGTACAATTCCATTAAATCATCCCCTACGACACACATACATACTTACAGCCTACTTAATCCCCTAACAAGCGAGATCCAAGTAGGTAGGCGCAGGTACAACTCCCTTGAGCTTGTCACCTACCCCACACAATTTAACAATGAGGCCTCTCTCCTCCTTCCGGCTGGGATCAGCTAGGAACCGTATTCCGTACGCGTCTTATCCCCAGCCGGGCGCATGACTATCCCTCGAAAGCGGATAGTTCTTACTGCAAGTATTCGCCTGGCATGCACTTACGGCCGGGCCTTCTCACTCATTAGAAATGTTGAGGTTTGGGTAGGTGATTGATTTAAAAGCTGTTTATTTAGAAAGCCTTAACGTATAATTTACATATCTGTAGCACTGAACTATAGACGCCATTGACGGAGGTCGAAGGAGCAAGAGAGCCACTTAACATATCGCCTATGCATTAGTGACGTGCCATGTAACAAGTAGTGATGTGCTTAATGTTTCCCAACAAGAAATAATGGAAACGAAGAATCAAGTGCTTTATCAACCCTTTATTTATTTGAGGATTCATTGTGGTGATAGCTAGAGACAAATACAAGTCCGTCACTCTAAACACAACGCATCCTCGAAAGCTCCAGCGACTTTACTTACCAACAAGAACGCGATACCACATACAGAGAAAGTACCGGGTGGTCTTCTGTAAGATGGAGAAACTTTTCCAGTTGGGCTGCTCCGAATATGAGCGAGATGACATTTCGCTGCAGATTATTTTGCTTAAAGAGGCGTGTTGCTGTTACGGATGATCATTTTTAATGTTATGTGTCTTGCTCCTCAGATCGGCATTCACCCAACATTTCTGCAAGTCAGTGGTATCCTGCGGCCCATCCTTGCAAAACGGCGTATGCTTGCGCAGCGACGCGCCGGTAGCAATGTTCTGGCTGCTACTCTTGACGGCCGCTGCCATCGCTATAGTTGTCTACAGGCGAAATCGCCGGGACATATACAAAGCGTACGATGCAATGCCGTTGGGCTTACCGAGATACCCTCTTATAGGGCATGGGTATATGTTCGCGGGCACCGACGAAGGTATGCGCACCTTGGCACTAAATATTACTATTAGCATTGACTCGTTTATGAAACATGTAGCTGTGATTATTATAGATACTACACCAAACGGGGCCATAGATGATATGATGTTATGATTGTGGGAACGAGAGCGGAACAGAGGTGACCGTTCCTACATTTATGGCCCGCACGCAGCGAGCGTTTGATGATATTGTGTCGTAATAACCGTCTCGCTATTGCTCTCAAGGTCTAAATAATTCGTTTAACCTCTTGTATTGTGTTACTTTACAGATCGGATGAACTCCTTTGTAAAGTTAGGCCGTGTAGCACTACAGCAAAAAGGCTTCTCTTCAGCTTGGCTCGGTCACAAATTTTACGCCGGTAAGTGTAAACATACATTGCCGAAATAGACCAGGTGAGACCAAAGCGCATTGTCTTCGGTGGCTTGGCCACCTCGAAAGGATGGGAGAAGATCGACACGTGAAGAAAGCACACTTGGACCGACCGGCTGGTTGACAACCTGTCGGTCGTCCCAAATGTCGCAGGAAGGATGTGGTACATGTGGATCTGCGCGAACTCGGAGACGGCGCTAGGTGGCAAGACATTGCGTAGGATCGAGCAAAGTGGCGTGCTATTGTGTCGGAGGCTACTCGTTTTGGGTTGTCGTGCCACGTGCGTGGTTTAGCCACGTGCGTGGTTTAGCCACGTGGGATTGCCCATCAAGCTGACTGTCCTGGGTCAGACAGAATCCCGGTTAGGGCAAATTTGGTGATGTGCATGAATTGAGTCTTGGACGTTTTCTATATATTTAGGTATTCATGTTTATTAATATATAGTCGTATAGCACCCACAATACAATCCTTATTGTGCTTACTATTTTGTAAGATTGTCCCTTAAATTTATCTATCTATCTTTTTTGTACCGTTGAGTATACATTATTATTATTACTATATAAACTAATTTGCCGACAGTTATCGCCGAACCTGAAGCATTGGAGGTAGTGGCTAAGGCTTGTCTCGAGAAGGATGAAAACACGATGAAGTTTATACGATTGGTGCTCGGCAATGGGGTCATATTTGCTCCAGGTACGTTGCATTTACGGATCATCATTTACAGTTCGTGATTGAGCATACATTGCATTATTTACATCAGCACAGTTTAACCACAGAATAAATGTATAGCACCCAAAGGCACAGATGGTCTACTGCCTAAGTGATGATATTAGCTGTCAATTTCTGCAATAGACAATCATAGAGTGTACAATAGGTTGAAAGTCAGGATAAAATAAAAAAAACACATGAATACTGATTAAGTTTTATAGAACAGTTCATCGTTTGCAATCGGATTACTTCTTACATCATGTTAGCAAAATGCTGTAAAATTTAAATTAGTATAAAGGTTGCGGATCAATGAAACCTTGTAGTATTGTATACGTACAGTACAACTGAACGTATATATGAAACATCATTGAGTGCGACACGCTGTGCGGCCTCAGCCCTGACGCGCTAAACCCACACTAGGAGGTTACCATATAATTATAATCTACATGTCTGCCAAAATGACAGTGGACTAGGCCTGGTTTAACACAAATGGTAGTACACACTGGGTGTTGTTTTATTCGAACTGTTTCTTACTTACAGTTAAAATATGGCGTACACGTCGCAAAATCATGGCCCCCACGTTCAACATGAAGAATCTCCAGCAATTCGTATCGATATTCGACAAACAGAGTAGCATCATGGTGGAGCTGCTGAGCGCGCGCGCCGGCCAAGGCGACTTCTCCCTCTGGAGTTATATCACCACATACACATTTGATTCTATCTGCGGTAAGGCATGAGAAAATAAGTTTCTACCAAAAATGTTAGGGACCTACAAGCTTTTGTTGCTGAATGTACTTTTTTGCACAGCCGTCAACAACTGTTGTGAATCACGATAATATTTTTATTGATGTTTATAATTATGTCTCAAACAGCCAATTTATTTTATGTAGCAACACTTACAAGGAGTCATGTTTTTAACAATTTTGACGGGTACGCGGGTAGTCAGAGTTCCTCACGGCTATATTGGGAACGAACAGTTAAGTGCGGTTTTGTAGTGGTTGATTTGGAAGAAAACCAGAGTGAGCTCTTTCCATAATCACTTTCGATGCGTCCTATGATATTGTAACGATTTGGTATCATTTACACGTGTGTTCATGTTCTTACACAGATCGGACGATGATTGTTTATGATGCGATGTATTTATGTGCGTCCACAGGTCTCATTCCCTTTGGAAGCCGTGTCGGTATAACAACTTGGCTTTATTCAGCTAAAAAATATGACCTGTATTTATAAGACATTGATTGACAGACAGTGGCAACAGGCCATAGAGATACACCACAATGTATCGAGAGAAAAATACAAGTAGTGGTCAGAAAGAAATGAAAAAAAAACAATGTTATAAACTTACCTTTGAATGTTTTTGCTTTTCAAGATTTTTTTGTAAAGGTACTACGACGGTGGCAATAAAGCATACGGGCTGCTTTATGATTAGCCATCGTTGCTTATGGACGCTTGCAACTCCGGAAGAATTAAAAGCGCGCTGTGAACCTTTATTGATTTGTAGGTTCGTAGAGTAGATAGCAAGAGACAAAAAAACAACACCGTATTCACAGGAGTTCTGATGACCTTAATCACCTCAAACAAAAACCCACCTAGCATGAAGTGGTGTTATTTGGATGCGGTCTTCTGTAAGGTGGAGGTGTCTCTAATGAATCCTCACTAGACCTACCAGTTGATCTACCTCTCTAAAGTTAACACATTTGTTTTATTTCAGAGACGGTAGTGGGCATTGAGTTGAACGCTCAGAAACATCTCCACCCGTTCATCACCTCCTTCGACGTCCTAGTTAGGCTTCTGTCGCAGCGCATGGTGTCGCCTTGGCTCTACTGGGATTGGGTCTATAGACTGACGCCACACAACAAACAGTTTGTGGAGCATAAACGATATGTTTACAATTTTTTTAATGAGGTAATTTACTGGTTTTCATCAATAATTTCAAACATATATGGTGAAAAAAATTTCTACAGTCTAGTGGTATCTCTCATAGTACACATTGTGCAACGGAAAGTAGGGACACAAGTGAACAACACGAGTCTTGCGTAAATACTGACATTTATTCAGAAATGCATTACCTATTTATTACTACACTAATTAGACACATGCATATATAATATTACTCCTCACATCTTTTACAGAAAAAAAAAATAACGTGCTAAGGATATTTTTTTTTGTATACTTAGGTAATATACAGGGTGACTGGTAATTCGACCTATTCCTTGAAAGGGGTTATACTAGAGCTAATTTGCAACAATTTATGTCCAGTCAACCAGGGGTCGAAACTCACTGGTTTCCGAGATATTCGAGTTTTTAGTTTGTATGAAAAAATAGTTTGTATGAAAAAAATTCTCCTTGCAGCCTTAAGCTGGTGATTGTGACAAAAGTACTTCCATTTGGATGGTAAAAAAACATTTTTGTCACAATCAGCACTTTAAGGCTGCAAGGCGATTTTTTTTCAAACAAACTAAAAAATCGAAAATTTAAAAAAAAATCGTGTTTTTACCCCTGGTTGACTGGACATAAATTGTTGCAAATTAGCTCTAGTATAACCCCTTTCAAGGAATAGGTCGAATTACCAGTCACCCTGTATTATATTAAACATATATTTTTTTTATACAAGATAAGATTTTTATTTTATTCATTCAAAGTAGGGCTTAGTTCTATTATTATGTACTAACATTGATTTCCCATCAACTTCGACCTCCACATTTGGAGACATATCTTTTATAATTCGGTATGGACCCAAATAAATGTTATCTAACTTATAAACTACTTCATTTTTTATCAATATCTCATCATTTTCCTTGTACATTATACTATTTGTTTTTAAATCGTACCTTAACTTTCTTAATTTTTTGGATCTTATTAGATTATCCCGTGTGCTTCTTACTGGCTTAATTGCAGCCTGAATTGTAATTATTTTGGGTAACTGTCATGGTTATATAGGGGTTGTACCATGTCCCTCAACTAGTTACTAGGCAAGTTACACTTTCTGCCATACACAAGCTCGAACGGGGTGTACTTGGTTTCTGTATGTACTGAAGTGTTAAATGAAAAGCTCCAAAATGGAAACCAAGTGCTCCAGGTTTCGGGATGTTTATCTGTTTGAATACGTAAGAAAGCAGCTAAGTGTTGTGTTCTCCAGTGCGCCTATGCTTTGATGGTGATACGCTGTGGAGTTTAACTGTTTGATATCAAGTAGCGAATTTACCTCTTTAAATATGGTTGATAGAAACTCCGTATCCCGATCGGAAGCTATCCGCCTGGGAACGCCGTATCTAAGGATAAAATTGTTTACCAAGGACATTGCTACGTCTTTACTTTTTTTCGAAAATAATGGATATACTTCAACAAATTTTGTTAATTCACACTGTAATGTGAGTATCTGAGTATGTTTGATTAACCATTATCATCGGTCTGTCAAGGGCCGACTAGATCTAAGAATATTTTTTCGAAAGCATAAGTTGCAGTCGTTGTAACTACCATCGGTTCTTTAATTTGGGGGCGCATACTTATTATTTTGACACTTGTCAGATCGCTTAACAAAATTTCGTATATCATTTTCCATTCCCTGCCAGAAATATTTTTTTTTACATTAATGTACATTCGCCTCATGCACGCGTGACCACTAGTGGGTAAGAGATGAAAGTCATTTAATATGATCCTACGTTGCTCCTTGTCATAAACGCGTATTATATGTTTTAAAATGCATAGTTTTACCTTTGTCTCACACTCTGGTTTCTTTATTTCATTCATTAATATTTGTATTTATAATTTATAAATATTTCCATACTTTTATTTTTTACAACATATATCATGTTTTTAATAATTTTTCTACAAAATTGGTCTAGTTCTTTCACAAATTCGCCGCGAAATTTGTGATGAAGAGTCTAGAAATTTTATAAATATTATGTTTTTAATGGAATCATATAAAAAAATATTATTCTCGTAGTCACTATCTGACTTTGAATTATTTTTCATAATGTCTAACTCTCTCTTGCTAATAAACTTTAATTCGACTGACCCCTGTAGCATATTATGGGTTTCTACTAGTTTTTTTCTGCTTTATTAACTGTTCTGCTGGCATATGCGACTGATCTGTTATCTCCGTACTTAAAGTCGCTCCCAAACCATATCCCGATGCATCAGTCTGCAGGATAAACCTGTTGTTTGGTGATAAAGGGTATAGCCGGGTAAGCATGGCAAAACTACCCTTATCGAAAAAAATAATTTCCTTTTACTGGGTTATTAACCTTTACATTATGTAGTGCTTTCACCAAAAATGAAGCCTCAAATCCTTCAGGTTTAAAAAAAAAACCGCATAAAAAGAAATAACATTTTTATTTTATTTTAGCCAAAGTACTAATCTGATTTCTTTGTAATTTGGGTATGTTGTATATACAATTAAGGTCGCTTTATAAAAAAATAATTATCTCTTTAAAAAAACGAATTAACAATTTTCAAAAAAATAAAAAAAATACGTGCGAGATTGCGACAATTTCCAAATGTATATATTTTATGTAGAATTTAATGATGTTAAACATATTTTTTTTCAATAGCTAATCGGGATTAACAGTGTGAAAAACTTGAATATGTAACATCCCATACATTATTTTCAAACAAAATAACTTCTACGTATTACACTATGGAGTTATATTCCCAACGCATTTTGAATTTGGAACGCGACTGAGTGCGGACCTTAAAATCCGTGGCTGTATGCGGCTCGGGCTTACGGCATTCAGACAATAAAAAAAGCGGCCAAGTGCGAGTCGGACTCGCACATGAAGGGTTCCGTGAAATAAATTGCGGTTTACGATTTATGACGTATTAAAAAAAAACTACTTACTAGATCTCGTTCAAACCAATTTTCGGTGAAAGTTTGCATGGAATGTACATCATATATTTTTTTAGTTTTATCATTCTCTTATTTTAGAAGTCACAGGGGGGGACGACACATTTTTCCACTTTGGAAGTGTCTCTCGCGCAAACTATTCAGTTTAGAAAAAAATTATATTAGGAACCTCACTATCATTCTTAAGGGTTTGATAAAATTTTTTTTTTTTGAGTTTTAGTTCTGAGTATGGGGACCCCTAAAACTTAATGTTTTTTTTAGATTTTTGTGTGAAAACCTTAATGCGGTTCACAGAATACATTTACTTACCAAGTTTCAAAGTTATAGCTCTTATAGTATCGGAAAAAAGTGGCTGTGACATACGGACGGACAGACAGACAGACAGACAGACAGACATGACGAATCTATAAGGGTTCCCTTTTTTGCCATTTGGCTACGGAACCCTAAAAAAACAAAAGGCGGGATTGGTAGAATGGCACGAATTTTATACTGAGCGTTATCGATTGCGAGATGTCTGTTCCTTCTATCTATCTATCTATATAATAAAGCTGAAGAGGGTCGAAAGTCTGTACATGGAAGATATTCGAAAAAAAATGCGCTTGGGATACTTAAAATCGATAACAGAACACGTTCCAACAGTTTTTAGAAGTTTTGTCTGTTTGTCTGTTTATGTGACCGCGCATCACGTGTAGACGGCTGAACCGATCTAAATGAAATTTGGTATAGAGATAGTTTTAGTCCTAGGAAAGGACATATGGTAGTTTTTATCTCGGAAATCAACCCCTAAGGGGATGCAATGGGGGGTGAAAATTTGTATGGAGCTACTTAAACCGCTGCACCGATTTGGATGAAATTTGGTATATAAATAGTTTAAGTCCCGGGGAAGGTCAAAGGATAGGTTTTATCCCGTAAATCTTCCCCTTAAGGGGTAAAAGGGGGGGGTGAAAATTGGGATGTAACCCATTTTGATAAAATTTGGTTTGAAGCTAGTTTAAGTTCTAGGAAAGGACATTGGATAGTTAGTTTTTATCCCGGATATCTTCCCCTAAGGGGGTAAAATGGGGGGTGAAATTTTGGATGGACTCCGTTTGGATCATATTTGGTATAGAGATAGTTCGAGTCCCGAAGAATGACAACGGATACTTTGAATCCCGAAAATCATCCCCTAAGGGGATGAAATAGGGGTGAACATGTGGCAAAATCCCATTTAGTTAAAATTTTGTAAATAGATAGAAGGAATCCCAGGGAAAGGCAATGCATAGATTTTATCCTGAAAAATCATCTACTGAGGAGGTGAAATGAGGGTTGAAGATTTGGATAGAACCCATTAAGATGAAATTTGGTATAGAGAGAGGTAGAGTCCTAGGAAAGGACATAGAATATTTTTTATTCCGGAAAGAAATGTAAGGAGGAAATCATCCCCTAAGGGGGTGAAATTGGGGGTGGAATTTTTTTTTGTGACCCATTTACGGTATAGCGATAGTTGGGGTCCTGAAGAAGGACATAGGATAGTTTTATCCCGAAAATCATCCCCAAAGGGGCTGTAATTGGGGGTGGAAATTTGTTTGTGACCCATTTTGATAAAATTTGGTTGGATTATAGTTTGAGTCCCGGAAAAAGACAAATGATAATTTTTATTCAGGAGATCATCCACTATAGGGGTGAAATGGGGGTGAAAATTTGGATGTAGCTTTTTAGATGAAATTTGGTATCGATATTGTTTGAATCGCGGAGATGGACAACGGATAGCTTTTATCCGGAAAATAATCCCCTAAGGGGATAAAATAGGGGGAGAATATTTGGATAGAACCCATTTAGATAAAATTTTGTATAGAAATAGTGAGAGTCCTGGATAAGGACATAAGATCATTTTTATTCCAGAAATCATTCCCTAATGGGGTGAAATTGGGGGTTAAAATTTTTGATGTAACCCATTCAGATGAAATCTGGTATAAAGATAGTTTAAGTCCCGGAGAATGACAATGGACAAGTGACAATTTATCCCGAAAATCATCCTGGGGGAGGAAATAGGATAGTTTTATCCCGGGTGAAAGTTTGGATGTGATGTGACCTATTTTGATGAAATTTGGTTAATTCAATTCAATTTTTTTTTTATTTCAGACATAGTTATGATAGTAACAATAAAAACCTATTAAACTTAAGTTAACAGTTAAGAGATAGTTTGAGTGCTGGAAAATGACATATGATAATATTTGTCTCGGAAATCATCCCTTAAGGGGGTGAAATGGGGGTGAAAATTTGGATGGAGCTACTATATACAACCCATTCAGATAAAATTTGGTATAGAGGTAGTTAGTAGGCGCGGCGTTGGTAGGCCCCCCACAAGGTGGACTGATGACCTGGTAAAGGCCTCGGGAGTCCGCTGGATGCAGGTGGCGCAGGATTGGTCACTTTGGAACTCTTTGGAGGAGGCCTATGTCCACCAGTGGACGTCTTCGGCTGATATGATGATGATGATGATGATAAAGATAGTTTTAGTCTCGGGGAAGGACATAGGATAGTTTTTATATCGGAAATCTACACCTAAAAAGGAAATGGAGGGTGAAAGTTTGTATCGAGCTACGATATAAGGGTCGTTCTCATTTTTCGTCCGGATTTGCAATTTTTGAAAAAAAAAAAATTTTTTTGCTATTGTGTTGATATTGATACCGCGTATAATGCATACTTATTTTATATATTATTCAATGAAAGGCACTTCTATAATTATGCTATTTATAAAAAAATATGTCGGAATGTAATGAAGGCGTAGATGGAAATGAAATTCGACTGGAGGGAAATGAAACGAAAGTAGATGGAAATTAAATAAGTACGAAAAGTGATGAAATTAGACTAGATGGAAAATAATGGTAAGAGGATGGAAATACATTAGATAAATGACAATTTATAGAGGCCTTGAAATAAAACAAAAGTGTACATTTTTAACTCGGTTCTTGTGTCGCTTAACTTCAAAATCAGATAAATCCACTCTAAACTCTAACCACCACTTGCGAGATAATTGAAAAAAAAAAGTGATAAAAACGTTAATTCGGTGATTTGAAAGGCATTATTTTTTTATTATGGCTAACGTATTAAATAAAGCCATCCTGTTAGGCAATTTAAGCATTAAAACCATCCATTCTTTAAAAAATATTATTTTGATTGGATTTACCTTCATTTGATATAATCGATTGCAAGTTATCTATATTTACTCAGTGTCATCATCATCATATCAGCCAAAAGACGTCCACTGCTGAACAAAATCCTCCCCCAAAGAGTGCCAAAATGACCGGGCCTGCGCTATCCGCATCCAGCGGACTCCCGCGACCTTTACCAGGTCATCAGCCCACCTAGTGGGGGGCCTACCCACGCTACGCTTTCCGGTACTTGGTCGCCACTCAAGAACCTTTCCTCCCCAACGGCCATCGGTTCTACGTGCAATGTACCGCCCACTGCCACTTAAGTTTAGCGGTTCGGAGGGCTATATCGGTTACCTTGGTTCTGCTGCGGATTGCCTCATTTCTGATGCGATCACGCAGAGGAACTCCCAACATATTCGTAGCCCTCTCCATTGACCTTTGGGTGACTTTGAGCCTTCTTATGAGGCCCATTGTAAGCGACCACGTTTCTGTGCCCTATGTCTTACTGGTCAAAGACTCGTCTTGAGACACTGTGGAATATCGGACGAAAAGATGTGGCGTAGCTTTCCGAACGATGCCCAGCCGAGTCGGATTCGACAATTGACCTCTTGCTAGAAGTTGGACCTACCTAACTGGACAGTCTGTCCTAGAAGTATACATAATCGTCTACAACTTCGAGCGTAAACTGTCCGATTGTAATAGAATTTGATACTACATGGGCATTTGACATGTTTTTCGTTTTATCCATGTTCATTCTTAGACCAACTCACTCGGAAGCTTTACTGAGGTCATCGAGCATCGTACTTAAATCCTCCATGGTCTCAGCCAAGACTACATATATACTATATTGTCAGTAAACCGAAGGTGACTGATGTACTCGCCGTTGATGTTGATGCCTAGCCTTCTCCAGTCCAGAGTCTTGAAAACATCCTCCAGTGCAGCGGTGAACCGTTTTGGAGACTTAACATCTCCTTGCCTGACTCCCCGCTGCAGCCGATAGATTTCGAGTTCTGGTCCTGGAGTCGGACTGACATAGTGGCGTTTTCGTACAAACACTTCAGTACTTCGATTATAGCGGTAGTCAACTTGGCACGGCTGGAGAGACTGTAATACAGCCCAAGTTTCAACCGAATCGAAGGCTTTCTCATAGTCTAGGAACGCGAAACAGTGAGGCAGGTTATACTCCTCAGTGTTCTGTATAACCTGGCCTACAGTACTAAAGCTTCTTCCGAAACCGGTTCGTTCGGGTGGCTGGAAGTCATCTAGCCTGCGTACGAGACGATTTGTAATGACTCTGGAGAACAGCTTATATAAATGGCTCAGAAGTGAGATGGGTCGGTAGTTCTTCAGCAGGGTGTTGTCACCCTTTTTGAATAACTTCACCACCACCCCTCTGTTCCATGCCTTTGGCGTTCTGCCTTCCAGTAAGACGGAATCGAACAACGCAAAACTGGGCAAGAGAGATGGTGAAGAGCTGAGAGTGGGGCAATTTGGATTCTGGGTGGCTCTTTGGAGAAGGGGGGACTCTACATGATGAATTCCTTCTTCAAGAAACGCGAGCACAGAAAGTGGACCTGGATGAGCTCAGGAGTTGTAGCCTGCTGGTCTGGAGTAGGTCACCTGCTGGTCAGGAGTTTATATTGTTGTTAGTTGTTGTTATGGTCACGCTGAAAAACTTTACTTTTGGGAGTTACCTAGATTAGGTAGATTTAAATGCAGTTTATAGTTACACACATTAAAATTAATAACCAAGCACGCTTATAGGTATTATAAAACATTGCGGCATATCACAAGTAACAACGAAATACATATAGGATCATTTCCATCCATATCCATTCATTTCATTCCACGTAAAAAAATTAAGAAATGGATGGAAATGAATTGGAAAGGAATGAATTATCAACACAAAATTCCAAATTACGTCACTTTCATTCGTGTTTCAAGGTCACGAAGCAAACTTAAAGAAGGTCCACCCAGGCGTATATACATATCGTGCTAGCGAAATAACTTGCATCAGAGAATTTTGAAATATAACAAGGATAGTAATGAATACTTACCCAGACGAAAACGATTTTCGACAGAGAAAATTTGAAATATTTTTAAAACCACGTGCACGCGACCTTCGTCCTTGAGACGTTCCGACCCAGTGAGGTGGGGAGTACAAACGGGGATTACGGCGTAGTCGTGAATAGATGCGTTCAGATTTAAAACCAAATTCAATTCTTGTGGAAGGAAATGAAGTTTTTTATTTAGCTCTAGTTAATGTTTTAATGCATTGACATAATATTAGAGTTGTATTTAACGCATAAACAACAAAAACACAGCAGGTTGTTATATAAAAACTAAGTCTTTTTTAATTATCAAGTCAATGGGCACACCTTTGGACATAGGAGTGGAATGAAATTTTGATGGGTTTTTCAGGAATATTTTTCAAATTTTCAGGTTTAGCGTAATTATGCGAAATACTAATTTTGCGTAATTTGCGAACAAAACTAAACAAAGTAGCCGTATTTGAAAATTAATATATTTTACCCTTGATTCGGGCCCGGACACCAAATCCGGACGAAAAATGAGACCGACCCATAAACGAGTTCTACGCGGACGAAGTCGCGGGCAAAAGCTAGTCATTGAATAAATATGAAACAAGTTTTGTTGTAATAGGTATTGATACACTACCTTAATATAGGAGCAATAAGGTCGTGTAGGTATACATATTATTAGCACTTTTTTCGTATCGAAGTTTTCAGATGTGACTGTACGTACTAGTTATTAAAAGTTAGTGTCTTTAAGTGCTCTGATTTTATACGACAATTATTATTTTGGCAAATTAACTAAAATTACACCGTCTGTGATATTGCTACAATTTGAATCGCTGATACAACTGCGAAATAATACAAATATCGTCTGGTGACAAGCAAAAGTCACTACCAAAACTGTCACTGCTCCTCAAAACCTCGTGTCTCGGTACGTAGTCGATATCGAGATACGACCTTTGATTTAAGTAGGTATTGCTTTTCACCGATATATGTATGGGATATTAAAAAATGCGTACCCCGTAGCCGTAGCCACAAAAGCAATTTATAATGCAAAACGTCACATTCTAAATTCAAATTCGTTAAGATATCGTTCAAAATATACTTCATTCATTTATTGTCAACTTGGTTTTGCTTGTATGAAGAGAAATTGTTATGGGATGTCACAAATTCGAGTTTTCAAACTGTTAATCCCGATTGAAAAAAATATATGTTAAACATCATTAATTTCAACATAAAATATATACATTTGGAAACTGTCGCAATCTCGCACGTATTTTTGTTATTTTTTTGAAAATTGTTAACTTGAGTTTTTTAATTTTTTTTCAAGAGATAATATTTTTTTTTTTTAGAAAGCGACCTTAATAAATTAAATCATAAAACTAGCCTTCCCGTAAGCGTCGATGGAGTGAGCGATGGCGGGCAGATAGCGAATTTGTTTAAAAGTCACTTTGCTTTAAAGTCTCCATTGGGTCCACCACAGTCATGTCGGGTGGGTGATTCTGGGCCTCAGGACCGGGAATTGCTTACGATATTCACCGCTAAAGATATTCGTAAGGCTTTAAATTCTATGTCGGGAGGCAAATCACCGGGCCATGACGGTCTCAGCGTCGAGCACCTTAAGCATGCTGGTTCGCACGTTCATCGATTGCTAGCGATGTTTTACACATTTTGTATGAGCCATTCTTACCTGCCTGCGGATTTGATGAGGACTGTGGTACCCATAGTTAGGAGTAAGACTGGAGATATCAGTAACAAAAATAACTACAGACCAATCTCGCTCGCGACTGTTGTCGCTAAGGTGCTCAGTGCCCAATTAGATCAGCATTTAAAGTTACATGATAACCAGTTTGGTTTCAGAGCGGGGCTTTCTACTGAAAGTGCCATTTTGGGTCTGAAGCGGACTGTCAAGTACTACACCGACCGAAGATCACCCGTTTTTGCTTGTTTTCTTGACCTTTCCAATGCTTTTGACCTGGTATGTTACGACTTATTGTGGAAGAAATTGAAAGAGAGCAATGTACCTACCTAAGGAGACCAGGAACATCTTCAAATTCTGGTATCACAAGCAGGTCAAAGTCGTGAAATGGGCAGGGTCTTTTTCGGAACCATATACGTTGGACTGCGGGGTGAGGCAGGGTGGCCTGTCCTCTCCCAAGCTTTTCAACCTATATGTCAATGCGCTGATAGAGGAACTCAGTAGCACCCATGTCGGATGGCATATTGATGGAGTATGCGTCAGTGGGATCCCCTTCATTGGCATAATTATTTTTTGACTAATATAGTTTCGCATAATTGATTTGGCATAATTTATATTGACATAATAATACTGTCGCATAATAATACTTTGGCCTACTACTTTTTTGGCATACTACGCTAATAGCATAATTTCAGTTGACCTAATCTGTATTGGCCGAATACACATTACGCATACTGTTGTTTGGGCTAATAATTATTTGGTATATCTCTCATTATCTCATTATCCATAATTTCAGTTTTATAAATGAATAAAACTCAGTTTAGTTATTGTCATATTATTTTTCTCTGAGATCAATCAATACCAAGATAGAGGTGTATCGTAGCGTAAGCACAAGGGAACAGGGGCTTAGTGGCAAAACCGACTCGCATCGCAGATAGGTTAGAAGACGGAAGCGGGAGCCTTGCTCCCGCTTTCGTCTTCGAGGTTAATTTTTTTTATAAAAGAGCGGAAAAACCTTTTATTAAAACTTACTACTAATGACAATTAGGCAATTTACTACTAAGAAAACCATAGGCTAAAATCTAAATTTTAGGGATTTTGAACGGGTACGTATCACTTTATTACTACATATATGAGCCATTGACATTTATCATTTTTTGCTCTGCCAATCGACGATGAAAGTTTAGTAACTTACCTACTTTATATACCTAAGTAATAATTATTTCCATGACAGGTACAATAGAAACTAGTGAGTTTGAACAAAGACGTAATGTATTTTACGGAACACCTAATACCTATTTCAAATACTTACGTAATACATTTTTAAGGCCTGCTTGAGTTTCGGTAATTTTGTATACCTACCCTGAGCCTCCGACAAGTTTAGGTACTCCGCCACTCCGTTGTTTGTATTGATGTTTATATTTATCCTTGTCTAGCAGCAATTAGTATAATAGTTTACTTAGTAAGATTTGCAGGGTGCAAGCATTGCACGGCCTAAGAAAGGGCGTAAACATCGTCGTTGCTATAGGGACTCATAACCTTTTGGAAGTGCTTGGAATGCACTCGCGAGGATGAAACACGTACCTAATCAGAATATTTTAAAACAACTTATGCCTAGTGACTAATTCCAAGTTTGCAATGCTACTTTTAAACTATTATACAATATATCGTTATTTATATACTTACGTTATAAATAACGAAGATAGGTACCTACCTACCTACCAAACTTTATTTCATACTGTCGTCGGGATACACCTACTTACTTAAAAAATGACGATGATAAATGACCTACACAACAAGTTTCGTTTTGTTATATACCTATGTGGTAGCTGGTAGATTAATAGGTACCTACATTCAGACTGTCGTAACCATAGACAGGGTGAAAGATACTTGACATTACATTTTATTTAACATGCTGCGTTGATATGCCTGTATGTAGGTATGTAGCTATGCAGTTCAGATACTGGCAGAGACTCCGGAAATATTTACAAGTCTTTTGAAAAATGAAAATTGAAAAACGATAACAATTAAATTAATCTAATCAGTGAAGTTACATGGAATGTGTGGGTGTTGTTATTTCACTCAACTATTAATTATAAAATAATTTCTAAGTGGTATCAACCCTAACGTCTATTGGCCGGCAAGTGCGGGCAACGATTACATAACATGTAAAGGTTAACAACCCAGTAAAAGGATTTTTTTTTCTACGGGCAGTTTCGCCATGCTTACCCGGCTATACCCTTTGGGTATTGTAGAACCGAAGGAGATGTAATTTTTTGCTTCAAGATATCGAATGCCTTACTCCGAACCGTCTCTGAGTAAGCATGTTAGATATCAAGTTGGCAATGGTTATCTTGAGACAACGGACAGTGCCTTGAACACTGGGAGAGGCATGGAGTTTACTAGTGGGATTTTGTACCAACGTAACGTCCACGATCGCTGGTTTGTGCTGGCTTTTAAGGAAGTGTTTGTTTAAAGACTACTCGGTTATAAATACTATCCTTTTGAGACCTTGACAATTATCATGAAATTTATGAGTCTCTACCGCTTCCTAATCACACAGAGAGAGATACAATTGTCTTTACAACTTTTTCTTTGCTTTTAAGATTAGTTTGGTTTGGCTTTGTACAAATATTTTATTTATTGTCACATTTAGCTTGAGTCAATCAGTAGCTATTAAGATAACATATCCAAACTCTTTATCGTAATACTATTTAACTTAAGCATCATTTGAACCATGTACCGAACTTATTTACCTTTCTCATCCAGCGACTGACAAAATTATAAACAACTACCTACTAACAAACTGCCGAATAAAACTGGTATTTTATCAAAATACGCATGTTTCGTAATCGCCCAATAACAAATAATCAGCCTGTTTTCAATTAGTTAAAATACGTAAATTCATTGGTAAAAGTCGCCTTGAGTCGCTTTCATCGTTTGCAAGTCCGCCGTACTGTATCCAATCATTTCATAATTCCAATCAATTCTTACTTAAAATCACTAACTTTACTTAATTTATTACCAGCCCGTAACTGCGAGAACACATCCAGATACACAAGTGTATCCTTCGCCATGTACAACCACTTGACACAAACTATTTGTCCAAAACCCCCCACTTATGATGGTCTGTAACGATTCTAACATTCCTTTTGTTTTTTGCCAAAGTAAAATCAAAGCCCGATGCCGACCTATACCTAGGTAGATAACACCATTTGCATTGCACTGACAATTGCATGAAGAAATCTGTATTTCATTATTTGTTAAGATGTTGTTCGCGTGTCAACATACATTATAATCACAAACAAACAATTGCTTGAAGAAATCTGTATTTCATCATGTGTTTTAAATTTTGTTCGCGCGTCGACATATATTATAATCACAAATAATTACTGAAACCTCAAATAAACAATCAAATTGCAACTCAACGACACGACACTCATATTGCAGAACAAAACGAGCGCCCTGTAATTGCGCCACACGTAAGAGATAAAGAGGCTTAATTATACATATTCTGTTAATACGAGTAATGTCTTAAATTCATGAAATACGAAACTATTTTATTTTCATCACACTTGCTCGTAAAGGGTGTATAGGCAGGTGTATAGAGCAGCTATAACCGATTTACCTCCCGCGGGAGATTTTAATTTGTATAACTCCCGAGGGAGTTATGAGTTTGTGTTTGTTCTGATTGGTTAACGCAAATCTAGTAGGCTACGTGGACCCACGCCCCTCGCCCTCCACTCGCAAATCTGTTAGTGAAGTGAAGTTCTCATTTTCGACAATTTTTGATTGGTGCGGTTGTATGAAACTTAGATTTTTCTGTCTTTTGTAGTTATTTATTTCCTCGCAAATGTGATGAAAAACATGGTGTGTATCACGGGCAGTAAGGGGATTACAAACTCGACTCATTAAAAGCCCTCTGCCTTCGGCGTCAGGCTTTTAATGTATACTTCAGACAGTATGCTTGACAAACAACTGGACAAGCATCTAAGTCTCAATGACGCCCAATTTGGTTTTAGAGCCGGGCTCTCCACCGAGGCGGCAGTGCTTTCTCTCAAGCATACTGTCCGATATTACACGGACAGGAAAACACCAGTATATGCGTGTTTTCTTGACCTGTCTAAGGCCTTTGATTTGGTGTCATATAATATACTATGGCAAAAACTGTATGAGGACACGACACTACCCACTGAGTTGATAGAAATGTTTAGATTTTGGTATGGCCATCAAGACAATGTTGTGAGATGGGCTGATTCTGTATCAGAAGCATACAGGTTGGAGTGCGGGGTGAGACAGGGGGGGCTCACGTCACCCAAGCTCTTCAGCTTGTATGTTGACCGTCTGATTGGTGAGCTCAGCAATGCTATGGTCGGATGCTCAGTGGGCGGTAAATTTATAAATAATATAAGCTATGCAGACGACATGGTGTTGCTGGGCCCGTCAATCGGTGCTATACAGGATCTAATTAAAATATGTGAGCGGTACGCGAGGACTCATGGCCTAAGGTACAATACCTCGAAGAGTGAGTTACTGGTATTCAAGGCAGGTGCAAAGTGTTACCCACATCTTCCCCAAGTCAAGCTTGATGGCACTCCTCTAAAGGTAGTTGACGAGTTTAAATACCTGGGCCATTGGGTTACCGCGTCACTTAGCGACAAAAAGGATATCGAGAGGGAGCGTAGGGCGCTGGCGGTTAGAAGTAATATGTTGATCCGTAGGTTTGCTCGGTGTACTAAAAACGTAAAAATCACTCTGTTTAAGGCCTATTGCCAGTCATTTTAAACCTGCAGCCTATGGATCAATTATACTCAAAAAGCTTACAGCGCCCTGCGCGTCCAGTATAACAACGCTTTCAGGATGCTGTTGGGGCTGCCGAAACATTGCAGCGCGTCAGGAATGTTCGCGGAGGCGCGCACGGATGGATTTCACGCAATATTGCGAAAACGTGTTGCATCTCTGCAGAGACGTATCGGCCTTAGCCCCAACAGCCTCCTGGAGACAGTGGCAGAAAGGAACGATGGCCCATTTCTGTATCACTGGAATAAATTGCATGTGATATCCTTGTAGCCAAGCATGCCTTTTAGTTTGTCATATATGTATTAATGTTTAATATAAGTGGATAATTTTGTAAAGTGTACTAACATTACATTTAAGTTATTTATTGTAATTAACCAAATATGGATTTATTCCGAAATAAAATTATTGATTGATTGATTGATTGATTTAATAGACTCTCGTTAGTAATCCCTTTCTTACGGCCCTTAATGCACAATGTACTATTGTTTAGGTTAGTTGCAAGGGGCCTGCCTGTGGCATCCTTGGTGACAAAGGTGATCTGGGTTGCAGTCTTTCTTCCAATTAAAGGGTACCCCTATCTTTAGTGTCAAGTACAAGGAACACATTAAATGTTTCGGACCACTGTGTCAAAGTTATCCACTATGTAGCGCCATAACGTGGAAAGCGAGTTCTTGTTTCCCCAATACACTATAATTATTAAAATCAACAACTACAAAGATATTGCTAAAGTTAGATACTTTTCCAATTTTAAACAAGTTCGTTTCTTCTTTCCAGATATTACGGGATAAAAGAAAACAACTGGCAGCTGGACAAGAGCCTGACAACGGTAAGCCAGTCTTATTAAAAAGCGGCCAAATGCGAGTCGGACTCGCACATGAAGGGTTCCGTAAAATAAATTGCAGTTTACGATTTATGACGTATTAAAAAAAAACTGCTCACTAGATCTCGTTCAAACAAATTTTCGGTGGAAGTTTGCATGGTAATGTACATTACATATTTTTTTTAGTTGTATCATTGTCTTATTTTAGAAGTTACAGGGGCCACATTTTACCATTTTGGAAGTGTCTCTCGCGCAAACTATTCAGTTTAGAAAAAAATGATCTTAGAAACCTCAATATAATTTTTTAACAAGGTGAGGGTTTGATGAAAAAAACTTTTTTGAGTTTCTGTTCTGAGTATGGGGAACCCCCAAAATTTAATGTTTTTTTTCGATTTTTGTGTGATAATCTTAATGCAGTTCACAGAATACATCTACTTACCAAGTTTCAACCGTATAGCTCTAATAGCTTCGGAAAAAAGTGTCTGTGACATACGGACGGACAGACAGACAGACATACATGACGAATCTATAAGGGTTCCGTTTTTTGCCATTTCGCTACGGAACCCTAAAAAGGAGTGAAGTGCGAGTCAAACTCGCGTACTGACGGTTCCGTACTATTTCGTAGGTATACAATTATTTCGATTAAAAAAATAAAAGACTTGAGACAATTATGTGGTTTTTAAAACTCTGCGAACTAACCTAAAAGGGTTTATTTATATATTTTAGGTACAGAACCCTAAAACATTAGACCAGCTGCGGGACTAACATGTTTTTACCGATTACTTAAGGCTTGTTCACGAAATAAAGTAGCCACCAAAAGTTGGGCCTTCATAATTATATAGAAAGCTTTTGCTATGCCAATACATGATATTTTGACACATGTATTGTCAAGTTGAAGATAAATTTTATAATATATGTCATTGACTAGATAAAATCAAGATGCCGAGGATAAATGAAAAAACTCGTAAATTAATTATAATATCCTACTGTACAGAAAAGGGTATTGCGATGCGACAACTCGCAAAACGGTATCAATTATCTAAAAATGGTGTACGAAAAGTAATAAAAATGTTTAGGGAATTTAATACTCTAGGTGATCTACCAGGTTGCGGTCGCAGAAAAGGCTGCGTGAAGCCAAAATTGGACACGGACATAGTAGCGTCTTTCCGTCGAAATCCATCGGCCTCTATTCGCGATGTAGAAAAAGTTAAAAAATTCGGTCGGGAACGTACAAAACGCCAAAAAGAGAAATAATTTACAGACCAGGAAGAAACAGAAAATGCCGAAAAGGACTGCTGTCCAGCTTGAAAGAGCGAAATCTCGAGCTAAAGATTTGGACAAATTTTTAATTCAAAATAACGATCGATGCATTTTAATGGATGACGAAACATATGTAAAAAAAGACATGAAAACGTTACCGGGGCCCCAGTTTTACTCGTGTGCAGCTGGCGAGGACGTTCCACAAGAACATAAGAGCGTGGCTTTTGAAAAATTCGCCCAAAAAATCCTTGTACGGCAAGCTATTTGCTCATGCGGGCTTAAAAGTACGAGCTTTTTCACTATCGGTACAATAAACGGAGATGTCTACCCACAGGAGTGTATTAAAAAGCGAATTCTGCCCTTATATCGGAAACATACACGTCCTCCAATATTTTGGCCTGATTTAGCTTCTGCTCATTACGCTCAAGCCACCTTAGATTTGCTTAATAACAAGAATAGTAGTTATATCGCGAAAAACATTAACCCACCAAATTGCCCAGAACTTCGCCCGATTGAAAGGTATTGGGCAAATATCAAACGATACCTGCTCAAGAAGGGGGCAGTGGCCGACAATGAAGCTGATTTCAGAAAAATATGGAACGCAGCCTCTCGTCAGTTCACAAAAAAATCAATAAATACGCTGATGGCAGGCATTCGAAAGAAAGTTTGCCAACTCTTAGGGTTTTTACAAAAAATTGCATTGTACATTCTTTTTACAATGTTTAGTGATATAAATTACTGTTTTTTGTTTGAAGTGCTGTGAGAAAAACAAGATTTATTTACATTTTCTTATGGCTACTTTATTTCGTGAACAAGCCTTACTGCCATATGAAATTAAAAACAGGTAAAAAAACGTTCCTTGACATGATGATCGAGTCTTCTGGAGGAGCCAAGGGCTACTCGGACATTGAGCTGCGCGAGGAGGTGCTGTCGATCGTGTCGGCCGGCACCGACACGTCGGCCGTCGGCACGGCCTTCACTGCCGTCATGCTGTCCCGGTATCCCCACGTGCAGGACAAAGTTTACAAAGAGTATGTTTCTTACACAAGTTTCTCAGTTTAATCATACTATCATACTTACTAATATACTAGTGACTAAAATCCGTGTAATGCTCACTACGCATCGCATGCTGCACTCACGCTCGTCTGTGATGGGACTGCACACCCCGTTGAAGTGTATAGGGCACGGCTTTATATGCCAAAATCTTCCACTACCGATGAAATATACCGGTCGTAAACGTGCATTTCTTACCGAGCATCGAAATCCTACAATTCAGCGCTTAATTATGCTAATGCCCATGCAGCGATCATCATGTCAAATGCCCATGTAGTGTAAGCGCTTAACTCCCATTACGATGGCACAGCTACTATTATAGCGACTAGGCAAAATTATCACTTCACAGTAATTTGAGTGGGTTGTGTGAGATGGTGCTAGAGATGACCATGGTGAATGGAAGTTTTAAAGTGGACCAAAGGATAGGAAAGAAAGTGGACCAATAGAAGGAAATATAAGGATGCATTAGAATTCCAAAACACACACATACTCAGCATCGTTAATTTTTTTGTCTCGATTAAATGTGTCATCCGGAATTATATAGTATACGAGTAGGTGGCTCTTTTGCCATTATTCACAATGCGCTAATATTAACCAATGCGGTGGTTCACGTCATTCACAGCGTAATATAATGGTATTTTTCAATTATCTGTGTATTCACGAAGCCGTGTTTTCTCTCTACCTACAGATTGCGAGAAGTTTTTGGTGATTCTGATCGACCGGTGACTTGGGAAGATCTGCCAAAACTTACATATTTGGAAGTGGTCATCAAAGAAACTCTACGGCTGTATCCGCCAGCGCCGGTCGTCGTAAGGGATGTTCACGAGACCGTTGTACTACGTATGTTTACCTCAGTTTAATAATACCGAATACCTACATATTCCTATTATTGTCTGTCAAATAAAGTAATGTCCCCTCAGGATTTCTAAAACTTAGTACTGGCCACTGCGCCGGTGACGCCCGTGACCTCGCGTGGTTAGGTGTTGGAGTTGAAATTCCTTGGTTGTACATACAATAATAACCGCGATGCTAATGAACCTCGACAATTATCCTAGTTAAGTGACTACCAATGATACAAACCACTTCAGCGCAAGTGACAACTAACGTTCGAAAACATGATATTATATCTGAATGGAAGGATAATTAGTCAGCTGATGCTGGCAGAAATGAAAGTCAGTGATAATTAATTTAGATGACAAAACTACATGTTGAATTTGCTTCAACATTGTCACTATTACTATTTATTTAGGTCATTATCATCGTTGAAATTTCCGCGGGGTTCACTCTGGCACCTTGTACTATAAGATTTGGTGTAGGGACTAGTTTGACGAAAGCGAATGCCATCTAACGTCCCAACTTACTTGAACTTTTAAAATTAAGGTGGTTCGATTGCCATACAAAACGTTATTTGACATTCGTAAACTTGTATAAACTAGATTAATTTGAGAAATTGGTTTGGGACGTGATATTTTGGGAAAACTATTTTTCTCAAATTAATCTAGTTAATACAAGTTCATTCTAGGAAAGGGGGAATTTGGCGCAAATGGGAAGCCAATTGATGAAAGTTTGTTACATAATTTTCTTAAAATATCACGCCGTTAGCCTGCGAATGTCAAATAACGCTTTGTATGGCAATCGAACCACCTTAACCTTGTTGGGATTTGATCGGTTTCTACACGATCCAGGTTCAAATTTGTATCTTTATATTTATTTAGAAAAAACAGATAGGTACCATCTATCTATATTATTATTACGCGAGCCCGATTTTTGTACATGCCATCAGATCTACAGTTTTAGTCCGATTTTGATAAATAATATGTCACTGGATTCGTCTCATGCTGCAGATTTGCAATAAGGTCTTCGTTTTTTCATTTTTTATCGGTAAGTTACTAAAATATAAATTTAAAGAAACTAATGTGCGTTGACCACGTGACTTTGGCTGCGTGACGTCAAGTGGCGTAACTTCTGTTTTGACTCGAGATGACAATGTAAAATAATAAACAAGAATTAAACTCAAACCTGTACTAAGTTCTTCAGCATGAGAAGTTATAAATGTTGAGTCGGCCACATATGGATACAACACTAAGAAAAGTAAGAAAAATAGAAAGTAAACGGCCTTTTGTAAATATTATTTACATAAACTGACAGACGTATTGTGTCAAATGTGGTTTTTTTTTATTGACAGAGACGTCAGTATTACTTGCCATGTTCTTTTTTACTTCAGAAAAGTTTATATACAAACTTATTTTCCCATATTCGAGATGTTGGGAGAAGAATGAGGTTTAATTAAATCCATTAATTGTCGTGGACCCCATAGACGGCTTTTTTAACCTTACTTAGTACAATGCCGTAGGCGCCGATAGGCTCCGCCTAATGTCCAGTATAAAGAAAGATGTAGAAAACGAAACTTGATTACAAAATTTTCTTTTGGCGACTTTGTTGACCTGACTTGAATACCATCCAAATTATTTCAGGTTCAGATAATTATATTTTGATTACAGGTAGGAGGTTGGTTATATAAATTTTTGTAATTAAACCAGCAATATTTGTACATATATATATTTGCAATCGCGTTCCCGGAAACGGCTCTAACGATTTACGGGGGCGAGATATCGATCTAGATAGGTCTCATGTCCGGGAAAATTCGTTTCTCAGAAATTATACCCATCCTATTCTAAAAACCCTATGTTCAGTAGGTAGGTTATATGTATGTTTGTATGTATGCACTTTATTGTACACAAAACAGGTTAAAACATAAACATGATATGTAAGATTAAGTAAAGTAGGTACAAAGGCGAACTTATCCCTATAAGGGATCTCGGGGGGAATATAAGGGATATGTAAAATGGCCCTACAGGATTAAGTATGTGCTATATTTTATACCGTCGTTCCGCCTAGATTCTTTGTATACGCGGCGTAGCCGCGCGGGTAGCTAGTGAAAAACTATTTAATGACATGTAAAATTTGTGATGTTTATTTAGGTTATCTCCTATTTATGCATCGCACATGGTTTCCCTTCCCGTATTATAATTTTTAACTTTGTTCTGTCCTCGACGTGGTGTATGGTGGTGGTCAATACAATGATGCATTTTACGTTCTCTGAATATGCATACCCAGAAACTTTACCCCTGATCGCACGTGTCGACTTACTGCCAGTTGGTGTAAATTGGACTATAGTAACGGATCTGGCCCGTTTAGGTATATAAATTGGGTCATTGCAACATCTAAAATTTGGCCACTGGCCTGCAGCCGGTATTTTCATCACCTCTCGGTATCAATAGCAACATTGACTTATTTAATTGACTAGTTTACATAAAGCCGCGTCCGCTGCGCCACGTTTTCGTGGTTTTTAAACGTCAAACATGTTTTGCCAATCAAAACAAAACCCTATTTGTTTGCCGAACCTGACGGAAAACATGTTAGATGTTTAAAAACATGGAAAACATTCGTGCAGCGGACCCGGCTTGACACAAATCGTAAACATAATATTTGACCTTGTTTAAAGATGTGACGGAAGTGAAGAATACCTACAGCCCGTTTAAAATATAATTGGGGTCTATATTTCTCTCTCGCTTGCTCTTCCACGTACTTGTGCCAAAATAAACGATTTCACCCGAACCCAAATACTGTTCAAACAGCTTTAAGCCAACAAATGGTCACTGGCAAGTTGGCAACGTCGTTGACAGACAACCTAGAGGTCGATTTTCGACGAGATAGTCCGAGTAGTTCCGCACAACGTGCTTGTTTTGTCAAACACACAAACCACACCCACTAAGGTTTTTAGTTAAGTTTCACTGTTGGTAGGGTCAGGTGACAGACTACGACTAAGATTTTTGAAGTGGATACTTTTTTGCTCGCGTTCTTGTATATAGTATACAGTTCAAAATGTATCACGTGACTTCCGGAATAACTTTTTGTAGAGAAGCCTAATCTGATTTCAAATGATTGTCTGTTACATGTTTTAATCCTTCTTTATTTGCCATTAGTGGTTAATCACAAAATGTTATTTAGTTTATGTGGCGGACATGAAAATAATGCTGAAATGACCGCCATTTTCAATGTATCGCGAGTCAAATGAGCTACTTACGTCAGTCAATGTTGCCATATATACCGATTTATCTGTACTTATACATGTTTTAGTGAATTAATTCAGATATATTAGGGTTCCATAGCCAACCAAGAAGTATCCACCTAAACTACATTAACGGTTGTATCTCCGACACAACCCGCTTCTTTCTTAATTTTATGTAAGCTCTTGATTTTTTGAAGAATTTCCATGGTAGCTGGGGAGTCCCAAAGATCAGACCACATCAGGTTGGCGGATGGTATCTAACTCGTTCGGTATGTTTGCAGCAAACGGTACGAAGCTTGTGCCCGGAATGGCAATGTTTTTGCACCTGTGGGCGACGCACCGCAACACTAAGTACTGGGGCGAGGATGCGGAACAGTTCCGCCCGGAGCGCTTCCTTGAGGGGCCCCTGCGGCACCCTGCGCAGTTCGTTCCGTTCAGCTACTCGCTCAGAAACTGCATTGGTTTGTATTTGAATTTCCCAGTTCTATGATCGGGTGATTCCCATCTTCAGGTTGCATATGAAACCTGGGTTGGATAGGCTGGAAGATGAGAATCATCCCAATGATCATTATAATATGTACCTATATTGGTTGGATGCAACTGATGCGATCCACATCACAGTAGAAGATACACGATTCGGAGCTCGAGCTGTGCCCGGACCGACGCCGGAGCTGTTGACCAGATTAAATAAAGGACACATTAACATGTTTCGCTACTTAAATTACTGATATCCTGTTTCGTATTTTGACGAGTGTCACCAGCCAGTGCACGAGTGACTCTATGAGGAACTCGGCATGTTGTAAATGTAGAACATGATGATCATTCAACATAGATTGTTTTTACCCCAAGTTTCAGTCACCACGGCCTAAGTTGCCAAAGGTGTGCAAACCGATTCCCGAGGCATCACGCCATTAATGAAATCATTCGGCGAGCCATGGTTTCGGCCAATATACCGTGCCTGTTGGAGGCACCGGGCCTCAGCCGTACGGACGGCAAAAGACCGGACGGCATTACGCTGGTTCCATGGCGGAGGGGGCGCTACCTTTTATGGGATGCTACTTGCGTAAGCACTTTTGCAGCATCGCATTTAAGGCAGACCTCACGTTGTGCCGGCTTGGCAGCAGAGGCTGCTGCTAAGTTGAAGCACACTAAAAAACCGTGGGACCATGGGGCTCGGAGGCCCGCCGACTTTTTAGGCCGGCGCTTACACGACAGAGGCTGTGACCCCCGCTCCGGGTGGTACTTGATTCAACACGTCTCCATCGCCGTTCAGCGGGGTAATGCTGCGGGAATCATGGGGACCTTTGAGCCGGGTGCGATGCGGGGTGGGGAAATTTAGTTATTATTTATCTGCATTTTTTTTTTCTTTGATCATATTTATACTTAATAGTTATTTTCATTATTTTTATTTAGTTTTAAGTTTTTTTTATCTGTTATTGTGATTTTATTCTTTTATATATATAATTAATCTATCATCAACGCACAGCCGAAACTACTAGAACTAGAAACTTGAAATTTACACCTTTTCAACCTTTTATAACGTAGGCGACGGATAAGAAGGGATTTTTGGAAATTCCACCCCTAAAGGGGTTAAATAGGGGTGCAAAGTTTGTATGGAGGAAACTTTATTTTAAGAGCTGGAATCTTCAAACTTTGTGGAAAGATTTTACTTTATAAAATACAAATAAAGTACTTTCAGCATTTTGGAAAATTCTACCCCTAAGGGGGCTAAAAAGGGTTGCAAAATTTGTATGGGGAAACTCTTTTTTGAGATAGAAGCTTAAAAGTTTATAGAAAGATTACTTATTAAAATACAAAAAAACAACTATCAGCGTTTAAGAAAATTCCACCCCTAAGGGGGTTAAAAGAAGGTGCAACATTTGTATGGAGGAAACATTTTTTTTAGCTAGAGAATTCAAACATTGTAGAAAGCTTACTTATTAGAATAAAAATAAAGTACTTTCGGCGTTTTGGAAAATTCTACCCTTAAGGGGGTTGGAAATCGTTGCAAAGTTTGTATGGAGGAAACTTTATTTTTTGAGCTAGAGTCTTTAAACTTTGTGGAAAGATTACTTATTAGAATACAATTAAAACATTTTCAGCGTTTTGGAAAATTCTACCCCTAAGGGGGCTAAAAAGGGTTGCAAGGTTTGTATGAGGGAAACTCTTTTTTGAGATAGAAGCTAAAAAGTTTGTAGAAAAATTACTTACATACAATAAAACCACTTTCAGCGTTTTAGAAAATTCCGCCCCTAAGACTTAAATTACTTAAAAAAAAAAATTACTTAGAGACTTAAAACTTTGTAGAAAGCTTACTTATTAGCATAAAAACAAAGCACTTTTAGCGTTTTGGAAAATTCCACCCCCTAAGGGTTGTTAAAATCGTTGCAAAGTTTGTATAAGGGAAATTATTTTTTGAGATACAAGGTTAAACGTTTGGAGAAAAATTACCTTTTTATTGAAATACAAAAAAACCGGCCAAGTGCGAGTTGGACTCGCGCACGAAGGGTTCCGTGTCAATAAAAATATTTATTTTATTTTGTTTTTTTAAGAGTAAAATGTGACCCTATTACTAAGACTCCGCTGTCCGTCCGTTTGTCTGTCACCAGGCTGTATCTCACTTATACCGTGATAGTTCCAGCTGAAATTTTCACAGATGATGTATTTCTGTTGCCGCTATAACAACAAATACTAAAAACATATAGTAAAATAGTTTTTAATAGATAATGGTACGGAACCCTTCGTGCGTGAGTCCGACTCGCACTTGACCGGTTTTTTTTTAAATTGAACCTCTAAAGGGGATTCCAAGTTTGTATGGCGAGCAAGTAATTTTTAATTTAAGGGATTTGTAACTTCGGTTATAGACTGTTTGCTGAAAGACTACAAAACATATTTCAGCGTTTTTTTTTATTTATCGCCTAAGAAGTTTAAAAGGGGGTTCGAAGTTTATGTAGAAAGCAAGACATTTTTAACCCTTATTAGTACAAGGGGATATTATTTCCCACTCCGTCTGTTGGTATAAAATTTTATGTATTTTGTATACGGCAACTCTTAATGAAACCTACCATACAGTTTTACACTTCTTAGTAAGTATTATACTTATTATACTGGCAACACTTTTCACTCAGACTTCATCTGTCAACACACGTCAATGTCAAAGTCAAAAGTTGTGAAAAAATCGTAAACAACAGTGTTTTTCGCCGATGAGTGTCCAGATCCATCAAAAAAAATTTGGTAAGAGGGTTTTGATGGCAGTTACGTACAATTAACTGTATTATTTGTTATTTAGCATATAAATAACTGTCTGAAACCATTGTTTTGTCCGGCTAAATGTCCTTTGAAGTTGGAGGGTCCAAGTGGGAAAATAATTCCCTTTGTTCGCTCACGAACTTAAAAAAATCACGCTGTAAACTTCTTATAAATATTATATAGTAAGATATACAACGTAATGACGAGTTTTGAAGCCCGTTTCTATATAATAAATAGTTTTTGATATTATTTGTTTGAGTTTAGTACACAAGCATTACTTTTTAACTTATTTTCAACCGACGAAAAAAACGGAGGAGGTTCTCAAGTCGACGCGTATATATTTTTTCATTTTTTTGTGTAGGTATGACCACGCATAACTTTTTACAGAGTAGTTCGATTTTGATAATTCTTTTTTTATTGGAAAGGGTATACTCCGAAATTGGCCCCATATACATTTGGAAAAAAAAAACAAACCTTAAGGGTAGGCAAATAGGGGATGATTGATTTTTCGTCGGTTAAAACTTTGTTTTTAAAGTAAATTATTTGTGTGAAACATGTGCTTGACTTGTAAAATGGTGTATTAATATTAAACTTATGTATAATATTAGTTTTTTTAAGTAATTTTGTGATAAACACAAATAAAAATGAGGCTTTGTAATTACTTTTCCAATTATAAGATGACGTTACAAAATTTTACGTTTTTTATATATTTATATGATTAAAAGTTTGTTTTTTTATGAATTTCCCTGTTTAATTTTTAAGATTGTATTAGAAAATAACAACAAACAAAAAAAACTCATAAAAAAGTCATAAAATGAAAAAAATAATAAAGGTTACCTCAACGGTCGGACCGATTTTTTCAATACGATCAATGAACAAGGGGAAATAATTTCCCACCAGAAATCACCCCCTTTCACTTACCCCCCCCCACTTTTAACGTAATTTTTCTGGATCAAGATACCCAACTTACCCATAAATTGAACTCAAATTTTAATTTCCAAAAAAAATATGCTCTGTCCTATTAAGGGTTAAAGTAAGAAATTTGTAACTACGGTTTCAGACTTATTTGAGGGTTCAAAGAGGTTCTAAGTTTGTATAGAGAGCAAGACATTTTGAAGGTAAGAGATTTGTAACTTCAGATTTAGACTGTTTACTAAAAGACTACAAAACGAATTTCAATGTTTTTTTTTTAATTCATTATTTAAACAAACATTTAGACGATAACATGTTCTACGCGGACGAAGTCGCGGGCAACAGCTCGTATTTATATAAAAAAAAAAACCAGAGAAAAGTCATAGTTAGGACGGTTAATAAATATTTTGTTAATTTTAGGTCAAAACTACGCCATTATGTCGACAAAAACAAACTTGGCTAATCTCCTGCGCTGGTACCTCGTGCTGCCGCCGACGAGCGTGCCGGCGGACCAGCTGACTCAACCGCTGAGGGTTGAATGGGATGTAATGATGAAGCACTGTGATAAGTTTGAAGTGAGACTAGAATATCGGAAGAACACCGTTGACGTAGATAACAATGGTACACTTGAGTAATGTATTCTCAGTAGATAAGAAGTCAACCTTGTCACCTGTCGTTTACATTAAGGTTGAAACATATGTAAATGTGTTATGATAAGGCCTGGCCACATGTCTGTGGTGCGGCGCCGCACGCAAGGATCAGATAAACAAGAGTCGTTTTTTCTGTGGTCAATAGTTAAGGTGGTTTGATTGCCATACAAAACGTTATTTGACATTCGCAGGCTAACGGCGTGATATTTTAAGAAACTTATGTACCAAATTTTCATCAATTGGCTTCCCATTTGCGCCAAACTCCCCCTTTCCTAGAATAAACTTGTTTAAACTAGATTAATTTGAGAAAAATGGTTTTCCCAAAATATCACGTCCCAAACCAATTTCTCAAATTAATCTAGTTTATACAAGTTTATTCTAGGAAAGGGGGAATTTGGCGCAAATGGGAAGCCAATTTATGAAAGTTTGTTACATGCGTTTCTTAAAATATCACGCCGTTCCGTTAGCCTGCGAATGTCAAGTAACGTTTTGTATGGCAATCGAACCACCTTAAGTGCTACGTGCATATAAAATTTTATAAGAAGGGACGTCATTTATGCGGATTAAGTCTTACCAAAAATTTAAGTCTTATTTTAATTTTTAATTTAATTTTTTGTTTTTATGTTTTATTGCTAACTAATAAATAAATTTCAATACAACAACTAAAACAAACTAGATATTCATTTATTTATTTTCATTTTCTGTGTAAATGACGAATATGAGGGGGTTAAAAATTCAAAGTCTAGGAAATAGATCAAGTGGGGTATCATATGAAAGGGCTTGATTTGCGCTTTTTAAAACAATTTTTTTTCTACAGTGGTTAAATTTTGATTTATTAAGGAATATGTTCAAAAAAATGCCCCCTCCCCCTTATATCCGAAATTTACCAAGCAAAAATTTTAAATTGTTACATATGATTAAGAATAACATAAATAATACAGGAAAAATAAAACGGTACCTACATCTATCTAGCTTTTTTTTTTATTAAAAATGATTTCTTAACTAATAATCCAGAAACTTCTGAAAGTACGGAGTAGTTTGCGTCTTATCCGGTACCTAGTTCTGATTTTTTGCATACTTTTTGTCTATGATGTTGGCCCAATGAATACTTAATCCAAGTTCAACTGTTCAAGATAGAGTAACCAAACAAAATCATCATTAATAAAAATAGAATTGGCTACCAAATGCATTTATTCAACCAACATCATGTCCTTAAACTTCCTTAAAAAAGAACTACTTTTATTTTTGTTTTAATTTTTTATGACACTTTTCGCGGAGGTACTTTAATTATATGGTAGTATCTACTTGTTCGACGATTGTTTTTTTTTTGACATGACGCACGAAGATTTTTGAAGATATTTTTATATGTGTATGTAGTGGGCATTGGGTGGCTTGTTACAATATTTTTTTTGTAGGTGTACCTCCGCGAAAAGTGTCATAAAAATTAAAACAAAAATAAAAGTAGTTTTTTTTTAAGGAAGTTTAAGGACGTGATGTTGGTTGAATAAATGCATTTGGTAGCCAATTCTATTTTTATTCATGATGATTTTGTTTGGTTACTCTATCTTGAACAGTTTACCTAATATGACACTTTAAATGGCACCCTGTATTTTTTATATTATCCTAAATTACTCGAAAACAAAAGAAGATCGAGGATTGATATTAAGCATGGAGTGTTCTTAGGACCTGCCAGTACACCACCAGAAATAATCACTAAATCCCTCGTCGGGGGCCACTCTCCTTAGCTTAGCCTTTTTTTTTTTTTTTTTTTTTTTACTTGGGGAAATGCCTTTACGCATCCCACCTAGCCGAGGAACTAGGATGGGTATGACGGGCTCCCGGGAACCCCCCGGACTACCGTCTAAAACCACCAAGGTATGCCCTCTCTGCCGTGTAGTAGGGGCGTCATGGGATCGCGAACATTTCACCACGACGCCCCTCGGCAACAGCCGCAGCTGCCCTCACTACTGAGGCAAAAGCCCCCCTCCCGTCGTTAGCGTGCAGGGCGACACCACACGCTTCCCGACCCGACCAAAGGACCTCTACGCCGGGAGATGGTGATATACCTCGGATTCACCCTCTCAGGTCCCCTTGTAACTTTTTATAGAGGTTTTCTCCCTCGCAGCCACGACTCGGCCCCGGCCTGACGGTCGCGGCCTCCGCGCCATACATGAATCCTCTGATAGCAGAGGATTTGTCAGGGTTCCGGGTCCGTTATTTATTATAGAGGCAAACGGCAATGACCTCTCCCTCAAGCCGCACCTGGGGAATCTTGCGATTCCCTGGGCGGAACCCCCCGACCCCCCCATGTCGGGTTATTGGTAGCACCAGCAAGCGATAACTTAGGGTTCACTAAATTATTACTTGCTGTTGCCTCCAGGGCACACCGGCCAAGACACTACCCATCCCTGCGGATCAACCGAATCAAGAGGAATCGGTAGAGTCCGGACACTCGAGGAGGTTACCCGACATAGCGCCCCTCCTTAGCTTAGCCTGCTCTGACCCTTTGCTACTAATCTATCTATCTATCTATACATATAATAAAGCTGAAGAGGGTCGAAAGTCTGTACATGGAAGATATTCGAAAAAAAATTGGCTAGGGATACTTAGAATCGATAACAGAACACGTTCCAACAGTTTTTAGAATTTTTGTCTGTTTGTCTGTTTATCTGTTTGTCTGTTTATGTGACCGCGCATCACGTGAAAACGGCTCAACCGATTAAGATAAAATTTGGTATAGACATAGTTTGAGTCCTGGGGAAGGACTAAGGGTAGTTTTTATCCTAGAAATCAATCCCAAAAGGGATGAAATGGGGGGTGGAAAATTTGTATGGAGCTACTTAAACCGCTGCACCGATATAGATGAAATTTGGTATATAATTAGTTTAAGTCCCTATGAAGGTCAAATGATAGTTTTTATCTCGAAAATCTTCCCTTTAGGGGGTAAAATGGTGGGGTGAAAATTTGGATATAATCCATTTTGATAAAATTTGGTTTACTTTAAGTTCTGGGGAAGGACAGTGGATATGGATAGTTTTTATTCTGGATATCTTCTCCTAAGGGGGTGAAATGGGGGGTGAAATTTTGGATGGACTCCGTTTAGACCAAATTTGGTATAGATATAGTTTGAGTCCCGGAGAATGACAATGGATAGTTTGAATCCCGAAAATCATCCCCCAAGGGGATGAAATAGGGATGAAAATGTGAATAAATCTGAAGAGGGTCGAAAGTCTGTAGGTACATGGAAGATATTCGAAAAAGAATTGGCTAGGGATACTTAAAATCGATAACAGAACACGTTCCAACAGTTTTTAGAATTTTTGTCTGTTTGTCTGTTTATCTGTTTATCTGTTTGTCTGTTTATCTGTTTGTCTGTTTATGTGACCGAGCATCACGTGAAAACGGCTAAACCGATTAAGATGAAATTTGGTGAAGAGATAGTTTGAGTCCTAGGAAAGGACTAAGGGTAGTTTTTATCCTGGAAATCAACCCCTTAAGGGATGAAATGGGGGGGTGGAAATTTGTATGGAGCTACTTAAACCGCTGCACCGATTTGGATGAAATTTGGTATATAATTAGTTTTAGTCCCTAGGAAGGTCAAAGGATAGTTTTTATCCCGAAAATCTTCCCTTTAGGGGGTAAAATGGAGGGGTGAAAATTTGGATGTAATCCATTTTGATAAAATTTGGTTTAGAGGTAGTTTAAGTTCTGGGGAAGGACAGTGGATATGGATAGTTTTTATTCTGGAAATCTTCTCCTAAGGGGGTGAAATGGGGGGTTAAATTTTGGATGGACTCCGTTTAGACCAAATTTGGTATAGATATAGTTTGAGTTCCGGAGAATGACAATGGATAGTTTGAATCCCAAATATCATCCCCCAAGGAGAAGAAATAGAGATGAAAATGTGTATAAATCCCATTTAGTTAAAATTTGGTATAGAGATAGAAGGAGTCCCAGGGAAGGACAATGCATAGTTTTCATCCTGAAAAATCATCTCCAGAGGGGGTGAAATGAGGGGTGAAAATTTGGATAGAACCGATTTAGATGAAATAAATGGAGATAGTTAAGAGTCCTGAGGAAGGACTTAACATAATTTTTAGTCCAGAAATAATCTCCTAAGGGGGTGAAATGGGGTATGAAAATTTGGATGGAACCTATTTACGGTAAAGCGAGTTGAAGTCTTGGGGAAGGACATAGGATAGTTTACTCCCGAAAATCATTCCCTAAGGGGGTGTAATTGGGGGTGAAAATTTGTTTGTGACCGATTTTGATGAAATTTGGTTGAACGATAGTTTGAGTCCCGGAGTATGACAACGGATAGTTTTAATCCCGAAAATCATCCCCTCAGGAATAAAATAGGGGATGAAATTTTGGATAAAACCCATTTAGATGAAATTTGGTAAAGAGATAGAAGGAGTCCTAGCGAATGACAATGCATTGTTTTAATCCCGAAAAATCATTTCCTGAGGTGGTGAAATGAGGGTTGAAGATTTCGATAGAGCCCATTTAGATGAAATTTGGTATGGAGAGAGGTCTCAGTCCAAGGAAAGAACATAGAATAATTTTTATTCCGGAACACAGGAAAGGAGGAAATAAGGGGAACACAGTCATAAGGGGGTGAGAAATGTTGGATGAAAATTTGGATTGAACCCATTTACGGTATAGCGATAGTAAAGGAAGAACATAGGATAGTTTTATCCCGAAAATCATCCCCTAAGGGGGTGTAATTGGGGGTGAAAATTTGTTTGTGACACATCTTGATAAAATTTGGTGATAGTTTATATTCTTGAAATCATCCCCTAAGGGGGTGAAATGGGGGTGAAAATTTGGATGTAGCCCATTTAGATGAAATTTGGTATAGAGATAGTTTGAGTCCTGGAGCATTCTCCAAGGAGGTGAAATAGGGGTAAAAAATACGTTTTATAATGGCTATTTTGAAAACTATTAGATGTAACATTTTGTTGACGTATCTTTATTTTTAATATAAAATATCTAAATAACAAGTCAGTTAATTTAGTCCTACGGTTTAGTAGAAAAGGTCCTTACGGCCGTGCGATATGAAAAGAGTGCGCGTCATAGAAACCAAGTTTGCGGCGGAGTCTTTTTTGTAAAAAAGCGGCCAAGTGCGAGTCAGACTCGCACATGAAGGGTTCCGTTAAATAAATTGCAGTTTACGATTTATGACGTATTAAAAAAAAACTACTTACTAGATCTCGTTCAAACCAATTTTCGGTGGAAGTTTGCATGGTAATGTACATCATATATTTTTTTGAGTTTTATCATTCTCTTATTTTAGAAGTTACAGGGGGGGGACACACATTTTACCACTTTGGAAGTGTCTCTCGCGCAAACTATTCAGTTTAGAAAAAAATGATGTTAAAAAGCTTAATATCATTTTTGAAGACCTATTCATTGATACCCCATACCCCACCCCACACGTATGGGTTTGATGAAAAAAATGTTTGAGTTTCAGTTTTGTGTATGGGGACCACTAAAACTTAATGTTATTTTAGATTTTTTTGTAAAAATCTTAATACGGTTCACAAAATACATCTACATACCAAGTTTCAACAGTATAGCTCTTATGGTTTCGGAAAAAAATGGCTGTGGCATACGGACGGACAGACAGACAGACGGACATGACGAATCTATAAGGGTTCCGTTTTTTGCCATTTGGCTACAGAACCCTAAAAAAGGCGTTCGGAGTAAGCTAATCTATAAAATCAGGCAACTCATCCATAATGACCCTTTCCTTCATACAATCCATACTAATAGTACAAATGCGAAAGTAACTCTGTCTGTCTTAACAGACCTTTTCATGATTAAATCGCTGAACCGATTGAGATGAAATTTGGTGTAGATATACTTTGAATTCCGGGGACTTCCCAAAGAATCCTTACTAAAGATAGTTTTTATCTGGAAATTCATCACCTAAGGGGGTGAAAAGTTACGATATAAATGAGTTTCGCGCGGACGAAGTCGCGGGCAAAAGCTAGTATGAGACTAAAACTGAATTTCTCGGTTTAAACTTGTGAACTAAACCACTGTGGAAAGAACTGTATTTTGTAAAAAAGGAGAGATGTGGCGTCTTGACATCACAAATATATATGCGAGGGTAAGCGCAGTCGTGGTGGTGAGAACTAGGAGTCACCGCCCAGCTGTCGGTGAGCAAGGCTACGTCTGCGCACCTAAGCTAACAGCCTAAATAGTGGTTTTCTTTACTCATCCCTGAGACCCAAAGGTGAAACATCACAATAATAATACAAGGTTATTTGCAAAATAGGTCTCCCAAATGCGCCTTCGAAACGTTAATGGACTCTGTAGTTTTTGGAGATATTAACGAAGAATATCTTCATATATAAGTTGTTTCGATATATTTATGCGAAATGCTGGATAAACAGCTTCTCTGCAACCCTGTGTTACCACGCGAGGAGGAACACATTAGGACCAGCATCCGTAGCATGGCTGGCCATATCACGCGATAAGTGACAATATAGAGCATCCGTCCCTGGCTGACACCGCTCGATAGAACGAGACGACGCTCTTATCTTGTCACTTATCACGTGATAAGGCCATCCATGCTACGGGGCCTGATCTGCTGTGCAGCGAAATTACTGATTACATCACGACGTTAACAAAATCCTGTGCTTATCACAGAATGCAGATCCTCGTTTAGCACATTATTGAACGAGCGAGCGAAGTCCTCCGAGTCTACAGGAACAATCCGACATTTTGGTCGACCGCGAAACGTCAATAAGAGCACACCCGTGTGTGTTGCTCCCACGAATTTTATTCGAAAAACGCGAAAATAATGAATTATGTCAAAATGTAAAGTGATAATCTCAAATTTAAACCGTTACTGAACTAATTTGTAAAAACAGTGTGTCGAAATAGTGCATTATTGCCGTGGCCAGGAAGGAGGCAATTGCAGGCCGAGTATTTTGTTTAAACGGACGAGCTTGCGAGTCCGTTTAATTATAATACGAAGCCTGCAATTGCCATTCCGGATGAGGCTAATATAGTGCTTTTCTCAAAAATGGGGGAATAAAAAAGACTAAATAGAAATCAAGCGTTATTATTAAATACAAATTAAGGATACTGCAAATTACATAAAATTAAACGTCATAATATTATTTTTAAACAGAATCGCAAGTGTATTTTTCCACCGAAAAACGCAATCTTTTTATGACACATACAAAAATGTCGCGTTTGCAACAGAAAAATACGACTTGATTTGGCTGAATACGACCTGTGCCGTCTTTTATATGCCAGTTTCTACTTTTTAAAAAGTTTGGTACTCGACAAATAAAGGAATTCATATGTAACATTCCAGGCGGCCTGCAATGTTTTTTATTTTTTAATTTTGATCTGGCCTTAAACTATACACTTTACCTTCCAATATGTAGCGAGTTATGTTCACTTTGCGGGCCATTTTTGAGAAAAATACTTTAATTGTCAAAATACAGCAAGAAACAATAGTCAAATTCGTAAAAATCCGTTGCTGTCCCTGACCTACGACAACTCGCGCTGCGCCCGCTGCGTGACTCATCGCCGCCCGCTCGCCGCGTTCGCTGCTCTACCATTAAGCGCTGCAGCGCTTTAACGAGCCCGCGGAGTTAGCGCGGTCTAACAGTGCCAAATACAAGGGAGAAAATACTTAAATAAATAAAAATAAAACGGTAAATATGTCTAACAATTGTGCGGCTTGCTGCAAAACCATCAAAACTACGGAATATGTACAGTGTTCGATGTGCCATAGCGCATACCATGCTGTTTGTGGGAATGTAAACGACCCCAGAGAATTAACGGACACCTTCAGACAGAACTGGACCTGCCCCGCATGTATAAATACTCGGCCCAAAAAAGGAAAAACAGGCGCATCAGCGCGAGCCCCCCCCACAGCCGAAGACTCCAGTGACAACGCAAATATTACTCTGCGGGCCCAGAACAGGAAAGCGGGCTCGCCTGCAATCACCACAGAAGGGAGTTCGGACCCTGTTACATTGGCGTCGCTGGCTATCGAAATGAAATTAATGCGGCAGGATATGTGCAAAATGAATGATCACCTGCAAACTCTCGCCTCGTCGTTTACACAGTGTAACACGCGCATAGGCCAATGGGAGAACCGTGTCGCCGCACTTGCAGCGCGTATTAGGACGGTCGAAGAACGTGAACTAGAAAAGGACGCGCTTCGACACAGAGTAACGCAACTTGAGGATTAAATCAACAGTCAGGCACAAGGAAGGCTGAGTAACGAGATGGAGATCGCTGGCGTAAATGAATCCCCCACCGAGAACAAAATACACATTGTGCTCACAACGGCGATAAAGATGGGGGAGCTTTATCGGACGCTGATTTGGATGTGGTAACCAGGGCCGGCTCCAGGGGGTCAGCGGTGACATCAAACGAGAACAGATTGCCGCGTCTACTGGTGGTTAAGTTTGTTAGACGCGCCAAGAGGAACGAATTCCTTAAAGCAGCCAAGAGCAGACGTAACATGACTACAACAGGAATTGAGGTAGACGCCCCCCCAGAAAACTTTTTTTCAATGAAATATTGACTAAACAGAACTGCCAGTTATTTCGCGAAGCTAGGGTGCGGTCAACCAGTGCCGGGTTTAAATTCTGTTGGACGAGAAACGGAACCATCCTCATCCGTAAAAAGGAGGGTAGTCCGGAAATCATCATCAGAAGCATCACTGACCTTGACCAGTATATACTGGCCAACACAGAGGCCTCCGGTCAAAGCGAGCAACCCCAGTAGGTCGATCACGTAACGCATTGTACGAACGTCGGGTAGGTCTAACTGTCACTTTTTATATGGAAAATTGACATTTAAATTGTACCGACGCGCGTTCGGAACGTTACGTGTTTACCCCCCAGGACCACAGCGCAACCATGGCATAAGATAAAACAACAGAAGGGAAAACAGTCGCCGTGTAGTACGTTCCCTTTTCTTCTATTAACATTTCTCTTGTATTCCTTTCACTTTAGCATAAAAAAATTGTATTCCGGCAATGAACTCTCTTTTAAGCACAGTAACATAACACAAAACAAACACTTAACACTCATGGGACCCCACATAAAAATACATTTAGTCAGAATAATAGTTCTTACATTTATTATCGCTATGGCAAATCAATATTCTGCTGGTCCAGGTACTTTCCCTTACTGTTACGAAGATGGCATCACTTGAACTTGAAAAGAGCATTGATCAATCGTTCTCGATCGATTGTCATAGACTCAACACACTGGATCAATGCACTAATATTCTGACTCATAACCACAAATTTAAATTACTCACATTAAACATCAGCAGTTTGCAGCGTAACTTCGATGCTTTCGTAGTTGCCCTCAAACAAATGGATATCGCGTATGATGCTATAATACTTACTGAGTGCTGGTTGAGTGAGGGTTCTCTAATTGACCAACTAGCAGGCTATCAGTCATTTAACACAAGCAAGGTCATAAATAAAAGCGGTGGGGTTGTTGTTTACGCCAAAGAGGGCTGTAACGCGACAGCTGTAGAGCCACCGTTCGAGGACGCCAATTGTCTTGAAGTGAATGTATCTAACGAGCTCATGCTTTATGCAATTTACCGATCCCCGTCATTCACAAACATCAACAATTTTTTAACTCACTGGATTCTAATATATCTCAAGTTAAAAACAAACATCATATTATTTTAGCCGGAGACATCAATATTGATTTGTTGAACTCAACCATGCATCAATCGGAATATGTATGCCTCTTGGCTTCCCACGGGCTCCTTCCCGCGATCACCAAGCCGACCCGGAATGAAGCTTGCCTTGACCACATTTTCATTAAATACTCAAATGCGTCTGTTAGCGTGGTATGCCCCTGCTCTGTCACAGATCACGACTTTGCCATGGCTGGCATTCGTAAACTTCAAATCTGAAAAATATAACCGTAATGTTATTAAAATTAATCACGAGAAAGTCGTGGAGGAACTGACGTTAGCGGATTGGTCGTTGGTAATGAGAGCTAAGGATGTAAACGAGGCAGCCACTAATTTTATTTTCTTAATAACACAGACAGTTAAAAAATACACCCATTCCGTAAAAATTAGCCGCTCTAAATTTAACATAAAGCCGTGGATCACACCGGGACTTATAAGATGTATGAAACATAGGGACAAGTTGCATTCGCAAGTGAGAGCATCACCTCACAATCATATTCTGAGGCTAACGTATACTAGGTATAGGAACTTTTTTGATAACTTGCTTTACAATCTTAAAACCGATTACCAAAACAGGCAATTACATGACAATAAGGATAATCCTAGTCAACTCTGGAAATCAATTAAAAATATCTGCCAGTATCCTAATCGTAAAAATGACGCTGAGGAACTTATCGCCGCAAAGGATAAACCAGTGCAAGAATTGTTGAACGATTGTAACAAATATTTCTCTACAAATGGTATGATCCTCGCAGACAGAATTTTAACTAGGAATGCGGAAACGCAAGAAACATTGGCGACTAAATATAAACCCTCCCGGTTGTTAACAAACTCGTTCTTTATGCAGCCCACAGATACTTATGAAGTGGACAAATTCATCTCACAGCTTAAAACCGATAGTGCACCTGGTTCTGATAACGTGAGGCCGGTATTAATAAAACAAATTAAAGAAGTTATATTGGAGCCACTTACCTTCATCTGCAACCTTAGTCTGCAATCCGGTTGTTTCCCCGACTGCTGGAAAGTAGCCTCTGTGTCACCTTTCCACCAAAATGGTCCAAAAAATAGGCCAGTTAACTTTAGACCAATCTCCTTGTTATCTGCCTTCTCAAAAATACTAGAAAAGTTGGTTAAAGTCAGACTGTCCACGTTCATTAAGAGCAACCACTTAATCTCTAATAAACAATTTGGTTTCAGAGCAGGAAAGTCGAAAGAGGATGCAGCTACCCTTCTCACCAATCAAATAGCTGGTGACCTAGACGGTGGCAACAAGTGCTTCGGAATATTCCTGGATCTTGCCAAGGCCTTTGACACCATCTCGGTTACCATTCTCCTAAAAAAGCTAGAATGCTTGGGGATAAGGGGAGTGGCTCTGGGCTGGTTTACAAGTTACCTCACGAATCGCACACAAATGGTAAAAATAGGTGAACTAGTGAGTGATCAGCTGCCGATTTGCTTTGGGGTACCTCAAGGGAGCATACTTGGACGTACACTGTTCACATTGTATATTAATTATATTTTTGACATAACTATCCCAAATTCGAACCTTATCTGCTATGCGGACGATACCGTAATACTAGTGAACGGTAAATCAAGGGATGACGCATATCGTTTAGCAGAGAACGCACTGGCTAAGGTTGCAGCTTGGTTGAATTGCAATATTCTGACCCTAAACGTCGACAAAACCAACTTTGTAGCCTTTGCAAAGATTACAGCCACGACACCTCCATCAGAAAGGACTATTAAATTCCACACATGCGTACAAAACGGTGCTGACAGGCAGCTGTTTCTGGATTGCTCCTGTCCGGCGGTTAAGAGGCAAAACGCTGTTACGCTGATACTTTTCGACCAACACCTGACTTTCGTACCGCACATCTCCGCACTTTCCGCTAGAGTTAGGAAACTCATATACGTCATGAAAAGACTAAGGGGCTGTGCTTCCCCAGATATACTACGAGTGGTATACCACGCATTAGCCCAATCGATCTTACAATATGGAGTAGCAGTCTGGGGTGGCGCCGCAAAATCCCATTTACTCCTTGTGGAACGAGCTCAGAGGGCGGTAATAAAGGTCATGGTAAAAAAGCCGTTTCGGTATCCCACAAATCTTCTATACAGTGAAACGAGGTTTCTGAGGGTGAGACAACTGTTTATTTTAAAAGGGGTCATCAGAACTCACAGCAGTGTTGTGGGCTCTGTAAGCCACCAGCTAATGACTAGGAAGCGTATCTACAAAGTACCGCTGCCTGATTACAGGTCAGCTCTCGCCAGGAAATCACCCGCTTACGCACATTCATTCATGTATATATAATTACACATGCAAAAAACTCAACATTAAACGGCTATCAGTTACTAAAGTTAAATCTGTAGTGAAACACTGGCTTCTCACATTGTCCTATGAGGCAACAGAAGACATCGTAAATTCCACAAAGTCCAAGTAAACCCAATCAAAATACCATTTATTATAGTGGGACTCCCCCCCCCTTCCTCCACACACACACACACACTCACGAGCGAGCGCGAACACACACACACACACGATATACACTAAACTAATAAGCACAAATTCACACACACTCAAACAGTAAGTAGCGAATAAGTATAGAATACGTGTTAGTAGGTAGTGGAAGTAGTGTTAGTTTTTTTTAAATAACGTAAGTTAATTCTTAAAACTTAACGGCTCTTGTGTGTTTGTACCTAAATATTAAATTATTTAATGTTATTGATGTGAATCGCACTGGCAGAAGGCCAAGATACAGGCTCAGCCTAGTTTGGTCTCTGATGGTAAGAAGTCGAATGGATGTTTTGTTTTTGATAATAAACCTTTTTGTATTTGTATTTGTACGATTGTATGTATCTATACATATTTCTTCGCTGATGCTCGGTTCGGTACGAAATCTGTTAGGCGAAAATATTTTATGAAATTAGTCAAGACGTTCACAGTTTGGGGAGACCCACTGTAGGTCAATCACGTTACGCATTGTACGCGCGTCTGACAGTAAAATCACAATCTAACTGTCATTTCTCCATATAAAATTGACATTTAGACCTTACAGACGCGCGTAAGAAAAGTTACGTGATCGACCCACTGGTCGTAATGTATAGTAGTAGGCACAGAACCCTTCGTTGTGCGTGGTCCAACACGCACTTAGCCACTTTTTTTACTTCAGAAAAGTTTTTATACAAACGCCACTGCTCGGAAATGTGGCAAAAGATGGTCAGAATTCAGGCTTCAAAGCTGGGGTAGTTGCACGTCGCACGAACTATGAATCCAAACTCTCTCAAAATCTATGAATTCAAACTGTCCAACAATGTAATTGACGTTATTGTAGTCCTATACTGGGTCTTTTTTCGTACCCTGTTTAAAAAAAGGTCCACTTCTTAAAAAAAAAATTCAAAGATATTGAAACTACAAGCGATTCTAGATGTTTTAAACGCTTCGATGCGCTTGGCTTGATAACATAAAAAACGCTTTTGAGTGAACGGCCACTTGTGAACGGTCCAATAAAAAAATAAAAGATACTTTCAAAACAAAGTTTAAACCGACTTCAATTTTTCCATATTTCCTTTCCAATTTACCACATGCACTGCTTTGCGAGAGCAAATGCATTGATTATTACAGGAAAAACTCAAGTCGCTATCTGTGGGCTGATAATATTTGAGGAGTTCCGTCGATTCCTAAAGGATCTGAGAATTACCACTTCATGAGTTGCTACTTCAACGGAATCATGTCAGAATCTTTGACGAACTTTACATCTTTGAGGAGTTCCATAAGTCTTCTGTGGTCTTCAGTATCAGTTCCACTTCACCAAAATTGCGATTTCCGAAAGTAAATACACGAATTATAATAGAAAATACCGAAATCACTACATGCGTGCCTATAAAATTTGAGGGTTGCCCTCAATTTCCCTGGGATCCCATCATCAGATCCTGATTTGGTGACAATGGGACCACCTCGGAAGTATACTTTTTCTAATAAACAAAATAATTTTGGAAATTGGTCCATAATTGACGGAGAAATCGGCGAACATACATAAAAAAATATATATATATATATATGAAGTCGGTTAAAAACTATTTAAAGGGCGGGAGTGTGAACATTTTATGAATTTGAACTAACGACGATCTCTTAATAACGAAACTAAACCAAAATTGAATCAAAAATGGATTCTTCAAATAGTGAGAGTGATTTTATGGACGTGCTTATGCCTACCGAATTAATAGAGGCTGCAAAGTCGGTTGTAAACAATTTGTTGCCAGAAAAATCCCGGGCAAACTACATAAAGGCGTATCAGAATTTTATTTCGTGGCGATATGATAAGGAGACGAAATTTTTTTCAGAAACGGTTTTACTGGCATATTTCGATGAACTTTCTAAAAACCTAAAACCCTCCACGTTAATTATGGTGTATTTTTTCCATGCTCAAAGCTACAATAAGTAATTAAGTAAGCTACAAAAAATACAACAAAAATAAATTAGAGGATTTGGTGGGAAATAAAATCAAAGTAAATTATTAATTGAATGAATCAATAAATTTGCGTCAATCCGCTTCAACTAATGCAACACCATCGCGTGAAGCTATAACACCACGGAGTCGCTGCCTTAGAGAACGTCCAATGACAGAACAGAACTTCCAACAACCTGCCGAAATGACACAAATTTTATCTTCTCGGCAAGAATATTTCGCTTTCGTTTAATAATTGCCCAAACGCTAATACACTCAAGAGTTTCAGTTTCGGGTAGATGAAATACCGTTATATTTCCTAAAATAGTCCAAATGTTGTACAGTTTTTTTAATCCTTTCATGATCTTTAATAAATTTTACATCTAAACAGCAGAAATAACAGTAAAAAAGAAACACGTTACCAGGTTTAAATTGGACTCGTAAAAACATACATGTTTTTTCAACAATATGATCATAATGTGCAATGAAAGTAAGTTTAGAGTCGAACCAGACTCCAAGGTCCCTGATTACAGAAACACGCTGTAAAGATATCCTATTTATGCTATAATCAAATAATATAGTCTTTTTATTTTTGGTGAATGTGATAATATTGCATTTTTTTACATTTAGTGTCATATTGTTTTTGATGCACCATTCGTTCAACATTTGCAAATCATTTTGGAGAGAGTAACAATCATCAACGTTTTTGACCTTATTGAATATCTTTAAATCGCCAGCGTATGCTAAGGTGCTACATTTTGTGGAAGCCAATAAGTCATTTATAAATAATATCAGAAACAAAAGTGGGCCTAAATTGGATCCCTGAGGAACACCAGAAGTAGCAGAGTAAGGGAGAGAATAGTAGCCTCGAACATTTACGAGCTGTGATCGATTTTTAAGGTAACATTTTAGCCAACGAAGTAATGAACCATGAATTCCAATATGTTCCGCTTTGATACTGAGAATATTATGGTCAACTGTGTCGAACGCTTTGGCGAAATCTGTATAAATTGAATCTATTTGGGTTCTTGTATTCAGGGCGGAGCAGAGATATTCGGAATAACTTATTAGGTTACTACTAGTGGAGCGATGCTGCATAAAACCGTGTTGTTTGGGACTGGCTATGTGTTTAAAGTGTGTATAAATGTGTTTGTACACTATGCTTTCGAATACTTTAGATAAACATCAAAGAACACTGATTGGTCTGTAATTCATTATATCTTTTTTATCGCCTGCTTTGTGAATGGGAACTATTTTAGCAGTCTTCCATTGATCAGGAAAAATACCTTCAGAGAGGAATTTATTAAATATTAGGAACAATGGTCGAACTATTGCTTTTGAACAGGATTTGAAAAATATTGGTGGGATAGAATCGTTGCCAGGTCCTTTGTTAACATCAATATTTGCTAGTTCCGCTTTAATTTCCGACTCTGTAATGTTTATTGATGAAATAGTGTAATTACCACTAGGGAACTTTGGAGTGTACGGAGTGGATGTTGACAAAGAGTAAACAGAAGATAAATAGTTGGCGAATAAATTGGCTATGTCAGTACCATTATTTGCATTTAAATCGTCTAATTGCATTTTGTTAGGAATCCCATCATTTACATTTTTTTGATTTTATATAATGCCAGTGTCCAACTATCACCTCTGTTCGTTTACGAGGTTACGTTTATGAGGCCACTAGATGTCGCTGTTCCGTATGTCACCAATCCTGAATGGCACTGTTAAGATTTTTCGTAGAATATAGACCCCAGCGTGGTAAATATGTAAATTTGTACATTAGCTCAATAAATTATATTGTTGACACTCAATGTATCATTTTGGGTCCAGTTTTCCATTGGTCCTACGAACCGGATAGTTCGGCTTAGAGGATTTGGCCAACACTTCAGGTCGACGAGCGGGCACGGTAGTGGATTGCTACCTAAAGTGCCGCTGCTGGTTCCGCAGCGACGTGTGACGTCACTGACATATCGTGACGTCGGCAGAGGAGAGCAGCAGCGTGTGTCACTGGCACATCGTGACGTCGGCAGAGGAGAGCAGCAGCGTGTGACGTAAGCGGATATGTGTGACGTAGTGAAGTGACAACTGTGAGTACATTTAATTATTACGTAGTGCAACTGTCAAAGACTCAAAATTATATGAAGAATTTGGACTTAGAAAATTTCATGAAATTTGGACTTAGAATAATTTTGATTCAAAATTTAGCGACTTAGAATAATTCTGATATTAGTGGAACGACGGGGAATCCACGCCCGATTTAGCCCAGAATTGGTAATTTCCAAACATTTAGAAAATTTACGACTGATTTCGACTAGAATTGGCTAAGTCCTAAAAACACTTGGAAATTTCATCATCATGGAGGCTCGGATAAAGGTTCAAGACGACTTGTATTCGCGAATTAAGAAGGTTTTTATTAACTTTAGAAAGTCGCCGAAAGGCCGACTTACTTCAGACTATGTTAGCACCAGATTGGAAACTTTGGAAGCCTTGTGGATTCAGTTTATTTCTGCTCATACTCATATTATACACGAGTCTGACACGGCAGCTTTAAATGCTAGTTTATATGTAACTGAAGACGTATACACCAACGCTGAAGAGTTGTTTATGCGATACAAGTCGGAATTGAGGGCCGCTTTGAGAAAACTGAACGTTGCGAGTCCTTCAGCGAACAAAGAGTCTACTACAGTCGAGAATAAATCAGAGCTGATTCGTTTGCCGAAGATTTCGATTCCCACATTTTCCGGAAATTATTCTGAATGGACTAGCTTTCGAGATCTATTCACGTTGCTTATACATAAAAACAAAGACCTTGACGACGTTGAAAAATTGCACTACTTGAAAGGTTATCTAGTCGGTGAAGCTGAACAGCTTCTGCGTCACGTCCAGATCACGCATGATAATTATAGCGCAAGTTGGGAAAAATTAGAAAAACGCTATAACAATAAGAAGTTCCTATCAAGCTGCATTCTCAAACGTTTTATGAGTCAAAAGAATATGACGATGGAGTCAGCGAACGCACTCAAAGAATTTCTGGACACTACTACAGAACTTAGGCATCGATACAACTCATCATCACAGGCCTTTGCGTCTATTCCAGACGATTTAAACATTGCCCTGGAGACATCGTTTTTGGTGACTGTAGAGGCCAATACGCGACCGGCATGATCTTTCACATTTCTGGCAGACGAAATTCGTGCCAGGGGCTCTAGTTTCAGCTTGTTGTCTACGCAACCTTCTATTGGCCAGTGTCTCGAACCAGGTTCCATCGCACAACGCTCTGCCCTCCACAACGCGTTTGCGCCATCCATCTCTATCTTCGGCAAGCTTTGCCCAGGTCCGATAGTCAATTTTAAAAGCAGCCATGTCTCGCTTAGCGCAATCCTTGAAACGCAACATCGGTCTTCCAACGTTTCTCTTGGCGTTTGCTACTGCACTAAGCAAGGTACGTCGAGGTATTCGAGAAGGTTCCATCCGGTGCACATGGCCCAGCCACCGCAAGCGTCTCTGTTTGAGAATAGCAGTCAAACTGGGCAGCTGTGCTATGTCAAGAACCCTCTGATTTGTCACTTTGTCCTCCCACGTAATGCCTAAGATATTACGTAGACAGCGCATGTGAAAAGTGTTAAGTCGTCGCTCCTGTTTCGCATACGTCGTCCAGGTGTCGGCTCCATACAAGAGTATGCTCAGAACGCATGTTTGGTACACAATAATTTTCGTTCTGATGGTAAGATGTCTGTTACACCATACTCTTGTACGTAGCCTTCCGAACATTGTCGCCGCTTTGCCGATACGAATATCGATCTCTGCATCGAGGGAGAGATTGTTCGACACGGTCGACCCGAGGTAGCAAAACTTATCGACAACCTCCAGAGCTGTGCCATCCACCAGTATAGTTGGTGTTTCCGCACTGCCCTGGACTAAAACTACTGTCTTTTTGGCATTTATGGACATGGAAAACAAAGAACAAGCCCGTGAAAATTTGTCCATGATGTTTTGGAGCTCGAGAGCATTGGTGGCCACAAACGCTGCGTCATCAGCAAACAAGAGACTGTCGACAAAGAAGTCCTCACGATATTTTATTGATTTGAGGAGCGCGATATTGAATAACTTCCCGTCAACCCTTGTGTGCAGGTGCACTCCCTGTTGGCTGTCACCAAAAGCATTTTTGAGAAGAAGTGAAAAGAAAATGCCAAACAGGGTAGGAGCCAAAACGCAGCCCTGGCGAACACCTCTCCGCATTACAAACTGCTGAGATGTTTTGCCGTCAAACACAACAGCGCCTTTCATGTCGTCGTGAAATGATTTGACGAGATTTAAAAGTTTTGGTGGGCAACCAATGTGCTCAAGCGCCGTATATAGTCCATCTCTGCTGACAGTGTCAAAGGCCTTGTTAAGGTCTACAAAGGCTACAAATAGAGGTGTGTTCTGCTCTCGGCACTTTTCCTGTAGCTGACGAAGTGAGAAAACCATATCCACCGTGGAACGCTGGGAGCGAAAACCACATTGTGACTCTGGATATACGCGATTTGCAAGTTTTTGGAGTTTTCCAAGCAACACACGTCCAAATAGCTTGCCTACTATACTCAAGAGGGAAATCCCGCGGTAGTTGTTGCAGTCACCGCGGTCTCCTTTCCCTTTGTACAATGTGATGATGTTGGCGTCGCGCATATCCTGCGGAACGCGTCCCGCTTCCCAGCATTTACACAGTAGATTGTGCAAAACAGGTGTCACGCACTCAAGTTTAACCACTTCCGCCAGTATGCCATCGATGCCGGGACTCTTTCCGCTCTTAAGCTGTTTGACTGCCTTCACGAATTCATCTATAGTGGGCAAGGCATCTAATTCCGTCAAAGTATCTAGTTTGGGCATACCTTGGGCAGCTTCTAGATGGATGTTGACTGGACGGGAATAGAGACCTGTATAATGTTCGACCCAGCGTTCCAGTTGACGGAGAGTGTCGGTAATTACAGAGCCATTCGCTTCCTTAATTGGTGCAGTCTTTTTCGGCAATGGACCTAGTACCTGTTTGATGCCTGAATAAACACCGCTAAAGTTCCCAGTATCGGCGCGCAACTGTATGCTACGACAAACACTGACCCAATGAGCGTTGGCGTAATGACGCACGTTACGTTGCAGGGCTGCATTCGCAGATTGCAGCTTTTCACGTGTAACAGTACTGGGACACATTCGATGTGAAAAAGCAGCTTCGCGTTTTGAGTCTAGCAAAGGCTGGAGGTGTTCTAAGTTCTCGGCAAACCAGTCTTGACACTTAGCTTTTTGGTACCCAAAAGCTTTACCCGCTGTATCCGTAAGAAGTCCGTTGACACGACTGCATTCATCAGATACTGGGGCGTTAATGTCCCAGGAAGCAGTTTCGTTTTTTACCATCTCTGCAAATTGCTGCACCAGTTCATCATTCCTAGTTTTTTGCGTATCAATCTTTCTCTTACCAGGTTGTCGGGATGAATGAATCTTTTTGTGGATGATGGCTACACGTGCTACTACTAGGGAGTGGTCGGTGTTACATTCAGCACTGTGGAATGTACGCGTGTGGAGAGTTTCGCGGAGGTTTTTCTTCCTGGAAATAATCAAGTCCAGTTGATGCCAGTGCCCAGAACGTGGATGTTTCCAGGATACCTTATGTGTCTGCTTTCCTTTAAAATAAGTATTGGTCACACAAAGAAGATGTTCGGAGCAGAACTGTAACAATCGTTCGCCGTTTTCGTTAATCTTGCCCACACCATGCAGACCAATACAATCGGACCAAGCAGCGGTATCCTGACCAACCCGGGCGTTAAAATCGCCTAGTATGTAAAGACGGTCGGAAGATTTCACCCCACGTACTGTATCGGCTAGCTGTTCGTAAAACTGATCCTTAACTTCTGCAGGCGATGGTAATGTTGGTGCATAAGCAGATATTAATGATACATACCCACAGCTGGTGTGTACGCGCAACAGCATAATGCGTTCTGAAATACCTTTAGGACACTCTATAGCAGATAACAAATCGTTTCGGACCGCAAACCCAACACCATGCTCGCGTGTAGCAGATATGTCTTTGCCTTTCCAGAAAAAAGTAAATGAAGCCTCTCGCAATGAACCTTCTTCTGGGAGCCTGGTCTCCTGAAGGGAGCAAACTGCAATATTGAGCCTGGCCAATTCAACATCAATCACAGCAGTTTTACGCAGTTCTTGTGCGCAATCTGAGCTTCCGCTGGCGTCCGGGAAGCCTGTCCTCATTGTACGGACATTCCATGTTGCAAGGCGCATGGATTGGCGGTGCAAATATGTTTTTTTAATAATGTGTTTCGTATTGGCAGGTGTGATAGGTAACGGCACCAGTTATCTAGTTTTAATCTAGTGCTTCCTACACCCCAAAGAAACAAACCAGCACCGAGACGGACCAGTACCTGACTGACTGGGGGCTGCCCAGCTTAAAGCGGGCGGTAACTGGTCAGTGGGCCTACGATGGACCCTCCCACTGTCGAAAGTGACCCCTGGCGCCTGAGTTTACGTCTATCTACCCAGACTTATAACCGGTAGACTGTCACTCCCCGTGTTTTTTTCCGCACAAATAAAATGCACGGGTGAAGTGTCCTCTCCACGAGCAATGCGTCGCCTGGGACACAATTAAGGAGAATGCAGGGTTGCCCAAGACCTGCACCACCCTCTCGGCCTCATTAGCGGGATCCACAGGAACGACAAGTCGATACGTGTGGCGCCAGTTCGGCTGCAGGAGTCTTCGGCTTATTCGGGACATGCCCTACTGGTACCTGACGGAGACCCCATTCCGGGCTGAAGGAAAGAAAGGAAAGGTAGGTGATAGGATAGGATAAAGGAATTTGGGATGGACAGGATAAGGAAATAGGATACTATTGCACGGGGGAAGGAGAGGAATTGCAATAGCAGCTCGGGATGCCAGGTTCGCGTACCCGTATACCATTCAGCAAACACTAGCCTAATGTTTGTGAAAGGTTCGATATCGATACAACTACATGGGACATAATTGTCATTCACATCGTGTGTCTCAAATTAGATATTGAGACTAGGAAACATTGGGAACTTAAAGTCAGCGAGTCTTCTGATGATTTGCCCACCCTCAACCAACTTCAAGAGTTTTTAGAAACCCGTTTCAGGGCATTAGAATGTTTTGATGGCAAATCATCCAAGACAAGCTTTGTTCTCAAGAAACCCAATGTACACTTCAACAGTAACCCGAAAATGCTTCATGTTACTGAGGTTTCTTGTGCTTACTGTTCCGAAAATCACAAACTGTGTAATTGTAAATGCTTTGCAAAGATCGATGTCGATGCTCGACGTGATTTCATCCAGTCCGGTAATTTCTGCTTCAATTGTTTTAATTTAGGTCACAACGTTTACTCATGTCGCCAATCCACAAGATGCCGAATATGTAAGCGCAAACATCATTCTTTACTGCACCCCAAAATGGTCACTAACTCAACCGATTTTCAAGGCAAACCCACTCAATCGGTTGAAAGAGACAATGTTGCACAAGCAACATCAGCTGTATCATCATCGCATAAACATAACGGACACTAACCTAGAAGAAAAAAGCAATAAAATATGTCATGCAAATACTTACGAAGCCACTGGAGATGCTGAAGAAATGCTAATTTCGAGGTTTTCTAAACTTAGAAAACTTCTTCGCATGTTGGCTTTCTGCAAACGATTTGTCAAGTGCGCTAGAAAGGAAAATGTGAGTTTGTGGCTAACAAGTGAAGAAATTCAAGATAGTTTATAGGCATGCATTAAGACAGTCCAAGCAAATCATTTTAAAGAGGAGTTGAAGAACCTGAAAGAAAATAAAATGATTAGTAAAAAAGTCAACTTACCTCAGCAACAGTTTTGGCGCAAATCGAAGCTTGCCTTAATTCAAGGCCGATGTCTAGGATCAATAGCAACAATAGTGGCGATCCCATACCGCTCACTCCTGGTCATTTTCGCGTTGTAGAGCCCTTAGTATTAGTGCCAGATTCTAACTATGAGACTGCCAATATAGGTAATTTAAGAAGGTGGCAGTTATCACAGAAGATGGTTCAAGACTTCTGGCGGCGTTGGTCGTCTGAATATTTGACTCAGTTTTACCATCGTTATAAGTGGGCTCACCAGACGCCTGAGCCAGCTGTAGGTAGTGTGGTGTTAGTGAGGGAGGATGGTTTGCCTCCAGCAAAATGGTTTTACGGCATCATCACTGATAAGCACTCAGGGCTGGATGGAATCACACGAGTAGTTAGTTTACGTTGCAAGGGAAATATTATTAAAAGATCTGTTGGTAAATTATGCTTTCTACCAATAGAAACATAAGAATTATAAATTAGCTTATATATGATTTTTATTGCATGTATATCCAAAGTTTATCCTGATTTTGTTGTCTCAAGTTGTAAGATTATGTTTGTATTTGGTTTGTTTCTGTTTTGGATGTCACAAATATTGTTGTTTGCGCCCTATCAATTTGTGGTTGTTAAAGTGTTCATCTAGATTATTAGGTCATGGTGGGCGGATTTAAGGACATGTTCTTGCTCTAATCGTCCTTGGTGGGCGGCATGTCCAACTATCACCTCTGTTCGTTTACGAGGTTACGTTTATGAGGCCACTAGATGTCGCTGTTCCGTATGTCACCAATCCTGAATGGCACTGTTAAGATTTTTCGTAGAATATAGACCCCAGCGTGGTAAATATGTAAATTTGTACATTAGCTCAATAAATTATATTGTTGACACTCAGTGTATCATTTTGGGCCCAGTTTTCCAGCCAGAAAGATTTAATATTGGTTTTTATATTGTTTTCAGTGTGATCGATATAAGAATTAAAGCAATTGTTTAGTGCGGTTTTGGCTCTCTTACGTAAAAGTGAAAAGGTATCATAATCGCGAGGGTTGCCAAACATTTTATATTTTTTTATGGTATCTATCTTTTTCTTTAAATATATGTATCAACGATCTGCTAAACCATGGCGGATATTGGGTACTCTTGTATTTTGTTTTTGGTGTAAAATTTTCAATGGCTTCCCAGATAGTTTTATAAAATATTTTAAGAAGATCACAACAATTTAAATGAAAATACTGATCCCAATTAACTGATCTTAAGTGTTCAATGCACTTGTTGTTATCTGTTTTAGTGAACTGATATTGAGGTGTAGGATTTTCTTTTAACGATCGCGATGGTTGTATGGATAGTTTCACTTCTATGGGAGGATGGTGAACATCTACACGACTAATAGCAAGACTTTCCGTTACTTTACAAGATACATCTGATTGTACCAATACTAAATCTAGAGTACGGTCGAGGTGATTAGTCGTATTGTTTAATTGGTTTAGGCAGGTTCGATTTATGAAGTCTGCTAGCAGGGTGGTTCTAGTGTTACGTACGGAGGTGGATGGTGCGGAGCATCGAGACGCTATATTTGTTATTTCTGATGAATTAAAGTCTCCAACTATTATATTCAGATCATTTAGACTTGACAAAACAAAAGATTCATATGTGTCGTCATATAAATTAGTTAGATCTTCATTAGATATATATAATGGTAAGTATAATAGACATAAGTTAAGGTACTGTTTTTTTAGTTTAATGCGTATCCATAGGTCTTCAATAATAGAGGATTGCCAGTTAGTTAAATACTCGGATATTAAAGATTTCTTTATAGCGATTAATAGCGAATAATATCAAATATATTAGATATATATTTAAATACCTACTCTTGATTGGTGTTCATGTTATTATTTTATTGATTTAAGATATGGCTTGAAAATCTTTACGTCCACCAATTTTACAAGTAGGAATTGTTGTGGAACCGCCAAGTGCAACCCGACCTAGCCAACTTAGACTGGGGCGGAAATAGAAAAAAACATATGAAAAAATATTTTTATCACACTTGCTCATACATGGTGTTATTCTATGCCTGTATACGGAAGGACAATGGCCTAAATTGTTCCCGCGGGAAATAATGGTCCCGAGGGAGTAATGAGCTTGTGTGTGATCTGATTGGTTAAGCAAATCTTGACGGCCGCGTACGACAAGAATTCTGGCTCTGTGATTGGTAATCGAGCAGGCCATGCCCTGCAAGAACCATATGAACAGTGATGCAGTGGTTGTAGGCGCTGTTTCTCGTTGGAATCCAGGTAATTAAAAGTCGGTTTGTTCAGTAGAGAAGATTATTATATTTATGCCCAAAACACGTTAAAGGTGAGTGGTTGGTTTATTAGATAGTGAAAGAAAGAATGTATAGAACTATAGATCCATGCTCCATGCTCTGTGATTAGTTACGCCCCCCACTCGCACTGGTCTGGAAGTGAAGTTGTCAATTTCGACAACATTTATCTCAGCACAAACATTCTTAAAATATGTTCACATAAATTAGCGACACCAATAGCATACCTTATAAATTTGTCTATAGAACAGGGACTCTTTCCAGAGCGACTCAAATACTCGGTGGTAAAGCCATTACTTAAGAAAGGTGATCCATCTGACATTAGTAATTACAGACCTATTACACTGATTCCTACGGTGTCAAAAATATTTGAAAAGGTTATGGCTGGGAAAGTAAACAGTTTTCTTTTGAAACATAATGTTTTTAACTCGGAACAGTATGGCTTTCAGAAGGGAAAATCAACGACGCTAGCATGTTTTTCTTTAATCAAGTTTGTTACGGAATGTATTGACAAGAAACTGCCTGTAATAGCTATATTTTTAGACATGTCTAGGGCATTTGACTATGTAGACCATCAAATACTCTTGTCTAAACTGAATAATTATGGTATGAGGGGCAAAGCTTATGACTGGTTTGTGAGCTACTTGAAAGATCGTAAGCAATGCACTGAAATTTCTAAAAACGATGATAATGGTAACAAACTTTCTATTCGCTCGGAATATAAAATAGTTGAACGTGGCGTCCCTCAAGGGAGCATTCTTGGACCTCTTTTGTTTATCCTCTACATTAATGATCTGCCTGAAGTAACAAAACACAAATGTATTTTATTCGCAGATGACACCACAATATTAGTTAAGAGCGATAACACTGACGACTTAGAAAATGACATAAACCATACATAAAATGACGTAATAGAATGGTTGCACAAATATAACTTAAAAATTAATGTTACTTAAAACTAAGGCAATTCAATTCAAAACGTACAAAAGTAAAAAATTGAAACTTGACCTAATATATGATAATAAAACTATAGAATTAGTAGACTCGGCTAAATTTTTGGGTATTACAGTAGATGGAAACCTTCACTGGAAAAATCATATCGATATTTTGTGCAAAAAGGTAAATAAATTTGTGTTTGCTTTAAATTGTCTTAGAAGAATAGCATCGTTACAAACCGCACTTAATGCATACCATGGCTATGTATCGTCAATACTTCGCTACGGCATTGTAATATGGGGAAATTCGGTAGATTTTGACAGAGCTTTCAAAGCGCAAAAAAGGCTATTCGTGCTCTTACAAACTTAAGTAGCAGAGAATCTTGTAGGCCAGTGTTCAAAAACTTGAATATTCTCCCCTTACCTTGTGTTTACATAGCCGAAATTAGCATTTTTGTAAAAAAATATCAGCACCTTTTTGTTAATGCCTACTAAAGGCAACCTGAAGGGATGCGTAGACGCAGGAATCAATTAATGATCCCGATGAGTAATCTAGCTTTAGTTCATAAAAATGTTTCAGGAATGGCGGCCAAAATATTTAATAAGCTTCCACCTACAATATCAGACCTACCATTTAGTAAATTCAAGACTGCTGTCTTTAAGTGGCTTTCTAAGTATAATTTCTACTCGCTACAAGAATATTTTAATCATAAGGATAATTTGCAATGAATGAATTTGACATGTTAATTATTTATTCAGTATATCGATTCTTATTTAATCAACTTAATGTTATATGTGTATAGAAATTGTTTGTATTCGAATGTTACTCATATTATTCAATTGTGTTGTGATGTATTATTGATTGTGTCCTATTATTTTGCATGCCTACTCTAATAAGGTATGAATATTACTGATTCAAAAAATTGTCTTCCAGCTTCAAAATAGTACGTAATGTTCAGCAAATAAATGAATTTCAATTTCAATTTGATTGGTGAGCTTGTATAAAACATAGATTTTTCTGTCTTTTGTAGTTATTTATTACCTCGCAAATGTGATGAAAAACATTGTGTAAATAAATATAAATAACACGGGCGTAAGAATATTGCAAACTCGAGTCATCAAAAGCCCTCCGCCTCACGGCGTCGGGCTCCCTGATAGGCTCTCGTTTGAAATATTCCTCATACGCCCCTTGTTAAACAATGAACTATTGTCGCGAGGCAGCCGATTGAAACAGTGGTTACCTGAAAGTGTGTACGCTGTTTATATAATAAAATGCTGTTTACTGTCAACCGTAGCTTTGTAAACAGTACTTGAAAGAGCTCTCTATATTATAAATCGTGAAATCCTCGAAAAGTTAATACTATTGTGATCGTGTAAACAACATTCGATGGAGATACTTACGGCTCATACATATTACGCCAAAACAACACACAAGAGAGACAAATTAACAAAATATGATGTCGGTAAGATACTAATTGAAACCATTACACTCTAAATTATATTTAAAAACGCCAAATAACACCGTTATGTATTAAAGAGAGAACAAAAACTAACGAATCCACGACCAGCTGATTGCACGGCCTGCAATCTTTGAACAAAATATCCGGGCGTTAGTATTGTGGTCACGTGATTGCACGTGATTGGCTAATGCAATTGACTAAATATTTACCGCGCTTCCCTCACCCCCGCACCTACTGCCATCTTCAAGCTGTCCGAGCTGTCACTCTTGCCGCTTGTTTTTGAATTTGTTTGAGCGTTTTAACCAATATATGTTTTGACATAAAAAAATAAATTAAAAATATGCAAATGTCAAGTTGAAATTTGAATTCAAATGTTTGAAGTTTGATTGAAAAGTCAGAAAAAATACGGATTTATCTTACTATGTCGATATGTTTCGCAGCTTTTTCGTTTTAATTAATGTATTTGATCTCTTCGTGTACCTACTCGTGAACGTGTTGAGTTAGAATATTCCAGAGATAGAGACTCATTATGGGTGGAAATAGTAGGATAAAATTTGTGGTGTAAGAGAAAGACACCAGGATTCTTTGGCCAACTCGTGATCCTAGAGTGCAATAGAGTATTTAAAAGCAACTTTGGCCTTATCAAGCAAGTATAGTCTGCCATATCAGATCTCATAATAGGGATAATTCATATATTATATGTATTTGTCCCCATGCAGGAAGTTGACGCCTTAGGTACCGACCTACCTAAGGTATGTACTTATGTGAACGAGTTAGGATAGTGTGAACGAATAAATCCTAAGCTTTTATACTTAGTTAATTAAACTAAAGTGCTGTTTGGAGTGGAAACCCTGGGGCCGTGGGGACCGGGCGTGAAGGCCCTGTATAAGGAACTTTCGGAGCGGCTCATCCAAACATCCGGAGAGGGCTGGCAGCTATTTTGGCCAAAGGATTAGCCTAGCAATCCAAAGAGGTAACGCTGCCAGCCTTCTGGGCACCATAGCCAACGACGGCGACCTGGGGGTCATTTACTTTTTATAGTTTTAGTAAATAATATAGGTTTAGTTTAATTATAATTCTTTATAAATTTTATTATGTTACCATGATACTTAAATGTCTTCGATAATATTAGATTAATTAAAGTGCTTGAGCGATATACCTACATGTACATATTGTAAACATAATTTATTGTCACGGGACTCGCGGGCAAGCTTGCCAAGTCTTTGAGTGAATTCGTATCTTTATTGCATAATTTTAAAATAAAAATACATGTAACCTTTTAATTGAAGTTTTTTTTAGAATTGTTCTGTAACTTAGAAAATGTATATGTATATTTAGAAAACTGGTGCACCCTGCAGGATATCTACTTGCCCCGTATAGGTAGGTACAGGTCGGCAAAAAAAACTACGGCTGGTCCGAAGTTTTTTCGGCCGAGCTGTGCCTACTGTACATAAATGGGGCATTGCTGATCATAAATATATACACATCGTAATAGTTCCAAACCTTCCTGCAGGAGGGCGACACTGCTTCCTACCCATTTGGGCCGCCGACATAGATCTCTATTACAATACATTAAAAATAGGTACTCTGTGCCACTGTGCCATACACTGGCTGTTCGTTTCAGTTCTCATGCCAAAACATGCATCAAAATTAAAAAAAAAAAAAGGTCTCGTCAATTTCAGTGGAACCCTATTGGCTAAAATGGCTGTAAGACAGTTGTGCGTCTGATACGTTAGTATCTCTTAGTAGTCTGTGGCTGATTGGTCGCCAATGACTTTGACAGCTCTGACGGACCGTCCGTAGTGTTGCTATCAGCAAAAAGGTTCGTTCAGAAATTGCAGCACATCGAGTTACGGATATCGATACAATCGATTACCAAATAATTTGATTACATTAAATCGATCAATAATGGAAAATGTTAATACAAGACCGAGGAGGGCTAGGGCTAACTCACTAAATAGTGACTTATTGAACACGTCATTGCTAAATGCTACAATGTTTGAGTCAAGCCTCATCAGTCTGCCAGACAAGAGGGGAGAAGATGAAGACTGTATGGAAGACATGAGAAACAAATTAAAATCTATCCAGATAGAATTGCGCTCAGCCCATGAAGAAATTGAAAACCTAAACACTGAAACTATGAAACTTAAGGAGCATTTAGATAATCAGAAAAAACAAATTGACGTCCTCAAAAAAATTAATTTAGAACACCCTAACACACCAGCCTCAATCACAAAAGTTAAAAGATTTCTTCACAAGTATCTTGTGAGCTTAATAAAAGTCCACGAACCCAACACCATAACACCACGACCCAGTGTGCAAGCGACAACAGAAGATCCTTAGCACTGATCCTCCATCCGTAAACAAAAAAAAAACCGACATCCACACCACAGGCTCAGATAAAAATGTTAAGAAAATCGGATGTGTAGATAATTCAAAAAAGTCTCCCAAACTATTAAAAGAGACAAAAATATCAAAATTGATAACGGCCAAATGCAAAGGACCACCGAATGGAACCTCGGCCTTAATACAGAAGACAGACAAGGTGACAAGAGAATCAGAAATGAAAAACGTCAATTTAGCAAGCTCACAACTAGGATCTCAAAAATCACCGGTATCCAATACGCTACCAATGAAGGAACAAGAGGTCACCCCTACCTCTACCCCGCCGCCGTGTAAGAGGGCAACGCCACCAGCTACAACCAATATGGAAGAGAAACCAAAGCAACAACGCGAACATGGAAATCGACCTCAAATGCTGTATAAAGACAAAAACACTAATGACATTGATAGTATTTATATTAAGGAAAGTAAGATAAAGAACATGTTAATCTTATGTGATGAATATGGTAAATCCTTAGCTGAATATATAAAACAACAGTGCACCAATCCAACATCAATAATATCAATATGCAAACCTGGTGCACAATTACGCGACATTGTTGCAAACATCACAAATATGACCCAACATATGAATGAGGGCGATGATGTGGTAATAATTGCGTCAAATTTAAGAAACTATAAGATATCCTACATCATGTATGCCATAAACCACTGCAATTCTAAAAGATTTATAATCCAAGTGACCACATTGCCATATTGCAACAATAACCAGTATAACAATAAAATGTATGACCTTAATAACAAGTTATATAAATTGATTTCAAGGTCACGAGGCGCATCAATTATTGACATAAATAAATATACTAAGAAGTATTTTAATAATAAAAATGTGATATGCGCCAATTTTGCATCATTTATGTACTCAAATATTAAATACAGTTCTGATAATGATCTTACATACAGAAACAGTAATATTATCTACGTGACATGTTCATCCCCAGAGAGTGTTGAGTACAAGACATCTGAATTATCAAATGTATCTTTTTTAGACAGTCTTCCACTGAACAACATCCAAAAATAGAGAATTCTGAGTTAAAGGTAATTCATCAAAACTGTAGAAGTATTAGAAATAAGCTGTTAATAATTCATAGTCTTGTTAATCAGTACCTTCCTGATATTTTTGTTATCTCGGAGTCATGGCTAAGTCCAAATGATGTGGATTGTATAGTTATAAATGGATATATTCATGCCAATTACTTTGTACGTAAAGAACGCATTCACGGTGGAGTCTCTATTTTCACAAACAAAAGCCTTAAATATGTAAGTTGTACAAATATTGATAATCTATCCCTAGAATACCACTGTGAATTATGCGCAATTGAAATAGAATTCAAACCAAAAAATCTTGTAATTATAGGATTATACAGAACAGGCATTGGTGACTATAGTAAAATGATAGAGACACTAGAAAAGTTGTTCAACGTACTCTGTCAGGATTATAAAAAGTGTTCAGTTATGATTATGGGTGACTGGAATGTTGATTTTAGTATTGATTCAAATAATAGGCGAGTCTTAGTCGATATAATGGCTTCATACAATTTTCAGAACATAATAGATTTTCCAACAAGAATAGACGGCGCTTCTAAGACCTCAATAGACTGTCTCGTCACAAACATTAAACTGGAAACCATAAACGTCAAGCCATTTACAGCAGGTATATCAGACCATGATGGCCAATTAGCGCAACTGCAAATAAATACTTTCAAGCCAAAATATGTGTATGTTGAGACTCGACAACAGACAATCACAGGCTTCTGTGAAGCTATGCTGTCATATGATTGGAACCAAATATTTTCTTCGTATGACTTGGATACATTTGACAAATTTATGCAAAAAGTCACACACAACATGGACCTGCACATGCCTTCGAAACTAGTAAGAAAGAGAAATGTGTATTGTGTTCCATGGATTACGAAAACTATACTTAATTTACAACAGGACATTAATGATCTACATATTATTCGTAGACAGTTCCCACAAATCGACATCGAAGATAGTCTGAAGCACAAGAAGGAAAGTATACAGAAATCACTAATGGACACGAAACGGAAGCATATCGAAGAACGTATTGCACAATCAAAAAATCCTAAAAAAGAAATGTGGAGAATAATAAAAGAGGAAACAAATAATGCCGTACAAGAATGCAACTGGAACCTTAAAGACTTGAATACTAACCAGTCCATCCATTATACTGAAATACCAGACTATGTAAACCAGTTTCTTGTACAAATAGGGAATGATTTGGCGGTAAACAATAAGCCAGATATAGATATGGCTATAGAACAACTGACTCTCAATCACCCTGAAATACGAAACTCATTCTCATTCTCCATGATTAGTCCGGAATACCTGAAAAGACTAGCAAGAAGCAAAATATCAAAATCGCATACAAAAGATATATATGATATTTCGGGAAAAATGTTATATGACATGATGAGTGTTTTATCTGAGCATCTAGCATATCACATAAATAAAATTCTAATGTCAAATACTTATCCTCAATCGTTAAAGAGAACCCGTCTGACTCCCATTTATAAGGGTAAAGGTGATAGAACAGACGTGGGAAATTACAGGCACATAACTCTCGTCCCCACGGTATCAAAACTAATTGAATCAATAATGTCAAGCGACATCTTAAGGCACCTTGAACAAAATGATGCCCTGTCAAGCGCCCAATACGCTTACAGACCTGGACGCTCCACCACGGAAGCCACTCAAAGGTGTATGGAGAGTGTGATACAGTCATTAGAAAACCGAAAAAAAGTTGTTGGGGTATTTTTAGATTTGTCAAAGGCCTTTGATTCTATAAACCATCCCCTGCTGTTGGCCAAATTACAAACATACGGCATAAGAAACCAAAGTGCTGAACTACTGAAATCCTTCCTTTCAAATTGAGAACAGACAGTAGAAATAATAGTTAATGGAAGGCACTACAGATCCAACCCGCAACTAGTGACTATAGGAGTACCACAAGGGTCATCTCTAGGTAATATACTATTCTCTTTATTTTTAAATGACATAACAAAACAAGACATAGATGGTGAAATTATTTTATACGCGGATGACACAACAATTATTGTAAGTGACGAATCTGATGAAGGACTAATTAATAAAATAAGCACAATTCTCTCTACACTGGAAAACTGGTTTAAAATCAACGGACTAAAATTAAATTCTGAAAAAACGCACATAATGAAATTCAATACTCGACTCAGAGACTCAGAGAAAATTGATATAATTTTGTCAAACGGCGCTGTCATTCAAAGTTCACTGAATGTTATACTACTTGGTTTCCATCTAGATCCTACTTTCTCATGGAAAACACATATAGATTCGATCTGTAAACAATTTGCAAAAGGGGCCTATGTGCTTAAACAATTAATACCACTCATCTCTAGTGATCATCTAAAGGAGGCTTATTACTCGTATGTACACTCAATCATATCTTATGGAATCGTACTATGGGGAAACTCAACTGACTTCGAACGTGTACTAAAAATGCAAAAACGAGCCATACGAATATTGGCTAACACAAATTACAGAGATAGTTGCAGAGAACATTTTAAAAATCTCGGTATATTAACATCAGTGTCGACATATATTCTGGAAATCGTAATGTCTATAAGAAAACATCCTGGTGATTTTGCCCGTGTGGGAGACGTCAGTAAACGTCCAACAAGATATCCGGATGATATACAGCAAAATCAGTGTAGACTAAACATGGCAAGAAAGTGTCCCAAGATAATGGCTCAAAAATTATATAATAAGCTGCCTAAAGCTATTAAAGCACAGACTAACACCAACACCTTCCGTCACAAAGTCAAAATGCTGCTCCTTAGTAAAACGGTATACAATATTAAGGAATACTTAAGTAACGAATACACTGAAAATATATTTATTTTACTGACTGATGATGATGAATGTTCTTAAGAGGGCGCTCGTTTTTTGGTCAGGAATAAGCGAGAATGACGGATTTTTGACGTTGTAATTCTAAGAAACGGAGAGCTTTTTCTAGATCCTGATTACTTATTTGCATAGGTAAACTCCTCATATTGGTCCTAGCCGCCTCCAATTTACGAAGAACTGAATACTTTAACCGAAAATACCCGATTACCGCGAGTAGTTTTCTGAAGAGAGCGCAGAGTCATAAGTTTGAGCCCCTAATACTCCATGATGTTATATAAGAACCTACTTGTTTTATTCTATTTTCACTAGCGTAATATGTTGCCATTGCGCCTAGCCGCCTCGAATTTTCCTTATTCTGCACGTATATATATGTAAACTTTTCTCAATTACACCAAATTTGTCAACAAAATCTTACTGAAAACTCAAGGATTTTCTCATTATTGTTGAATTATTTGTGTATTGAATCTTACACAACATTAAAGTTCATGCTTGTACCAACAAGATCCAGTCCAAAAAATATAACTTAAGTCACAATTTATATTTATAAATAATTATTCAAAACTAGTATAAATTTACCGTCGCGCGGGAATATATCTCAGTACCGGCATGGTACCGGCTGAATAGCCCTCCGAGACAGACGTGTAGTGTGTTTATTTGTGGCTATTCATGAAGCTAACCGGCCACTCTTCAGATAAAATAATATTATTTTGATCTCCGACTAGGCATAGTTGTTACCAACCTCGGGGTCAAACTATACTGGGGATACATTCGTGAGGCTAATCGAGACAAGTTATGAATTGCATAGCTGCCATATATGACGTAGTGTAGCGAAAAGGCTCAAACCCACCGGATACGTAACATTTAAAATTGAACCTTCTACGTAAAACAAAAGTCATACATTTCAATGGTGATGTCTTGTGGGTTGGATCCTTTTGTCTAAACTACGCGTTCTATAGTCAATTATTATTGTACGAGTGATCGTGATACTTGATAGATTTAATTTATTTACTTGTTACTATCAGTCCACCTTGTTAGTATGTATGTATGTATGGGAGTTTGGGTGAAATCTTCAAATTAGGTACAATTGCGTATCTTCGGTGACATAATATCATAGAGCTGGTCTGATGATGGAGTCGGAAGGTGGCCATAGCAACTCCTAAACTCAACAAGATAAAGCCATCGAATTTGGGCTCATTTATTTGGTCATGGCACGGCAAGACTTTGGTGCTGGATGATTTCCAGAGTCTGATGATGGAGCTATAAGGTGGTCATGGAACTCCTAAACTAAACTAGATAAACCCATCTAGTTTGGGCTCATCTGTTTTGTCTTGGTAAACACTTTGGTGATGGATGATTTCCAGGATCTGATGATGGAAGGTGGTCATGGGAACTCCTAAACTAAAATACATAGACCTATCTTGTTTGGGTTTGTGTGAATTGTCTGTACAAGTACCCACGAACCAGCGACATAATATGCAGGGTTATTGAAAATAACAAGATGCATAAAAAACTTTTTAAAAAACAAGCTTATATGGCGTTTGTTAAGTACAGCACGATCCTACCTTGCATTTAGTTATTATTTTCGTTTATATATAATAATAACACACACCGGGGGTTTACACTGGAAAGGGAGATTTTTACGTGGTTTTATTACATTTCCGAGTCATCATCATCATCATCATCATATCAGCCGAAAGACGTCCACTGCTGGACATAGGCCTCCCCACAAAGAGTGCCACAATGGCCGTTCCTGCGCCACCCGCATCCAGCGGACTCCCGCGACCTTTACCAGGTCATCAGTCCACCTTGCGGGGGGCCTACCCACGCTGCGCCTTCCGGTACGTGGTTGCCACTCCAGAACCTTTCCGCCCCAAAGGCTATTGGTTCAACGTGCAATGTGCCCCGCCCACTGCCACTTAAGTTTAGCAATTCGGAGGGATATATCGGTTACCTTGGTTCTGCTGCGGATAGCCTCATTTCTGATGCGATCGCGCAGAGAAACTCCCAGCATAGCCCTCTCCATTGCCCTTTGAGTGACTTTGAGCCTTCTTATGAGGCCTATAGTAAGCGACCACGTTTCCGTGCCATATGTCATCACTGGCAACACACACTGGTCAAAGACTCTCGTCTTGAGACACTGCGGAATATTGGACGTAAAGATGTGCCGTAGCTTCCCGAATGCTGCCCAGCCGAGTCGGATTCGACGATTGACCTTCCCTTCGACATTTCCGAGTATCACTCTTTATTTCGAAATAAATGTTAAAAAAACCGGCCAAGTGCGAGTCGGACTCGCGCACGAAGGGCTCCGTACCATTATCTATATCTAAAAATGGCAAAATATCTATATCTAAAATCACGTTTGTTGTATAGGAGCCCCCTGTAGCCTAGTTAGTAACTTGGTAGTGACTCTGCCTACGAAGCTGGAGGTCCCGGGTTCGAATCCCGGTAAGGGCATTTATTTGTGTGATAACCACAAATATTTGTTCCTGAGTCATGGATGTTTTCTATGTATTTAAGTATTTATTTATCTATATAAGTATGTTTATCGTCGTCCAGTACCCATAGTACAAGCTTTGCTTAGTTTGGGGCAAGGTCGATTTGTGTAAGATTGTAAAAGAAAAAGAAACAAATAAAAACTAAAATAAAAATAAAAAGATGTATTCTGTTTTTTAGTATTTTTTGTTATAAATAGCGACAACAGAAATACATCATCTGTGAAAATCTCTATCTATCACGGTTCATGAGATACAGCCTGGTGACAGAAGGACAGACAGGCATTCAGACAGACAGACGGACAGCGGAGTCTTCGGAGTCTTAGTAATAGGGTCCATTTTTACTCTTTGAGTACGGAATCCTAATAAGTGACATAGGTTTTTGGCTCAGAACATAAAAAAAGGGAGAAGTGCCGTACTGCTTAATTTCAACCAAAACCGATGTCCCCAGTTTTCTCCCACCGCAGCGCCCACAGGCACACACATTGAACCGTGTAAAAACAAAGACTCGGGCGTTGCCAGTGAGTCTACGGCAACATGCAAACAAGGGCTGTGATTGGCTTAAACGCACTACACTAGGGGGGCGACAAACGTTAAAATTATGTTTTATCGACATTGATATTAAAATTAATATTATGTTATGATATTGATGGGTAACAACTTCAACAACATGGTTAGTTTATGTGGTGGTATTTAAACTTTTAGCTACAAGTTTAAATAACACGGGTTGTTAACTTACCATAAATCGCAAAAGTAAAAAATATTGACGAATACCTACAGAGTAACATAAACGGCTTTTTATAAGTTCGTGTTCACATACATTTAAAACTCTGGTCACATCGATATTTTTGACCTGTAGGTACCAGGCCAATCCGACTCGCATTTTGGCGCGAAATAATATGTCCATTACTCATATTACGAGATTTAAGGCTGAGGGCGAGTATCCACCAAAGATGTGCGAAGATGTGTTACCATACATTTTACACTAAGGTTTCAAGCAAGCGAGGTGTCAAATATTCGAAAAGTGTACGGCTCTTATTAAGTGGTTGGAAACATTTTTCTTGAAAATGTTACGAACACATTAACTCTTCTCTGTACAGGAAACCAGTTAGGACCTCTGCCAGTAGCATCTATCCATTTTTTTAGTACCTACTCGAATTCTTTGGAAAACTGTAATAAGAAACCGAGATTTCTTCTTCAATTATCACATTTGAAATGAAAGTAAAAAATACTCATTTAAAATAAATTATTGGTAATAATATCACATTTTAAGTTGTTCTGAAGCCATTTGCAACTAAATTATATACTTGTATATACAATTTTAATATGTCTATTTACCGTTCATACTGCAACTTAGTGAAAATCTTATTAGTAGGTACCGTAAACATTTTGTGCCTTTTAATCTTATTAGTATGTTATTAGTTACCTTTAAGAGGGCGCTCGTTTTTTGGTCAGGAATAAGCGAGAATGACGGATTTTTGACGTTGTAATTCTAAGAAACGGAGAGCTTTTTCTAGATCCTGATTACTTATTTGCATAGGTAAACTCCTCATATTGGTCCTAGCCGCCTCCAATTTACGAAGAACTGAATACTTTAACCGAAAATCCCGATTACCGACAGTAGTTTTCTGAAGAGAGCGCAGAGTCATAAGTTTGAGCCCCTAATACTCCATGATGTTATATGAGAACCTACTTGTTTTTTTCTATTTTCACTAGCGTAATATGTTGCCATTGCGCCTAGCCGCCTCGAATTTTCCTTATTCTGCACGTATATATATGTAAACTGTTCTCAATTACACCATATTTGTCAACAAAATCTTACTGAAAACTCAAGGATTTTCTCATTATTGTTGAATAATTTTTGTATTGAATCTTACACAACATTAAAGTTCATGCTTGTACCAACAAGATCCAGTCCAAAAAATATAACTTTTGTCAAAATTTATATTTATAAATAATTATTCAAAACTAGTATAAATTTACCGTCGCGCGGGAATATATCTCAGTACCGGCTGAATAGCCCTCCGAGACAGACGTGTAGTGTGTTTATTTGTGGCTATTCACGAAGCTAACCGGCCACTCTTCAGATAAAATAATATTATTTTGATCTCCGACTAGGCATAGTTGTTACCAACCTCGGGGTCAAACTATACTGGGGATACATTTGTGAGGCTAATCGAGACAAGTTATGAATTGCATAGCTGCCATATATGACGTAGTGTAGCGAAAAGGCTCAAACCCACCGGATACGTAACATTTAAAATTGAACCTTCTACCTAAAACAAAAGTCATACATTTCAATGGTGATGTCTTGTGGGTTGGATCCTTTTGTCTTAACTACGCGTTCTATAGTCAATTATTATTGTACGAGTGATCGTGATACTTGATAGATTTAATTTATTTACTTGTTACTATCAGTCCACCTTGTTAGTATGTATGTATGTATGGGAGTTTGGGTGAAATCTTCAAATTAGGTACAATTGCGTATCTTCGGTGACATAATATCATAGAGCTGGTCTGATGATGGAGTCGGAAGGTGGCCATAGCAACTCCTAAACTCAACAAGAGAAAGCCATCGAATTTGGGCTCATTTATTTGGTCATGGCACGGCAAGACTTTGGTGCTGGATGATTTCCAGAGTCTGATGATGGAGCTATAAGGTGGTCATGGAACTCCTAAACTAAACTAGATAAACCCATCTAGTTTGAGCTCATCTGTTTTGTCTTGGTAAACACTTTGGTGATGGATGATTTCCAGGATCTGATGATGGAAGGTGGTCATGGGAACTCCTTAACTAAAATAGATAGACCTATCTTGTTTGGGTTTGTGTGATTTGTCTGTACAAGTACCCACGAACCAGCGACATAATATGCAGGGTTATTGAAAATAACAAGATGAATAAAAAACTTTTTAAAAAACAAGCTTATATGGCGTTTGTTAAGTACAGCACGATCCTACCTTGCATTTAGTAATTATTTTCGTTTATATATAATAATAACACACACCGGGGGTTTACACTGGAAAGGAAGATTTTTACGTGGTTTTATTACATTTCCGAGTCATCATCATCATCATCATCATATCAGCCGAAAGACGTTCACTGCTGGACATACGCCTCCCCCAAAGAGTGCCACAATGGCCGGTCCTGCGCCACCCTCATCCAGCGGACTCCCGCGACCTTTACCAGGTCATCAGTCCACCTTGCGGGGGGCCTACCCACGCTGTGCCTTCCGGTACGTGGTTGCCACTCGAGAACCTTTCCGCCCCAACGGCCATCGGTTCTACGTGCAATGTGCCCCGCCCACTGCCACTTAAGTTAAGCAATTTGGAGGGCTTTATCAGTTACCTTGGTTCTGCTGCGGATAGCCTCATTTCTGATGCGATCGCGCAGAGAAACTCCCAGCATAGCATAGCATAGGCTCAAAGTCACTCAAAGGGCAATGGAGAGCCATTGCCCTTTGAGTGACTTTGAGCCTTCTTATGAGGCCTTTAGTAAGCGACCACGTTTCCGTGCCATATGTCATCACTGGCAACACACACTGGTCAAAGACTCTCGTCTTGAGACACTGCGGAATATTGGACGAAAAGATGTGCCGTAGCTTCCCGAATGCTGCCCAGCCGAGTCGGATTCGACGATTGACCTTCCCTTCGACATTTCCAAGTATCACTCTTTATTTCGAAATAAATGTTTAAAAAACCGGCCAAGTGCGAGTCGGACTCGCGCACGAAGGGTACCGTACCATTATCTATATCTTTAAACGGCAAAAAATTTGTTGTATAGGAACCCCCTGTAGCCTAGTTAGTAACTTGGTAGTGACTCTGCCTACGAAGCTGGAGGTCCCGGGTTTGAATCCCGGTAAGGGCATTTATTTGTGTGATGAGCACAAATATTTGTTCCTGAGTCATGGATGTTTTCTATGTATTTAAGTATTTATTTATCTATGTAAGTATGTTTATCGTTGTCTAGTACCCATAGTACAAGCTTTGCTTAGTTTGGGGCAAGGTCGATTTGTGTAAGGTTGTAAAAGAAAAAGAAACAGATAAAAACTAAAATAAAAATAAAATTATGTATTCTGTTTTTTAGTATTTTTTGTTATAAATAGCGACAACAGAAATACATCACATTTCAAATCTCTATCTATCACGGTTCATGAGATACAGCCTGGTGACAGACGGACAGACAGACGGACAGCGGAGTCTAAGTAATAGGGTCCCGTTTTACTCTTTGAGTACGGAATCCTAAAAAGTGACATAGGTTTTATGCTCAGAACATAAAAAAAGGGAGAAGTGCCTTACTGCTTAATTTCAACCAAAACCGATGTCCCCAGTTTTCTCCCACCGCAGCGCCCACAGGCACACACATTGAACCGTGTAAAAACAAAGACTCGGGCGTTGCCAGTGAGTCTACGGCAACATGCAAACAAGGGCTGTGATTGGCTTAAACGCATTACACTAGGGGGGCGACAAACGTTAAAATTATGTTTTATCGACATTGATATTAAAATTAATATTATGTTAAGATATTGATGGGTAACAACTTCAACGACATGGTAAGTTTATGTGGTGGTATTTAAACTTCTAGCTACAAGTTTAAATAACACGGGTTGTTAACTTACCATAAATCGCAAAAGTAAAAAATATTGACGAATACCAACAGAGTAACATAAACAACTTTTTATAAGTTCGTGTTCACATACATTTAAAACTCTGGTCACATCGATATTTTTGACCTATAGGTACCAGGCCGATCCGACTCGCATTTTGGCGCGAAATAATATGTCCATTACTCATATTACGAGATTTAAGGCTAAGGGCGAGTATCCACCAAAGATGTGCGAAGATGTGTTACCATACATTTTACACCTAGGTTTCAAGCAAGCGAGGTGTCAAATATTTGAAAAGTGTACGGCTCTTATTAAGTGGTTGGAAACATTTTTCTTGAAAATGTTACGAACACATTAACTCTTCTCTGTACAGGAAACCAGTTAGGACCTCTGCCAGTAGCATCTTTCCATTTTTTTAGTACCTACTCGGATTCTTTGGAAAACTGTAATAAGAAACCGAGATTTCTTCTTCAATTATCACATTTCAAATGAAAGTAAAAAATACTCATTTAAAATAAATTATTGGTAATAATATCACATTTAAAGTTGTTCTGAAGCCATTTGCAACTAAATTATATACTTGTACATACAATTTTAATATGTCTATTTACCGTTCATACTGCAACTTAGTGAAAATCTTATTAGTAGGTACCGTAAACATTTTGTGCCTTTTAATCTTCTTAGTATGTTATTAGTTACCTTTAAGATAGGCACCCAACCAAAACAAGTAATTAAATAAAATAAAACAGCGAAAGTAGTCGAAATAAAATAACTAGTATGATATCGTATTGTAACTGCACTTTGGCACTGCTCTAGTTTGCGACGCCAAGCAGCGGCCGTACCACTAAAAAAATCAAGCATCGTCCATATCCATAGTGGTTTAATACATTGCGCCGTGGTTTACTGTATTGAACGTTCAATGTACAACGCATAGAACAAAAATATGCTTTTTCGTTCGATATGTTAGTTCGATCCCGAGAAATGATGCGGCGTTGCGTTTATTTATTAAAATATTAGTTTTTACTGACTTAAGTGAAAATACTAATACTCACATGTGGTGCGTGACTCCACCATTCATGTAGGTTTTAGTTTCATTCCTATTTTTGCATGTAACCACGCTACAATTCGGCATTTTGAGTAAACGTGGAAAAACATTTCAGATTCACGGCAAATTGCGACTAACATGCGGTGGGCAGTGACATGCCCATTTGGCCTTGTCGCACCGACACGCGCCAAGCCCCCGTTTCATATCTATTCCTTTTTATCATCTGAGGTTTTAGGCTTTTGAATAAAATCACGCATTAATTAATTGTATTCTAGATAAAAAGCTGTGTTTGTATAATTTATAATTTTCAGTTCCTTTGGTAAGAAACGGACATAGCAATTTCTATGAAGGGCAGTTTTTTTTTACTGTCCATAACAAAAAAAATTTTCTTCAAGAAATGAATACGTAAGTACCCAGTAATTTACTAGTAGTGGGTCTACTGGTATAATTTCACTACATTACTATATATAAATAAGACTCAGATAACATGCAAACTATTAATATCCGTAAAACAAATTATTATTCTTATTACTGACAACTTTAAAACTCGTTAGTTTATTTTATACTAAAAAAACGAAACTAAATATATGTAATTTGTCATATCATAGTATTTTAATACAAATAGAAAACTTGTGCTCAAAAATCAAATACTTACTTTATTCAAGTTATCTAACTTCGCTAACATGATGTTCTAGAACATCATGTTAGCGAAGTAATACTTACCACTTTTTAGTGCAAGTATCAACATCGGTCACAGAGTGAATTCCAACGGTGCGCTATTCAGATATTTGCATCGGCAAGCTCCGCGGTTAGTTCTATCCCGATCGCACTTACATATAGCTAGAAAGGGACGGCACCCGCGGCTGGTGCGATCTCGCTGTGCATGTGGGGGTTAGATACGTTTGTGTGGGTGGTAGTAGTATTTACACACACAAACGCACTACGCGTGTCAAAATACCGAATTCTGAGCGAGCGCTTTTTTGAAGAGCACTCTTAAGATAGGCACCCAACCAAAACAAGTAATTAAATAAAATAAAACAGCGAAAGTAGTCGAAATAAAATAACTAGTATGATATCGTCCTTCTATTTTATCGATTACGCGTAAATTGTAACTGCCTTTTGGCACCGCTCTAGTTTGCGACGTCAAGCAGCGGCCGTACCACTAAAAAATTCAAGCATCGTCCATATCCATAGTGGTTTAATACATTGCGCCGTGGTTTACTGTATTGAACGTTCAATGTACAACGCATAGAACAAAAATATGCTTTTTCGTTCGATATGTTAGTTCGATCCCGAGAAATGATGCGGCGTTGCGTTTATTTATTAAAATATTAGTTTTTACTGACTTAAGTGAAAATACTAATACTCACATGTGGTGCGTGACTCCACCATTCATGTAGGTTTTAGTTTCATTCCTATTTTTGCATGTAACCACGCTACAATTCGGCATTTTGAGTAAACGTAGAAAAACATTTCAGATTCACGGCAAATTGCGACTAACATGCGGTGGGCAGTGACATGCCCATTTGGCCATGTCGCACCGACACGCGCCAAGCCCCCGTTTCATATCTATTCCTTTTTATCATCTGAGGTTTTAGGCTTTTGAATAAAATCACGCATTAATTAATTGTATTCTAGATAAAAAGCTGTGTTTGTATAATTTATAATTTTCAGTTCCTTTGGTAAGAAACGGACATAGCAATTTCTATAAAGGGCCGTTTTTTTTTTACTGTACATAACAAAAAAAAAATTCTTCAAGAAATGAATACGTAAGTACCCAGTAATTTCCTAGTAGTGGGTCTACTGGTATAATTTCATTACATTACTATTTATAAATAAGACTCAGATAATATGCAAACTATTAATATCCGTAAAACAAATTATTATTCTTATTACTGACAACTTTAAAACTCGTTAGTTTATTTTATACTAAAAAAACGAAACTAAATATACTTTGTCATATCATAGTATTTTAATACAAATAGAAAACTTGTGCTCAAAAATCAAATACTTAATTTATTCAAGTTATCTAACTTCGCTAACATGATGTTCTAGAACATCATGTTAGCGAAGTAATACTTACGACTTTTTAGTGCAAGTATCAATATCGGTCACGGAGTGAATTCCAACGGTGCGCTATACAGCTATTTGCATCGGCAAGCTCCGTGGGGGTTAGGTACGTTTGTGTGGGTGGTAGTAGTATTTACACACACAAACGCACTACGCGTGTCAAAATACCGAATTCTGAGCGAGCGCTTTTTTGAAGAGCACTCTTAAACCTAATTTTGGAATTGTATTATACTTACCTATGTAAACATATGACAACACTTCATTAAACCTCCTAATTATTGATTGTATATTTGTGAACCTGGATTATAACTGACGATCTCAATATTGTGTGCATGTTTTTATTCTAAAGTATGAAAATTATGTATTACTAATTGAGAAATAAACTATCTGAATCTGAATCTGTTTCAATCGACTATCTCGTAACAATTCCTTTTTTCACCCAAATGGGTGGCTGGGAGCCAACTGCCGTGTCATGACAAAACACTGTAAGTTAAAAAAGTGCATTCTTCAGAAATCGCAATAAACGTTTTTTCTCGTTAAGTGGCCATAAAACTGTGAATATTTATCCGATTTTGATGAAATTTGGGAAAAGTATTGATAATGTTGCTCATAAAGTATACAAATCATAAAATATCAATTTATTTAATTATATCATTCATTTAAAGACCAAAATATGTTTTGTCACGACATAAGTTGGTAATACTAATATAAATCGTCGTGACAAAACACTGTAACTATCATGTTACAGTGTTTTGTCACAACAAAGTACCGCTTTTGTACTTAGATTTACGACAAAACACTGTAACTATCATGTTACAGTGTTTTGTCACAACAAAGTACCGCTTTTATACTTAGATTTACGACAAAACACTGTAACTATCATGTTACAGTGTTTTGTCACAACAAAGTACCGCTTTTGTACTTAGATTTACGACAAAACACTGTAACTATCATGTTACAGTGTTTTGTCACAACAAAGTACCGCTTTTGTACTTAGATTTACGACAAAACACTGTAACTATCATGTTACAGTGTTTTGTCACAACAAAGTACCGCTTTTGTACTTAGATTTACGACAAAACACTGTAACTATCATGTTACAGTGTTTTGTCGTATACACATAAGTATGAAAACTCTACTTTTACACATAAGTATGAAAACTTACTTTTTTAGCTATTGATTATTATTAACACCATCAATTCTTCTTAGACCATATTTGACCGAAAAAAATGTTTATGCCAAGATAAGATACTATTTTGACGTTTAACCTTAGATAATGTACTTATTCCTGTTTGGTCAATCTGGTCTCAGTATTTGAAAGGGAACAAAGGACTACATAAACATAATTGAAACTAAAGAGGGTAAGCTTAGGTAATCTTTTATATTCTCATTATCATTAAAGTATTATCATCCGTAGTAATTAATAAGTTTCTGTCAAAAACTTCATTATTAGTACAAGCTTTTACTGCCGACTGTACTTTTCTGCAAACTATCATCAAGTACTCATTGAGACGATTCTAACGAACCCAAACTCGATGGGGTTGTGTAGTGTTAGTTCCTATGGCCACCTTCCAGCTCCAGCATCAAATCAGCTCCAAGTCATCATAATATTGCATAGTCATGTGATATACATATGCTTGTAAAATTTCAGCTCAATTGGATAACGGGAAGTGACTGAAAAATGGATTGCAAATTTTGACGGACAACTTACATACTTACATATTTACATACTTACATATTTACGTACTTACATATTTACATACATACGAACAGTGCAAGTTAATATAAAGCTTGTAATAATCAATATCTCGTTCCGTTGCCAAATCATCAACATCAGATACAACTAATTCTTCAAAAAATTGTCTTCTTGATTGTGACATAAACTGACATAATTTCAGAAGTTCTGTCTTCTTTTCTTTGCAAATTCCTTTCAGGTTTTCTTGTTTTTTAATCTTATCTAACAAACATATTTTATCATTCATTAACTTTTTCAATGCAATTTCCACAGTATTTTTCAAAAAAGATATTTCCTTGTAACTCGTATCATCATAGTTCGTTTTTACAAATAAGGACAGACAGCCAGTACGATTTTAAATCTAGGTATATTAAAACCATCAGGATATTTAACTTTACTCTCATTCTGGAATAAATAAACATTTTTGTGTGTCAGTAGGTCGATCACGCAACGCATTGTACGCGCGTCAGGTAGGTGTAGGTAAATGTCACTTTTTATATGGAAAATTGACAGTTAAATTGTACCGACGCGCGTTCGGAAAGTTACGTGATTAAATAGGTACCCCTCAGAACTAGCGTTTCATTATTTTTTCTCGACTATTTTATTTTTTCATGAAAATAATGAAAATCGTATATTTCGAATGCTCTGTTTAGGTTACTGGTTATGTTTTTTGAGTATAATAAACCAGGCATTAGTAATGTTTACAAACACTTTACAACCAAAACAGTCACTTTAAGGCCGGTGTTGCGCGATTGTAACCACTGTTTGTAACCTTGAGATACAGTGTTTTGTGGTAACAGTTACGACAAAACACTGTATCTTAAGATAACGGTCGACAAAAAACGTCAGTGCTGTTTTGGCAAAACACTGTATTTAGACATACAGTGATTAGTCAAAACAAGACCCTTGTTTTAGAAGTTACAGTGTAAAATGCTTTGAGGTATTTCATTGATTTAAGTACAAAATGAGTTGTCTGTTAGCAAGCATATATAGATATGGACACAAAAAGCTCAATTATTGATGTTAGCACAAAACACTGTAACTTGAGTTACAGTGTTTTGTCATGACACGGCAGCCAACTTGGACTGGGGCGTAAATACGTTCCAGTCCAAGTTGGCTCAATTCGGCTCTCACAGGACGGTTCCACAACGCTTCGGGAATCGGGAGCTCAAATATCGCGAACCATCCGGTTGCCTCTTGGACACTGAAACTACGCGTCATTGCTTTAACTAAAACTATTTATGCTGGAAAGTGGCGAAAAACTGAAAACAGAAATGGTTGGATATGCAATCGCATGTGGAACCGAGCTTGCGAAACACGTTGAAATCAAAGTGGATGATGTAATGGTAATATTATGTTACAAAGTAACTACTTATTATATTTGTTTGTATAGGCACATTTTTGGCAGCTTCCATATAATTATTTTATGCTAAGGTTCATAAAAAATACGAGTTTAAAACTATTCAAAACTATTTGCGTCACAGCTATACATCGAATAATTATGTTTGTGACCTTTATTTCGTACTTAAACAAAGAGTAAAAACTTCGTGAAGACGCGACATCCGGTGGACTTTCATTAGATGGTAACATTATTTTGTTTTTATAAATATTATGTTGTAGGTATCTACCTACTACATATTTATAAAGATACTCATAATATTCATAGATTTAAAAGAAACCTTGCCTCGCCGGAGAAACGTACCACCAAACCAGGAAATTTTAATCAAAAATTCATGTGACCTAACAGTTGGCTATATGTAGAGCCGATCACAAGCCCGCGTAAGGGCCCGGTCAGTCATCAGCGATGGTCGCAGTGATATAAGGGCTTTGACAACCCGAAAGCCACTACCAGAAATAAGGGCCCGGCCTCATGTCTGCGGTGCGGCGCCGACGCTGCAATACGGTGTGGCGCGGCGCCGCAGAAACCTGTGTTTACGCTGCCGTGCAATACTTAAACAACAGTAATGTGCAAAAAGTGGGTTTCGAGAAAAACGCAAAAAACCCTTTCAAATCCGTTTTTTTTTGGTGTTCTCGATGATTATTTACAAATGCCTGAATGTCAAAATAGAGCATGGAATACATGAAATACGAATACGTGGACACTTTTTTATTTTAACAATTATTTAATAAATTATTGTTGTTTGAATTTTTTTTATTGTTTTACTGTACTCTCGAAAAGAACTAAAAACACAATAAATGCAGATTCAAGTGCAGTAAAAAAGCGGATTACTGCAAATAACCCTCGTACACTAAAAGCTACTTGAATTAATTGCAAGCTAAAGTACAGTATTCATAACAATTTACTGCAATTTACTTAGTATTGTTGTTGTTTTGAACTAGATTTACTATACTTCCCCCTCGAGGGTGCCCGCCTTGTCGGGGCAGTGGGGCTAAGTAACCGTGGACTAGTCACCCACGGCTAGTGATGGGCCGTTCTCGAAAATTCCCGAGAACAGAGAAATCGATCGAGAACGTTTTCGGAAACGTTCTCTCAATCGGAAATTATCGAGATAGTATCAGAAATTTAACCGTTTTTTCTATTATTTTTCTTTTAGTGGGTTTTAGGGGCCTTTATTTGGCACTGATTAAAATATTATTAATATTCGAATACCGTATCACTGAAATTCTCACTCTTCCCGGGAATTTCTCGAGAACGTTCTCAGAAATATTCTCTCAAGATCGGTGTCACGGTAACTTTGTTGTAGATTTTTTGCTTGTAAGGATAAAATAAAAGGTAATCAATATGGAACTACATTTTTTATTGTAAATATTTATCATTTATTAACTCTTCATGTTTAAAAAAAGTATAGTAAGAATTTTAAAAAGAAAAAGTTATTTTGAGACCACTTTTCACTTCAACTGGCGATAATTTACAGTTTGAAACGATGTGTTTGGCAAACCATGTAACGTTTTTGAAGTATTATACCGCATCACATAACATGCACAATGCACATATATACTTTACACGATCGTTTTCATTCACGGTTCTGATATAGTTTAAACTTTATTTTTTGGCTTCATTTTTACTTTCTGTCTGATTAATTGATAGAGCCTATGCTCTACATAAAGGATAGCCTTCAACTGTTTTAACAGATACTGATACATCGTAGTCAATCCAGGTACTTACCTGCTTCCCCCCCGCCATGTAAATAAATGACCTTTATCGTATACGATACACGCTCTATTGTCTACTATCTACTTAGACCGACCTACTCGAAAAATACCACGCTAAGCGTACCTAAGCACAGGCACATTGAATGTATGCTTAAAGCAAGAGCGCTCTCGATTGATGAAGTCTACGGTCCGTCCAGCATCAATCCAAATTCAAAACTACAAGAGCTTCCAGCTGGAACTTCAAAGCCATTCCAATTGCCTAGATGGCGATGTGGACTGACTGAACGACGGGTTTGTGGAAGCTGTTCGTTCCACTGGGTCTAAGTTCTTCAAGGCCCAACGGACCAACAGAACTAAAAGGCTCTCTAGCTCTACTCAGAAGCTCATGAAGGTAAGGAATGAAATGATCCTACAGTCTTCAGCCGATGCGACCTTGTACCAGCAGCTCAATAAACAGATCTCAAAGTCCCTTACCCGCGATCTACGCCAATTCAATACAAATCGTTTTGAAGACATCTTTATAACCTGTGTTTTGACAAATAAATACTTTGAACTTTGAAGAGGCCATCCAGCGTAATAAGGGCTCTAAAGTGTTCTCGAGAGATCTGTCTATTGGACAGAGCCAGTTCGCCAAGTTGAAGACTGAAGATGGTATAATCGTTTCTTCTAAACCTGAGATTCTGGGTGAGATAGAGCGCTTTTACGAATAGCTATACTTGTCAACTCGCAGACCCGAAGTTAATCTGGCGCAAGACCCTTAGAACTAGACTAACCTGACACTACACCGACGACATCCCGGACATCAGCCTGTACGAGATTGTAATGGCTCTCAAACAGCTTAAGAACAACAAGGCTCCCGGTGAAGACGGAATAACAGCCGAAATCCTGAAGTCGGGTGGAAAACCGGTCCTTACGGCCCTTCAGAAGTCGTTCGATTCCGTCTTACTGGAAGGGAGAACGCCAAAGGCATGGAGCAGAGGGGTGGTGGTGATGTTCTTCAAAACGGGTGACAACACCCTGCTGACGAACTACTGAGCCATGTATATAAGCTGTTTTCGAGAGTCAATACAAATCGTCTCGTACGCAGATGACTTCCAGCCTCCCGAACAAGCCGGTTTCCGAAGAGGCTTTAGTACCGTAGACCACATCCACACGCTCCGCCAGGTTATACAGAAGACTGAGGAGTATAACCTGCCTCTCTGCTTAGCTTTCGTGGACTACGAGAAAGCCTTCGATTCGGTCGAAACCTGCTGCTGCTGCTGCTACTGGGCTGTATTACAGTCTCTCCAGTGGTGCCAAGTTGACAACCGCTATATCGAAGTACTGAGGTGTTTTTACGAGAACGCCACTATGTCAATCAGGCAAGGAGATGTTATTTCTCCAAAAATGTTCACCGCTACACTGGAGGATGTTTTCAGGACACTGGACTGGAGAAGGCTAGGCATCAACATCAACGGTGGCTTCGGTTTGCGGGGGATACAGTAGTCTTGGCTGGGACCATGGAGGACTTAAGTACGATGCTCGATGGCCTCACTAAAGCTTCCGAGCGAGTTGGTCTAAAAATGAACATGGATAAGACGAAGATCATGTCAAATGCCCATGTAGTACCAACTCCCATTACAATCGGACACTTTACGCTCGAAGTTGTAGACGATTATGTATACCTAGGACAGACTGTCCAGTTAGGTAGGCCCAACTTCGAAAACGAGGTTAACCGTCGAATCCGACTCGGCTGGGCAGCGTTCGGGAAGCTACGGCTCATCTTTTCCTCCAATATTTCGCAGTATCTCAAGACGAGAGTCTTTGACCAGTGTGTGTTGCCAGTGATGACATATGGCACTGAAACGTGGTCGCTTACTACGGGCCTCATAAGAAGGCTCAAAGTAACCCAAAGGGCAATGGAGAGGGCAATTTTAGGAGTTTCTCTGCGTGATCGCATCAGAAATGCGGCTATCCGCAGTAGAACCAAGGTAACCGATATAGCCCTCCGAATCGCTAAACTTAAGTGGTTGTGGGCGGGGCACAGTGTACGTAGAACCGATGGTCGTTGGGGTGGAAAGGTTCTCAAGTGGCAACCACGTACCGGAAGGCACGGCGTGGGTAGGCCCCCCACAAGGTGGACTGATGACCTGGTAAAGGTCACGGGAGTCCGCTGGATGCGGGTGGCACAGGACCGGTCACTTTGACACTCTTTCGGGGAGGCCTATGTCCAGCAGTGGGCGTCTTTCGGCTGAAATGATGAAGCGTGAATACATTGATGTCTAACCCTTTAAATAAAAAATAAAGAAGTTAGCATACAATGCAATTGCCGAAATTTTCGTGAATGTTGCAAAACAGATCTACTTTTAAAACAACAATTTTTTTCCGCGGAGAAACGTTCTCGAGAACGATTGAAATTTCCCGGAAATTTCTCTGGAAAGGAATTTTCGAGAATGATAACGTTCTCGCTCGCCCATAACTACCCACGGCGAAGCTAAGAGGCACCCATAGCCGGCCTGTTTGGGCTACCGGCTGGCCCGAGGAGGGCGCTCCTTAGCTTAGGCAAGCCCGCTTAGGATGCGTTAGGGAGGGACCGCAGAAGAAGAGAAGTGCCGGTATTGCGGTTCGCCGTTCTCCCTATCTTCTGCGGCCGAGGTGGGATCGCAGGGGGAGAGGCGTGTTGGTATAACGGTGCGCCCTGCGAACTTGGTGGGGCCGTTCCGCTAAAACGGCATTGGTAGGACCGCAGAGGAAGAGGAATGCCGTTATTACGGTGCGCCGCTTTCCCTATCCTCTGTGGCCGAGACGTGGTCGATGGCGGAACCACAGAACTGATCCACCACCGGGTGCTGGATTTACGACAAAAACTGCAATTACGACATGGGACAGGTTCATTCATACTAAAATTTATTATCAACAATTAAGCTATACGTAAATTCACTTGGAAACAAGCAGCGTGTGTCAGAGGTGTGTTAACTGCAATATCTGTAATGTACCTAAATATATAATGTTGTTAATCTATCTAACTGAAACGATACTCGAAAACTAGTTAAACATACATAGATAGCTACGCCTACATTCATACTAACAAACTCGGCAAGTTCAATAAAATATTGTCAGAATGATAGACAATATTATTATTTATTCGTATGGCATGGGTACAGTTCTTTACAAACTTATATTAAGACCATCATGAATTAGAACTGTATGTTGCTGCGAGGCTTTAGATTAGAATAAGCAGTGCAGCAGCCAGAAGTTGATTACTCTTTAGCACCACCCGGGGGACACGTGCAGGGAAACTGAGAGTAAATCTTCCTGCGGACGCGAGTAACCATTGCCCCCCGATATAGACAATATTATATCTACTATACAATTAAAGCAATATAACAAACAATTGTTATAACAACAATGGTAATATGAGCCTAATATTAACATTAAGTACTTTTAAATCGATTGCATAAGAAATCGTACGCAAAGTAGGTATTGAACACTCGCTTTCCTCGGCAGTCCAGTGTTACACTTAAACACACGCCCGGTCCGCCACGCACAGCGTCGGCTACAAGACTGAAGAGCAAAATTCAACCTAATGTACAGTAAATTGCTGTCACGATTGCAGTAAACACATTTGAAAATAGCCAAACGACAGTTTAAATCACAGTAAGTGAGCTATAGGTACTGTACTTTAGGTTGTATTTTGCACTCTTATTTACGACTGTAATGACCTCTTAAATTATAGTGAGGAATATTATTACTGTATTTTAAACGGCAATATTCATAGAACTGTATATGTAGTATACTAATTAAATTAAGGATATGACATTTTTACTGCATTTTAATTAGTAATTATGCTGAAAAATCAATAACATTTCAAACACAGTACAAATATTTTAGAACATTTATATTGTACTGCATTTTAAACAGTCTTTGGCGCAAGTATTAACTTGTTAATTTAGGATTGACATGAGTCATTTACTGTGTTTTAATACTTTTAATCAGTGAAGTCTAAAAATTCACAGCCGACAACTTTATTACGGCAGTTTAGTTAGTTTTACCTCAATAATTTACTAAATTCTTCTGATTTACTGTACCGAGGCTTCGATTTTTATATGTTCCCATTGTCATAATCTCACGTGGACTATATACATGTGTGCGTCTCGACACGGTGGTCCAAGATCAAGAAAAAACAAAAAATCGCAAAAGTAGCACTTACTGTTGTTTAAGTATTGCACGGCAGTACTACCGAGAAGCGTGAGTTTTGCGGCACTGCAAAACTTTGCGGCGGCGGCGCCGCATCGCAGACATGAGGCCGGGCCCTAAGGGTGAGTTGATTACCCACTAGCTAGAGCTGTGCGAGGTTGCCAGAAAATCTACCAATAGCGTGGCCGGCCGCGCTCACGCATCACGCATCGCTTCCTACTGGCCCATTTTCTTCACATATCTTTGACGTCGGTGAAAGGCATTATACATATACCTACTAAACTCTACTTACTGTAGGTTGATTTGTACTGGTTTTATGAACTGTACTTTTGAGCATCCTTTCGGGTTTTGCTGGCTGTCCTGTACCTATTGAGGTTAACTTATTTGTCATGAGTCATGAGGTCCAAAACTAACTTTTCCCCTTTTTCGACATTTGATACAATATGTCGCTTCTGCATTTATAGAGGATCTGTGACGGCGCAAGCGCCGCGAAGTATATCAATTAGCTTCCTTGTTTTCTTAGGCTTAGTTAGTAGTGTATCTTCTTGCGGTTTAGTGAAAAAAATCTAGTTCTGTGCGTAAGTGATACCCTGTAAGTACTTATTACGACTGTGGAATGAGTGATTTTACCTGGTTTGCTTTAAGGCAAATGCCGTCAATATTTTTTGGCTCGCCCTCTCCCTAATGCAAGCTCGATATGCTGTGCTTGTCACCCGCGCGCGGAAACTCAGCATAAAAATAAGTTTTAGTTAAAACGAATCGTTATTTAAAAAAATACTTTAAAACAAAGTTTAAACCTACTTACATTCAGTACTTCGCCAAGCCACATACGTACATGAAAATTTCCACATTTCCTTTCCAATTTACCACATGAATTTTCCAATTTTCCCCGAGAGCAAATGCGTTGATTATTACAGAAAAACCCAAGTCGCTATATGTGGGCTGATAATATTTGAGTAGTTCCGTCGATTCCTCAATGATCTCAGAATGAACACTTCTTTAGTTGCTACTTCAACGGAATCATGTCACAATCTTTGACGTACTCTATTCATCTTTGAGGAGTTCCATAAGTTATCTGTGGTCTTAATCATTAGTTCCACTTCACCAAAATTGCTATTTCCGAGGGTAAATACACGAGTTATAATAGAAAATTATAACCCAAAAAGACTACACGCGTGCCTATAAAATTTGAGGGTTGCCCTGAATTTTCCTGGGATCCCATGATCTGATCCTGACTTGGTGACATTAGAACCACATCAGGACCATTCGATTAAAAAAATAATTTTGGAAATCGATCTACAATTGACGGAGAAATCGGTGAAAATAAAACATACAGTGGAACATACAGGGTGGAATTTCATAAACTGTACATAATAAAAGGAGAAAAATTTCAGCCAATTTCATCGGTGAAACGGTGTTTTTTTTTTTTTTCTAGTTTTTAGTTTTTTTTTTACAGAATTTTGAAAATTTTTGTAAAAACTCGGGTAATACACCTAATTCAGACGGTATAACTTTTGATCCAATGGTCCTAAAATGAAAATAAAAAATGCAGAGTATTACCAAGGGACAGGTTAATAATTCTTAATAACAATAAAAAACCAACTAGAAGAGAAAACCCGCAAAAAAAAATATTGTTTTTGAAAAATGGCTACAAAAATTACGAATTTTAAAAGAAAAACACAATTTTCTGAAAAAAACGCAGATTTAGTTACCATTTTTTTTGCTTAGTATTAAACCTCACTTAATGCCAATTCTAAAACCGTTTTTAAACTGTCTCAGACTTTGAAAAATACCACGCAAATGGGTACGTAAATCAAACCATAATTTTAGTAATTTTAATCCTCTTAAAATCCTTAATGACCGTTTGTTCACAGGTAGTTGAAGGGTGTTATTGGGTTTTAGGTGGAAATAACAAATTACGTACTTAGTATTAATCCTCACTTAATGCCGATTCTAAAACCGTTTTTAAACTGTCTCAGACTTTGAAAAATACCACGCTAATGGGTACGTAAATCAAACCATAATTTTATTAATTTTAATCCTCTTAAAATCCTAAAACGCCGCGGTACCGGTGTTGTGTTTGACTTTATTATTCAAAATCTGCCTGTATTTTTTTTGTTTTTGTATATCCAAGGAAAAGGAAAGTGAAATTCCGCTATGGGAAGGGAAAAGCGGAGGGTATTTTTTGTCAGAGAGATCGCGCACTCGATGCGGGGGGTGTGTGTCCGCGTGGGCTCGCCCTTCGGGCCTTCGGCCCTCGGGCTCGCGTAGAGAGCGTGCTCTGAAGGGACGCTTCGGGCCTTCAGCCCTACGCGGAGCTCGGCCTTCGGACTTCGCGTCGCTCGGCCATCGGCCTTCGCCTACTACGAAAGACACTCGGGGGCATAGACGCACAGTCCTATACTCCCGCAGCTCGGCCTACGGCCTCGCTGGACGCCGAAGGCCGAGCTCCGCGTAGGGCCGAAGGCCCGAAGCGTCCTGCGATGCCCTAGGCCGAGCTGCGGGAGTTTAAGGTTGTGCTACCACTCACTAACCCCCGAGTGTGTTAAAAGCGAACTTGAGGGCCGAAGGCCCGAAGGTGAGCTTCGTGGCAGGCGAAGGCCAAAGGCCGAGCTCCGCGTAGGGCCGAAGGCCCGAAGCGTCCCTTCAGAGCACGCTCTCTACGCGAGCCCGAGGGCCGAAGGCCCGAAGGGCGAGCCCACGCGGACACACACCCCCCGCATCGAGTGCGCGATCTCTCTGACAAAAAATACCCTCCGCTTTTCCCTTCCCATAGCGGAATTTGACTTTCCTTTTCCTTGGATATACAAAAACCAAAAAAATACAGGCAGATTTTGAATAATAAAGTCAAACACAACACCGGTACCGCGGCGTTTTAGGATTTTAAGAGGATTCAAATTAACAAAATTATGGTTTGATTTACGTACCCATTAGCGTGGTATTTTTCAAAGTCTGAGACAGTTTAAAAACGGTTTTAGAATCGGCATTAAGTGAGGATTAATACTAAGGACGTAATTTGTTATTTCCACCTAAAACCCAATAACACCCTTCAACTACCTGTGAACAAACGGTCATTAAGGATTTTAAGAGGATTAAAATTAATAAAATTATGGTTTGATTTACGTACCCATTTGCGTGGTATTTTTCAAAGTCTGAGACAGTTTAAAAACGGTTTTAGAATCGGCATTAAGTGAGGTTTAATATTAAGCAAAAAAAATGGTAACTAAATCTGCGTTTTTTTCAGAAAATTGTGTTTTTCTTTTAAAATTCGTAATTTTTGTAGCCATTTTTCAAAAACAATATTTTTTTTTGCGGATATTCTCTTCTAGTTGGTTTTTTATTGTTATTAGGAATTATTAACCTGTCCCTTGGTAATACTCTGCATTTTTTATTTTCATTTTAGGACCATTGGATCAAAAGTTATACCGTCTGAATTAGGTGTATTACCCGAGTTTTTACAAAAAATTTCAAAATTCTGTAAAAAAAAAACTAATGACTAGAAAAAAAAAAAAAATACCGTTTCACCGATGAAATTGGCTGAAATTTTTCTCCTTTTATTATGTACAGTTTATGAAATTCCACCCTGCCTTCTCCTTTTTTGAAATCGGTTAAAAAGTGATTGCGTTTTGGATTCATGTATTTTCATTCTTACACTTTAGAAGTATTTTACAATCTTATTTTAAGTCAAACAAGAAAAAATAACAAACAATGAAATTGTAGGTATACCTAACCAAAGTCAAAGAATTTTTTTTTTCAGAAATTATCATTTAGTTTCAGAGCCATAGGCCCTCAAAAATCTCCTTTTTACCAGACCTTTTAGGCAAGAGCTTTTTTCTCTAGGGTTGATACCCAGTAACTTAACCTAAGCCAGGTGAACCGGGTATTAGTGTAGGATGCGTTAGAGTAGGATGCGTGTGCGTGCGCGAGAAAAAGACGTGTTGTGCTTAGCTCGCGGTCAGTTTATTCGGGTTTGCCTGTAAAATGGCCAAAACGGATATTAAAACTTTACTAAATGAAGTAACAACTACTTTAACTTCGTTGTCTAACAAAATTGCAGAGCAGTCAGGGCTCATTCAAGTACAAAACGAGAAGATTCAAACGCAACAAAATCTTATAGAACAGCAAAAGAAGGTACTTGTAGATATTTTGTCGACAATCGATACAGGCTCTTTGTCTGTGTGCGCACCAGTGAAACCGGTAGCTGACAAGAGTGGGAACGATATATCGACTACCACCGCAAGGAGGAAGAGCACGACTACAACCCCCACGAACGTCACCGAACGCGCCCGACGAGCAGCTGATCGTGCAAAGGTGACGACTACCCTTGCGAACCAATCTCGACAAAAACTAAGTGCGCCAACAGCAGGTGTGAAAAAGACAACAACAACTACCGCTGCACCCGCGCAAAAGGAGAGCGCGCTTGCACCACCGAACTCCCAACCAGCCGAACCAGATGTTGGGCCACGAAACAAGCCCGAACTTGCGAAGAGCGCAAACCACGATGCTCCTTCACCATTGACACAACCAGTTACACAAACAACTGTACAAAATGCTGAATCACGAAGCTGCCCTGAGCAAGTCGAGATTGAGAGTGAAGATGAGAATTCCCGTGAAGATGAGAATGCCGGTCCATGGCAACAACCTCACCGGAAAAAACGGAAATCTAAACCGGCTGTGGTAATTGGAGCTGGTGACGAAGATATCAACTTAAAATCTGCAGAGCGCTTTAGGTTCATACAGGCATGGAACTTCGAGCCAGATACCACCACCGATCAGATTGTGAAATTCTTAAATAAGTTACAAGAATCAAAAGAGTATACCGTCGAAAAAAGAAATATAAATACCACTAGGCATGCAGCTTTCGTAATTGGATTCCCGGAAAGCATGGCCGAGCGGTTAAAGTCGTCGACTTCGTGGCCACACGGTATTCGGTCATCAGACTGGTTTCGCGTCAGATCCCGCGCGCAGCGGGGCCCCACCACCGACCGGCCCGCGGCAGCGGCCCAGTGACTGCGCGGCAGCGCGTGCGACGACTACACACGGAAAGGATGCCTGCAATAGCTCGCCGATTATTGTATGTCACCAGAACGTACAATCGCTGAACAACAAATCAGATAAGTTAGAAGTGCTCCTCGGTACCGACTTAAAATGCAACGTTTTAGCGATCACTGAACATTGGCTTTCTGACGATAAATTAAAGTGTATTCACCTGGATAAATACCTTCTGGTATCATCGTACTGTCGCAAACAATCAGTTCACGGTGGGTCATGTTTGTACGTTAGTGATAATGTCAGGGCTGTGAACATACCTGAAATTACTGACTTGTCAAAAGAATTAGTTTGCGAAATCTCGGCTATTTACTTACTGGATTCTAATTTAATTGTAATTTGCTTATATCGAACAAATCTGATCGCTGTTAAGGATTTTCTGACCCACCTTGAATGTGTGCTCGAGAAAGTCAACGAAATTAGCCAAAACTATATTATAGACATGAACATAGATATTAGATATGAACATTAATTGTATCGGAGAAAAAACCGTAGACTTGAGAAATCTCGAATAAATGTTAACGTCTAATGACTGTAGAAACGAAGTGACGTTTCCGACTCGAGTTAGCATAAATTCATCGACGGCACTCGACCACGTATACACAAATATCGATGCGAGTTCGATAATGACGTCCCCCATCGTAACTAATCTGGGCGACCATCACGCGGTGCGCATAGAAATAACGGGGCAGCGCAAAATACCTACCGCACAAACTCGCGTAATCAGAGACTACTCCGATATGAACCGCGTCAATTTCGCCCTCACTTTGGAGAGCATAGACTGGTTGGATTTTGTGTCGAATTCAAAGACAGCTGAAAAATTCTCAACCCGGCTATGTAACACTTTATCGGAAAAAATCGATATTTGTTTTCCATTAAAAAGACAGCTTTGCTCGAGAAGTAATGACTCATGGATAACACAGGATATCCTAAATATTAAATCATTGTTATTTGAGTGCATCAAACTAGAACGGACATTCCCCACGAATGAGGAATTGAAAAAGCGCATAAATACATTAAATCATAAATATAACTATGAAATCCAGCAATGTAAAACACGGTTCTATTCTAAGCAAATGTCTAAGACACAAAATCCGAGCAGAGCTATGTGGGACGTCGTAAATAAAGAAAGAGGAAAGACCGGCCGTCTGACTACTGATTTTACTGAACTTATAGAATGTACTCCGAACGGCTCGAAGTACAACACTAAGAAAGATGCAGTTAATGCCATGAACGCTAGGTTCGTAGGCGCTGCGGCGGCGTGCGGGGCACCGCGCGCTGACCTTGACCTTGTGCGCGCCCAGCTGTGCGCTGCACGTGTGCCCGCGGACCGCTCTATGAAGCTTGCGGTGTTCACTCCCAACGAAGTCTACACTATTATTAACCCTTTACCTACGGGGCCTTGAATCACTCCGTCATCGCTCAATACGGTCATGTTTTGGCGAGAGTCAGTGGTTAGGCATAACTTCACTTACTTGTAACTTTTGAAGTATTACAGCTACACAGTTGAAATTTCACACACACAATAAGTATAATGTGTTTAATCAATAAATAATCACTTGGAGTAATAATATTCACTATTTTTTCTGATATCAAGCAATATATCAGTCACTAAGAAATTGCAGATTTTTAAGTTACTACTTGCGGATTTCACATGTTTAAGTTTAAGAACATTAGTTTATAGTATATTAAACACAAATAAACACTTAAATAACGATAATTATAAAAATAATGCATAAATATCAATCACTAAAATTAACACTCCAAACACTCCCACGCCGTACTCTAACAAAAACACTAATGTCCGCCATATTGAGTTTAATTATTTGCACGTCTGCAGTACGGGTGTCAACCCCAGTTGCCACCAAAAAAGCGGTATTTTTTATAAATATGTTTATTTCAGAGCCATCTACCGAAACATTTTAATATTTTTTTCTTTGTATCTGTACTAATCCCAATGCATAACGTGACCGCTATTACCAAGACACAAGGTTTCGTTTTGATAAAAAAAAAGATTGAACATGACCATTACTTCGATCAACTACAGTTGACACCCGTACTGCAGCGGTGTTGCCGTACTGGCAACTCTGGTTGACACCCGTAGGTAAAAGGTTAAAACCCGAATTCCACCTAAAACTACAAAAGACATATACGGTGTGTCTATGGACTTATTGAATAGTCTCTTACACTATATCGCCCGTACTCGCTCACCTGTACAACGCGTGCCTTAAAGAAGGATTGTACCCTATACCATTGAAAATGAGCAAAATCTCTCCTATTTTCAAGGGTAAAGGGAAACGAGAGAACATGGATAACTACAGGCCTGTCTCAATAATACCGTGCGTTGCTAAGGTGCTCGAGAACGGGTTATGTAACCGATTAATATCGTTCCTGAGCGCAACGGATGCTTTGTCCGACCGCCAATACGCTTACAGATCCAGCCGTAGTACCACCGACATGGTGCGAAAGGCTGTGCGCAAAGTGGTTGAGGCTCTGGAGGACAAGCAGCAAGTAGCAATGCTTTGCTGTGATCTCTCCAAAGCTTTCGACGTTGCTGACCACAGAGTCATAGCTGCCAAACTTCAGCATTACGGCATACATGGTAATGCGCACAGCCTCTTCACAGACATCCTTCACTACCGGTCACAAGTTGTAGTTGGTGACGCAGGGCGGGCCAAATCAGATCCGCTGACGACAACAATGGGTGTTGCCCAGGGATCTTCGGTCTCGAACGTTCTGTTCTCCCTATTACTTAACGACCTGCCCGAGGCAATTACAGCGGCTGATATTTTAATGTATGCGGACGATGTGGCTGGCATAGTATCGGCCCCTAATGTAGATACCCTAGAGACTCGCCTTAACGCTGCCGCGAGCCAGCTGTCTCGGTGGTTTAGCTTAAATGGACTAGCGCTCAATGTCACCAAAACCCATTTTATACATTTCCATGTCGGGGGCCGCAAGCCGAGGCCACTCAGAGTACAGGCTGATGGCATTTGCGTAGAACAAAAGGAAGCTACCATCTTCTTGGGATTTGGTATTGACCAAAAACTAACCTGGGAGACCCACGTTGACAAGCTGTGCGCTAGACTGGGTAGTGCGTGTTTCGCACTGCGCCGTCTTGCGCGAGTCGTACTGCGGCACGTTGTAAGGGCGAGCTATTTCGCGACTATTCACGCACTGCTACAGTACGGTGCGGAGATGTGGGGGCGCGCCGCCGACTGGCAACGTATCTTCAGATGTCAAAAGAGGGCCGTGCGATCTGTGGTGCAGGTAAGCCAGGAAACATCTGCGAGGCCTTTTTTCAAGGAACTTGGCATATTAACACTGCCATCAATCGTAGTGTTCCAAATCGCATCGTATACCTACGCACACTTAGACGAGTACAAAAAGCGCTCAGATTCATCCCGGATGCTGCGATACCCCAATAAAATCCTCCCAGTAAAGCGACGACTGGCCAAATCCGAGAAGGCGACGCACGTGATGGGGCCAGCCGTGTATAACAAGTTGCCAGAGACAATCACGTCGGCTCCGTCACTACTGATTTTCAAACGAAAACTAAAAAAATGGCTTCTCGAGCACACATTCTATAGCTTCGACGAATTTATAAACAGTGTATGAATATTTTTAATTATTATTGCAATCTTAACTAATAAATATTATTTGTAAGTACACTTTTTGTGTAAAGCTAATATTATTATTATTATTTTTTTATAAATTCCTGACATGTAATATTGACAATTATGAATAAATGAATATGAATATGAATATTAGGTATGTTTAAAGTCCAGTGAGTGACACTATTCTATCCTCAGTTCATTTCACTGTGGATATACGATTAACATCCTCCTCCAGACTTATACCAAACCAACCCAACTATACTAAAAAAGGCTATATACAATGCGCTTCGTGTCCAGTATAATAAATCTCCACTTATAATAAATCTCTAAATTAAAAAAAGAATCAGCCAGTTTGAAACTAAGCTTTGCGCGGTTCGAATGTTCTCAGCATCCCATGAACGGAAAAATATGAAACATTTTATATAGGTACATTATTATTCTAGCTGCAACTTAGGATAGTTTTTATCCGACTGCGACAGTTAATTAATTTTCCGAAATATACGACTTCATTTAATTTTTCATTTATTTTTATTGAAATCAAACGCTGCTCCAACTGTCAGCTATAAGAACCGTCAAATTTTCGTCAAAATGGCGGAATTGCTTTGCCTTTCACTTATTAATAATTTAAATCCCGTCTACGATAGACCTTTACGAGACAAATGCTAAAATATAAACCATAAAAAAATATTCGATTCTGATATGAGAACTTATATGCGCAAATGTCGTTTTATGTCGTAATTTCAATAAATGAAATCAACAAATTTGAACAATATAATTAACACGAATTTGTTTTTTTTGAATGACAATGGCACGCGCTCGGCGCATTCAGCCAAAGTACCTGCGGCGCTACCACGAAAACCGATACTCAATGTTCATATATTTGCATCCCTGTCACTCGAGTATGGTTAGTGCGATAGAGATAGAGATACCCGAATATTTTCGAATTCCGAAGTTCGTGGTTATAGCTCAGGAATCGAAAATATGGTAAATAATCATAATGTATTTTCTCGAAAAAGAATTTAAAATAAATATAGTCAAATGGAGAAAAAAACAAAGCAAGAGGTTATATAGGTAATGATTAAGTTATAAGAGTCCAAAGTTTTAACAGGGGGTATGTTCTGTCCCTTTTCCGCAAAACGCACCTTCATATGAAACGATTGTTTTTTACTATGACGCTCGAGTATATTGACGTCACAGTCCCTCATCGTTTTCTCACTCTAACAAGCGACATTAAAACGGATGTAGCTTCATAATTTTTTGAGATATTTGAATGGGAGTTTCATTATCTTCTATCTATTTATACATAATAAATGCCTATGTCCTGACTGACTTATTCACTCAATCACTCACTCACTCACTCATCAACGCACAGCCGAAACTACCTACTAATCTTAGAGAGTTGATTTTTGCACAGTATGTTGCTTTTATAACGTGGGCTAGGGATAAAAAGGGATTTTTGAAAATTCTACCCCTAAGAGGGTAAAATGGGGGTGCAAAGTTTGTATGGGAGAACCTTTTTTTTTTGAGCTATAGACTTAAACTTTGTAGAAAAATTAGTTATTAGAATACAAATGAAACACTTTCAGCGTTTTGGAAAATTCCACCCCTACGGGGGTAAAATAGGGGTGCAAGGTTTGTAAGGGGGAAACAATTTTTTTTTTAAATAGAGACTTAAAACTTTGTAGAAAGATCAGTCATTAGAATACAAATAAAGAACTTTCAGGGTTTTAGAAAATTCTACCCCTAAAGGGGTAAAATAGAGTGCAAAGTTTGTATGGGAAAAACTACTTTTTTTTTAATAGAGACTTAAAACTTTGTAGAGAAATTATTCATTAGAATACAAATAAAGTACCTAGATTCAGTGTTTTAAAAAAATCTACCCCTAAGGGGGTAAAATAGGGGTGCAAATTTTGTATGGGGGAAACAATATTTTTTTTAAATAGAGACTTAAAACTTTGTAGAAAGATTAGTCATCAGAATACAAATTAAGTACTTTCAGCGTTTTAGAAAATTCTACCCCTTAAAATAGGGGGCTAAAATAGGGGTGCAAAGTTTGTATGTGGGAAACTATTTTTTTTAGCTAGAGTCCTAAAACTTTGTAGAAAGATTATTTAAATACAAAGAAAGTACTTTCAGCGTTTTGGAAAATTTCACCCCTAAGGGGGTAAAATAGGGTGCAAAGTTTGTATGGGAAAAACATTTTTTTTTTAATAGAGACTTAAAATTTTGTCGAAAAATTACTTATTAGAACATGAAAAATACTAAATTCGGCGTTTTACAAAAATCCTTCCCTAAGGGGGTTAAAAAAGGGTGCAAGGTTTGTATGGGGAACACTTTTTCTGAGCTAGACACTTAAAACTTTGTAGAAAGATTACTTATAAAAATACAAAAAAAAAGACTTTCAGCGTTTTGAAAAAATCTATCCCTAAGGGGGATAAAAAGGGGTGCAAAGTTTTTATCAGGGAAAGTTTATGTTTTTGAGTAAGAGACTTGAAACTTTGTAGAAAGATTACTTATTAAAATACAAAAAAAGAACACAAATCGTTTTAGAAAATTCCACCCCTAATAGGGTTAAAAAGGAGAGCAAGCTTTGCACGGGCAACACTTTTTTTTGAGTTAGACTTAAAACTTTGCAAAAAGATTACTTATTAGAATACTAAAAAAGAACTTTCAGCGTTTTAGAAAACTCCATCCCTAAGGGGATCCTTAAGATCCTTAAGAAGGGTAGCCAGTGTTGTGTAGGAAAAACTTTTTTTTTTAACTAGACTTAAAACTATTCAAAATGTTACTTATTAAAATTAATAATAAAGTACTTTCAGAGTTTCAGAAAATTCCACCCCTAAGGGGGTTAAGAAAGCTTTGTATGGGCAACACTTTTTTTGAGCTAGAGACTTAAAAGTTTACGAAAAAAGTTCTTTCAGCGATTAGAAAAATTCAACCTCTAAGGGGGTTTAAAAGGGGGTTCAAATTTTAAATGGCGAGCAATAAAATTTTAAAGTGTGAGTAAGAGATTTTTAACTTCGGTCTTATTCTGTACGTTAAAAGACTACAAAACTGATTTCAGAGTTTTTCCAAATTCATCCCCTAAGAGTGTTAAAATTGGTTCAAAGTTTGAGTATTTCAAGGCATTTTTAAAGTAGGTATGAGATTTTTAACTTTGGTTTTAGACTGTTTGTTCACAAACTAGAAAATGAACATCAACTTTTTTTTTAATTATCCCCTAAAAGAGGGTTCAAATTTTGTATTGAGAGAAATCATTTTCTAAGACGATAAAAAGTTCTACGCGGACGAAGTCGCGGGCAACAGCTAGTGATATAATAAAGGGCACTGACGGTATACTACCGCGGTATTGCAGCGTATCGTGAATACTTGTTGAGGCGAACATAGGCTCGTTCTAGGCTATCTTACGGAAGAGAACAGCATCCTTAAGACCAATGCCTAGCTGAGCAACTTTTCAAATCTCGAATTTTTGACGCAATGTTTCTGTCGCGCTGTTGTGGGCGGCGGGGGCTGTTTATGTGTGAGCGCACGCACACAGGCGCGAGACGCGAGCACTCTCTCGCTGCGCGCCGTTCCGTTGACATCGCCCGCGAGCCGGACGGAATTTATTTAGTTCATTCCTGCGCGCCTGAAGCCTCTGGGTTGTTATTCAGAACACGCTAATGCGCCTCACCTCACCCTTCAAGCCTAACGAAACTAGACCTCTGCCTACGTTTAGTTACTACGAACCGCGGCGTCAAGATTTATTTGTGGGTGAACGGTGAGGTGAGGTTAAAACAAGTTACAGAATAGTGGATCTGCTGTATTTGTTTTTGGTGTTATTGCAAACTTTTGTGAGTCAGATTTTGTTTACTGGACTTTTTATGTAATGGTAGTCTGGTACCTACGTACAGGTTAGAAAAAATATTTCCCACAGGCAACGCAAAATTAAACTCTGTTATCCGTGTCGTAAACACATTCACAAGTACAAAGATTAACCTATCGTTAGGTATATGTAGGTAAAACCTCTCTTATTATAGTGGAAGCAACTATAAGCTCAAAATTTGCCAAAAATACTGTAGTTCTGAAACATATTGAGATGTCGACATGTTGTATGACAGAGTGTTAAAAATAAAATCACGCATCCCCCGGGGGGGAGCTTCACCTCCTCTCACCCCCAAAAGTGTCCCTATACGTGGATTTTTATCATTAAAAAGAAAACCGTAAACAATACACGAAAAATCACAAAAAGTGTCCATGACCGAAATGATCCCTGATAAATTAATCATCAACTTCTCATAAATACCAAAGCAATGTTTCTTTTGATTGTCGCGCATTCTGCCACGAAAACTCAATTTTATTATGATTTCTAGGTATTTTTTTCAAAAAAAAAAGTAAGTGTAATTTTCTCATAAATATGAATATTTATTGCCAAGGTATGAATGACACAAGTAAATGATAGAATTTTCTCTTAAAATTAGATATAGTTTATTTATAAACTCCTGCGAATCATGTTGCTGCGCCCTTTTGAAAATTCATTGTCATCTGTTGGAGGCAATCTTGATCGGAATGTATCAAAATTAGGAAAAATATTGTAGTTCTGAAACCTATTCGGATGTGTAGGGAGGATATTTCGCTAAATGGCTGAATACATACAATTTTCAAAATAGCATAGAAACGTTAAACGAAGGAGTGTATAAATAAATTATACCTCATTTTAAAGAAGCGGAAAGCGGTTAAGTAAGAAAGTCTTGAGAAAACTAACCTTTTAGCAAAAAAAATGCATAAATCATAAAACATGTAGATGTTTCGTGGCAGACTGCGCAAAAACCACAAGTGATAGCGCTTTGGTATGTATAAGACATTGATGATTATTTTATCAAGGATCATTTTGGTCATGGACACTTTATGTGTATCTTTTATGGTTTTTCTTAAAATAAGTAATAACCGCGTCTTGGGACACTTGTTTGGGTGAGGGGGGTGAAGGTATCCCCGGAGGAGTGCGGAGAGTGAATTCAATTTAATACTCTGTCCCTCCCTACACATTCCAATAGGTTTCAGAACTACAATATTTTTCAACATTTTCCATACATTGCGATCTAGCTTGCCTGTATTATGTTATCATCATCATCATCCTGGCCAATTTCGACCACGGCGACTGGAAATATGGCTAATTGGAGCGTCGTTCGTGAGCTCTCAGGTGACTGATGTAGCCTATCTTTGCAGAGAATGTGCGACCACATTCCCTACAAGGTCATCGACAATTTTTCACCACTAGCGTATCGATAAAATATGTCAACGACTGTTGCCCATCACTATTCCTTCTGTGTACGTATATTTAGAAACTGCCTCCGCCTCCAATTCGTGCGATAAGGACAACTGCAGCTCAGACTAAAATTCCCACCCAAAAAACACAAAAATCGAGGTTTCGCTCTCGACTGTTTCCTCCTCCAAAACGCAACGAATCATTATAACATTTTTGAAACTGCAAGATGAAGAAATAATCTATGCCGCTACGTTTTGATTTTTTGGATATTTGTTGTCATATTTGTATACTGAGCCTTTTTTTGCAGCGAATTCAATAAAGCCGTTTTTGCGATTTTCGAGGCACTGTTAGATTCTTTAAAATAATAATATCCAAAAAAGCAAAACGTAGCGGCATAGATATTAATGATATTGATCTTATTTGAAAAAAACATTGCTCTAGGTTCAAAAACCAGGGAGGAAACAGTCGAGAGCGTTTCTATAGGAAAATCGCAGATAGGCATTCCTCTTAATGCGCCGCCTTACCAACAGCACCAACAGCTTATTAGCTGTTGTTGCTGGAAGGGCTGACGGACCCGTTTTTGAGCATTGTACACGAATGCACACGAGCCGGTGTCCAGTGCTGAAACGAACAGATACAGAACAGAGACATAAACAATAATGATAAAATTTCTCGAAAAAATATTAAAAATATTGTCAAATGGAGAAAAAAGTAAAGCAGGGGATTAAATAATCACAAAGTTATAAGTATCCAAAGTTTTAAGTAGGGGTAGGTATATTTTGTCTCTTTTCCGCAAAACGCACCTTCATATGTAACTATGTAATGATTGTCATTTAGGTATGACGCTCGTGGATAGTGACGTCACGATCCCCTAGCGTTATTTCTCTCTAACAAGCAATATTAAAACGGTTGTAGCTTCGCAATTTTGGAGATATCTGTATGGGATTTTTGCCACTACTTTTGGTTCTCGTTTTTGTGGAGTAATACAATTTTTTAAGTCTACACCCCTATTGGATGCATCCATTCCTGTCGCCGTGAATGTCGCGCTAGTGAATAATAATAATATTTTCGGACAATCTTAGACAAATCGACCTAGTCCCAAACTTGTACTATGGGTAGGTACTAGACGACAATGTCGATATAACACATAACCACGACATAGTGGCAGCTGACGGGGGTGCCCGTGCATGTAGTCATAGTCATACCCTGAGAACTTTACGGTTTCGCTCTATGAAAACACAACAATATATTGATATCAGCCATATTTTTACACCAAAAAATAGGTTTGGTAATTTGACTTATTTAATTCATTAATAATCCACCTAAATTTAATACCGATACGGTAAAAAAGAATGAAAAGTAATCTTCATAAATTCCGTTAAAATCAGGCGCAAGTGGTATAAACTTTCTTTACTTTATAATTGACTACGTCTATATACGTTTTTTGGGATACGCGCATAATCCACTTATTTTTGTTAATGAATAAACCTTTCTATAGACCAGATGAAATTCAATATTATCTAAAGGTCATAAATATTAAATTAAAATGCCGTTATTTCCTTATGCGTATATTTTTGGATTCAGGTAGTAAGTCTCCACATTTGTGTACTCAAACATGTTTTCATTATAAAAATACTGATAACATTTTTGCTTGCGGGTTAATTTTTTTTCCTAACTTCCAGTCCATAGAATTATTGATTTCAATAGTAAAAGTTTTTTAAAATAACATTTAACAAATAATTAGCCTGATATTGAATTATTTCCAAAAAACCCGTAATTTTCTCAGGGTATCATAGTATTAGGTCTATCCATTTGTCACCGAGACAAACGGCGCGGCCCAGCGCCTAGGTGAATGTCTAGCTTCGCCTGTACGTACGGTCGCGCTCTTTAAACATTCGCAAAAATATTATTTACTAGCTGTTGCCCGCGACTTCGTCCGCGTATAACATGTTATCGTCTAAATGTTTGTTAAAGGAATGAATTAAAAAAAAAACATTGAAATTAATTTTCTACCTAGACTTTTAGAAAACAATCTAAAACCGAAGTTACAAATCTCTTACTTTCAAGATCTCTTGTTCTCTATACAAACTAAGAACCCTCTCTGAACCCTCATAGTAAACAGTCTGAAACCGTAGTTACAAATTTCTTACTTTAAAAATGTCTTGCTCTCTATACAAAGTTCGAACCCCCTTTTAACCTTCTTAGGCGATGAATTAAAAAAACGCTGAAATAAGTTTTGTAGTCAAAACAGGCTAAGATCGCAGTTACAAATATCATTCTTTAAAATGTTCTTGCTCTCCATACAAACTTTTAACGCTTTTCAGGGAAACATTAAAAATAAAACACTCGGTTTTTTATTGTAATAGGTAAGTATTTTTTCTACAAACTATCTAGTCTCTAGCTAAAAAAAAGTGTTTCCCATACGAACCTTGCACCCCTTTTTAACCCCTTAAGGGGTGAAATTTTCCAAAACGCTGGCAGTAGGTATTTTTTTGTATTTTAATAAGTAGGTACTTAATCTTTCTACAGAGTTTTAAGTTTCTACCTAAAAAAAAAATTTCCTACACAAACATTGCACCTTTTTATCCCCCTCTTAGCAGGTGGAAGTTTTCAAACCACTGAAAGTAATTTACCTATATATTTGTATTCTAATAAATAATCTTTCTACACAATTTCAAGTCTCAAGCTCAAAAAGTTTCTTCCATACAAATTTTCACCTGTTTTAATCACCCTTAGTGGTGGAATTTTCCAAAACGCTGAAAGTTCTTTATTTGTATTGTAATAAGTAATCTTTCAGCAAAGGTTTGTCGCTTGCGATCTTTTTAAAAAGGTTTGAGATTCGAGCTCAAAAAAATCCCCTTTACCAACATTGTACCCCTTTTTCATACCCTTAGGGGTGAAATTTTCCAAAACGCTGTTTTTTTTTATTTATTAATAAGTAATCTTTCTACAAACTTTTAAGCTTCTATCTCAAAAAGAAGTTTCGCTCATACAAACTTTGCAACCCTTTTTAACCCCCTAAGAGGCTGAATTTTCCAAAACGCTGGCAGTACTTTATTTGTATTCTAATAAGTAAGCGTTCTACAACGTATTGAGTCTCTTGCTAAAATAATAAAGTTTCCCCCATACAAAATTTGCACCCCTTGTTTACCCCCTTAGGGGCAGAATTTTCCTAAACGTTGAAAGTATTTTATTTGTATTCTAATAAGTAATATTTATACAAAATTTTAAGTCTCTAGCTATAAAAAATAAAGTTTCCCCCATACAAACTTTGCACCCCTATTTGACCCCTTTAGGGGTAGAATTTCCTAAAATCTCTTCTCATCCGTTGCCTATGTTGTATAAGGTAGTTCTGGTGTAAATTTCAACTCTCTAGCCCCAGTAGTTTCGGCTGTGCGTTGATGAGTGAGTGGGTGAGTCAGTCAGGGCATTTATATGTAGGTATAGATAGATAGAAGATGACGAAAATCCCATTCAAATATCTCAAAACCGTTTTAATGTCGCTTCTCGCTTGTTAGAGTGAGAAAACGATCGGGGACTGTGACGTCAAGATCCTCGAGCGTCATAGTAAAAAAACAATCGTTTCATTTGAAGGTGCATTTTGTGAAAAAGGGACAGAACATAAAACTTTGGAACTTAGTGATTACCTATTTATATACCTAACCTCTTGCGTTGATTTTTTCTCTATTATCCTTTTTTCGAGAAAATACATTATGATTATTTTATTTAGTGTCTACCTACAGCCGGGTCCGCTGCACCAATGTTTTCCATGTTTTTAAACATCTAACATGTTTTCAGTCAGGTTCGGCAAACAAATAGGGTATTGTTTTGATTGGCAAAACATGTTTGACGTTTAAAAACCGCGAAAACATGGCGCAGCGGACGCGGCTTACGGGGTGTAGTTTCGATTCCTGAGCTATAACCACGAACTTCGGAATTCGAAAATATTCGGGTATCTCTATCTCTATCGCACTAACAACACTCGAGTGACAGGGATGCAGTTATACGAACTTCGAGTTTCGGTTTTCGTGGTAGCGCCGTAGGCACTTTGGCAGAATGCGCAAAGAACGCGTGCCATTGCCATTCAAAAAAAACAAATTCGTGTTAATTATACTGTTCAAATTTGTTAATACATTTTTTGAAATTACGCCATAATGCGACATTTGCGCATATAAGTTCTCATATCACAATCGAATATATTTTTATGGTTTAACTTTTGGCATGTGTATCGTAAAGGTCTATCGTAGACTGGATTTAAATTATTAATAAGTGAAAGGTAAAGCAATTCCGCCATTTTGACGAAAATTGGACATTTCTTATAGCTGACAGTTGGAGCAACGTTTGATTTCAATAAAAATAAATGAAAAATTAAATGAAGTACTTTTAATGAAGTCGTATATTTCGGAAAATTAATTAATTGTCGCAATCGGATAAAAACTATCCTAAGTTGCAGCTAGAATAATAATGTACGTATATAAAATGTTTCATATTTTTCCGTTCATGGGATGCTGAGAACATTCGTACCACACAAAGCTTAGTTTCAAACTGGCTGATTCTTTTTTTAATTTAGAGATTTATTATAAGTCGAGATAATCGACTTCTAAGTCACCAGATTTTATTAAATTTCAGAACCCAAGAATAACCGAACGACCAAACCAAGCCAATCACCGACCAGACCAGTGTATTATTTTATTTATTTGAACCAATTTTAGTATTTACGAAAACCCAACGACCCAACCAAGCAACGACAACCGACACGACAACTACCAAAGAACTGGAACGAAAGAAACCCATTTTTTTATTTATTTGTTATATTTATTTATTAATTGATAATTGTTTTTGTAGAGGCATTAGCATACGTGACCCTAGCGCGAAGTAGGAATGTGTGGAATGTGAAAAGCGCCATCTATTGCAACAATATGTAACTAAATCATTGTCTTCGAAAAACTATATCTAACGCAAGAATTGTATCACAAAGTCACTGGTAGCACTGCTTAAACGTTGATTATAATTTTATTAGTTACAAATATAATAAAACTACAATACGTACGTACGTACCTTACTGCATATTTTCATTTTTAAAGGTTTAACTGTTCGTATTGCTGGATTGCTGATTGTATTATAGTTACCCTTACTTCGATATACCCCGTAATGCAGTGAACGTGGTAAATCAATTGAAATAATTGAAGCCATTACGTATAAAAAAGCGGCCAAGTGCGAGTCGGACTCGCACATGAAGGGTTCCGTTAAATAAATTGCAGTTTACGATTTATGACGTATTAAAAAAAAACTACTTACCAGATCTCGTTCAAACCAATTTTCGGTGGAAGTTTGCATGGTAATGTACATCATATATTTTTTTTAGTTTTATTATTCTCTTATTTTAGAAGTTACAGGGGGGGGACACACATTTTACCACTTTGGAAGTGTCTCTCGCGCGAACTATTCAGTTTAGAAAAAAAATGATCTTAGAAACCTTAATATCATTTTTGAAGACCTATCCAATTATACCCCACACGTATGGGTTTGATGAAAAAAAAAATTTTTGAGTTTCAGTTTTGTGTATGGGGACCCCTAAATCTTAATGTTTTTTTTTAATTTTTGTGTAAAAATCTTAATGCGGTTCACAAAATACATCTACATACCAAGTTTCAACAGTATAACTCTTATGGTTTCGGAAAAAAATGGCTGTGACATACGGACGGACAGACAGACAGACAGACAGACGGACGAACATGACGAATCTATAAGGGTTCCGTTTTTTGCCATTTGGCTACGGAACCCTAAAAACGAATTAGGAAGTACATCTATCGCCATCTAGTGACTAATAGATATATTACATTTGGAATAGCTCATTTTCACGCTGTGTGGACTAAGGAAACGAATAAAGAATATGTTCAATAAGCTTCATTATAAATATAATATTCTATTATTCTCTTAATTTTAAATATAATACATTGATGGGAATCACTCCGATTCATGGACCCTACTTCCACCTCAGATTTTATCCCTTTGAGAGATGTTTTCCAGGAAAAAAAGTATGCTATATAGGGTATGAAGTATTTGTATACCTAAATATGTCTTAATCTGTTTTGCCGTTATTGCGTGATTGAGTAACAAATAGGATAAATCATGGATAAATCAATTTCCTTACGCATAGAATCTTCATTTCACTAACTCTTTCTAGAACCATTTTCTAATTTGTTGACAATGACGTTACCATGGCAACAATAACGAACGCCGCTCTCGCAACATAAAAATATTTGGTCTCCATACAAAGTTTCATCCCCTTTTTCGTCCCTAAAAGGGATGAAATTTTACATAAATTATAGCCTATGTCCTATTCTGCTATATAAGGTACATTACTGGAAAGTTTCATAAAAATTCGTCCAGTAGTTTTTGAGATTTAATGGAACGTACATCCATCCATCCATCCATCCATCCAAACTTTCGCATTTATAATATTATTAGTAGGAAATTAGTAGGAAATAGGATATTCCTATACAATTTGACAATTCTGTTAATTTGTATAGGAATACCTTAAGTGGGTTCCAAATGAAAGTTCTCGACTGTACATACGAGTATGTCCCCTACACCCGCACCCGTCGCATCCTAAGATTTGTTTTTTTTCTATCCATTTGTCACCGAGACAAACGGCGCGGCCCAATTCCTAGGTGAAATTCTAGCTTTTACTGTAGAAATAGAAAAAGAAATGTTAATTGCATATCACATTACAGACGTGGATGGTATTAATAAGTAGGTATACATGTGACACCCTGCAAGGGCACAGCAATATCAGAGGGCTAACTAATTACAATTATTAATAGTAAATTTATACATTAAAAAGCCTTACGTTAGGTCGCGCTCTTTAAACATTCGCAAAAATATTATTTATATTCCTATACAATTTGACAGTTCTGTTAAATTGTATAGGAATACCTTAAGTGGGTTCCAAAACTTCCAAATGAAAGTTGTCGGCTGTAGTACGAGTATGTCCCCTACACCTGCACACGTTGCATCCTAAGATTTAATTTTTGAGTGTCACAAGACTCACAAGTATTTAATGTTATGGCACCGAATAATTATGTAGTTTGTAGGATAAAAATGACAATATTTGTGTTGCATAATGACAATATTTTTTTGCAAATAAGATTTTTCGCTCTTTTATAAAAACATAACCTCGAAGCTCCCGCTTTCGTCTTCTAACCTATCCGCGAATTCCGCGATCCGACTCGGTTTTGCCACTGAGTCCCTGAGGGCCTACCGCGAAAGGCATTCGAAGTTTCCCCTCTCTGTCATACTTACGAGTTCGTACGTAAGTGCGACAGAGGGGGAAAACTTCGAATGCCGTTCGCGGTAGGCCCTCTGTTCCTGTTGTTGTTGTTCTTTGAAAAACTTGAGTTAGTAGTTTTATGTGCCTTTTAACAAAAGAAACACGTCATGTCGAATAATAATATATTAGTGCAAACATTTTTAGACCAATTGTAGTTTTTACAGGTAAATAACCTTAAGTTACCTGTAATTAGTTTTAGCAACTAATCGCAAAAGTTTACGTGTAGTGAAAAATCAAGTACTTATTAATTTAATTAGTCATAAAAAGAGTAGGTATAGGTGGCGATAGCGTTTTCAAGTAAGTAGTTTTTTAGTTCAAAAGCTATTGTATATTCTTTTATGTTTAATGTCTTTGAGTTATGTTGCTTTATGATGTGACAAAAATCAAAGTTATATAATGTTAACTACGTTACTATGTATGTAGATTTACCTATATCCCACTATCGCCTTTGACCTTGCCGCAGTGTCAATGTTTTTAAATATACAAAGCGTGGGTCAGTCACCAGGAATTTGGTAATAAGTAGTCTGGATTATACATTCCGAAGTTTCTGGATCGGTGACCGCTTGATTGGTTCCTAACTAAATGTATTGAAATGCGATTGCGTTTTGAACGAGATACATCGAATTAAGGTGGTTCGATTGCCATACAAAACGTTATTTGACATTCGCAGGCTAACGGCGTGATATTTTAAGAAACTTATGTAACAAACTTTTTTAAATTGGCTTCCCATTTGCACCAAATTCCCCCTTTCCTAGTATAAACTTGTATAAACTAGATTAACTTGAGAAATTGGTTTGGGGCGTGATCTTTTGGGTAAACGATTTTTCTCAAATTAATCTAGTTTATACAAGTTTATTCTAGGAAAGGGGGGATTTGGCGCAAATGAGAAGTAAATTGAAGAAAGTTTGTTACATAAGTTTCTTAAAATATATATACGCCGTTAGCCTGCGAATGTCAAATAATGCTTTGTATGGCAATCGAACCACCTTAAGGCTCTTGTTGCAAGCCGCTTGCCAACCGCACTCGCTTGAGGTCTTACTCAAGATTTTGTGCACCTTCAAACGCTGTCGAATTAGCATTTTATATTATATCGTCACCTTAGTATGTAAACATAGGTATACGAATAAATAGTGATGATTATTGAGTGTTGTATAGGTATGTTAAAACCAGTTTCTAGTCCACCTATCAAAGCAGATAATAGGGTTAAATGGGGGGTCAGAACACAGGATCAAGTCGAAGATTATCACAGGCTTTGCCATAGCAGCTTGGGAAACGTGGATTTCCCGTACCAATTACGGGAATGCGGTGACAAGGCCTGTGCCAATAGTGATCATTTCTTAGTCATAGATAATTTGTATAATTGTATTATAAAATGTTTATCTAATGCCGCGGTTTCTACATATACATGTAATAAGCGTAGGAAAGGTGGCTATGTGGTTGGATGAAATAAATATGTAGCTCAGTCGCACAGGGAGGCTAGGCTTCATTTTCAGTTGTGGGTGTTAGTGGGGAAACCTAGGCAAGGTAAGTCATATGACAAGATGGCTGAAAGTAGAAAGGAGTTTAAATTTAAACTCAAGTGGTGCCAGGACAGACAGGAACAATTAAAAATGGACAAACTCGCCTTGGCCCACAAACAAGGTAACTTTAAAAAATTCTGGAATGAAACACAACACATGAATGTGAAGCTTGGCCTGCCAGCAAGTGTGGGAGGTAGAAACGGATCGGCTGAAATCGCGGAGCTATTCAAAGACCATTTCAGGGTCAAGACATTGCTGGACCCGGAATTGAAGTCAGACGTGGTGAGTGGTGTCGGGGTCGTCGGGGATGGTATTACCTTTTCTGCTAAAGCTATTTCTAAAATCGTAAATAAAACGCAGAGAGGGAAGTCTCCAGGCCACGACGGGCTCAGCATAGAGCCAGTGCTACCTAACTGCGCCGTGGCAACTCAGAATTATACCTAAACTTTGCGCACCCGCAAGGGTACATCCGCTAGTGGGCTGGCGCACGCGCTCACGGCCGGACGCTGCTTACGCGCACAATAAAAGTTATTACCAATTCTTTAAAAATGAGTTCGTTGCGAATAAATTCAGCGCACTGCAGTGTTGTGGGGTGTATGAACAATAAAAAATAGACATTTATCATTTTCACAGACAATGAAACGGATGAAAAGTTAGTAACTTACCTACTTTATACTAAGTACCTACTAATTATTTCCATGGCAGGTACAAACTAGTGAGTTTGAACAAAGGCGTATTGTTTTTTTTACGGAACACCTAATACCTATTTCAAATAGTTACGTAAGTAACACATTTTTAAGGCCTGCTTGAGTTTTGGTAATTTGGTATACCTACCTACCCCGAGCCGTAGCCGTAAGTTTAGGTACTCCGCCACTGCCATTATGTCCAAATTAATTATTTAGTTGTTTGTATTGATTTCATGTTTATATTTATCCCTGTCTAGCAGCAATTAGTATAATATTTTACTAAGTAAGATTTGCGGGGTGCATGCATTGCACGGCCTAAGAAAGGGCGTAAACATCGTCGTTGCTCTAGGGACTTATAACCTTTTGGAAGGGCTCCAAGCATGCACTCGCGAGGATGAAACGTAGGTAATCAATATATTTTAAAACAACTTATGCCTAGTGACTAATTCCGAGTTTGCAATGCTACTTTAAAGCCCCTACTAGACGGTCGCCAACACGCCCCTCCGACGGGGCGACCTTGGTCCGCACCGACCGTGTAGACAGTTGTTTGGAGCAAACTTTCATACTACAGCGGTCGGTGCCGACCAAGGTCGCTCGGTGGGAATGGCGTGTTGGCGACCGTCTAGCAGGGGCTTTAAACATTTATACAATATGACGTTATTTATATACTTACGTTATAGATAACGAATATAGGTACTCGCAGGTACCTACCTACCAAACTTATTTCGTACTATCGTCGGGATACACCTACTTTAATGAAGAAACGAAACTTGTTGTGTAGGTATACACAACAAGTTTCGTTTTGTTATACGTGGTAGCTGGTAGATGAATAGGTAGGAGGTACCTACATTTTGACTGTCGTAAAGTATAGACAGGGTGAGAGATACTTGACATTAAAAATTATTTAACACTAGCTTTTGCCCGCGACTTCGTCCGCGCGGAACTCGTTTATATCGTAACTTTCTCCCCCCTTTTCACCCCCTTAGGTGATGAATTTCCAGATAAAAACTATCTTTAGTAAGGACTCTTTGGGAAGGCCCCGGAATTCAAAGTATTTATATACCAAATTTCATCTCAATCGGTTCAGCGGTTTAAGCATGAAAAGGTAACAGACAGACAGATACTTTCGCATTTGTAATATTAGTATGGATTGTATGAAGGAAAGGGTATAGATGCATGTAGGCTTTTTTCAGTATTATTTTGCATATTTTCATATCACACGGCCGTAAGGACCTTTTCTACTAAACCGTAGGATTAAATTAACTGACTTGTAATTTAAACATTTTATATTAAAAATAAAAATACTTCAACAAAATGTTACATCTAATAGTTTTCAAAATAGCCATAACAAAACGTCTTTTTTACCCCGTTTTAGAAAAAATCTTCAAAACTAAGGCCGCCATAAGGTACCTTTACCCTTGGAACGTCACATACATATATTTACTTATGTAATGTTCATATTCCCCAGGACTCCCCGTTACCGCTATACCGTAAATGGGTTCAATCCAAATTTTCACCCCCTATTTCACCTCCTTAGAAGATGATTTTCGGGATATAAACTATCCGTTGTCATTCTCCAGGACTCAAACTATCTCTATACCGAATTTCATCTAAATGAGCTACATCCAAATTTTCACCCCCATTTCACCCCCTTAGGGAATGATTTCTGGAATAAAAACTATTATATGTCCTTTTCCAGGACTCAAACTATCTTTCAACCAAATTTTATCAAACAAAGTTCCACCCCCAATTACACCCCCTTAGGGGATGATTTTCGGGATAAAAACTATCCTATGTTCCTTAACTATCGTTTTACCGTAAGTGGGTTCAATCCAAATGTTCATCCACCATTTCTCACCCCCTTAGGGGATGATTTCCTCCTTTTATGTATTCCGGAATAAAAAATATTCTATGGTCTTTCCTAGGACCCTACCTCTCTCTATACCAAATTTCATCTAAATGGGTTCTATTCAAATCTTCAACCCTCATTTCACCACCTCAGGAAATTATTTTTCGGGATAAAAACTATGCATTGTCCTTCCCTAGGACTCCTTCTATCTATTTACCAAATTTCATCTAAATGGGTTTTATCCAAACTTTCACCCCCTATTTTATCCCTGAGGGGATGACTTTCGGGATTAAAACAATCCGTTGTCATACTCCGGGACTCAAACTATCTTTATACCAATTTTCATCAAAATGGGTCACAACCAAATTTTCACCCCCAATTACACCCCCTTATGGGATGATTTTCAGGAGTAAACTATCCTATGTCCTTCCCTAAGACTCCAACTCGCTATACCGTAAATGGGTTCCATCCAAATTTTCATACCCCATTTCACCCCCTTAAGAGATGATTTCTGGACTAAAAATTATATAAAGTCCTTCCCCAGGACTCTGAACTATCTCCATACCAAATTTCATCTAAATCGGTCCTATCCAAATTTTCACCCCTCATTTCACCCCCTCAGGAGATGATTTAGGATAAAAACTATGCATTGTCCTTCCCTGGGACTCCTTTTATCTCTATACCAAATTTTAACTAAATGGGATTTATCCACATTTACATCCCTATTTCATACCCTTGGGGGATGATTTTCGGGATTCAAACTATCCATTGTCATTCTCCGGGACTCAAACTATATCTATACCCAATTTGATCTAAATGGAGTCCATCCAAAATTTCACCCCCCATTTCACCCCCTCAGGGAAAGATTTCCGGAATAAAAACTATCCAATGTTCTTCCCCAAAACTTAAACTACCTCTAAACCAAATTTCATCAAAATGGGTTACATCCAATTTTTCACCCCCCCATTTTACCCCCTAAAGGGAAGATTTTCGGGATGAAACCTATCCTTTAACCTTCTCCGGGACACAAACTAATCATATACCAAATTTCATCCAAATCGGTGCAGCGGTTTAAGTAGCTCTATACAAATTTCCACCCCCCATTTCATCCCCTTAGGGGTTGATTTCCAGGATAAAAACTACCCTAAGTCCTTCCCCAAGACTTAAACTATCTCTATACCAAATTTCATTTTAATCGGTTCAGCCGTTTTCACGTGATGCGCGGTCACATAAACAGACAAACAGATAAACAGACAAACAGACAAAAAATCTAAAAACTGTTGGAACGTGTTCTGTTATCGATTCTAAGTATCCCTAGCCAATTTTTTTTCGAATATCTTCCATGTACAGACTTTCGATCCTCTTCAGCTTTATTATATGTATAGAAGATGCTGCGTTGATATGCCTGTACACTCGGCTACAAAAGTCGCACCTTTTCTAAAATTCGTTTCAAGCGATTATTACTCCTAAGATACTTACTGTAGATATTAGTATCGTTTGAAAGGTAATAAAACCCCCTAGGCTTTAGCTTTCAAATGATATTAATATCGACAGGGTACAGTAAAGTATCTTAGGAGTAATAATCGCTTGAAACGAATTTTAGGAAAGGTGCGATACTTTTGACGCCGAGTGTATGTAGGTATGTATGTTAGTAACTATGCAGTTCAGATACTGGCAGACACTCTAGAAAAACTTACAAGTCTTTTGAAAAATTAAAATTGAAAAACAATAACAATTAAATGAGGTAACCTAATTAGTGAAGTGCATGGAATGTGTGGTTGTTTTTATTTCACTCAACTATTAATAATAAAATCATTTCTAAGTGGTGTCAACCCTAGCGTCTATTGGCTGGCAAGTGCGGGCAACGACCGGCGCGTTCAAGGTTGCTCCATTGTTAAATTTAGTAGGCATGGAAAGCGGTAGGTATGCGCATTTTTATTCAGAGTCGAGTATCTGTTCGTTAGAACTATTATATAATCTGTGATAGAGCACTTTAAATATGCTGGTGTGCATTTGCCGCGTGTTATTGCCATGCTGTACAGTCTAATGTGTGAGCCATTCGTATCTGCCTACTGCCTTGATGAGAACGATTGTTGTGCCAGTCACCAAAAATAAAACAGGGGATCTCCCTGATAAAGATAACTATCGGCCCATCTCGCTTGCGACAACAGCCGCAAAAATACTAGACGGTGTGTTAGACACAGTACTCGAGAAGCACGTTAAAATAAAGGATGCTCAGTTCGGTTTCCGAGCTGGGTTATGCCGTTGTGTCGGACCATTGTAAAAAAAGAGTAGCGGGTCTATTTCTGGACCTTAGCTCCGCTTTTGATCTGGTAGACCATGAAATACTTATGCGGAAATTAGATTTTTATGGTTTTAAGGGTCAATCTTATCATTTCCTGAACAGTTATCTTTGTAATCGGAAGCAATTTGTAGAGCTAAAAAGCCTTGAAAATAATATTGAAAGTTCCGTTAGATCGAAGTTTGTTACAGTAAAGAGAGGGGTCCCACAGGGATCCATTCTGGGCCCTATTCTATTTATCCTATTTACAAATGACCTAGCCAACTATATTTGTAACACCATTCCCGGATGCCGAGTAACTGTGTTTGCAGATGACACTAGTGCGATTGTTGCTGCAAACAGTATGTCCGAGCTTGTCGAGCTGACGACAAATGCATTAACGGCTTTCCAAAATTGGTTCAATATCAATAACTTGCGTTTAAATACTGACAAAACCGAAATTATGTTATTTAAACTCAATTCTAAGAAAGCAGACAAGCTTAATGTAGTTATAAATAATGTTATGGTAAATGTAGTTGATAGTGTGAAATTTCTTGGTGTACGTATTGATGCAGGCCTGAAATGGAAAGAGGAGCTGGATGCCGTTGAGCATTCCATTTCTTCAGCTTGTTATGCTCTGAGGAGCCTGAGGGAGGAACTCACTACAGAACAACTTAAAGTAATATACTATGCGTTAGTAGAGTCTAAGCTTAGGTACAGTATCAGGCTCTGGGGAAATAGCTTTAAGTATAACTTTAACAAAGCTTTGGTCGTGCAAAAAAGGGCCATCCGTACTATTGTACGCATTCCTCAATGGATATCTTGTAGAGAACACTTCCTGGAATTGGGCATTCTAACAGTTCCTTGCTTGTATGTACTCGTGTTGCTTACTGATTTTGTCAAAAATATTTTAAAATATGAGTCTATTGAAGAACAAGATTTGCGCCTACAAACACGAACTAAAAACGTAACACAATGTTTTTTCCCGAAGCTCAAAGTAGCACAGCACAGCATAAAAAATCAGGCTGTCAAAATTTTTAACAAACTGCCCCCTGACCTAAAAATTATCACAAATTATAAGGTATTTCATAGAAAATTGAAAGCATTTTTATTGAGAGGGTGCTTCTACAGTATTTACGAGATTTTTGTGCGTGATACCTAGGTATAAGAATTAAAAACATGACATGTAATAAGTTAAATGAAATGTAAAAAAATCTAGTTATTTAATTAATAGTGTAGTTTTACTGAATTTTATGTATAATAATTTAATTTTAATGTACCTATGACTATGAACATTTAAGTAATTTTAATTTTAATGTATTTCAAACACAATATTTGTATTGTTTCTGAATAAATAATAAAAAAAAAAAAAAAAATCCACCGAAAGTGCAATTTTGTGCTTAAAACACACCGTCGGGTATTACACTGAAAGACGTACCCCGGTATATGCATGTTTCCTCGATTTGTCAAAAGCGTTTGACCGCGTTAGTTATGACATATTCTGTGGAAAAAAATGGAGGAAGCGGGCACGCCGGCAGGGTATGTCAATATTCTGAGATATTGGTATCGAAACCAGATAAATCAGGTAAGATGGGCTGATGGTTTGTCAGCTGAGTATAAACTGGAGTGTGGTGTGAGGCAGGGGGGTCTTACGTCTCCCAAATTGTTTAATTTATACATAAACAATCTGATAGGCGAACTCAGTAGCACATATGCGGGCTGCTATATGGATGGTGTTTGTGCCAATAACTTTAGCTATGCAGATGATATGGTGCTGCTGAGTCCGTCTATCAGCGCTCTTAGAAAACTGCTGACAATTTGTGAGACATATGCTGAGGTGCATGGATTGCAGTACAACCCTAAGAAGAGTGAGGTGCTATTGTTTAGGGCTGGAAGGTTTATACCGACCTCAATACCACCTCTCGTGCTACATGGAGCCACACTTTTGGTTGTAGACAAAGTTAAATATCACATCATTACACAAGACCTAAGTGATGACCTAGATATAGAACGCGAGCGTAGGGCATTGGCAGTAAGGTCAAACATGCTTGCCCGCAGGTTTGCTCGATGCTCTGTTGAAGTTAAAATAAGTTTAGATATCCGACTCAGACCTTATACATATAAAGATACATCAGTGCTTACTATAAGGCAATTGTATATTAAGGGCTTAATTTTATATCAACATCAAAATCAGCCTGACTATTCTCCAACACGCCGCCGTCTTGACTTTGTTTATTCCCTACATCCAAGTTAGCGTTTTCCCGTAAATTTCAAAAAAATCTCGGACCCAAAATCTTTAATAATTTATAAGTAAATACATTAGATTACGTGACTTAAGTTCCTATGAATGTAGACGTGTATTGGATATCTTTTTGAATTCACTTAGCTACGAAGAGACAGAAAAACTGAACTGATAAAGTAAATGGCCTAAAACACACCCACACCTACTCACATATACAGACACACACATACTCACTCAGATACACATTCCACACACGTACGTATATTTAATAGTACATAAGAATAAGTAAATATATTGAAAATAGAATATTAAGTTTGCATAAATGCATCTGTATTTTTTGCATATACTAGTTGTTTACACCTAAGCTAACTTGTTCACAATTTGGTTGAGATTATTGAATGATTTTTGTGCCGGCTGACATTGGAATTGGATTCTTCGCCCTTGGACGGTGGAGTTGCTTTTGAATGGAATACTTTAATGTAGCTCGGCCAACTCTAATTATCTACCTACCTACATTGTTGGTTATTTAACATACTCGTACCATCAAATTGTATAAATATATGATCCACTGCATAAATTTAATATAAGAAAATAAGTAACTAGCCGCATATTGTAAACTAGCTTTTGCCCGCGACTTCGTCCGCGCGGAACTCGTTTATATCGTAACTTTCTCCCCCCTTTTCACCCCCTTAGGTGATGAATTTCCAGATAAAAACTATCTTTAGTAAGGATTCTTTGGGAAGGCCCCGGAATTCAAAGTATCTCTACACCAAATTTCATTTCAACCAAATTAAGGAAGAAAAGTTAACAGACAGACAGAGTTACTTTCGCATTTGTAATATTAGTATGGATTGTATGAAGGAAAGGGTCATTATGGCTGAGTTGCATGATTTTATAGATTAGCTTACTCCGAACGCCTTTTTTTACAAAATAGACTCAGCCGCAAACTTGGTTTCTATGACCCGCCTCACCATAATAGATGCATGTAGGCTTTTTTCATTATTATTTTGCATATTTTCATATCACACGGCCGTAAGGACCATTTCTACTAAACCGTAGGACTAAATTAACTGACTTGTAATTTAAATATTTTATATTAAAAATAAGGATACGTCAACAAAATGTTACATCTAATAGTTTTCAAAATAGCCATAATAAAACGTATTTTTTACCCCGTTTTAGAAAACATCTTCGAAACTACCGCCATAAGGTACCTTTACCCTTGGAACGTCACATACATATATTTACCTATATAATGTTCCTATTCCCCAGGACTCCCAACTACCGCTATATACCGTAAATGGGTTCCATCCAATTTTTCACCCGCTATTTCACCTCCTTAGAGGATGATTTTCGGGATAAAAACTATCCGTTGTTATGACAACGGGTAGTTTTTATCCCGAAAATCATGGAGAATGCTCCAGGACTCAAGCTATCTCTATACCAAATTTCATCTAAATGGGCTACATCCAAATTTTCACCCCCATTTCACCCCCTTAGGGGATGATTTCCGGAATAGAAACTATCATTTGTCTTTTTCCAGGACTCAAACTATCTTTCAACCAAATTTTATCAAAATGTGTCACAAACAAATTTTCACCCCCAATTACACCCTCTTAAGGGATGATTTTCGGGATAAAACTATCCTATGTCCTTCCTTAACTATCGTTATACCGTAAATGGGTTCAATCCAAATTTACATCCAACATTTCTCACCCCCTTATGTGATCCCCTTATTTTCTCATTTCATCTGTTCCGGAATAAAAATTATTCTATGTTCGTTCCTTGGACTGAGACCTCTCTCTATACCAAATTTCATCAGAATGGGTTCTATCGAACCATCTTTCATTTCACCACGTCAGGAAATGATTTATAATAATAAAAACTATGCATTGTCCTTCCCTAGGACTCCTTCTATATCTTTACCAAATTGCATCTAAATGGGTTTTATCCAAAATTTTCACCCCCTTTTTCATCCCTGAGGGGATGATTTTCGGGATTAAAACTATCCGTTGTCATACTCCGGGACTCAAACTATCGTTCAACCAAATTTCATCAAAATGGGTCACAAACAAATTTTCACCCCCAATTACACCCCCTTAGGGGATGATTTTCAAGAGTAAACTATAAACTATCCTATGTCCTTCCCCAAGACTCCAACTCGCTATACCGTAAATGGGTTCCATCCAAATTTTCATACCCTTAGGAGATGATTTCTGGACTAATAATTATTTTAAGTCCTTACCCAGGACTCTTAACTATCTCCATACCAAATTTCATCTAAATCGGTTCTATCCAATTTTCCACCCCTCATTTCACCCCCTCAGGAGATGATTTTTCAGGATAAAAACTATGCATTGTCCTTCCCTGCGACTCCTTCTATTTCTATACCAAATTTTAACTAAATGGGATTTATCCACATTTTCATCCCTATTTCATCCCCTTGGTTGGGGGATGAATTTCGGTATTCAAACTATCTATTGACATTATCCGGGACTCAAACTATATCTATACCAAATTTGGTCTAAACGGAGTCCATCCAAAATTTCACCCCCCATTTCACCCCCTTAGGGGAAGATTTTCAGAATAAAAACTATCCAATGTCCTTCCCCAGAACTTAAACTACCTCTAAACCAAATTTTATTAAAATGGATTACATCCAAATTTTCACCCCCCCCATTTTACCCACTAAAGGGCAGATTTTCGGGATAAAAACTATCCTTTGACCTTCCCCGGGACTCAAAACTAATTATATACCAAATTTTATCCAAATCGGTGCAGCGGTTTAAGTAGCTCTATACAATTTCATCCCTTTAGGGTTGATTTCTAGGATAAAAACTACCCTTAGTCCTTCCCCAGGACTCAAACTATCTCTATACTAAATTTCATCTTAATCGGTTCAGCCGTTTTCACGTGATGCGCGGTCACATAAACAGACAAACAGATAAACAGATAAACAGACAAACAGACAAAAATTCTAAAAACTGTTGGAACGTGCTCTATTATCGATTTTTAGTATCCCTAGCCCATTTTTTTTCGAATATCTTCCATGTACAGACTTTTGACCCTCTTCAGCTTTATTATATGTATAGATACATTACTGTATATCAGTTATACCTATATTGATGTGGGTTGACGAATCTTACTTCACCGTGATACAGTTTTTAACTAGTACGGGAAGTAAAGGACTTCATTCTACACCAATAATTTAAATTACAAAAGATAACTATGTGACTAGTTTCAACCACACTTCTTTGTACCAATAACTTCTGTTGTAATGAAATAAAGATTATATTATTATCTCCGTTATTTAAATTTCATCTTTAGCTAGGTTTTTACAATAATTATATAAAAAGTAAAATATAAAACTCCTGACTATCCGCGCAGTATCCAGGAGTACCGCCTTCTGTATCTGACCCTTCTGCCAGCCATCTAGCGTGAGTCTCTTAAGGTGACGGTCCAGACTCTTCGCTATTAAACCATTCGCCGAAACGACTATCGGGACGATGATCGTCGAATCAACATCCCACATTGCGGTTACCTCGTGAGCTAGGTCTTGGTACTTACTGGCATTGTCCTTCTCGGCCTTCACGAGGTTCTCGTCATGGGGGATGGTGATGTCGACGAGCACTGCTGATCCGATAATCGTTGCGCATATTATTATTATTATATCTGTAGCAGTGAACTATAGACGCCATTGACGGAGGTCGAAGGAGCAAGAGAGCCACTTAACATATCGCCTATGCATTAGTGACGTGCCATGTAACAAGTAGTGATATGCTTAATGTTTCCCAACAAGAAATAATGGAAACGAAGAATCAAGCGCGTTATCAACCCTTTATTTATTTGAGGATTCATTGTGGTGAAAGCTAGAGACAAATACAAGTCCGTCACTCTAAACACAACGCATCCTCGCAAGCTCCAGCGACCTTACTCACCAACAATAACGCGATACCACATACAGAGAAAGTACCGGGTGGTCTTCTGTAAGATGGAGAAACTTTTCCAGTTGGGCTGCTCCGAATATGAGCGAGATGACATTTCGCTGCAGATTATTTTGCTTAAAGAGGCGTGTTGCTGTTACGGATGATTATTTTTAATGTTATGTGTCTTGCTCCTCAGATCGGCATTCACCCAACATTTCTGCAAGCCCGTGGTCTCCTGCGGCACATCCTTGCACTAAGGTGTCTGCTTGCGCAGCGACGCGCCGGTAGCAATGTTCTGGCTGCTACTCTTGACGGCCGCCATCATCGCTATATCTATCTACAGGCGAAATCGCCGGGACATATACAAAGCGTACGATGCCATGCCATTGGGCATACCGAGATACCCTCTTATAGGGCATGGGTATATGTTCGCGGGCAGTGACGAAGGTATGCGCACCTTGGTTATATTATAGGTACTAGATATTAGCATTGACTCGTTTATGAAATCCGATTATTATAGATACTATATCAAACGCGGGGCAATAGATGTGGGAACGAGAGCGGAACAGTGGTGTCCGTTCCTACATTTATGGCCGCGCACTCAGCGATCATTTGATGATAATTATGTCGTATAACTGTCGCGCTATTTCTCTCCAGGGTCAAGTTCTAAATAATTCGTTTAACCTGTTGTATCATTTACAGATCGGATGAACTTCTTCTTAAAGATAGGCCGTGTAGCACTACAGCAAAAAGGCTTTTCTTCATTTTGGCTGGGTCATAAAATGTACGCCGGTAAGTATAAACATACTACAGCGATCGTTTTAGCCTCGTGGGAGTGACCATCGCGCTGTCTTGTCTGTCCTGTGTTCGAATCCCGGTTAAGGCTTTGTGTGATGAGTAGGGATTGGACGATCGATTGCAATTGACAAAAGGAACAAGACTAATGTAGTAGAAATCAGTGCTACATTTTTTATGCAGTCGATAAATTTGTCAATGCCGTTGTAGATAAAAGTTCTATATAATTCTTTTAATCGTTATCAATACATTTATTGCTACTAGAGTGGATACATTTTATCTCACCTAATGCGAATTATTTGTGATTCTGATATCGCATTTTTTTATGCAACTGACAAGTCGACGCCAAAAATATGTTAACAGTTTTCGCCTTATTACAATGGAATAAGGTGCAAAAGTGTAAACATATTTTTGGCGTCGACTGTACAATTTGATGTCTAGCAACCTATTTCACAAGACACAACTCTATACTCCCTGTCCAGAAAAACAAAAAAAATGCATTTGTCAGATTAGCATTTTGTCAAAGGAGTATCACTCGGAATAACCCAAGAATAACCAAGGGTATAAACAGTTAACCTAGTGGGTAGTGACGTTGCCTACGAACCTGAAGGTCCTGGGCTCGAATCCCGGTAAGGGCAAATATTTGTGTGATGAGCTGATGAGCATGTATATTTTTTTTTCTGAGTCTTGGATGTTTTCTATGTATTTAAGTATTAACCCCCGACGGAAAAAGAGGGGTGTTAAGGACCGTATCGAAAAGAAAGTAGACAACTTTAGGCATCTCTAAATACTGGTGGGTCATTCTCAAAAAGTGGCACCTTAACCTGTCATTTAGTTTTTGAATAGAAAGTATGGTAATTTTCCCTATTTATGAAAAAGTAAAAATTGTTATAGGTAGACCCAAACCTAATACAAAGAGGCCAAGCCATAAAATGTATTCACACTAATTACTTTAATTAAAAAACAAAACAAAATTACCCGTTTTTACTGTAACCTTTTTTTTTTTTTTTTACTTGGGGAAATGCTTTTACGCATCCCACCTAGCCGAGGAACTAGGATGGGTATGACGGGCTCATGGGAACCCCCCGGACTACCGTCTAAAACCACCAAGGTATGCCCTCTCTGCCGTGTAGTAGGGGCGTCATGGGATCGCGAACATTTCACCACGACGCCCCTCGGCAACAGCCGCAGCTGCCCTCACTACTGAGGCAAAAGCCCCCCCTCCCGTCGTAAGCGTGCAGGGCGACACCACACGCTTCCCGACCCGACCAAAGGACCTCTACGCCAGGAGAGGGTGATAGACCTCGGATTCACCCTCTCAGGTCCCCTTGTAACTTTTTATAGAGGTTTTCTCCCTCGCAGCCACAACTCGGCCCCGGCCTGACGGTTGCAGCCCCCGCGCCTAACATGAATCCTCTGATAGCAGAGGATTTGTCAGGGTTCCGGGTCCGTTATTTATTATAGAGGCAAACGGCAATGGCCTCTCCCTCAAGCCGCACCTGGGGAATCTTGCGATTCCCTGGGCGGAACCCCCCGACTCACACTGGGCTGAAAATCGGCTTTCATAGACATAGAAATCGAAGTTAACATTTTAAAGATTTTTTGCTTGAAATGGCTATAACTTGCCATTATTATGCTAAATTATGATCCTGGCGTGATTTGGCACGAAAACTTATGAGTTATAATTTTTTTCTGTAACAAATGTATGGAGATGGAACGAAAAAACTGGATATCTTGGAAACCGCAAAAAAAACACAAATATCCTTACAGCTGGTTATACTACTAATTATTCCTGATTTTTAAACATACTACATATTTCAGTGGTAGCTACGGTTTTTTTTTATCGAATAAAATTAAAAGTTAAAAAATATTGTAAGGTTATGCTATTATTTTTATACTTTAATTGTATTTATTATTTGTTTTTAAATGTTATGGTTGTTTTTTTTATGTAATAAAATTAACTTAAAAAAAAACACTGAAAATTTGATATACAATGCCCCATCCTTTATTGAAAAGGCGAAATATACATATTTCTGTCTTTTATTTTTAAAGTAAGACGACGGAGTTTAAAAAAAATAATTTAAAAATTCCGTCGTTTTTTTTTTAAATCCGTGAATATACCACTGAAATATGTAGTACGTCGAAAAATCAGGAATAATTAGAAGTATAAACGGCTGTAAGGATATTTGTGTTTTTTTTACGGTTCCCAAGATATCCAGTTTTTTCGTTACATTTTTTTCGGGAAAAAATTATAACTCCTATGTTTTCGTGCCAAATCACGCCAGAATCATAATTTAGCATAATAATGGCAAGTTATAGCCATTTCAAGCAAAAAATCTTTAAAATGTTAACTTCGATTCCTATGTCTATTAAAGCCGATTGTATGAAAAATTTCGTCGATTTTTAAAAAAAAAACCGCATCTACCACTGAAATATGTCGTATGTCAAAAAATCAAAAGTAATTATTTGTATAACCATCTGTAAGGATATTTGTGTTTTTTTTGCGGTACCCGAGATATCCAGTTTTTTCGTTCCATCTCCATACATTTTTTACGGAAAAAAATTATAACTCATAAGTTATCATGCCAAATCACGCCAGGATCATAATTTAGCATAATAATGGCAAGTTATAGCCATTTCAAGCAAAAAATCTTTAATATGTTAACTTCGATTCCTATGTCTATGAAAGCCGATTTTCAGCCCAGTGTGCGACTCCCCCGTGTCGGGTTATTGGTAACACCAGCAAGCGATAACTTAGGGTTCACTAAATTATCACTTGCCGTTGTCTCCAGAGCGCACCGGCCAAGACACTACCCATTCCTGCGGATCAACCGAATCAAGAGGAATCGGTAGAGTCCAGAAACCCCCGTTTTTACTGTAACCTGGCTTGTCCAAACGCGACACTGGTCCAGTTTAGTTCTTTATTTTTTTTGTGTACAGTTTTATTTTATATATGTATTGTTCTATGTAACAATAACAATATTACTTCATTAGAATTAAGTTCTCAGGGTATTATATAATAGTTTTTAAATAACAATAATTAGATGATCAAACGAACTTACCAGAAGTGAAGTTCGATCTTAATTATCTTGTCTTCGTCGAAGAGATTTAAGAAGATCATATTTGACTAATGTAGTTTCGTCCAGCAACTTGCGAACCTACCCGCACTAGTATTTAGCGCTGATGGAGGGTAAAAAGAAAATTCCCCCCGCTGTCAACACTACCTGTCATAGGACCTGCCGTTGGTACTGATCTCATTCTTTTCAGAGGTATATTTTCGCAAGCATTGAGTTTTCAGGGATTCAGAAATGGGATGGGAGGGTTTTTAAATCTCTTCGACGAAGACAAGATTATTAAGATCGAACTTCACTTCTGGTAAGTTCGTTTGATCATCTAATTATCTTGTCTTCGTCTCTTAGATTTAAGAAGATCATATTTGACTAATAAAGATGTTCAGAGAACTACCAATCAATGCTGCGAAATTAGAATTGTAGAAAACTATGTAAATAAATAAACACAGTAAGTAATCAAACTGGTATTTATTTTCTTATAGTATAATAAGTGGTCTATTATAGAAATTAGCAAAAACAGCTGACTGGTTAGACCAGCCAGCTGCTTTTCTGATCACCTCAACACTTACACCAGCTCGTAAAGCCACGGAGGTGGTGGCATGACGCGTCGAATGAGCGCCAAATATTGTAGTATCAATGCCACTTTCCTGCAGGACCTGCTTTATCCACCGACCAATGGTTTGGGATGAAGCAGGTATGTAAGTCTTTCTATGTGTGAGTATGAGCTTGTCTTGTGTATTCGATCTGTAAGCTGAGGTAAAGTAGTAAAGTACTTGTAAAGTAGCAGCTGGACAAATATTTGGGCTTTGATTAAATAATGGTAATTCTATTACTGGCTGTGGCCGTCCGATCCTTGATGTTTTGATTAAATCTGTTATAATGATAACAATCTTATCATTGTAAATCGTAATATTTGACATTCTTATTAATGACAACGTTTGAATCCTTTGGGCAGTGATCAAAGCGAGGAGCATGACCAGTTTTTTACTTAATTTTTATTTAATTTATTAAATCAAGGTTATTATCCGGCAAAAATGTAGTTAAACGATTCAATAATATACTAGGGTTCCATGTTACATCGTAACGGGGAAATGACGGTTTCAATTTAAAAACTCCTCTAAAGAACCGTTTCACACTTTCGTTTTGGCCAATATTGTTTGTTGAAATCAAAGAAATTGCATATCTATGGTTATTCAGCGTACCATAACACGATCCTGTTTGAAAACATTTAGAAAGAAAGTCTAACAATGATCCAATTTTAACATTATAAAAAATCAACGTTTTTCTCTTAACAATATTTCCACCATAGCTTGAGACTAGAAGCGTACTGTAATTTAGTGCTTTTTGGTTATTGACGAAAGCATAACATTTAAAGCCGATTCTGGTACTCCCTTCTTTACAAAGCCTTCCATGATAACACGCTCGCTGCCAGGGTAAGATGTCGGTGTAGCGAGTGGATTGATCTGAAAACAAATGAAACGATTTTTTCATGTGTGGATGAAAAAATCAAATATCACCCATACTTAATGTCTTAAAAATGGGGTACCAGAGTTGAGACGTCCAATAGGGAACGACAACTATACCAGTCGCGTTATCAGCGACGATTTTATTTAAAGTTTTCAATATAATTGCAAAAGGTGGGAACGAGTAGCAGAAAAAAGTTTCTTAATCAAGAGTAAATACGTCAATATTATACGCATACGGGTCTTTTTTCCATGATATAAATCTAGAACATTTAGCATTAATGCGTGATGCAAAGGGACCTGGTTGACCATTCCTAATAATCTTCATAAAATCACTATTCTGTAATTTCCATTCACCAATATTAATCTTTCTGGATTCGATATTGGGCTCAATGTTCAAGGAAGATTTGATATATCGACGGCGAAGTTCCATGAATTCCAAAGTAACATTTTGACGATTTTGTAAAAAAACTGTACTATTAACAGTAAAACTAGGCAGTATACTGTAAAATTAGTTTAATACACGAATTAATATACGATATGGCGGTGGTACTGTCATTAAATTTAAGTAATATATCTGGCTCATTCCAAAGACTTGATGTAAAGTCAACCATACGCGATCGCCGGTCAAGCTGTAAGCGTCCCTAAAAAACTTGTAAATTCGTGGATTCGTATATTTTTAGTAGGTAAGTACTTAACATTTTATTAGACCGTTTTAAAAAAAAATATTTCGCTTCGCTTGTGGCAACCTGAGGCACTCAATTTTAGAAGCTAGAACAAAACCTAAATATGTACATTCTGTTTGAGGGATATATACCTATATATATATATATATATATTTTTAGTCTTCTATCATATTGCCTATACAAAGTAAGTCATCGAATGTATCTTACAGAATGAAAACCTGAAGACCTTAAATCGGGCATATGGATTCTTTAAAACAAAACCGAAGAAACTTCATATGCGACTCGTAAATGGGTAATAACACTAATAACAGATAAGCCTCCTTCTTTAAGTCAATATTTGCCATAGGTATAACACGCTTCGATATCTTCCATTTTAAAGTGCTCAGTGTAAACGTGTTTATTTAATATTTTAAGGTTATGTATTAAGAATAAACTGATCATTAGTTATAGATTTCCAAGCATTTAAAGAATAATTTACGAGTAAGTGATCACCGTGTACCTGTGGGTTCATATCGTCAGTTGATTGGTGGACGGGCGCGACGCCTGCGCCCCCTGCCGTCTCGGTGGCGGCGGCGGCGGTGGCGGCTGGCGCCAGGCTGTCGCGGCCGGGCCAAGAGTGGCTCGGCGCCTGGTTTGATAGGATCCTCGGTGTCCACCGCCACGGCTGAGATACGGAAGCTGGCCGCCGCGCTGAGTACGCGGGCGGGGCGGTGGGCCCCTCCAGTTTAAACTGGTGCTTGAAGTAGATGCTGCCGGTGGTGCCTGGATCAACTGCCCGGTTTTTTTAATACCACGGGAGCTTTTTACTAAGTCGCCGAGCTTTCCACCAAACAAGAAGCTGTCTCTCTTCCTGTCCTTGAACGGGTCTATAAGCGATTTGTCAACCAATGGGATTACGACAGACCGTCGCGTGTCAGTCTCTGCATAATGAGCGTCGGCGACGAGTTTTCCTACATCGTTTAGTGTACGTATCACCTCGGCTATATTCGACTCTTTTTTTAAAAGCGCAGTCATAGCTTTTCCCAGACCTGAAAGGGCTCTTCCGATCTGCTCCTGTTTAGCGAGGATTCGTTTGTCTCGGTTTCGACTAGCCTCGGTCAACATGGCAGCGATTTCCGGGTTTAGAGTTGGAGCTTTTGTTACGAGTAAAGGCACGTTTTTGGGGAATAAGTATTTTTTATTTAATTCGTCTTTGGCTTAATTTTTTAGTCCATTCAAAAGGACGTGTTGGAAGTGTTTCGCTATGTCTGCGTGAATGTTTTCGCCCCACTCGACAGTTTCTGTTTCAAACTCGCCTAAGGCACGTAATAACTCTAGGTCAAAATCCTCAGTGGCGACATTGATGTCGTCATTACCATTAGTTGTGGCAGGAATAACATTATTATGACCATCTGCATTAATGGCCGTAGGCACTACCGCATTGACGTGTACGTCTGCGGTACATACGATCACGTGACTAGGGGGATCAGGTATTGTAGCCGAGTCGTTTACCACACAGAACACAGAAACTGCATAAAGAGGCTTGATCAAAACAAAGCGCATTTGACCACATAATATATGTGATACTAAAATTTTAAAACCATTAAGGTGTATAAATACGTACGTTCAACAGCATCATCATGATGCGTGCACTCGGAATATTGCGCATCGGAACCTGCAGGTTCAACGGGCGTAAAGGATACGTCGTTGTACTCCAGATGATCTGGAAAATGCCATATACAACGTGATTAAACACGGAATTGGTCATTCATTTTTATTTTTCATTTAGTGGGTAGGCACAAATATTTTTTTTTCTTCTCACTACAAATGCAGTGAGAAAGAATATAGCTACGGGTTAATATCTCATATTAACTCTGAGCACAAAATAGCTATTGGCCAATATTATCACGTATTGGCTCGAAGCAATAAACACCCAAAAATGCGGATTTTAGCTTAGTATGAATATGGGGCGCATAACTTACCTTGGATGTTATCATGCTCATCATCACTCGAATAAATAACGCGGTGAGCATTCTTTTTCCGCTTTTAGTCCAATTTTGCCTCGTACTTTTTCATTTTCCTTCGCCATCTTTCTTCTTTCGTCTCGTCACTTTTACGTTTCGGCATCGTATAATATTTATAACGTCGGAGTGACAAACTTAGAAAAAAAGTGCTATGTAATATTTTATAAGTTCGGTACTAGTGCGAACGCCGCGCGCGCACGGACAAAAATGGGATCAGTACCAACGGCAGGTCCTATAACAGGTAGCGTTGAGGCCGGGGGGAGTTTTCTTTTTACCCTCCATCAGCGCTAAAATACTAGTGCGGGTAGGTTCGCAAGTTGCTGGACACAACTACGTTAGTCAAATATGATCTTCTTAAATGTAAGAGGCGAAGACAAGATAATCACACACGAAGTTTGTCCAGTGATATCTTCACTGTTACCTGTGTGTCCGCGGTATTGCTTCTCACTTGCACACAGATAGTGGCACGTAGACCCTAATTCCGGCAAAACATTCAGTCAGTATTGGGCTAACCCACCTTGCGGAACGTTTGATGCCGAGTTGTTATAGTTTTGTGGCGACAGGTGATCGAAGTCAGGAATTTGGAGTTTGTAACAGGTATGTTAACTTTAACTTGTCTGGATTATTTTATTATATTGGTATGGGACTTTATTATATTATATCATTTAAATGTTCTATTCAGTCATATCTATTAATACTAAAAGTGAGACATTCATATTATTAACGGTTTTATAGAAATTGTCTAGTAAACCTACTTTTCACTGTAACCTGTAATCAATGTACAGGTTAAAGTGCGTCTTGGCAGGCTAAAGAGACCCATGTACAGTCGCCATCACATACATCTGAGCAAACAAGCACGTCACAAACATCGGAACACACCTCTATTTTCAAGGCATTAGGGTGCATGTGCCGATATTTTTGAACACCTATAGTGTACCTATGTATGTGATGGCGACTGTACAGGTTAAAGTGACTCATGTCAGGTTAAAGTGTTAATTTATTTCGAGTGACATTCAGGAATTGAATATTCGGGTAACTTAATACTAATAGGTGTCAAAACCTCGTAAAAACCCCCTTCCCCCTCCGGTCGCACATATGAGTGTAGAGGACAGGGTCGGCAGATATGCTCCATGGTTTGAATCCCTTCGCCACACTCACACATGGCCGAATCTACCCAACCCCATTTGTGCAAGAGGTAGTTGCAGCGGCCTTAACCCGTTCTTAGCCTATTTAGACGGCACCACAGTTTTCGCGGGAGGTCGCACCGCACCCATGCAACTTACGTGTGGGGTCTAGGTGTTCAATATAAGTACCTGCGGTGACAGTGTCCCGCTCATTTCTCCAAGCTTCGGTTACATTAAAATCATCCAGGTTCCGAGCAGCAGCATATGTAGGGTTGCGGGATTTAAGGCGCTGAGATGGTGGACAACATAACTCTTCGTGTATAGGGAGTGAGGTTGTAGACACGATCGTTTCCAGGTGCGGTGGGGCTATGTGACATAGCGCTGGTAGCCAATGGGCTGGGGTAGACTTAAAAGTACCCGAGATACACCGCCTGAGCATCTGCCTGAGAGTTATCACCAAGCTTATTATTTATTATTATTACCTACATATTTTGATTCTATAAAAATAAGGTTATTTTATTTTTTAATAACGCAATTTTTATTCGCATACGAATTCTCTTGTAATTTATAAAAAATAACTTTAATCTGTCATTTTTCTCTTCTAACCTGTCTAATATAACTTTAACCTGTATCTCAAAAATTTTAACACCCTACAATTTCTACATTTCACAGTGTTCAAAATGACTCAAAAAATTTCCCTATGCTGTTTATTGCATAAATCGATCAAGGAAGGCATTTTAAACGCAAGACTAAAGCACCCACAAGTCTATTTCAAATACTTTTTTTTATAAAAAATATTTAAGATTTCGTGACCATGACTTAAAAAAATTATAAAATAAATTATATAAGCGTATCCGATCAAGATTTCTATTTGTGATCATACAGTTGGATAAAGGACTTTTTTGCACATATTTTATAATTCTTATTTTTGGAATTTAAATGAAAATCTGAAAAGTGCGACTTGTGACCAGTACCGAAAGATTGATATTAACTAGGTATATTACTGATAAAAAAATCAAGTTCCACTATTGCGGCGTTTCGGAGTTATCGAATTTCAAAATATAGTGGTAGGGTTGTCATTCAAATTAACCTTTCATTTCTTAGTTAGAATTGATCCAGTTTCACTGGTTTGTTCTGATTTGATTTGAATTCAACCATTCTAAAAATTGTTCTAGACTCCTGGTGAGCTTACGCATTCAAATGTGGTGTCATAAATAGCCGCACGATTCAGGAACTGAGTTTTACTTAGTTTACTTTTTTTAAATTTTCAAATTCAATTTTCACAAGAAGTAACTAGAATACATATGTATGTTGAAAACCTAATACAAACTATTTTTAGAGGTAAATGCATATAATATAGTCAAACACATTTGAAAAAGTTGGTCAGGGAAAAAGTGGATTTCGGAATGTTAATAACGTAAAGGCCACGTGATTTCGGGACTAGGTTTACTATAAATTACTTTACTCAGATAGGCAACACCATTGCCGGAAAATGAACAGGAGATAAACTATGATAGACCTTTTTCATCGCATCCGTTCGTGTCTATGAAACATTACAGACAACGCCAAAAATCGACCAGGGGGCCGATTTTTGACTTTCGAGCGCTCGAAAATTAAATTAATACGATTGTAGTGTCATAATTGCAGGCAATTACTTTACCGAAACAATTGAATACGAGTGGTCAGTACCGCTCGTTTTGCAATTTTCTATGGCTATTTCAAAATAGTATTTCATCATTTTTGTCAGTTTTCGAGTGAAAGAGACGAGCGCTCGAAAGTCAAAAATCGGTTCCTCAAAGCTCGTGAACTACTGAAGCCGATTCACGAAGAAAACTTGCAGGTGGCTGAAGTCGATGACGATCATTACACGATGATGAAAATCCATCTAATGTTAACGACTGCACGTTGATACTCGAAAATGACAAAGATTTGTATGAGTCATAAAATACATAAAATCTGGAACCAACTTGCGAAAAGCCACTATAGCTTAACGTGACTTCTCGTTAGTTGGGTCCCGATTTTCTGAATTGAATGACTTACAGAGTATAGACCAATCAAATTAGCTTACCCTGGACATAATTCGTAAACTCGTTGTTTTTATTGTTTTATCGGATTTTACTATTCAGTATCAAATATTAATGAAATATATTAAGTAAAAAATCCGCGATCGTAACCGTAGTTAAAAAAAACACGAGTTAACGTACACTACCTAACTTTTTCCTAAAAGTAAAAAAGGTAACCAAGTACCTTGTTAGTATAACTTTGAGGTGCATTCAAATTCGATCACTTAATAGCAAAATTAAACTGAAATCAAATTCGCATATACGTTTTTTTTCACAGTTTTCCTCTGATCTCATTATCTAGACAAGCCAAAATGGTAACTATGATGTTTTTATCTGTTTAAGCTATATTGTGTCTTTTTAAACATTTAAGACAATATTTAAACATGTATTTGTAACGTTTTAATAATAATGTATTTCTCAGTAATTATAAATAGTAACTATGATTTTTTTGTTTACTAATAGCCTTTTGTGAACGATAATCATGATTTCATCAAAATCAAGCATGTTAATTTCACGCTTAAGAAATTGAAAATTTAATTGAAAATACTCGCGACCTTTTCGTGGAGCCAGATGCATGCGGTGGGTGCGAGGCGGGGAGAGAGTGGGGCGCCAGCGGGCGAGCGCACGGCGAACCCGTCTTAACGAGTTTATTTCAATTACGTGTTTTGCACCGACCGCGCCGTGTACAAATAAAACAAATATAACGGAATATCCTAATTGTAGGATTTTTAGCTCTAATGAAAAAATCACAGTTTGTCCCTTACGCCCTTTGAAAACTCTGGTCCAAAGGGCGTAAGGAACGATTGATTTGCTTTTATCATCGAAAACATAAGTAAACTCTTAACTGTTAAGTAAATGAAAGAGATGATGTCATGATCGTGGTTAGCATAAAAAAAACCGGTCAAGTGTTCCGGACCACCCCGTACAATAGAAACAGGTCCACTATAAACTGACACTCACTAAGTATGTATTTACATACTTAGTGCGTGTCAGTTTATACTGGACAATAAATTTTCAGTGATGTAACTAAAAATTTACGGTTTTCGCAATTTTTCCTTTATTTGTGCTATAAATACTTCGTACCAAATTTCAAGATTGAGAGTTCACGGGATATGGGCATGGGCATTTCGTCCCTTACGCCCTTTGAGCCTACGGTAGTCGATATCCTTATTGGCAAAATTGAGCCGACAGGCCAGAACGCCAAAAAAAAGAGAAGATATGCTTATTGTCACCCACCCAGAGATGGGATAAATTTATTCGAATACGAATAACGTTTAATAAGAATAAATAGGATTATTTGCGAATGACGAATAAATATTTCGAATAATTATTCGCCAATATTTATTCGCGAATAACTTCTTCATTCGCATAATCATTCGTAATGCTTTTCGGGAATAATATTTTGAACGAATATTGTAGGAATGCTTTTTAATGGAATATATCTCAAAAACGTAATAATTTCCTACAGACAGAACAGAGATACCAAGTTTCTAAATTTGTTAGAAAAAGGTTACCGCTTCATCAAGGGTACCAATTAACATCGCCGTGCATGGTGAAACGGATATTAATTGTAATTATTTCACCTGTTTTATTTTTACTATTTCGGCTTTACCACGGGTGAAAAAAAAACCGGTCAAGTGCGAGTCAGACTCGCGCACCGAGGGTTCCGGAATACCCCGTACAATAAAACCAAGTCCACTATAAACTGACACTCATTAAGTATGTATTCACATACTTAGTACGTGTCAGTATATACTGGACATACAATTTTCAGTTATGTAACTAAAAATTTACGGTTTTTGCTATTTTTCCTTTATATGTGCTATAGGGCGTTGCTTCGCACCAAATTTCAAGTTTCTGAGTGCACGGGAAGTAGGTTTTGATTCCCTTGCGGGTTTCGAAAACTTGCAGAAATTTGCGGCATAAACGGCTGTATCTTTTGATTGCGTTGGCTTAGAAGTTTGATTTTTTCACAGCTCCAAAAGACAGTAAATCTGAGTATTTGATATAAATTTCAGCTTAATTCATTTATCTGTCAGTGCTAATTATTACATTAAATAAAAAAAAATATTTGTATACTGCAACAAATATTTTTTACAAGATGTTACATATAAATACAGTTCCAGCATAACCCTGTTAGGGCACAGCAACATTAATATAAAAAATATTAATTCTAAAATAATGTATGCACACACTATGCACAGGAATTCAAACTTTTAATGATTGATACCTTCAAGCGTTCCTGAGAAAAAGGGTATTGACAGACGGACGGACGGACAACAAAGTGATCCTATAAGGGTTCCGTTTTTCTATTTCGAGGCACGGAACCCTAAAAACACACAGATCAGAATATAACATGATTATGATTAAGTACATACAATGTACAATTACAGGTATATAGTTGAACAATCTTACATGCGTAATCGCCTCTAATAACATAACATTGATTCAATTACAGACAGTGGCTGTCCATAAATTACGTTATTCCAAAACAGGGGGGGGGGTCTATTGGATGACGGTAGTCATTTTATGAGGCGGGTAGTGTCCATTTAGGAATTAACAGGATGATGATAGGAGGGGGGGTCAAGAATTGACAAAAAACAACCGGCCAAGTCCTGAGTCATGGATGTTTTCTGTGTATTTAGGTATTTATTTATCTATATAAGTATGTTTATCGTTCGTCTAGTACCCATAATACAAGCTTTGCTTAGTTTGGGACTAAGCCGATTTGTGTGAGATTGTAAAAGAAAAAAAAACTGGTTTTTAGTATTTGTTGTTATAGCGGCAACAGAAATACATCATCTGTGAAAATTTCAGCTGTCAAACTATCACTGTTGTTGAGACACAGCCTGGTGACAGACGGACAGACAGACAGACTGACAGACTGACAGACAGACAGACAGACGGACAGCGGAGTCTTAGTAATAGTGTCCCGTTTTACTCCTTGAGTACGGAACCCTAACAAAACAATGGTTCAGTTTCAATTGTTTTCTCGAGTTGTTGAGTTGCCGCTGAAGATGGAATTGTCCCGTAAAAATTTATTACGACTTTCAAAGTGGATGAACACAAAAACAATGTGGAGACCGGATGATTGCTGCTTTTAGTAATGAAACACCTTCAAAGACGACAATATACAGGTGGTATTCAGAATTTCAACGTGGCCGAGTATCCCTCACGGACGACGCGCGTGAAGGTCGACCAAAATCGGCAGTTACGCAAGAAAACGTCCACATTGTGAGTCAGCTGATAAAAGAAGACAGGTATGTGACATATCGGGAAATTCAGGAGTCTTTGGGGATTGGAATGAGTCAGATACAAGTTATTTTACAGGAAGAACTAGGCGTGCGAAAGTTGTTTTCCCGTTGGATCCCGCACTTATTGTCTGACGAGCAGAAAACGACTCGTGTCAATTGGTGCCGCAAAACATTGAATAAATTCAACGGAGGAAGCTCACATGCAGTTTTTAGGGTCGTATCAGGTGACGAGTCGTGGATATACGCATATGAGCCTGAAACTAAAAACCAATCTCGAGTATGGGGTAACGAAGACGAGCTTCAAGCCAACAAAAGTTATTCGCTCTCGCAGCAAGGCCAAGAAGATGGTGGCTATGTTTGTCTCCGAATCGGGTCACGTGGCTACTGTTCCACTTGAAGATCGTAGAACGGTCAAAGCCGATTGGTATACAAGTATTGGTTTGCCGAGTGTCTTTGCTGAACTTAGGAAAAAAGGCCTAGTCGCCGCATCATCCTTCACCACGACAATGCCAGCCCTCACACCGCTCGTAAAACAAATGAGTACCTGGAAGGTGAAAAAGTCGAACTACTGGACCATCCTCCATACAGCCCTGACCTAAGTCCCAACGATTTTTTCACATTTCCCAAAATCAAGGATAAGTTGCGTGGTGGGCGCGGTGTTTCAGACACCGGCAGAAGCAGTGGAGGCTTTTAAAATGGCCATTTTGTCGACTCTTTTTCAGCGTTCAATAAGTGTTTTAACGACTGGTTTGAACGCATGGAAAAGTGCATAAAATATAAAAGAGAATACTTTGAAAAACAATAAAAATACTTAAATCAATGTTACTGCATATTTTTTTTTATTCCCGAAACTTTCAGTTTGACCCTCGTAGTGACCCTGCCTGCGTAGCCGGAGGTCCCGGGTTCGAATCCCGGTAAGGGCATTTATTTGTGTGATGAGCACAAATATGTGCTCCTGAGTCATGGATGTTTTCTATGTATTTATTTATCTATATAAGTATGTTTATCGTCGTCTAGTACCCATAGTAGTTTGCTTAGTTTGGGACTAGATCGATTTGTGTAAGAATGTATAAGAAAAAAAAAGAAAATAAAAAATCTGTTTTTTAGTATTTGTTGTTATAGCCGCAACAGAAATACATCACCTGTGAAAATTTCAACTGTCTACCTATCACGGTTCGTGAGATACAGCCTGGTGACAGACGGACAGACAGACAGACAGACAGACGGACAGCGGAATCTTAGTAATAGGGTCCCGTTTTACTCTTTGAGTACGGAACCCTAAAAACGACGACGTAATATATGGACAAGCCCACACACATGACATATTGAAACAAACCTGTTAAATGCCCCATGAAGTGACTCATTTAACTCACAAAAATATTGTTAATTAGTAGAAAAGGGTATTAATACTTGAAAATAGGTACACTTGTAGTAATCGTGTTAAATTCGTGTACGTGTTACAACGAGCAACCGCATCCTTAAATATTATTCGTGGATTTATTGGAATGAAATGAGAATAAATCATTCGTCATTCGAAAGTGTAGACGAATAAATTATTCGCGAATAAATGTTTATTCGAATAAGAATCATTCCAATAATGCCCCTTTCTGCACCCACATAAGTAACATATTTTATTTAAATAATTCTATACAGAAGACTGAGTGCTTATAAATAGGTAATCGACATTCCACGACAATTATGTCTCATGCTGAACAACTTAGTTATTATCGATCTAATGAACACAATATTTCAATAAATCTCCACCCTAGCCGAACCGTGGTAAACGCCACGTTCGTGTTTATAAATGTTTGACAATCATTGACCTATCCATAAATCCATAATAAATGAAGGCCGAAACGCATTGACAGCGGTGGCGAAGCGGCGGCGCGGCGCAGTGTGGAGGTGGTACCGGCTGTAATGTTCGATCTAATACGAATGGGTCCGCACAGAATACCGGCCGGGAAAAAAGCGTTCGGATCCTTTCATATTAGCTCGAACATTACAAGTACCGCCTCCGCGCCACCCCGCGCCGCTTCGCCACCGCTGTCAGTGCGTTTCGGCCTTGAATGCCTGCGACTCGCGACAGCACGGTCGGTAGTTGAGGCGCAAAGCAATGACGGCCTTATTCTGCAAGAGATAAGGTTCATATTAAAACTTAAGTACGAAAAAATATGAATTAATTAATAATCGTGGATATTTTTTGTTTAATTTGTTTCTTATAGTACTAATAATATGTTGACCGCATAAATCAAACACTTTCCAAGTAGTTATGTATTTTCGTTTTCCAAAAACTACCAATATTTGTGATTTTAGAAATCCGCAAAGAGAATCTGTTTAATTTTTAATAATTTATCAACACACATAATATACTATTCAGAATAATTTGTTAAATTGCAGTTATCTATAATTTCTGGTAAGATAAGCCAGAAAATGTGTAACTTACTGAACTTTCTTTATTATTGATAGTCCCGGTTGATTAATTAGATTAATTTTGATTTCTTTAACTGGAATGCAAGCGTTATATCATAATAGAGGCACTTTTACAAAGTTACATATTATGCTGCACTTATGAAATCAGAATTTGTTAAAAATTTAGATTTTTGGTTTTTTTACAATGACGCGGAACCCTAAAATGTTTAATTATTTTTATTTTAACTATAACTAACAATACTTTACATCATAGAAAAAGAAAATTACAGTTATCGAATTATGTCCGGGTTTAGCTAATTTGATTGGTCTAGTATCTTATATTGTTCATTGGATATGAAAATATCTTATTGCAAAATTTCATTAGAGTTGTTATTAATCCCACATATTTGTTTGACAAATACAAATACAAATACAAATACAAATATTTATTCGTAACAATTGTTATATGTCATACAGAAATTGGATACCTATCTAACTAACAAGTATGTTGTTATGTAGGCTATTATGATTATTGAGTACAATTTTTTCTGTAGGTATAAATCTCATTTTTCTTAAATAAGGTAAGTATAATAATTAATAAGGTAACATATTCTAAGTTACAAATATGTATGTAAATCTCACAATGTGAGCGGTAGGTCGAAGAACTCTTCATAGCTGTAGAACAGTTCTGTCATCAGATATTTCTTCAATCTACCTCTAAATCCGGCGGGAGTGGCTGCGTCTCTAACTGCATCGGGTAGGCGATTGTAAACCGATGGGCCTAGATAATACAATGAACGATCTGACTTAGCGAGTCTGTGCGGCTCCGCGACCAGTCTATTTTTATGTTTATTGCTGCGCAGTGGGTAGCTGGTGTTCACGCCTCTACATTTGAACGTATCTATATGGTCATGCGTGAACACTGCTGCGTTGTAGATAAATAAGCACGGTAGGGGCAGTATCTTCAGTTCTCTGAAAATATCCCGCGCGGGGGCGTCTACCGGCTTTCCGACCATCGCGCGAACGGCTCGCTTCTGCATTGAGAATGCACGAGTCCAGTCAGAAGCACGGGCCCACAACTCCGTGCCATATGTTAAGATTGAGTGCACTGTCGCGAAATAGCACTCTCTCACTGCGGGTCTCCCGGCGGTGCGCGCCAGGCGCCGAAGTGCAAAGCACGCACGTCCGAGCTTCCCGCATACCTCATCGATGTGTGTCTCCCACGTCAGTGCACTGTCCAGGTTGAATCCAAGGAGACGTGTGCAGGTTACATGCTGTATAGGGGCATCACCTGCACACACTCTCAGGGATGAACTCGGATGGCCGTTTAGTTTGAACCTCATAAAACTAGTTTTTTCTTTGTTCAAAGCTAGACCGTTCGACCGGAACCAAATGTGTAGTTGCCCCATCACACTATTGAGCGCTCCTTCCAACTCCCGCTCAACTGGCGTGCTGACAACCGCCGTGACGTCATCGGCATACATAAATATCTCCGCACCATCGATGGCCTCTGGCAGGTCGTTCAGCAGTATACCGAACAGGGTGTTGGAGAGACACGATCCCTGTGGTACACCCATCAGGTTTCGTAGTTCCGACGAGACGACGCTCCCCCCCTCTCCAACGACTACTTGGGCCCTATCGGTCATAAATGACAATATTAGCTGTGTGGCCGGGCCGCGTATCCCGTAGTGGGCAAGTTTGTCTGCGACGAGTGCGTGGTTGGCGGTGTCGAAGGCGCGCGACAGGTCGCAACATACGACCGCGACGTGCCGTCTCGCCTCGCGCGCCCGCAGCACGCGATACACGACTTCCCTCACTAGGTCGGTTGTGGACCGGCCTTCGCGGTACGCGTATTGGCTGTCGGACATTACACTCCTCGGTGACCAAAACGCGAGCAGCCTTTTATTTAGTCCGGCTTCGAAGCACTTGCTAGGGCACGGGATCAGGGATATCGGGCGGTACGATTTTATTTCGGATTTTTTGCCCTTGCCTTTATACAGAGGACATATTTTTACTGTTTTTAGGCTTTCCGGGTATACTCCCAATCTCATACAGTTGTTAAATAGCTGGGACAAAATAAAGCCAATCGCGGGACTCGCTTGTTTAAGCAGGTTAGCGGAGAGACCGTATACGTCTGTACTGTCTTTTGGGGCGATAGAAGTTTTGAAAATTTTTAGTGACAACCCTAAAAAGTATAATTTAACCTTTACGCGTAACTTCCAAACGCCGCAATTGTGGAACTTGATTTTTTTATCAGTGATAGACCTAGTTAATAGCAATCTTTCGGTGCTGGTCACAAGTCGGACTTTTGAGTTATTTTGGAGTAAAAAAATAAAAACCAAAATCTGAAAAAACATTAATAGTTTGGTAACCAGAGGTGAGATTCCAAAAATAAGAATTATAAAATATGCGCCAAAAAGTCCTTTAGCCAACTGTATTGATCACAAATAGAAATATTGATCTGATAAGCTTACATAATTTATTTTACCATTTTTTTAAGTCATGGTTACGAAATCTTAAATATTTTTTATAAAAAATTGTATTTGAAATAGACTTGTTGGTATTTTAGTCTTGCGTTTAAAATGCATTCCTTGATCGATTTATGCGATAAACAGCATAGGGAAATTTTTTGAGTCATTTTGAACACTGTGCATTTTTATAATTATGCAGTTCGTTTTTACAAATATCGTACAATTGAAACATTTGAAAACATTTTTCATCATCAAAAGGTAAAAAGAACCCTTTTGAATTTTTTCAAAAAACTTTAACCTGGCGGTGCCACTTTTTTGAGAACGACCCTGGTACGTACAGTCGCCATCACATACATAGCCACTAAAGGTGTTCAAAAATATCGGCACATGCACCCTTATGCCTTGAAAATAGAGATGTGTTCCGATGTTTGTGACGTCGGCTGCTCGAAATTAAAAACAAGTAAGTCCATTTTTGTCGAAAATCTGTTTTTTGACCCAATCGATTTCTCGCATTCAGATGTATTAGCCTAATTTTTTTCTAATTTTTTTTCGTTACCGTTTTTCAGTTATTTAAGAAAAACAATTACAAGTAACTCAAATTAGTAAACAAATCTGAGTTAAATTCAAGTATCTCAACTACAACCAGGCTAAAATCAAGCAAATCAAATATTGTTACTTGCTTTTACCTTGGTTTATGTTTTTATCTTTGCCCAATTATAAAACTCGAACAGAAAACCTTTGAGCTGCTTGGATCATAATTGGTTTTACTGACGACTTACTTGTTTTTAGCTCAGTAAACGCAATCTAAGAGTTTGATTGTATTATTGCAAAAATTAAGAATACCCACTAACCTACATAAAAAGTAAATACAAAAAATACAAGAAATGTAAGTACCTACAAAACATGCTTTTCATTCATATTCGCGTTTTGTTTTTATAGCTTTATTAATGAATTAAATTTATATGAATAAATGTTAGATATAATTTTATGCTAATCCTGTATTTGAATATTAACACGAACTACATATTATAGGAGTAACTACGAAACATTAATTTAAAAGATAAAATAGGTGTCAAGTGAATAAAATAAATCAAACAGATTGTTTTTGAAGAAGCATTGCAGTAACAAAAAAGCAAGGTGTTTGTTTAAACATTTACACATGCGATATAATCCGTTTGAATATAATTTATAGGACTTAAATTAAAAATTATATACATTTACATTGTTTTACATGCTAAACAATATGAACCTCATACCAAAAAACAAGTATGTCAAGATACTTGTTTTTAGAGCGTAATTAAACCTTTTTTTTAGATTTCATTACCAAGCTAAAAACCATTTTCAGCTGCATACCTGTAACGGTACTAGTTACAGGTGACTGAAAAACATAATATTGTAGATTTTTTTTTTTAACACTTCTGCCAAAAAAAAAATTCGATATGTCGTATATTTTTAGAGTAAACAGCCTTCAAACTCAAAAAACGTTTTTTGGCTCTCCTGTACAATTAGCTAAAACCTAGTTACTTGTTTTTAATTTCGGGCAGCCGACGTGCATGTTTGCTCCGATGTATGTGATGGCGACTGTACATAAAATCGGAATATATTGTTTTTTACGTAACGAACTATATCCTTTTCTTTTATTGCAACAAAAAGCAATTACTACTTTTGTCAAACTGTCAACATAGGGCGAATTAGCTTGCACGTTCGTAAAAATATTTTGGACGATTGGTGCAAAATAAAAGGTATGACGATTACAAAACGGGTTAAAAAGTACGAGTTGAGCCCCGGAGGCGTGCACAAGATAAGAATTAAATTTGGTGACTTCTGTACTCTCCAAGATTTGCCTAAATCTAGAAGAAAATTGGGGACAACCGACTTGGCATGAGAAAAGAAAGTCGTAAGAGTGTTTAAACAAAATCCGTCCCTTTCAATTCGAGATGCGGCAAAAAGAGCCAAAACTTCTTAGGCTATGATACAAAGAATCAAACTAAGATGCAACCTAAACACCTATAAAAACCAAAACAACCAAAACGAGATGAAAATCAAACAATAGCTATCAGAAAACTGGCAAGGAAATTATACGACCGTATATTGACCAAGAAAATCTCTAGTCTAGTTAATCCCAATAAGGTCTAGTTTTCCCTCTGGGTTGGAAGGTCAGATGGCAGTCGCTTTCGTAAAACTAGTGCCTATGCCAAATCTTGGGATTAGGTGTCAAAACGGACCACGGGCTCCTTTAGGGGCACAACCGGGAATAACGCTAGGAAGATGATGATGATTGACCAAGAAAAATCTGTCCATTATAATATTTTCAACACACCTGCTCGTAAAGTAGGTCTTATTACAGCGTATTTACACTGATAATGCAGAATATTACCCATGCCGTGCCTTTTACATTACATTATCGCACTAGTGCCTTTTCATTACATATCTTTTTAAATATTAGCAAAATAATGCAGAATATTACCCATGCCGTGACTTTTACATTACATTATCGCACTAGTGCCTTTTCATTACATATCTTTTAACATTTTATTTTTTATTTTATTTTTTTTTCCTCGCAAATGTGTTGAAAAACGTCGTATGAAACACGTGAGCATTGGTCATTACACTTGTATCATAATGTACTATTATAATATAATGGATGACGAGACCTATTGCAAATTGGACTTTATAGTAGTATATGAGACTGTACATAATGAAGGGCTTTGCTAATTAGGACGAGGAGAAGCCCAAACAGCATTTTGAAAATGATTGCTGATCATGTTTGTTGCCCCATATTGGTGCACATAGTTAATCTTGTAAAATCTAATTTCGTTTTTAAGTTCTAACATAGTTTTTAAGTTTTATTGTTCCCAGTGCATACTAACAAAAATGAGATCCTTGTTATCTTGCATAAATGAAATTGAAATTGAAAATAAACACGAGTGTGGGTTTATGAAACGAGCCGAAGGCGAGTTTCATAATAACATCACACGAGTGTTTAATGCCTAATTATGTACAGTTACATACACTGCTTTATCTATCCACATATCATAAGCCTCCATGATGCATTCAGGAGCCGCATATTAAGACCGGCATGGCGGCGTTGTTTTCTGGCAGCTGTCATAGTATTTTTTTTAATTCAGAGACAAACTAGAATCAGCTCTAACTATCATATCGTTCGATATCTTACTTACGTGCGACATTTGTCAAATTTGTATGCAACTTGACAATTCATTTCGAACTAAACGTCGTCTCGTCGAACTAAAAAAATTGGAACATGGCGTCATCAAATGTGTCATAAGTGATCGTCCAGAATTGCATGAGACACATCAAAAAGAAAGTTAGTAGTCCAGGCAATGAACTGACAACTTGTATGGAAAAAATGACAAATTTGCAAATAATTTATAATAGTTGATTTTTTCTATGTAATGGATACATTATCAATTAAATAGTTACCTAGTGACAAAATCCAACAAAATTTCAGACATCAAAAAAATGATAACTTAACTAGCATCTGAAAAGTCAGAAAAAAAAATATAAATGGTTATATCTTTATTTTGGTCCATTTACATTTGCTCTTTAATATTCAAGATAAATAATAAAAAAAAAACAATTCACGCTTTATTTAAATCTATATAAATACTTCCGGATAGAAAGTTTGTTGGATTCTTGAATAAAGCATCTTAGAATAATGTTTGAAAATGAAATCAAGAAAAAAAACGCTAAATATTATAAATTAATGTTTTTCAAAACCGTATTTTGCCTCGAGTATAGGTTGCAGGCAAAATATATATAATACGACGAATTCATTCAAAACAGTTTTTTATAAAGACCTTATTTTTCAGTTTCTTTTTGTTTCATTATCAGTTTTCACACAGAATAGAAATAATACCATTTTGAAGTTGTCTACTTTCTTTCCGATACGGTTCCTTATAAGTTTGACGTGTCTGTGTGTCTGTGTGTTTGTGTGCCTGTGTGTGTGCCTGTCTGTGGCATCGTAGCTCCTGAACGAATAGACAGATTTGGATGCGGTTTTTTTATCCAAAAGCTGACGTGATCGGTATTGCCGTTTATGAGATATTGAACTTTGAAATGAAAAATTCGGTGGTTTTTCAACTTTTCTAAATTGTAGTTATATCTAATAAATATTTAAACGTTATATCGTCGTCTAGTACCCACACATAACACAAGCCTTATTGACCTTACTATGGGGCTAGTTCGATTTATGTAAGATTGTCCCCTAATATTTATATTTATATATATAAATATTCATGTTTATAACAATCTTTAATAATTTGAGAAATGGGTCCGATAAAATGTTTGTATCCACTCCAATATATATCCAACAAAAGTTTGTGTATTAAAGACGAATTTTATCACTATTAATAACGATAAAAGAATAATGTAGAAATTTTATCTAAGTACGACGACATCAACAAATTTATCGACTGCATAACAAATGTAACGCTGATTGCTACTCCATTAGTCCTGTTAATTATGTCATTTGCACTCGATCGTCCGATTCCTAGTGATGACCCTGAATTGTTGTTTCTGAGTCTTGGAAGCTTTCTGTAGGTATATTTCGATATTCATGTCTATTAAATATAATCATTATTGTATGGTACAGTCAGCAGAAGTCGCTGTACACTCCAGGTGCTCAAAGAGAGGTAAACGTTTAAACTGTCAAAAAGTTGTTAACTGTCACGGTAGTATTTACTTGTGAGCGCTCAACGTGTCACAAATATCTGAACAGTCGCTATTCATTAATTTATTTACTTACAACAATTCATCAACCTAAGCTGTCAAAAACCACTGGTATCTAAGCGGTCAACGTGTCAAATTTATCTAAACAGCATGGAAACATAGACGTTTAAGCATACAGGTATGGTCGAATATTGAATGAAAAATAGCCATGCTAATTTCAGGTAAGCGTTTTGAAATCAGTACAGTACAGTTTTGTCATCACATATATCCATCTCACGTTTTTCTCTTCAATCATTTGACAGGTGCCTTTCAGTCAACTTACAGTAGTCAACTTATCTGTATTATTATTATTTACGCGAGGCCGTTTTTTGTACATGCCATCAGATCTACAGTTATGGTCCGATTTTGATAAATGTCATTGGATTCGTTTCATGCTGCAGATTTGCAATAAGGTCTTCGTTTTTTCATTTTTTATCGGTAAGGTACTAAAATATAAAATTAAAGAAACTAATCCCTAATATGTAATTAGATTCCATCAAATCTACCAAGAAATGATATTTTATTTGCTTGACATATTATACGTTATACCTGTGCGCTGGCCGCTGACGCTGACCACGTGACTTTGGCTGCGTGACGTCACTTGACGTACCTTAACTCCTGTTTTGACTCGAGATGACAATGTAAAATTATAAACAAGAATTGAACTCAAACCTACAACCTTTTCAGCATGAGTCGGCCACATATGGATACAACACTAAGAAAATTAACAATCTTTTAAACAATATTTATAAAAACTGACAGACGTATTGTGTCAACCGTGGATTAATTTTTTTATTGACATAGATACGTCAGTATTATTTGCCATGTTTTTTTTTACTTCAGAAAAGTTTATACTTGTAGCGACACATTTATGCATACCTAACATGTATATTATCGATATATGTTAGTGAGGCAGGCGGGCTCGCCAGTAGTCCCTTACCCATAGGCGAATGTAGACGCTATGGTAAATAAATAATATATAAGGAACTTTCGGTGTTTACCTTAACAACCAATTGTGGAGTTCCTATATCTGGTGACCCCTGTGAACATTATTAGTGAACATTGCGAGTGAATAGTTTAACAAGTGAACATTATTTTTTTTTGGTGAAACGGGACTACTCCTTCCTTTGGGGTACCACACAGGAAGAGCTTATAGGCATACAGCGTCATCATTACGCTGAGAAATGACAAATGGACAAGCGCCTCCGAGGCCCCAGTACCCACCACCTCCACAACCCCCGGCGCAGTCCACGGCACAGCCTACAAGGCAACCGGCAAGGTGTAATTCCGCAAGCAATATAGGAGAACTGGCAGCGGTGTCGCTGTCAACCAGAATTCCGGATTTCTGGGCTGATCAGCCCAAACTTTGGTATGCGCAATTGGAGGCTATCCTAGAGCCGCAACATCTGGGAGACGTACAAAGATTTAACATAGTAGTTACCAAGCTGGGGAGGTCTACAATCCAGGCAGCTAGTGACATCTTACTGGCACCACCGGACACGGGTAAATACGACGCCTTAAAAGAGCGATTATTGGCAGTATTTCAAGAAACCGAAGAAAAAAGGCACAGAAGGCTGCTGCATGAGATGGAGCTCGGAGATCGAAAGCCCTCTCAGCTCATGAGGCAAATGTTAGACCTTGGCGGAGGAAAATTCCCGGATTCGACTATCCGCATGCTATGGGTTGGTTTGATGCCCCAGGCGGTAAAGGCCGTAGTAGCAGGAAGTGAAATAACAGACCTTAAAAAGTTGGCTAGCCTAGCGGACAGAATTGCAGAGGCTACAGAGTCTTCGGTCAGCATAGCAGAAGTGGCGTCGGGCCACCAACCAGCGGCGGAAGACAGAGTATTGTCAGAGATAGCTAAGATCAGCACGAGGCTCGAGCGGCTTGAGCGGGGAGGTGCATCGGGTGGACGTGGTAATAGCAGTGCTCGGCAGACCCAACCGCGAGGAGAGACCCGGCAGAAGAAGAGCCGCCAGGATCCAGACTGGCTCTGCTACTACCATTTCCGTTTCGGACAAAAGGCTACTAAGTGCATCAAACCCTGCGGCTGGAAGGGGGAAAACTAGCAGCGATACAGTCGGAGGCGGGTTACTGTATCGGCTCTACCAACCACCGCCTTGTGGTGACTGACGTGAACACGGGCTTACGATTTTTGGTGGATTCGGGAGCCAATATTTCTGTGTTACCGCGGTGCAAAATTGTAAGTAATAGTGGTAAAGTCGAATTAGATTATAAGTTATACGCGGCAAATGGAACGCCAATCAAAACTTATGGAATTAAGACTCTGTTGTTAGATTTTAAGTTAGCACGTGTCTTTCGATGGACATTCGTGATTGCCGACGTTAGCCAACCTATCCTAGGGGCGGATTTTTTAAGTTTTTACAGTCTAAGCGTTAATCTTGGCTCAAAAAAGCTTGTTGACACAGTCACACTAAATGATGTCGTCGCGACTATAGTTAACTGCAGCAATGATTCGGTGAATACAGTTAGCGAGAATCACCCTTTTTGCGACCTGTTGAAACAGTACCCGGAAATTACTAAACCGATTAGTTTCAAAGAGGCTCCCAAGCATACGGTGTGTCATCACATCGAGACCAAGGGCCCCCCGGTTCACGCGCGCGCGAGGCCGCTGCCACCAGACAGGTATAAAAAGGTGAAGGATGAATTTGACTTTATGATGCAATTAGGCATTTGTAGACCTTCAAAAAGCGCGTGGTCGAGCCCGTTGCACGTGGTGCCAAAGAAGGATGGTGGTTTGCGGCCTTGCGGCGATTATAGACAGTTAAACGCATGCACTAAGCCCGATCGCTATCCGATTCCGCGCTTACAGGAATTCACGTATATGCTTGCAGGTAAGACAATATTCAGCAGAGTAGATGTGAATAGGGCCTACCACTTTATACCAGTAGCGGAAGAAGACATAGAGAAAACGGCGATTCTGACTACATTCGGTCTTTTCGAATTCCCAAGGATGACCTTCGGACTCCGAAACGGGGCGCAGACCTTCCAGCGCTTCATGAACCACAATGTGGTGAGGGAACTCGATTTTGTTTTTTGTTATTTGGACGACGTACTAATAGCCAGTGTCGATGAGAGGCAGCACCGAATACATCTAGAAAAACTGTTTAGTAGGTTAGATGAATACGGCTTAACAATTAACATCGCCAAATGCAGTTTCGGACGCCCGAAGGTAGAGTTTTTGGGGTATGAGGTTACAAAGGATGGTATTAAGCCGTTACCCGAAAAAGTGAAAGCTATAACAGATTTCCCCAAGCCACAGTCGGTGGAGCAGCTTAGACGTTTCCTGGGCATGGTAAATTTTTATCGGGCACATTTAAAACACGCGATTAAATATCAGGCCGTATTAAACAGGTACTTAGAAAATTCCAAGCGCAAGGATAAAACTGCTATACAATGGACAAAGGAAGCTGACGAGGCGTTCGCACTGTGTAGGCTAGTTTGCAGAACGCGGCGTTGTTAACATACCCGGTTGAAGGCGCGAAAATGGCCCTTATGGTCGACGCGTCGGACTCATGTGTCGGTGGCGCATTACAACAGCGGGTCAAAGGTAACTGGAAACCTTTAGGCTATTTTTCTAAGCGCCTTACCGACACACAACGCAAATATAGCGCATATGATCGGGAATTGTTAGCCATCTATTTAGCAATACTACATTTCAGAAATTTGTTTGAGGGCCGGCCACTAACGGTATTCACCGACCATAAACCACTAATTTACGCTTTCAGTAAATTAATTAGTGACAAAGAAACTCCTAGACGAACCCGACAATTGTTGTTTATCAGTGAATTCACTACTGACATACAACACGTGTCGGGTAATCAAAATGTGGTTGCCGATGCATTGTCACGGGTAGAGACAATATCAACACCCACGACTATAGATTTCAGCGAAGTGGCTCGAGCTCAGGCCACAGACGCTGAGTTAGCACAGGCGTTGCGGGACAAAAATAGCGCGTCGCGTCTCAGGAGTGTTCAATTACCAAGTACAAGTGGCGAGATTTATTGTGACGTGTCAACAGGCAGAAATAGACCTTATTTACCATTAGGTTTTCGGAGATTAGCATTCGATACTATGCATGATTTAAGTCATCCGGGTATCCGAGCTACACGCATGATGGTAAGAAAAAGTTTCTATTGGCCTTATATGAATCGTGATGTAGGGGTCTGGGCTAAAACATGTATACAGTGTAAACGTGCGAAGGTTCAAAGACACAATCAATCAGAATTGGGTCGCTTCCCATGTGTAGGCAGATTTGAGCATTTGCACGTGGACATAGTAGGGCCCTTACCTACGTCGGCGGATGGTCATAGGTATTTAGTCACATGTATAGATCGGGTAACTGGCTGGCCAGAGGCTTTCCCGGTTAGCGACATATCAGCCGAAACTATAGCTAAAGTAATTTACGAAGGCTGGATTTCGCGTCATGGTTGCCCTACTAAGCTTACCAGCGACCAGGGCAGACAGTTCGAGAGTGGTATCGTTTCAGAGTTAATGAAGTACCTGGGCATAACCAAGTTGCGAACAACTGCATACCATCCCCAGAGTGATGGGGTGCTGGAACGTTGGCATCGTAGTCTGAAAGCAGCCCTTAAGGCAAGGCTTACATCATCGGCATGGGAGCAGGAACTGCCGACCGTCATGCTGGGCTTGCGCGCGGTTCCACGTAGCGATACCGGAGTGAGCGCAGCAGAGTTAACGTTCGGCAGATCACTGCGTATGCCGGGAGATTTCTATGACGCGAAAACTAGCCTGGGTTTCGACGCAGTTAATTACGTTAGAGAATTAAAGGACGCCATAAGTAACATAAGGCCCAAGCCATTAGCGCAACGCGACTCGCGTACGATATTTGTGCATCCGGATCTTAAATCATGCAATAAAGTATTTGTACGAGTCGATGCTGTTAGAAAACCCTTGCAACCTCCATACCAAGGCCCGTTCGAGGTCATTAAGAGAGGGGACAAGTGTTTTAAGATACAGTTACCTGAAAGGCAATCACTGATTTCCATCGATAGATTAAAGCCGGCATATTCACTAAATGAGGAGATGTCTTGTTTAGTTGAGCCAGTTAAGGATTATTGTTCAAAAAAAACAAATAATAACAATGTTACCGCTGAGTCACACCGTATTAATAATAAGTGCGATGCGCCCACATCGGTCGTTACCGACCCGGCGCATGTTACTTGGACCACACGTGGAGGCCGTACGGTTAAGCGGCCACTGCGGTATCAGCAATAACAATGTTATTATTCAAAACATCAGTGTTAATATTATAAGTTGATTAGTTAGGTACTTTTCATGTTGAAATGTAGGTGACCACCTTGCATTTATTAAGGTAGAGCGTGCAAATTATTTTGATGATGTTTATTATTAAATATCCTGACCTAGAATGTATGTAATAAAGTTAATGCGTAATTCTGTAGTTGACCATTCGACTGTTCGCTACGACAAGTTAACAACATGGGTTACAACCAGAGCAAAAATAAGCAAGATGAATTTGAGGCCAATATCAGCGCGAGACATACAGAGTTCGAAAGTCGAATTGCCAACTACGGTATTCTGATCATAACACTGGTTGTGCTTATAGCTATCGTGGTATTGTACACCGTATGGAGGATCTGCAATAGAAGGCTCAAAGGGTGGATTAGGCACCAAGCGGCAGCGCAGCCAAGTGCCGTGGCGCGTGGGTTTGCTACGCAGTCGCAGCCAGTGCACGCGGCCGCGGCCGGATACGCATAACAAGTGACAGTGTTTATGTGCCCTCCTATGTATTTAGCGTTAATATGTTTTTGTGATTTATTATTTTTGGTGTATTTCAAAAAATAGCTTTTGTAAGGGGGGGGCTACTGTAGCGACACATTTATGCATACCTAACATGTATATTATCGATATATGTTAGTGAGGCAGGCGGGCTCGCCAGTAGTCCCTTACCCATAGGCGAATGTAGACGCTATGGTAAATAAATAATATATAAGGAACTTTCGGTGTTTACCTTAACAACCAATTGTGGAGTTCCTATATACTCATACAAACTTATTTTCCCATATTCCAGAAGTTGGGAGAAGAATGATGTTTATTTTTATTTTTTTAATCCATTAATTGTCGTGGACCCCATAGACGGCTTTGTTAACCTTACTTAGTATAATGCCGTAGGCGTCGATGGGCTCCGCCTAATTTCCAGTACGAAGATGTAGAAAACGAAACTGGATTACAAAATTTTCTTTTCGGATGCCGGGGACTCCCATTGGCGACTTTGTTGACCTGACTTGAATACAATCCAAGTTATTTCAGATTCAGATAATTATATTTTGATTACAGGTAGGTTATATAAGGTGTGGCCTGTAATAGGAGCAAAAATACAAAGGGGCGCTTGTAGTAACCCCTTATGTCCCACATACATTTTAATTTTTTTTGGATTCGGAGATATTTTGATCAAAAGTTATGACCTCCAAGTAATGCATCTTGGCACCACGACATCATAGCACAGCAGCAATGCGGATTTTGAGTTAACATCATGTAACGAGTAATAATAGTTTTTGCATTTTTGTTTTCAGAAGATAATTTTGTGATTTTTTTTTGTGTCTTTTAAATAAAAAGTTACTGGTAGCACTCCAAAAAAGTAAAACAATACAACTAAACTTATTTAGAAGAAAAACATTTTTTTTTTTTTTTTTTCAATTTTAACCATGTCGAAATAATTGTTCACAAGCTTAATAATCTACCGTTTAATTTTTTGCTCCTATTACAGGCCACATCCTGTATAAATTGTAATTTGTCAAAACGATATGATATGACTTAATACTGGAAAACATAAATTAGTATTAAACTATTTACTGGTATAAATAGTCAAATGCAACTATAACCGGTCAAATATTATTTTAAACCATTAACGGTCCCCGATTCAGTATTCTTTGATTTGTGCCGATACTTATAATAAATAGGTGTAATATCTGTGAAATGTAAGTTCGTATGTTGGGGGCAATCTCAGAAATTATACCCATCCTTTTCCAAAAACCCTTTTTTCAGTAGGTTAAATGTACCTATGTATGTAAGCACTTTAGAAATATATTGTACACAAAATAGGTTAAAACATAAACATGATATGTAAGATTAAAGTAGGTACAAAGGCGAATTTATCCCTATTAGGGATCTCGCGGGGAATATAAGGGATATGTAGAATGGACCTACAGGATTAAGTATACGTGCTATATTTTATCCCGTCGACGGTGGGGTCAATAATGACCTAGTTTCTATGGTGATGAAACGCGCTGTCAAGGTATGTCGAAATTTGCCGTATTGTCATAAAACATCAGTAGCCTAGGGATACATACGGCTGTATATGGAGTCGATGAGCCCCAGTTCAAACCCTGGGACCGATGCACTTTTTGTATGTTTTAACATTCAAGTGGAGTATTTCAACTAACGATCTGGTCGGGATTGACGATCTATAGTTGGTCTCCATTTTTGTTATTTTAGGCTGCAATATCTCATGCAATTCTTCAAAACTGTTTCGGGACATTCGGAAATAAGTAAAAAAACGATCTTCGTAACTTTCCAATTCCCTACACAGGCGATGATATTCCCCATAACGGCGTCTCGCAGATTCTTTATTCAGGTCTTGAACCCAAATTCTTTTTTTTTATTAAGTGCCAGGAGGTCTTCTTCGTCGGAGTCCACCGTTCCACATCTTGAAGTCGACTGGTGCTGCCGGGCGTATTCTTTTTGCCGTCCTTGTGGCCGCGCTGCCCGAGTTGTAACTAAAATAGCTAACATTCGGCCATTCTGACACGTGTCTGTCCTCAGAACACAATATAGGTAAAGTGCTTATTAAGGCTTAAATGTGCACTAATGTGTTTGCGGATTTCATAAAACCCTTGCTGACATCACATTTAACCATCTCGTGTAGATAATTCTTGAAATTGCAATTATTTGTATACAGTTGGGCTCCAAATAAATTATAATTAAACACGTTCAGCTTCCTCTGTAAGGGAAATATATTCTAAAAGGCTCTATCTTCTAGTTGTATTCCTATAGTGCTTCAGCCATCCCTCAATTATAGAATTACCCTATTCTATTAGTTTCTCGTATCATTCATTCTTATCTTCGAGCGAATCAGTCATCTTCTGGAATCGGTAGCAGTCCGCCCTGGCATCCGCCACAGTCAGTTCAGCAGTGTCGGCAGCTGTCCTGCCCCGACATCTGCTATTTTCATCAGTCAGGCAGATCAGGCAGCTGTCCTACCCCGACATCTGCTAATGTCATCAGTCAGGCAGTGTAGGCAGATGTCCTGCCCCGACAGCTGCTAAGGTCATCAGTCAGGCAGTGTAGGCAGCTGTCCTGCCCCGACATCTGCTAATGTCATCAGTCAGGCAGTGTAGGCAGCTGTCCTGCCCCGACATCTGCTAAGGTCATCAGTCAGGCAGTGTCGGCAGCTGTCCTGCTCCGACATCTGCTAATGTCATCAGACGATTGAAGTGTATATGTTTTCTTGGACACCTTGCCCACTCAGGTATATCTGATGCTGACTGTACCTTACAAGACAAGTATGCACATCCACGGATCCTAAATTTCCTAATGTGACGCCTGTGACCTGAAGCCTCATTTAGTGGGATGGAATCGGCATGCGGTATTTTGTATTTCACCTAGAGATTACCGCAGTCTCCCAGATCTCCTTACTAATCGGTATATGGTCAGTATTTCATTCGCAGCAGTCATATTTTGATCCGATGCCACGTATCCCGCTTCAGTCAGGAAGTACTCATTAAAATGTTGGTACGCAGTAAACAATGTGTACTGACTTGATGCGCATTTCACGCGTGGGCAGAACAGTGAGGCAGTAGAGTGCGACAGAACAGTTAGGAAGACAGTTGGCGTTCAAACATAAGGCCAGTCAGATTGTGCAAACTCAATGTTCTGCCCTTGTGTGAAATGAGCAAAACAAAGTGCGGAAGAGCCGCGCGCACTGTCTTGCTCTTGCTCCACTGCACTGCCCTCCCTCGCCTTGCGTTTACACGAGTCCAACCATGAGCTAGTCGAGCGAGAAAGGTGGTGGGGAAGCCAACTGCCCCGAAAAAATAGACCGGCCGGCTATTATCTGTTCTGCCCTGGTTACTGTTTGGACAGTACTGTTCTGTCTCGTCGCGTGCGTTCAAAGAGTAGCAGTACTGCAGCACTCCTCAGCCTCACTGCCCTGCCCTCGTGTGAAATGGGCATGACTGACAGCGGACAGGTTACTGATGCCGCACCGTGCACCGCACCGACTCCGCACACAAAATCCGGAAGTGGCCTAGCGCTGGTTACGCTCGTTGTCATTGAATATTGTTTGTTGCTTGAAATTCTTAGTGAGGACCATTCGAATCACAATTGTAGATATAAACTTATTTGTCGTCAGTTATCGCCGAACCTGAAGCATTGGAGGTGGTGGCGAAGGCTTGTCTCGAGAAGGATGAAGGTACGATGAAGTACTTACGATTGGTGCTCGGCAATGGGGTCATCTTTGCTCCAGGTACGTTGCATTTACGGATCATCATTTACAGTTCGTGATTGAGCATACATTACACTTTCGACATCAGCACAGTTTAACCACGGAAATATATATATTTTTTTTATTTATATACCACAGAATAATTATTAGTACCTAAAGGCCCAGAAGGTTCACTGCCTAAGTAATGACATTAGCTGTCATTCTTTGCAATAGACAATCATAGAGTAATTTAGCGTTGTGGACGTACGACATAACTAAACATCCATAATTTACTTTGAAAACAAAGTTTTAACCGACGAAAAATCTATCATCCCCTATTTTCCTACCCTTAGGGTTGGTTTTTTATTTCCAAATTTATATTGGACCAACTTCGGGGTATACCCTTTCCAATAAAAAAAGAATTATCAAAATCGAACTACTCTGTAAAAAGTTATATGCGTGCTCATACATAAAAAAAAAAATATATATACGCGTCGACTTGAGAACCTCCTCCGTTTTTTTCGTCGGTTGAAAATTCTATTTTAGTTCCTATTTTTTTTTATTGTTTAGAAACAAATATTCTTACATAATAGATTAGTGGCCAGACAACATTTAGCATAAAAACAGACCAATAGTTTCTTTGAAGATAAATATCTGGAACGTGGCCGAAGAGACAACCAAAGATAATTGGAAAATTAAGACAATTGCTAAGTAGGTATTAGGTACATAATGTTGCACGTCAATGACCAAAAAAAAAGCCTTAAATTAAAAATTTCATGCAACACTTAGTGGTACGTTCGAAACGCATTAATAAACTATTGAATTGCATACCTACCATAAAAAACTAATATATCGTATAAACTTGTGTTTAAAAAAACTTTACAATCGAAAACCAATCGCATAATCGCATACCTGGTCTTTCGTTGGGAACGCGGTCAGCGGTGGAAGCCTTGCGGAGCTTCTGAAACTGATTGCATTATTGAAGACACCGAACAACGTGATTGGCAAAATCATCTTAACGTAGATGAAAGTAATTTTTTTAAGAAGAAGAATGACAGGCTATTAATGGGTGTAATAGTTTGAAAAAGGTTAATTTTATACGAACCGTTTCTTACTTACAGTCAAAATATGGCGTACACGTCGCAAAATTATGGCTCCCACGTTCAACATGAAGAATCTCTATCAATTCGTGTCGATATTCGATAAACAGAGCAGCATCATGGTGGAGCTGCTGAGCGCGCGCGCCGGCCAAGGCGACTTCTCCCTCTGGAATTATGTCACCACATACACATTTGATTCCATCTGCGGTAAGGCATGAGAAAATAAGTTTCTATTAAATAAATTAGTACCTATAATATAAGCTTTCCTAAACACGGCTGGTTGATCTTGAGTAGTTCAGGTGTTGCCATGGCCGCCGTCTGTCTCTATCATCAGATCAGCCCGGTGGTACAGTCAGCATCAAAAGTAGCTACGCAAACGAAGACGTCAAAAATCTTTATTGAAAGGGAATAAGAACTTTTGACGTCTTCGATTATGTAAGTACTTTTGATGCTGACTGTACATAATATTGCATTGTCACCGAACTTACATAATTATACTAAACTAGCTTCGTCCGCGCGGAACTCGTTTATATCGTAACTTTCTCCCCCCTTTTCACCGCCTTAGGTTGTGAATTTCCAGATAAAAACTATCTTTAGTAAGGACTCTTTGGGAAGACCCCGGAGTTCAGAGTATTTCTATACCAAATTTCATCTCAATCGATTTAACGGTATATCCTCGTGGCGCCCACCATACAACACAAAATGACATTGAAATTTGAATCGAACTAATAAAAGAAATAGAGTTGAATTTCTTTTGTTTCAAGAGAAGACCAAAACAAAACAAATGCAACTCTATTCCAACCCAAAATTGTTTAAATTCCTTTAAGAGAATATGTCCTTCCAGTAGGCCCGTGAGCGCTAGGAGGTTAAGGATGAAAAGGTAACAGACAGACAGAGTTACTTTCGCATTTGTAATATTAGTATGGATTGTATAAAGGAAAGGGTATAGATGCATGTAGGCTTTTTTCAGTATTATTTTGCATATTTTCATATCACACGGCCGTAAGGACCTTTTCTACTAAACCGTAGGATTAAATTAACTGACTTGTAATTTAAACATTTTATATTAAAAATAAAAATACTTCAAAAAAATGTTACATCTAATAGTTTTCAATATAGGTAGCCATAATAAAACGTCTTTTTTTACCCCGTTTTAGAAAACATCTTCAAAACTAAGGCCGCCATAAGGTACCTTTACCCTTGGAACGTCACATACATATATTTACTTATGTAATGTTCATATTCCCCAGGACTCCCCATTACCGCTATACCGTAAATGGATTCAATCCAAATTTTCACCCTATTTCACCTCCTTAGAGGATGATTTTCGGGATAAAAACTATCCGTTGTCATTCTCCAGGACTCAAACTATCTCTATACCGAATTTCATCTAAATGGGCTACATCCAAATTTTCACCCCCATTTCACCCCCTTAGGGGATGATTTCTGGAATAGAAACTATTATATGTCCTTTTCCAGGAATTAAACTATCCTTCAACCAAATTTTATCAAAGTGTGTCAAAAACAAATTTCCACCCCCAATTACACCCCCTTAGGGGATGATTTTCGGGCTGAAACTATCCTATGTCCTTCCTTAACTATCGTTATACCGTAAGTAAGTTCAATCCAAATGTTCATCCACCATTTCTCACCCCCTTAGGGGATGATTTCCTCCTTTTATGTGTTCCGGAATAAAAAATATTATATATTTTTTCCTAGGACTCTACCTCTCTCTATACCAAATTTCATCTTAATGGGTTTTATCCAAATCTTCAACCCCCACTTCACCACCTCAGGAAATCATTTTTCGGGATAAAAACTATGCATTGTCCTTCCCTAGGACTCCTTCTATCTATTTACCAAATTTCATCTAAATGGGTTTTATCCAAATTTTCACCCCCTATTTTATCCCTGAGGGGATGATTTTCGGGATTAAAACCACCCGTTGTCATACTCCGGGACTCAAACTATTTTTCAACCAAATTTCATCAAAATGGGTCACAAACAAAATTTCACCCCCAATTACACCCCCTTATGGGATAATTTTCAGGAGTAAACTATCCTATGTCCTTCCCTAAGACTCCAACTCGCTATACCGTAAATGGGTTCCATCCAAATTTTCATACCCCATTAGGAGATGATTTCTGGACTAAAAATTATTTTAAGTCCTTCCCCAGGACTCTGAACTATCTCCATATCAAACTTCATCTAAATCGGTTCTATCCAAATTTTCACCCCTCAGGAGATGATTTAGGATAAAAACTATGCACTGTCCTTCCCTGGGACTCCTTTTATCTCTATACCAAATTTTAACCAAATGGGATTTATCCACATTTACATCCCTATTTCATCCCATTGGGGGATGATTTTCGGGATTCAAACTATCCATTGTCATTCTCCGGGACTCAAACTATATCTATACCAAATTTGATCTAAACGGAGTCCATCCAAAATTTCACCCCCCATTTCACCCCCTCAGGGAAAGATTTCCGGAATAAAAACTAACCAATGTCCTTCCCCAGAACTTAAACTACCTCTAAACCAAATTTCATCAAAATGGGTTACATCCAATTTTTCCCCCTCCATTTTACCCCCTAAAGGGAAGATTTTCGGGATGAAACCTATCATTTAACCTTTTCCGGAACTCAAACTAATTATATACCAAATTTCATCCAAATCGGTGCAGCGGTTTAAGTAGCTCCATACAAATTCCCCCCCCCATTTTATCCCCTTAGGGGTTGATTTCCAGAATAAAAACTACCCTAAATCCTTTCCCAGGACTCAAACTATCGCTATACCAAATTTCATCTTAATCGGTTGAGCCGTTTTCACGTGATGCGCGGTCACATAAACAGACAAACAGATAAACAGACAAACAGACAAAAATTCTAAAAACTGTTGGAACGTGTTCTGTTATCGATTCTAAGTATCCCTAGCCAATTTTTTTTCGAATATCTTCCATTTACAGACTTTCGACCCTCTTCAGCTTTATTATATGTATAGATATATAGATATATTTCAGCTGCATGTAACCAAAACTTTAGTTGCAAGATTTGACCCGCAAATACTCAGTAACAAGGCAAGTTACATAAAATAATAATAATAATAAAATCTTTATTTCGGAATACAAAAGACTCCATAGTTGTTAGTAACATAAAAAAACATACAAATTATATAAAACTATGTTAGTTTAAGTACAATAAAATACAAGGTTACTTAATTAAATTAAATACAAATACAAATTAAAATACTTTTCAGTCGGGGTTTAGGGCTACCCCTTTAATAAGTCCAACCCAATGCTTGAGGATTGCGCTGTCAAACCTGTTGGCAAACACACTTAGAATGCTGTTGACGCTCCGTCTAACTCGCCCCAGCAGGGACACGATCTTTTTGCGCATGATTGCTGGGAAACCGTCCGTCCGTGCTTCGCAAAACATGCCAGACGCACTGCACCTGCTGCATAAAAGCTTGCAGTAATAAATTCATATTCCGTACTTTTAGTTGTTTTCCATGATTCACACACACACAATGTATCGGGAGAAAAATACAAGTGGTCAGAAATGAATGAAAAAAATGTTTTAAAAATAGAAACTTATCAATAAATGTTTGTGCTTTAAAAGTTTATTTTGTATACTACGACGGTGGCAATTAATCATACGGCCTGCTTGATGGTAAGATTGGTAAGCCTATGGACGCTTGCAACTCCGAATGAATTACAAGCGCCCTGCTGGACCTTCATTGATTTGTGGATTTGTAGTGTAGGTAACAATAGACAAAACACAATGCATTCTCAGGACTCACCTCCGCAATAACAAAAACCCTTCTCACGCAATAACTAAGACTTGGTGTAATTTGGCTGCGGTCTTCTGCAAGGTTGAGGTGTCTTTAATAAAACTGGGGAACCTAAAGTTTGTCTACCTCTCTCATCATCATCATTTCCTTGCCCTTATCCCATTTACTTGGGGTCGGCGCAGCATGTCTTTTTCTTCCATACTTCTCTGTCAGCCGTCATATCATCATTCACTTCTTTTCTCTTCATATCGTCTCTCACACAGTCCATCCACCTTTTTCTTGGCCTACCTCGTCTTTTACATCCATCCACATTCATACCTAATACTCTTTTGGTCACATGACTTTCATCCCTCCGCATTACGTGCCCATACCACGCAAGGCGATTGGCCCTCAATTTATCCGCGATAGGTGCTACTTCTAAAGTTAACATATTCGTTTAATTTCAGAGACGGTGGTGGGCGTTGAATTGAACGCTCAAAAACATAAACACCCGTTCATCACCACGTTCGACATCCTGATTAGACTGCTTTCGGAGCGCATGTTGTCGCCTTGGCTCTACTGGGATTGGGTCTACAGACTGACGTCACACTACAAAAAGTTTGTGGAGCATAGACGATATCTTTACAATTTTTTTGATGAGGTAATTTACTAATTGTATTAAATACTATTAAACAGATACCCGTATCCTCCTAGCGTTATTCCCGGTTGTGCCCCTAAAGGAACCCGGGGTCCGCTTTGAAACCTAAACAGATACCCGTATGGAGAAAAAATCTTTACGGTCTAGTGTTTTCGTGTGAATAAGCGTGTTAGATTTCAAGTTGGCAATGGTTAAACTTGGGACAACGGACAGTAGCTTTAACACTGGGAGAGGCATGGAGTTTGCGATAGAGATTTTTATGCCAACGCCCACGATCACCTGCCCGTGCTGGTTGTTAGGAAAGGGTTTAAGGGCTACTCGGTTAGCTGAAAGGGGCCTGCTTGTGGCTTACTTGGTGACAAAGGTGAAATCTGGGTTTTAGTCCTTCTTCCAGCGAGTCGAATGAAAGGTATCTTTTGTGTCAAATACGAGGAACATATTAAATGTTTCGGACCACAGTGCCATTGATGACATCCGCTAAGTAACTAGCCTCATAACGTGCGGAAAGAGAACTCGCCAACAAGAACTCTTGTTTCCCCAAAACACAATATCAAAATCAACAACTATAAAGATATTGCTAAAGTTAGGTTCCTACTATACCAATATTGAAGTTCCTATCTTCCTTTCAGATATTGCGGGATAAAAGAAAACAACTGTCAGCTGGGCAAGAACCTGACAACGGTAAGCCATTCTTATTAAAAGAAGCAGTCAAGTGCGAGTCAAACTCGTGCACCGACGGTGACGTAATAATTTATAGGTATATAAATAGTTCGTCCATCAATAATTTTTTAGGGTTCCGTACCTCAAAAGAAAAATGGAACCCTTTTAAAATCACTTCGTTGTCTGTCTATTTTTGTCTGTCTGTCCGTCGGTCCAGACCCTTTTCCTTAGAAACGCGTGAAAGTATCAATTTGAAATTAAAATGTAATTACCCGAGTTTGCACACAATGTAGGTTATGCCTAATGGGTTCTAATGCCATGGCCGGGGACACGCCAGTCGTCGCGTGTTCGCAATTGCGGTACTGAAAAAAGAATCTACTGAGAGCAGTCGATACTTCAACGCCCTCATGAAGAGCTATTTTTATAGCTTTTTTAATCGTTTTCACCGCGTTTTCCGCGGCTCCATTTCCCTGTGGCCTGTAAGGTACTGACGTTACGTGATTCACAAAGTTAACCTCATAAAAGCTTTAAATTCATGTGAAAAAAATGGCGGGCCTTTGTTGGTCACGAGCTGCTCGGAAAATCCAAAACGAGCAAAAATAGATCGCAGTGCTAAAATAGTTGAACGGGCATTCGTGTTCCTCATCAAAATGGCCCCAATCCATTTTGAATGAGCATCAACAACAATCAAATAACGTTTAACACCGCAATCAGCGAAATCCGCGTGAAGCCGGCACCACGGGTTCAACGGATACTCCCACGGATGCAAGGGTGCGTGCGGCGGTGTGTCGCGCACTGCCCGACAAGCGTCGCAGGTGCGACACGTGCCATCAATGTCCCGGTTAATATTCGGCCAATTCACGTTATTCGGAGAAATGTTTTTCATTTTGCGAGTTTCCAGATGCCCTTCGTGTATTTTATCCAACACGCGCAGTAACTAACAGTCGGCGATATTACTACACGGTATTTGTAAACAAAGCAACCCATGTCCATGATCAAATCGCTCTTCCTAGAAAAGTAAGGTTTTTCTTCCTCGCAGCTCGGAGCCGATGGCCACCCAAATAGTACATACCCATAAATTCTACTTAAACACGGTATCATTCCTCGTTTCTCTAGCGACATCTTTGAAACCAATAATTGGTAACAAATCTTCAACTACTTAATTGAACATAACTTAGAGCCTCCGAGGCGCGACCCTCGCGTGGCAGTGGCAGTCGAGACAAAGCATCAACTGGTCCGTTGTCAACAGAATGCACAAACTCAATCGAAAAGTCGTAAGCCGCCAAACGCACAGCCCACCTTTGTAAACGACTGGCGGCCATCTGTGGAATTCCACTCTTTTTACCACAAATATAACTTAGTGGCGTGTGATCCGTACGCAGCGTGAAATGCCTCCCAAATAAATACTGGTGATGCTTAGGGCCCCCCACACTACCGGCGTCGTGTGAGCGTTCTCATACAAAAATAATTTTGTATGTGTTGTTAAAAAAAAAAAAAAAAAATTTAAATTTGAACTGTTTATTTTCAGATCTGTGATTAAATTATATATATCAGTTACATTTAGTACAATCTTTAATATTTAAGATTATTTACTAAACTTTTTTATCTTAATAACTAGTTATATTTATCTATGTTACTACTGGGGGCCATAATGAACATTTTCTTAATTATATTTTTAGTTTTTGTAGGTTTACTTTCTATATTTTCTACAGTAGTTTTGGGAAAGCTGTTTAATACAAAGGGTAGGTAGTTAGACCACACTCTTTGCCCATATGTGTTGTTATATTTGTTAATTATGTATACATTCTTACTGGTCAGGGTTCGTAGGTTGCCTTTCCTTGTGTACTTAACAAGATCTCCCAATTTATGTTTATATTGCATTACAATTGCCATTTTAACTTTATCGAATACATTCATGACTCTGCAGTATTTAAATAGTTTATGATAATTATCTCTATATTTATATTTAATTTTTAGCGGGACTATTGTTTTCAGTAGTCTAATTTGTAGGTTATATATACGCTGTAAATATGTTTTGTATGTTCTACCATAGCTAGAGATTCCATAAACCTTCTTGTTATGAAATACTACCCTGCAATCTTTTTGATATTTGTTTTTTTATATTTTATTATGTCATTCCTTTTCTGTTTTCCATTGTATGCAAAACAAATATACTTTTTCTTCAAGGATTCCACTGATTTATTACTATAATTTAAGTGGTTATGGGCCCAGGGCTAGCGACAAATTTATTATCGGTGCCCAAATTAACCAATAATGGTTACGATGTTTTGTTTACATCGAAAAGTGCGAGCATCTTTCCTAACGGAGGATGTCAAGTGACAAGTCCTGTCATTGCTACCGGGTCTGCACACAAAGGCATGTTTAGACTAGACGTCACTCATAGTACGCCACATGCCATGTGTCTGACCAGCAAAGAGTCTGCTATGCTATGGCATAGACGCCTAGGTCACTTAAACGCCAAATCTCTCAATATTTAAAAAAACCGAAATGTTGACATAGATTTTGCAAAAAGTTTGGACGAAAAGTGCATTCCTAGCCTACAAGGCAAAATTTCGAGAAAACCTTTTCCGAAATCTACAAGTAGGTCGAGTTGCGTACTGCAATTAATTCATTCGGATTTATGCGGTCCAATGAGTACGCACTCTTTCGGTGGAGGTTTATACCTACTGACTTTTACAGATGATTGCAGTCGTAAAACTTTTGGGTATATTTTAAAGTCGAAAGATGAAGTTTTCAGCAAATTTGTCGAATTCAGGCACCTTGTCGAAAACCAAACAGGCAAAAGTATTAAGACTTTGAGAACGGACAACGGCGGTGAGTACGTTAACCGTAGTCTTTCTACCTTTTTAAAGGATAATGGAATTGTTCACTCGACGACAATTCCATACACACCTCAAATAAACGGCGTCTCTGAACGTGCAAATCACACGATTATTGAGAAAGCGGGGTCAATGCTTCAGGACTCGCAGCTACCGAGAGCATATTGGGCGGAAGCGGTAAATACCGCAATTTATATAAAAAATCGCGTCCCCACGCAAGCTCTTAACAACCCAATTCCGGAAGAGATTTGGACCGGACAGAAGGTCAACCTCGCACACCTTAGGATCTTTGGTTGTGAAGCGCATGTCCTAGTACCTAAGGAAAAACGGAAGAAGCTCGACCCAAAGACCAAAAAATGTATCTTCGTTGGATATGCGACAGAGAGCAAAGGATATCGCTTAGTCGATCCTTCAAATCCTCGAGCTGTAACAATTGCAAGGGACGTGGTCTTCATAGAAGATAAACAGGTACAGTCCGATCCGAACTCCCCTCTCACCGAGATTGAAGTCTCATCAGAACCATCGCAAGTTCACATTGAAATCTTTGAAGAACCAGTTCCATTATCACAAGACCATACACAGCTTGATATCCAGCCTGAAAATTCAATTCCAGAACAACCGCAACCTAACATCTCAGAACAAGAGAGTCTAGAGATTCCTGAACCTGAAAGTATTTCCGAAGAAGTACTTGAACGGAGATACCCTACCAGGGACAGACGCCCTCCTGAGAGGTACATACAGGTATGCGCAGTCAATATGACTTCCGATCTGGAACCTGAAACTTTCAAGGAAGTGTCAGATCATCCTCAAAAGGATGAATGGCTAAAAGCCATGCAGGCTGAATATGATTCGCTACAAAAACATGGAACGTGGATTCTTGTTGATAGACCCAAGGATCGAAAGACGACCAAATGCAAGTGGGTCTTCAAACTTGTTAAAAATATAATTTGAATTTCCCGCTTTTGTAGCCAGCTCACGTATGACGAATGACCTTTTTATTTTTCTTGCGCCATCGTTTGTTTTTTTTCCTCTACACATATTCTTTCAATTTGACAATGTCATGTCTTGGTATTTTGTATTATAAAAGATTTTCATCACAAATGGACCTTGTGTTGATTTATTTTATCAGGTTATGGGCCCAGTAAAGCCCAGAAATAAATTCAGTGCAAAAAGTCGTAGTGGGAAAGTGTCAGTGCAAAATTCGTATGGACATAACATCAACAACGAACAGTGATCTTTGATTTAACTTTTAACAGTGTAATTCGTGTTTTTACTCTGAAATACGTGTGAAAATGACTGCTAGTAATCAAATGGCATTAATTGAAAAGTTAACCGGTCGTGATAATTACGCAACTTGGCGGTTTGCAGTAAAAACGTACTTGCAGCATGAAGAGCTTTGGCATTGCGTCGAACCGCCTGAGGGCAGCAAAATAGATGCGAAACAGGACACGAAGGCTAAAACAAAGATAATTCTCCTGGTTGATCCGTTAAATTATGTCCACATACAAGAAGCGAACACCGTCAAAGAAGTTTGGGACAAGTTGTCAAAAGCGTTTGACGACTCTGGGCTGACACGCCGCGTTGGTTTATTGCGTGATCTCTGTAATACCTCGCTATCCGAATGTCAAAATGTAGAAGAATATGTGAGCAAAATAATGAATACTGCACATAAGCTCCGAAACATAGGCTTTGCGGTAGATGACGAGTGGCTCGGCACACTGCTACTCTCCGGTCTACCTCAATCGTACCAGCCTATGATAATTGCTATAGAAAGCTCTGGCATGAAAATAACTTCAGATTCTGTAAAAGCAAAGTTATTACAAGATGTTAGGCATTCTGAGATTGTCTCTACAGCATTTGCAACTAACAAGAAATTTCACAAAAATTACAAGAGACAATCTAAAGGGCCTAGATGCTACACTTGTAATAAATATGGCCATTAAAGTCCAGAATGCAAGTCCAAATCTAAGGACGTGCACCAGAAACCAAGCTTATCATATGCCGCAGTCTTTGTTGGAACATCAACACAAGATGACTCCTGGTTTATAGACTCTGGTGCATCGTCTCATCTTACAAAATACAAGAACTTGCTGCAGAATAAGACGGCTCCTGCCATACGGAATATAAGAGTGGCAGATAACAAGTTATTATCAGTGCAATGCTCGGGACAAGTCAGCTTAGACACCTATGATGGTAAAGGTGAAGAAAGCAAGGTACTGTTTACAAATGTGCTGTATGTGCCTAAACTAGCGACAAACCTGCTGTCTGTTAGTCAGATTATCAAGAGTGGTGGCCAAGTAAAGTTCAACGAAAGAGGCTGTGTTATCTTAAACAATAATAGTCAGATAGTAGCAACAGCGAGTCTTATCAACAACATGTACCGGCTAGATATGCCTGGAAGTGGCTATGCATGCATGTCTGATGTTGAAGAAGAAGATACTTACCTGTGGCACCAGAGAATGGGGCACCTGAACTTTCAGAGTCTAAGGAAAATGAAAGAAAACACCGAACATGTAACTTTCTCCGCAAAACCAGAAAGTCTGACATGTATAACCTGCAAAGAAGGTTAACTGGCTCAACTACCTTTTAAAAGTGAAGGCTCAAAGGCTAAAATGCTTCTGGAAATAATCCATTCAGATCTATGTGGACCAATGGAAACGCCTACACTAGGAGGTGCAAAATATTTCATCACTTTTGTCGATGGATACTCAAAGAAAGTGTATGTTTACTTTCTCCGAAACAAATCTGAAGCCCTGGATAAGATAAAAGAATTTAAACATGAAGTTGAGAACCAGCTTGATGCCAGAATTAAAATTCTTCGGACTGACAACGGTCTGGAGTTTGTCAACAAGGGTTTCTCTGACTACCTGAAAGGTGCTGGTATCATACACCAAACAACTGCACCATATTCACCAGCCCAGAACGGTTCCGCAGAACGAATGCACCGTAGTCTTGTCGAAAGAGCGAAGTGTTTGCTCCAAAATGCTAGCCTACCGTAACAATATTGGGCTGATGCAACACACACTGCTGCTTATGTCATCAATCGTTCTCCGACTAAGTCCCTATCATTCAAGACACCTGAACAAATATGGTCTGGTCAGAAGCCAAATGTCAAACATATGCGCATATTTGGTTGCGAAGCTATGGTACATCTGCCCAAAGAAAAACGCAGAAAATGGGATCCCAAAGCACAGACGATGATCTTTATCGGGTATTGTGACCATACTAAGAGCTACCGATTCATAGTGCCTAATACCCGAATAGTAGTAAAAAGCAGAGATGCTGTATTTCTAGAGTCAACTGTCAAAAGAGATTATGTTCCTCTAAAATTATCTGAGAGTGAACCTGCAACAAATGATGATGTACCAGAGGAAACAGCTGAAGAAGTTACTGAAGAAGCACATGAGACAAGCTTAGAAAGCTCATACAACACCATATGTGAAAATAGATCTGCTTCAGACAGTGACTATGTACCTGATACCAGTTTGGATACTCCTACAGTCAGCAAGATGACACTAAGACCTAGAAAGGAAATAAATATGCAAGATACAAATGATCCTGAGGAAAACACTTATCTTTGTCACCATGAAGAACTCCTGTCAGACGTTCCTGTAACATATAAAGAAGCAATAAAATCAGTAAATAAAGAAAAATGGGAAGAATCAATTAAAGAAGAACTGGAATCTCACCAAAAGAATAATACTTGGACATTGGTTCCAAAACCCCCTAACGCCAAAGTAATAGGTTACAAATGGGTGTTCCGAGTAAAAGATGAACCAACGGGTCCACGCTACAAATCGCGTCTGTGTGCTAAAGGATATGCATAAACCGCAGGTATAGATTATCATGAAACCTTCGCGCCAACAGTCAGGTATGACTCCATACGGCTATTATTATCTCTAGCCGTTCAGCAAAACCTCAAGATGATCCAACTAGATGTCAAGACAGCATTCCTGTACGGCGAGCTCGAGGAAACCATATACATGACCCCACCAGAGGGACTTCCCCATGAAGAAAACACGGTATGTAAACTTAATAAATCATTGTATGGGTTAAAACAAGCTCCACGTTGTTGGAACAGTAAATTCGATTCTGTGCTGAAAAAGGACACAAGTGGACAAGTCGTCAAATACAAAGCCAGACTAGTAGCCAAAGGGTTTACTCAAGTGGCAGGAGTAGACTACGGGGAAACTTTTTCACCGGTAGCAAGGCTATCGTCAGTACGACTTCTGATGGCATTTTCAGCGGAATTAAATTGTCAAATTGACCACCTCGATGTAGAGACAGCCTTCTTAAATGGAGACTTGGAGGAGGAAATATTTATGGAACAACCTGAAGGTTTTTCGACAGATTCGAAGCAAAAAGTTTGCTTACTCAAAAAGTCGCTCTATGGCTTAAAGCAAGCTCCACGACAGTGGAATAAAAAGGAATGTGACGCTATGTCTGCCTTGTCACTTACCCAAGCCTCAATAGAGCACTGCATATACTACACTAGGAACAGTAACGAGTTACTTGTAGTAGCAGTCTTTGTCGACGATTTTTTCGTTCTGTCTAATAGCGACCAATTGAAGACCAAATTTAAAACCGAGCTACAGAAGATGTTTACAGTCAAGGATCTTGGACCTGTTAAAGACTGTCTCGGCATGAGAGTTACCCAGAGCCAAGGACGTGTAACTCTTGATCAAACTAATTATATTGAGAAACTTATGGTAAAATATAATATGACCGAAGCCATTACGGTAACCACACCACCTGAAGTTAAACCTACCTAAGGAAGAAGAAGAAATTGATGTTCCTTATAGAGAGCTCATCGGATCTCTAATGTATATTGCCATTGGAACCAGGCCCGATATAGCCCATACAGTTTCATATCTTTCCCAGTTCAATACACATTACGGGGGGGGGGGGGGGTACACTGGAAGGCTGCAAAGCGAGCTCTTAGGTATCTCAAAGCTACCAAGGACATGAAACTACAATTTCTGAAAGGCCAAAAGAATGTCACGGGATACGTGGACGCGGATCCCATGACCATACATTCTGATAATCAAAGTTCCATCAAACTTGCACATAATAGCACGTATCACGCCCGCACCAAGCACATCGACATCAAGCACCATTTCATACGAGAAGCACTGGCACACCACGATCTTAATATCCAGTTCATCCCAACCCTCGATATGATCGCCGACATTCTGACCAAACCTTTAGCTAAAATTAAACATTACAAGTGTACAAATTCTTTAGGTTTAGGTTAGATTAGGTGTACATAGTTTATGATAGTTAGGTGTATATGCAGGGTGTTTATATTTCTAGTGCTCATTTTACTTTATGTGGGACTGCGGGAGATGAATAAAGCAAGCGAAATCGTTTACACTTAATTTATTAGAAAATACTCCAAAACTACATCTTATTACAGTCGGCCATTGCTAAAAGTAAAAGTATCGGAAGCACGTCCATCTTAACCTTACTTCATTCTATCCCTTTCTCACTCACACGCATCACACTGTCCCTTTCTTACCATTCCGTTCCAAGCATACATCATCTTCCATCCCACATTCGGCCATTCTGATTATTTGTCTGCCCTCAGACAACACTCTCTGAGCTCCACTCTTCAGTGCACACTCTGATAACATGCTACATAATATTGTATACCTACTGATAAGAGTGACATTATAACAACTACTAGTAACATCATGCTAAGCTATATATATACTGGAAGATGTATCCATGAAACAAAAAATCAAAATTTAAACTATAATAATACACGTTCTGTTCCAATTGTAGGATAAAAAAAATACAACAGGTTTGTACCACTGCACGTAGGTATATAACGTAACAAAATAATGAGCTAATTTAACTCATTTATTAATACTGAAATACAGCTTATCTAATACAACAATACAACATTTTTATGCAATGAGTTTGTACTGTCACAACTTACACATTCATCACCTACATTCATCCACATACACTTAAAAAAAAACCTTACCAAGACTAGTCGCTGTCTCCAGCTATGTCTGGCCATCTCTTCATATGGTCTGCGCAGGTAGAGGTCTTGTGAGGCCCCTCAGCTTGCGGGTCTGCTTTCTCCACATCATATCGGTCAAGCCTCTTCACTTTTGTGACGGGATATGGTCCTAGGTATTTAGGTTTTAATTTCAAACCTGGTCCAAATTGGGTACGTTTTATTACTACCATTTCGCCTTCACGGTACTTCGGACTGTCTTTCCTGTTGTTGTCATAGTTTCGTTTGTTTTCTTCCTGTACCTTCAGTATTTGTTGTTTAGCATTTATTCTCAGCTCTTCTCTGTCCTGTGCATACTGCTCTTTTTCTTCTTGTTGTAGTAAGCTATAGATTTCTATCTCGTCACGCCCTTTCATCTTACGTCCGATTAACATTTCGAATGGAGTAGTGCCTACACTCCTTTGGTAGGTGCTGTTTATTACCATCTGTACTTTACCTACGTGCCTATACCATAGTCCTGGATTCTCAATACATAGCTTGGTAAGCACAGAGGCTATAATCTTCTGTATTCGTTCCACCTGACCGTTACTACTTGGCACTCCAGTAGTTATATGTACACATTCAATGTTCTCCTCTTGACAATACTGGTGGAAGTCATGGCTCGTAAAAGCTGTACCCCGATCTGTAATAATACTAATAATCCTGTCTGGATTTCCAAATATTTGTTGGTGAACTCTGAGCTTATTCAACACTTCAGCCGTTGATGTACTCTTGCAAGGGAAAAGCCATACAAATTTAGTGAAAGCGTCGATCATGGTCAGAATATGATTGTATTGCTTCCTTGTCTCCGTCATGGGACCCACATGATCCAGATGTAACGTGCTTAGCGGAACATCTCCTTTGTCTATGGGATTCAAATATCCTTCCTTCTTTCCTTCTTTTCTACCAGCCAGAAGGCATGGTATGCACGTGTTTATATAGTCAACTACTTTTTTCTCCATCTTGTCAATGTAGTAGTCCTTGTTTACCAGTTCCAATATCTTTTTCTTCGAGAAATGTCCATGGTCATGAGCTCTCTTAATGATCTCATTCTCCATCTTCATTGGAATGACAAGTCGTTGCTCTGTTCCTTTATAGAGTAAGCCATTGTGCAAATTTTAGTCTTTGTAGGGCATTCCTTGATTTAAAATCTTTATTATTGCATTAAGGCCTTCGTCACTCTCCTGTGCGCGAAGAATATTGCTATGTAAGTCAGATCTGATAATCGCTACATATGGATTCCTGCTTAATGCATCTGCGTGTCTCATCCTTGTACCACTACGGTGTATAACTTTATATGTGTAATCCTGTAACAAGATTACCCATCGTGCCACTCGTGTAGACTGAACCAGGTCTTTCTTCTCTAGCGTTAACTCGAATGCTTTGCAATCAGTCATAATATAGAAGAATCTGCCAAACAAGTAGTGTCGGAACTTCGTCACACCTTCTATTACAGCAAGCGCTTCCAGTTCATAGCTGGTGTAATGACTTTCAGGTGGTGTAGTCCGTCGGCTCATATAATGAATTGGATGGAGCTCACCATCATCTTGCTTCTGCATCAGAATTGCTGAGAAAGCTACAGCTGATGCGTCGGTGTGTAGCTCTGTCTGAGCTCTCGGGTTATACATTCGTTATACTGGTGTTGTAGCCAACTTCATCTTCAGCACATTAAAAACTCTTCTGTGCTCCTCGTTAAAAATGACCTTGCTAATCTTGTTGTTATCCTGCTGTAGCATGTCCGTAAGGGGACTGGCAATCAGCAGTTGCATAGTTGGGAATGAACTTCCTGAAGTATGAGCAAAGTCCTAGGAAGCTGCGCAGTTGCTTCATATTCTGTGGCTCAGGAAATTTAGTGACAGCATCTGTCTTTCCTGGCGATGGCATGACTGCACCGTCTTCTATCACGTGGCCTAGGTATTCCACTCTCCTCGTAAGCAGTTGGAACTTCCTCCAGTTAATCTGCAAGCCATACTCGGACGAAATCTTCAATACTTCAGCTAGGCGTTCCGCTGCCTGCTGCTTATTTTCTGCTGGAATTAAAACATCGTCTATAAATACAAGAACAACTTCTCGGGTGATAAGTTCCCTAAATATGATCGTGATGAACCTAGTGAAGACCTTCGGGCAGGGACTTAAACCAAAAGGAGCCCTAAGGAACTCGTATTGTGACTTCATCGTGACAAAACTCGTGTACTTTACTGAGTCTTCATGTACCTTTAGATGGAAAAAACCATTCTTAAGATCCAGTGCGCTAAATACCCTAGCGCCAGCAAGCTTGTCTATGTGATCTTCTATGAGAGGAAGTGGGTATGCATCTTTCTCTATCTTGATATTTACTTTCCTGTAGTCAACACAGACCCTGAGACTACCGTCCTTCTTTCGAACTAGCACTATAGGACTAGAGTACTCGGAGAAACTCACCTGGATGATGCCATCGTCAAGCCACTCCTGTATTTGTCTGTCTACCTCATCTTGCTCCTTCAGTGACACGCGTCGTGGACGAAGAGCTACATGTCCTTCAACACAATCTTCAGGTCAATCGGCGCCTCCTTCGTTTGGCAAGGTGAATAGTTTTCAACCAACCTCGTAACCTCTTCTTTAACTGCTGCGTCGTGCACGTGACCTAGACAATCGGCAGAACAAGAAAAACATATCACATCACGCAACCACTCAGCATTCGGATTCATCCACACAGAACCGCCTTTCATAATCGTAACAACATTTCGTAAAAACTCATTGCCTAAAATGATTTTAAATGGCATAAAGTCTTTAGGCACTAGATAAAACACCGTTCCGTCGTAAATATTGCCGTCGATTTCGATACACGTCGTTATTTTGCCAAGAGATTTCACCTTTGCAAGTCCAAAACCGGTCATCGTAATTGCGGAACTGTCATCGTAAGCCGGTAATTTCAGTTCATGGTAGCACTCAATAGATAAAAGGTTCACTTCGCTGCTGCTATCTATCAATGATGTTATTATCTCGTCAGCTATTCGTACGTTCTTCACTGGTTTACTTCCATTTCCATTACATAAAAATGGTTTGTGTACATTCTGTGTGATCATGACATTTCGTTCCCGACTTCGCTGCGTGTCCGCCATCTTGCGCGTCTCGTCGGGGTAGCCAATAGCAGCCGCGGTAGTGGTGTGACACATGTCGTCCGAACTAGTGATGCCCCGTTGGATTTCTGCATTTCCATATGAAGTGCTGCCCTCTCCCACCGAATTGAAGAAATCTTTCTTGGAGTGAAGTTCGCTTCTACTTCCGCCGCCGCCGAATATTGCACGTCATGTTGATTGCCCAGCCGTCGTTTGCTGGTTTGAATCCGCCATCTTGCGCAGGTTGCAATCAGCTGACAAATGGCCAAATGCATTGCAATTAAAGCACTTACGACCTTGTGATTTATGAGGACATTCCGATGAGATATGATTTTTTTCTCCGCAGGCATAACACCGTACTGCGGGCGATCTTGTAGGTTTCGATGTACTGGGTTGAGATTTCATAACTGGTTTTTCAGTTTGTTTTGACATGGTCTTCATTTCTTCGTAAATAGCAAGCTTCTATTTTAGATCTGGATAAGTTTTAACACCATAAAGCATCATTTTGTTCACTTCAGCATCTTGTATACCGTCAACTATATATTTTACAGCCACATAGTCTGCCATCTTGCCTTGCTTTCCAAGCGCTTTCATAGCAAACATGTAATCTTAACATGACTCACTGTCCTCCTTGCGTCTAGCGCTCATCAGCTCGTGGATAGGTTTGCTGTCTATAGAGTCTGGGAATTCTTTTCTGATGGCTTCTTTCAAATCATCCCATTTCGTATGCAATTTCTCCGACCGTAACCACAGAGCAGCAGTACCGATTAGAGACCGTCGTGCAACCAGTAGCCGTTGTGTTGGAGTCCAACCGAATATTTCACCATTTTCGTCAATGTCCTTCACCCATGTGGACACCGTGTAGGATTTATCTTGGCCGCTGAACCTCGGCACGAGAGCCTCGGTATACTGTAGCAATCCGCGTGCGGTCATTTCTTCCGTATCTTGATTCGCGTTTGACTTCGTCGCGTTCGCGCCGGAGCCTTGTTGCGGTTGCTTGCCCGGCGATACCATCGTTCATTCGTTTCTTCGTATCGTCGTATAATCGTCGTCGTCGTCGCGCGTAGATTGTAGTCTTTGGCGTCGTCTTCTTTTATCCACGTGGACCAGCGCGGTAACCTCGTTCACGCACGGTCGGGTCGCGAAAATCTTGCATCCACTTACTTATTCCTCTACTCGCATCCCGGACGAGCCCCCAAAATGTGGGGCTGCGGGAGATGAATAAAGCAAGCGAAATCGTTTACACTTAATTTATTAGAAAATACTCCAAAACTACATCTTATTACAGTCGGCCATTGCTAAAAGTAAAAGTATCGGAAGCACGTCCATCTTAACCTAACTTCATTCTGTCCCTTTCTCACTCACACGCATCACACTGTCCCTTTCTTACCATTCCGTTCCAAGCATACATCATCTTCCATCCCACATTTATGTGTACAGTGTGTGTTTGATATGTTTCTTTTACTTGTATATACGAATATTAAACAATATATACAGGTTGATCATATTACGGGGGGGTGTTAAACCTTCTTGTTATGAAATAATACTGTCACCCTGCAATCTTTTTGATATTTGTTTTTTATATTTTATTATGTCATTCCTTTTCTGTTTTCCATTGTAGGTATGCAAAACAAATATACTTTTTCTTCAAGGATTCCACTGATTTATTACTATAATTTAAGTTGTGTCGTGGGGGGGGGGGCCCTGAGTGATACTATAGAAAATAGCTAACGCCTCTTTATCAAATTGGCTGTACTTAGTTCCGTTCGTGAATGTTGAGCGTCTGCGACGCGCAGCAGTCGGGGCGCTCGCTGCCGTCTTCGTAGCGGTGCGCGAGCACAACGCCGACCGTAAGCGCTGCTGTCCACTGCCAGCACGAGTTCACGCCCCTTCTCATAATGAGCTAGTACGCGTTTGTCAACTAGAGCCCGTTTCACCTCTACAAAAGCCTGTCCAGAAGTTGGATCCCATTTGCATTCAACTCCGGTTCTTAACAATGTATGCAACGGATGAAGCAATGTACTCAGATTAGGAATAAACTTCCATTAATAATTCAACATCCCAAGGAAACTCTTAAGTTGCGAGACACCCTCAGGCCTGAAATGGTCTCCAGTTTAGCGGGATTTGGTCACAAACCGTTTTTATCTCTACTTATAATAAATCTCTAGAATCAGCCAGTTTGAAACTAAGCTTTGGGTTGTCACGAATGTTCTCAGCATCCCGTGAACGGAAAAATATGAAACATTTTTTGTAGGTACATTATTATTCTAGCTGCAACTTAGGATAGTTTTTATCCGACTGCGACAATTAATTAATTTTCCGAAATATACGACTTCATTAATGTTTCATCTATTATTCTTAAAGTATATCGCCGCCACATCTGTCAGCTTTGTGAAACGTCAAAATGGCGGAATTGCTTTTCCTCAATTTCACCTATTAATAATTTAAACCCCGTCTCCGATAGACCTTCACGAAACGCATACCAAGAGTAAAGCATAAGAAATTAATCAATTCTGATATGAGAACTTATATGCGCAAATGTCGTATTAAAGCGTAATTTCAATAAATGTATCAACAAATTCGAACAATATAAGTAACACAAATGTTTTTTTTAATGGCACGCGCACGCTCTCTTTGCGCATTCAGCCAAACCACGCAAACCAAAACTCGAAGTTCGTATATCTGCATTGCTCTCACTCGAGTAATGTTAGTGCGGTAGAGATAGATATACCCGAATATTTCGAATTCTGAAATTCGTGGTTTAAAAGAAAATACGGATGTCGGATAGATTGAAAATAGGGGTGTAAGCACTGTAGACACTAAATTAAATGATCACAATGTTGTAGGTATTTTCTCGAAAAATGACTCTAAATGAAGTCAAATGGAGTAAAAAACAACGCAAGAGGTTATTTAAGTAGTCACTAAGTTATAAGTTTTAAGAGGGGGTATGTTCTAATCAAGCGGCCATCTTGAAAACTCAAAGAGTATGTGAACGTGCAGTAGATGCGACAATTTTCTGAGTTAGCATTCAGATATAGCCATAGCGTGATTTAAAACTACTTATTCATTTAATCACCAACATTTGGTATTTGTATTTTTTTTATACTGGATATCTTTATACTTCCCGAGGATGCACTGTGTTGTCTATGATGAAGCAATTGGAGATTAAAGTGGATGGCGGCTCATTTTTATTAATCTTCTAAATTGCCAATGGGTTCATATTCGGAGACCATACTGGCTTTGCGGACATTATTTATGTAAGAGAATTGGCCTAGGATTTAAATGAGTAGAACTTAAAATCTAAATAGCAACTGAACGTTGTCAATTCATAAAAACGATTCAATAAATAAAAACAAATGGTTGCTGCTAATTTGGCGCTAAAATGCTGATCATTAAAGCTTCAAACAGTCAGTTTATTAAGTTTAATGTTCCATTAGCACGGCTTGTACTTAGCTAATAGGGAGAAATAGTATTAGGATTTTATCACTTCTACATTTTTTAATCTTTGAAATAATGGCCGACAGTATGGCGCGCATCTTATAAATTACAACAAAATTTTATAAATGAATATTATGAAAAATATCCGTGAAAGAACCGATGAAAAGTGATTCCCGTATCTTTAATATTGTTGTGGTGTTGTTGGTGCAATAGCGCAATGCACAAGAAGGCATTTTTAAAAGTTTTAAGTCAATCTGCTCTCGAAACGACCGCCATCAGTGCTCGCCACAGACTAAACCAACATACGCTCATGAGCGTATGTTGGCATGCGCAAACTTATGCTAGGTGATGTCTACTCTAGTAATATAACTCAATGTATGAAACGATTGTTTTTTACTATGAGTACTATGACGCTCGAGAATCGTGACGTTACGGTCCCGATCGTTTTCTCACTCTAATAAGCGATATTAAAACGGTTGTAGCTTCGTAATTTTTTGAGATATTTGAACGGGTATTTCGTTTCTTCTTTCTTTTGAAGTAATAATAAAGGCTATAGCCGTGTTTCTATACAAAATTTGCCTTTCTGTCAAATGTTCTAGTAATTTCATTTTTAGATACTCCTTGTAGGCAATGGGTCTGTTCCCCAAAGAAGAGCCATGGACACTTGTCAGTTTTCGTAATATGGCGGTTTGTTTTTTTTTCACTTTTTAATTTTTTTCTTGAATTCGGTCTTTCCAATAATTTGATTTTTTGGTAAACTATACTACATAATAAAACCCATCACTACAAAAAATATTGCCTGAAACTTTAGTACAAATATATGTCAAAATAATGGATACTATAATTTGATATTTTTTTTTGGTGTTCTGGTGTAGCGGCACCTACAGTTTTTATTTCATAAATTGCCCATCTATAGACCTACTACATACGAGTATATTAAATTCAAATTATTACCTTTGGTACTTCATGCCAAAAACTAACTACAAATAAAATTATTCCTTCCTTGTTTCAATAATAAGTGATGAAATAAATGTGTTATTTTGCTATTTGGGGACATTTAATTTCGTTCATACAAGTGATTAAAGTAATCCTGTAAAAACATTGAAACAAGGAAGAAATAATTTTATTTGTAGTTAGTTTATGGCATGAAGTACCAAAGCTAATAATTTTAAATATATGTAACGTCGTGTAATGTTGCAGGCAACAGCTAGTCAATAACTAATAAACAGTGATCGGTTATTTGGATTCTCCCTCGCGGGATATCAAGTAGAAAACTTAATATAGATACGACAGTTTCCCGCGATACTGAACAAACCGAACAAAAATAAAACAATTTAAATTAGATAAAAAAATCCTTAGAGATCTAAGGAATTTTTTACTCTTACATGGCAACCAGTTGCGACAAAAACTTTTGTTCTTTTCCGAATCTCGACACTTTATTTAAAGCAAAACATATTAAAACCTCCACAAAGTATTAGCTTATATGGGTGGATTGCTAAAAAATTGTACATAGTTAAGAGCCTTAATCTAATCTACGCTTTAATTTTTTTCCATTGTGTAACGGCAATTACCCATACATTTTATATGGGTTACTTTTGTTACACATTGGAAAAAAGTTAAAGCATAGACTAAAACATAAAACTATATTTTTGAAATTGCCATGTATGTCAAATTAAATATTAATCAATTTCCTGCTTATAATTGTACGCGACAGGGACACAAAATCACGCATCAGCCATCAAAAACAGCCTTGCGTGCAAAAAGTATTTATGGCATGGCCCCCAAATTATATAATAAGTTACCCAATTTAATAAGACAATCCGAAATGCCTCTTTTTAGGAAATATTTGTTAGACTTTTTGGTACAAAATGCTTTTTACACGTTGAAAGAATTTTTTGACTATATGCCGCATATTTATTGAATCTAGTATAGGTAATGTAGTGTAATGTTGTAACTTAGTAGTATTTTTTGCATGCTGCATGATAGGTCATAAGAATCTAGTCTTAGTTATAGTAATGCAGTTTTTGAGATATTTCTATGCCTATTCAGGCTGGGTTGTGCTGAACAACATTGTATCTTATTACACCTTATGTACCACATTCAAGAAATAAATAAATGATTGATTGATTGATTGATTGATAGATTAGATTAAGGCCCTGAATTATGTATTTTTTTCATATATTTGTCATGATGGAAAAAGTACTTCAAAATCTTGACATTGACATTTCATTATTTTCTCTGGATTTCAGTTCTAATTATTTGCTTCTAAGGATTGCATAAATAAATAGGTATTAGCTGTGTAATTTATACTAAATATAATATTAGGTCACAGGTTATCGTATAAGTGCAAATACATAGATTTTATAGCTCAAAGGCGATCCAATAAATAAGTATCCACGTTAAGTTCGCACACTATGATTTATGGTTCAGTTTTGATTTCATCGACTTTTAGACAAAATAACGGATAGTAAGTACTCGTCTATCAGCTACTTAGATGTTTTAAAGTGTAATAAAGTAAACACATTGTATTTTTTTGCCTTTTCCAACAACATAAAGCCCGGATTCTCGGGGCATATCCATACTAACATAATGATTGAGGTCGTTCACCCCATGTCGAATCCAAAAATCCGATTACTGATAATAAAGCTGTATTTGACTCTATCTTGTAAAAAATGGCATTTGCTTAAGTTAAGAGTCATCCCCATTACGCAAACGTTCAAGTACAGCTCTGAGATTCCTCAGGTGCTCCAGCCTGTTAGGACCCGTAACACAAATATCGTCCAGGAAAACAACGCAATTAGGAATCCCACGCAGCGTTTCCTCCATCAACATTTGGAACTTTTCCAGAATGCATGAAATACCATATGGCGTCCGACGATACACGAACGTACCCACATGAGTCGTGATCGCCGTATAGGGCTGCGAGTCCTCCGTTAAAAAACACTGTTCATAAGCGTGACGCAAATCTAGTTTCGTGTAGGTACTGCAGGTCGATCACGTAACGCATTGTACGAACGACGGGTAGGTCTAAATGTCACTTTTTATATGGAAAATTGACAGTTAAATTATACCGACGCACGTTCGGAACGTTACGTGTTTACCCCCCTGTTTCCCGCCGCTAAAATTAGCGAATAGTTCTTCTATGCGAGGCAAGGGATAGTAATCACGCTTCACTTTAGGATTTATCGTAACTTTGTAGTCTCGCAAATGCGTAATTCCCCATTCTGTTTCATTACCGGTACTATTGGAGTTCCGTAGTCAGAGTGATCCACGCGGCACAGGGTTCCGTCTCGCTCGAGTCGATCGAGTTCACGCTCGACACGTACGCGCAACGCGAGTGGCACGGGTCTCGCACGCACATAAACCGGGTCTTTGTCCGTGAGCTGTAATTGAATGCTTTTTTACAAATACCTAATTTATCCGTGAGTACTTCAGGAAAATCACTACAAGTGCTCGCTAGGTGCTTTACATTCTGCAAATACTCAGCTTGCGGCTCGCCGACGCGCTGCCGACGCAACCTAAAAACGTGCCCTTCGGCGATCTCTGATCGTTGAGGTTCCAAATGCCCGGAAACCAATTCTACGAGTTGCTCAAACGTTTTGTCTTCAGGAAGCTCCGGTGAGCACAAATCGCACATAAGCGCATACGTCACGTCTCCGACGACTGTTATTGACAAAGGCAATTCTAGTTCAGTCTTCACTTCGTTTAACAAAATATACTATTTTACTCGGCGTATGTACGCCGGCCACTGTTTGGATGCCGGGTCAAAAGCTTCCAGCTTTCCGATAGGCATGTTTAACACTCTAAAATGCACGGTTTAACCAATATAATTAAAATATTTAATCGACTCGTCGCCAATGTGATGATTAAAAGGCCAGTTGGTAGCTGACTGACAGTATTTATTCATTTGTTAATGTGCGAATATTCAGCGTTTTAAAGGCGTTTTTTTTCGTCATTGTTGTCTCTAGGAAATACTATTAAAAGAGACGAATATCGGAGTCCAGTTTTGATGAAGACGTAAGCCAATACCGGTGCTGATCCTTTTTTGATATAAGTTTCCGCGGTATATTTTACCTCTGCTGAAATAATCTTGAGCCGACAATGACTTTAGAACCGAGCGGCTCAAACGCTTGGAGATTGGCCCTAATGTGCCAGTATCAATTGCCTGTTTACATATTTAACCTATTTTCCCAATCTTTACCATTTATTTTGTGTACGGAACTCTAAATACATTAAAAAATGAAATCTTAAGTAACTTTATAGATTCCTTTTGTTGTATCTAGCATAAGTAATACTGTACATATATATAACTATTCATACAGCTTTTAGCTAATAAAATGTAAAATCCATTAGGAGCGTTGTTTGCCAACAAACCGCATTGCGGTTTGGCAGATTAATTGTACCTATGTAAATTTAGCTATAAGCCTTAAAGAGAGAATTAACATTAAATTAATTAATTAAATTAAAAAGTTAGACCAGCTGCGGGGCCAACATGTTTTTATCGATTACCTACTTACTAGAATCTGAAATTAAAAACAGGTAAAAAAACGTTCCTTGACATGATGATCGAGTCTTCTGGAGGAGCCAAGGGCTACTCGGACATCGAGCTGCGGGAGGAGGTGCTGTCGATCGTGTCGGCCGGCACCGACACGTCGGCCGTCGGCACGGCCTTCACTGCCGTCATGCTGTCCCGGTATCCCCGCGTGCAGAACAAAGTCTACGAAGAGTATGTTTCTTACACAAGCTTCTTAGTTTTATCATACTAGTGACTAATGATAGGATAAAACGAACTTACCGGAAGTGATGTTTTATCCTGATTATATGAAGTATTTAGTCCGAGATAACTGTGAAGTAACGTCATTTCATGCTCATCATACGCGAAGTCTATCTATAGACACTATTTAAAAAAGAAAAACCTTTTCCAAAGGTTGAAAATTTGGATTGAACCCATTTACGGTATAGCGGTAATACCCTGAGAAAATTACGGTTTCGGAAATAATTCAATATCAGGCTAATTATTTGTACACGGCTTTTATGTGTTATTTTAAACAACTTTTACTATTAACATCAATAATTCTATGGACCGGAAGTTAAGAAAAAAAATTAACCCGCAAGCAAAAATGCTATCAGTATTTTTATAATGAAAACATGTTTGAGTACACAAATTTGGAGACTTACTACCTGAATCCAAAAATATATACATCAGGAAATAACGGCATTTTAATTAAATATTTTACGACCTTGAGATAATATTGAATTTCATCTGGCCTATAGAAAGGTTTATCCATTAACAAAAATAAGTGGATTATGCGCGTATCCCAAAGAACGTATATAGACGTAGTCAATTGTAAAGTAAAGAAAGTTTATACCATTTTTGCCTGATTTTTACGGAATTTATGAAGATTACTTTTCATTATTTATTACCGTATCGGTATTAAATTTAGGTGGATTATTAATGAATATTTAGTCAAATTACCCGACCTATTTTTTGGTGTAAAAATATCTCTGATATCAATATATTGTTGTGTTTTCATAGAGCGAAACCGTAAAGTTCTCAGGCTATAATGGGGAGTCCTTGGGAATATGAACATTACATAAGTAAATATATGTATGTGACGTTCCAAGGGTAAAGGTACCTTATGGCGGCCTTAGTTTTGAAGATGTTTTCTAAAACGGGGTAAAAAAGACGTTTTATTATGGCTATATTGAAAACTATTAGATGTAACATTTTGTTGAAGTATTTTTATTTTTAATATAAAATGTTTAAATTACAAGTCAGTTAATTTAATCCTACGGTTTAGTAGAAAAGGTCCTTACGGCCGTGTGATATGAAAATATGCAAAATAATACTGAAAAAAGCCTACATGCATACCCTTTCCTTTATACAATCCATACTAATATTACAAATGCGAAAGTAACTCTGTCTGTCTGTTACCTTTTCATGCTTAAACCGTTAAACCGATTGAGATGAAATTTGGTATAGAAATACTCTGAATTCCGGGGCCTTCCCAAAGAGTCCTTACTAAAGATAGTTTTTATCTGGAAATTCACAACCTAAGGGGGTGAAAAGGGGGGAGAAAGTTACGATATAAACGAGTTCCGCGCGGACGAAGTCGCGGGCAAAAGCTAGTAGTTAATAATAATATATATATAATATTTACAAACCTAAGTGATAGGAGATGTGAAATCATTGATAAGTACCTATGATGTTACAAAGAAAAATACGCAATAATTTAATATTTTATTATTCTTTGAGTATTAAGCCCACTGGAGATGTCATACACAGGCGACCCCCTCCGGCAAAGTACATTGGTCAACTGGTCAACCACGTTATATAAAACTACTTAAAGTCGCTTCATCGCCATTTTGTATCGATCCGTGTCGCGTGACGTTTCTCTCGAAAAATGGTGAATTGTGCAGTATTATCAAGTAAAAGGCGATCTGACAGCTCAAATTCGCAACAAGTTCGCGTTTCCTATCATAGGTAAGTATTTTTACTAACTATTAAATGTGTATTGAAGTACAATCTCCATTTAAAGAAAATACCGTTTGCGATACGTAAACGACAGAAAATGTAAACATGGTGTCGTGGTACGGGGTCGAATCTGTCTTTAGGGATGCGATAAAAGTATGAAAAGCGACTCAACATTTGAATGAATCATTCATTCATTCAATCTCTGTGTCAGTTTGTTTAATAGTCAGTTTTTTATTAGATATTGAATTAAAGAGTAGGTATATATGTATGTTATATTTGAATCTTGTAAGGTGAATTAGAAAATGACTTTTCTCTGGACATACGTTGTTGAAATTTTGTCTTACAGAAAATAATTGTTGGCAAAAAAAATATCTAGATAAAAGGAATACATTTATGTATGTGTTATTCATATACTATTATTTATATATACTTAATGTTATACTATTATTTATATACTTTATATTAAAGGACATATAATTATAACTACTTACTTTATGTTATAATTATATGTCCTTTTAGATTTCCAAAACATCCCTATATAAAGGTGAGAAGACCAAAAAACCAACTTCCTGGACCACAATTTATTTTAGAGTGACATATATCAATTACAAAGAATATTCGATATATCAAGATTTAAATGCACGTCAGTGCCGCGCACCATAGAGTTTACAACATCCTCCCACCTTTGGGCGAAGACCCAAACTCTTCATCTCTTTATTTATAGAACTTCGCTAGGTTGTAGTTCCAGCGGATATAGACGTTGGAAAGCTCGGGTGTACTCGCCGTCGGTTGTGCGTATTTTCGCTACTCTAGCCTTTCCGTCTTTTCCGGTATACACATCGAGGATAACTCCTAAAGGCCACTTTATACGCTTATCATTTGTTTCTACTAAAACGACATCGCCTACCTTTAAATTAGAGTCCCTCTCCCTACCCTTCTGTATGAGCATGCTCAGGTACTCATATCTAAACCGCTCCCGTAAATCTGCCCTCAGCTTATGCAAATACCTAAGACGTCTATTCAACGAATCATGATCTAGGCGGTCTAAATCTGGAGTCTCGCTGGCAGGAAGTCCTTGAATGAAGCAGGCCGGCGTAAGAGGCTTCAAGTTATCTGGATTGTCCGCGATATACGTTAAGGGTCGCGAGTTCATCAATGCTTCGTAATCGCAGAGTATGGTTGACAGCTCTTCAAAGCTTACTTACTGTTCTCTGCCCCAAGTTGCGTCGTAGAAGTTCCTTTAGGGACCGGATTAAACGCTCCCACCAACCTCCCCACCATGGTGTAGCATGAGGATTGAACTTCCATTTTATGATGATCTTTTCCCAATTTAATGACCTTATCTGGTTGTCAGCTCCGTGGAAATACGTAACATTATCTGTGTAAATTGTGTCATTTTTTCCACGTCTTGCCATAAACCATCGTAACGCCATGAGGAAAGCTTCTGTTGACAGCGACTTAGTTAGTTCCAGGTGCACGGCTCGGTATACTGCACACGTAAATACAATTATCCACACCTTCCCTCCCGACCGCAGAAAAAGAGGACTGGCTATATCAATACCTGTCACCTCCAATCCGGCAGCTGGTTTCACTCTATCGAGAGGCAAAGGGGCCAAAGGTGTGTCAGCATGCCTTAAATATTGCCGCTTTTGAAACGGTAGAACTGACGAGTATTCTTATGCCCGTAATCCAATTGTTCTCTCTGAGTACTGTCATTAGGGTACCCGGGCCCACGTGATGCAAAATCTGGTGTTTCCAAGCGACTAGTTTTTTAATTATAAGAGGCTTCCCAGGTAAAAATAAAGGACAGATGAAGTCGGTGGGTTCATCACTCAGTACAAGTTTTGTACGGACTCTTAATAAGCCTTCATCGTCTTGGAATGTTTGCAGGTTCTTTGTCTTTCTAATGCCATCTGCCATCATTTCGGTCTGCACCATCCTTAAAAGTATCTTCTCTGCGCCTAGAAACTCTTCACAAGTCAGTTCTCCTTTTCTTTTATTATTTGGATTCTTGCAGTTGAACGTAAATCTTTACATCCACCCTACCATTCTTACTATCTTAGTATATTTAGAAAAGTAAGTCAGTGTGGACAGAAGCGTACTTTCATCTGCAGTAGTACTATTAGCAAGTACACATTCCTTCATTTCCTTGTTGACTTCTTGTTCATCAACATTAAGATGAGACGTTGGCCATTCAATAAATTCCTTTTGTACGATGTAAGGCAACTCTGCATCCCAACTCAGCATTAAATTCCACGTTTTCTGAATAATCAGCTTGGGCACAAGTTTCACTGGGCACGCCAAGCCAATCGGGTCAAAAACTTTCTGAGTTATGGAAAGTAAACTTCCCTTCGTATTGTTTTCCTTTGAAACGATGTCATGTACAAAGTTGACATTGCAATATAATTTATCACTCCTGACATCCCATATTAGGCCGAGTACAGACATGCTATCTGCTTCTGACGTCATCTGTTTATTAGTCATAGGAGTTGTGACCCTACCTCGCAAGTAAAATTTCGCCTCCAACATTATCTTCTTCGCCTCTTCTATGAACATTTGCGCGTCTTGCTCACTTTCTAGGCTGGTGACGCAGTTGTCAACATAGAACGAGTTCTTAAGATGTTTGGCCGTGTCCTTGTAATCTTCGGTGTACTTCTCCAAGTGGTAATTTATAGTAGCACCCAAAAGAAACGGACTACAGGTTATGCCAAATACTACACGACAATGGCGGTATATTATTAACTCTTTTCTTTCGTTATTTTTCCACCACAAAAATGACAAATATTGTCTGTCTTCATCTTTCAGTGATATCTGAAGAAAGGCTTTCTTAATGTCGGACGTTATCCCAATCGCATGCTTCCTAAATTTGATAAGCAGTTTCGGGATCAGTTCAAGACAATTTATACCCTTTTCTAGGAACGAGTTGAGAGAATTCCCATTACGATCTCGCACAGAAGCGTCAAATACCGGGCGAACCCTTGTTGTCAGACTGGAGTTTTTGATGACCGCGTGGTGTGAAAGGTGGTGTTGAGGCCTCGCTGAATCAGTGACTTCTTCAATTATGCCCTCCTTCAACCAATCTTCAAAGACTTGGCCATAGTTATCAAACTCGTTCAGCTTCAGTAGTCTTTGTGTAGTTGACATCATTCTTCTTTCAGTATTCCGAGGGTTTCTAAGTCCCAGAGCTCCGATTGCAAATTAGCTGATACAACATTTGTTATTACACTGCATGCGTTTATTATCGGTCCTTGAAGTGTCCATCCAAATTTATTTTTCATGGCCACGAGGTTATTGTCCAGACGTATGAAACTATCAGTCAGCAAGGCTCCAGCGTAGTCTGCGCCGATTAGCAACCCGATGTTGGGCACATCCTCCTCGCCGACGTCACTCAACGTGATGTTATGTTTCTTCAATTCTTGGATCAACTCATGGTTCATGCTCAATCGAGGAATATACCCGCAGATCGTGGATTGGTCAAGCGCGGTCATCTTGTATTGAAACTGGTTGTCTAGGCTCGCGACATTGAATTCATAGCAATGAAACTGCTGTTTCTTAGTTTCAATCCCGCCGAAGAGACAATGTGACATGATTTCATTACTGACCGGCTTCAGATCCAAATCCTGTATTATATCGCGACGTACATAAGACTTCTGAGCACCTGAATCAACAAAAGCACGTACCTTGATGCATTTCTTATCGCTTATAATATTTACCATAAACGTTTGCAACAGTGTGGTACTAGCCTTATTTTGGGCTAAATTATTATTTGAAGTAGACGTTCCAGCTTTGCAAGTTTTGACGTTCTCATTTTGAATCGACGTTTTAATGTCAGGGCACATCAATATTGAATGACGTTTGGAACAGAAAAGGCATTTTGTAAAATTCTTACACTTTTTGGAATTATGTCCGACTTTCAAACAAATAAAACAAGCTCTCTTTTTATTTAGCGTTTCCCTCCTTGCTTCGTATGACATCTTGTTGGCTTTGTAGCACTCGAAGCTATTATGCGATGCCTTTTCACACCAAACACAACAATTCTTCTTACCTGCGTCTTCCGTTGACACCAAGCATGATGCGGTGGGTTGTGTAGGAACATGAGGCAGACTGTCACCCGATGCTATTCCGCTGCGGGCGAGCTGGATGCGCTCCTCCGACTCCGCTTCGCGTTTCAGGAATTGCATAAGCCGGTTTAAACGATCGTCGCTCTTCTCCTCGTGCACTTGAAACCTCTCCCACGCTCGTAAAACAGATTCGGGCAAGGCGGACTCAACTAAAGGAAAAAGTAAAGCGGCGTATTTATCTATAGTGACACCTAAGCTCTGAAGTGCTAGTAATCGCGTATTTAATTTATCATATAAGTGGCCTAATTTATAGAAGGTATTACCTTTTGCTTGCGCTAATACAAGATTAAGGAGCTCACGTACGTAGATGTCGATCAACATGTCATCGCGAGCAAACCTGGACTTCAACTGTTCGATAGCCTTATTGTAGTTAGCTCCCGAAGGAGGAAAGCTTTCGACGAGTTCTCTTGCTGGAGAATCAGGAACTGTGCACTGGTACAGGTACTGGAACTTATCTCCGTCGTCCATAGTGTCGTCGCTGTTGATCTTTTGAAATTTACACCAAAATCCAATCCAATTCTTCGGATTTCCGTCGAATTTTCTCAAATCAAACTTAGGTAGCCGGAACCGTCTCGATTGACATGCCGAGCTGCATGTCGACTTCTCACATCCATGTTGAGACTTCAAACTCTTCACGGTATTATTTGACACATCACTGCCGTTAGATTGAATTGACCTTCTTATGCGTTCGTCGTTCCGAGAAACATTATCGTAGTGAACTTTCATACGTTCCCAGTCGGATTGATAATTATCGCTTGTCAAACAATCTTCGTAAAACTCATCTTCAGAAATATCTTCCGTGTTCAGCCACTGCTCTTTTAAACGTTCATCGACGTTAAACAATTTCTCAGCACGTAGTTGTAGTTTGGCGAAGGCAGCGGTGATTGGCGGTGAGTGATGACGGGCGCAGATCAGGTGTCACAATACTTCCGGAGCAATGGCTTGGTACTTAACTTAAAAAAGACCCATTTCATCCACTTCCATCTGGGAGGTAAGGTTCCGAGAAGCCTTGAGATTCTTGTCGATGGCACCAAATTAGAGCAAGTGCAAAATACTACATTTCTGGGATTCGAGCTGGACAGAGGGCTTAAGTGGGAATCGCACATCACTAAACTAAGTAAAAAGCAGGGGAGTGCCTGCTTTGCCCTGCGACGCTTGGCGAGGATAATGCCCAGAGATGTAGTACGCTCGTGCTATTTCGCCACTGTGCACTCGCTTCTACAATATGGTACAGAGTTGTGGGGCCGCGCCGCCGACTGAGAGCGCGTATTTCGCATGCAAAAGAGAGCCGTACGAGCGATTGCACAGGTAGGCCAAAGAGTCTCTGCAAGACCTTACTTCCAGTCCCTCGGGATACTCACGCTACTTTCCATCGTTATATTTCAGGTGGCTACATACGTGCGGTGTCATTTAGACGAATACTCGATATACACGGTCGTAACCTGCGTAACGCTAACAAACTTGTTGGTGTTAAACATAGACTAGCGAAGTCTGGCAAACTAACACATGTCATGGGACCAATGGTGTACAACCAATTACCGGCACATATCACAGATGCACCATCACTGGCCAGCTTCAAATCACGACTCAAATTATGGCTTATCGAGCACACTTTTTATAGATTTAGCGACTTTAGTACGCAATAGGTCGCACTTTATTTGTGTAATGTGTACAATTATGTATATATAATTCGTTGTACCTATGCTTTAATTTTATTTTTTGACTTTTATGATTATTTATTATTTTTACAATTATGATTAAAATATTGACATGTAATATGAAATATTATGAATAAATATGATTATGATTATGATTTCGTCAATAGACTCTAAATTGGCTTCAAAATCATTCTTGGCTTTAGTAAAAAGCCTCCGAGCGATGCTTCTTTCTTTGCGTAAACTTTTCATTATTTATGAATGCGGAGAATTTAGCACTTGGAGACCAAAAAACCAACTTCCTGAACCACAATTTATTTTAGAGTGACATATATCAATTACAAAGAATATTCGATATATCAAGATTTAAATGCACGTCAGTGCCGCGCACCATAGAGTTTACAACAAAAGGAGAAATGGAGAAAATTTTGTAATAACGAAAATTATTCTTGGAAACCTATACGTACAAGTGTTATCTGTTCGGAGCACTTTACTCCGGAAAGCTACAAAAATGATACTAACAGAAAGACATTGATTGAAGGTGCTTTACCTTCTTTGCGACTATGTCCTTGATTGGTGAATTTCTTTTTTTCTTTGTTTTTCCTATATCTGCGGCTAGTAGGTATACATTTAATTCTGAAACCCGGCTTTTTTCCATAAAATCAAATTAATGATAACAAATTAAATATTGCCCCATTTTTACACTTATTTTAGAATACATCCCAATTTCTAAAGCCACTCATTCTAAAGCACAAATATAAATGAGGATGCGCCATATTTCGGAATTTCACTGGAACTAATTTCTTACACAGGCAATGATTTTATGATTATTTGTTGTTATTTGTGATTGGTTGGTGAATAACGTCAACGTCATTCGTGGTGGTGTCGTTCACATTTCTTTAAAGACAAATATTAACAAAACGCTAAAAATAATTCACAGTCGTGAGTGGAATATTATCAATAATGTGCAGGTACACGTGTTTACTACGTGTTTACTGTAAACGAAAAACTTTTTACAAAAAAAGAGCATTCCACTAAATGGTTTTTAAAATACATACAAATAAACATTTTTTTGGGTAGTATCTTCAATGTAGAGAATTTTCATTTTATAATAAATAGTATAAGATAATTCAGTTCATTCATCAAACTGATTTGACTCATTCTTCAGATCCGTCCGTTGTGTCCCATCACTAACTTGTTCGTATGTATGCTGCACGGTTACGTGAAAACTCTGTCTGTGTGCGTGTAATTTTAGATGTGTTAATTTTTTTTGTAGTGTGCGTTTATCTCTACACACCCCCCCGCTAAAAGTGGCGAAAAAATTTGTTCGAAGAGTTGACGTTATGACATCTCCAGTGGGCTTAATACTCAAAGGCCCTGATTATTAACTTCTGAAGAAACAGGTTTACGACACGAGTTCGTTTATCGAACTTTCTAATGCTAAAAAAATCTAAGTATAGTAGGTGACACTATTTTCAAGAAGAAACTGGATTTGCATTAAGTTCTAAGTTCGCATGAATATCAGCACCCGTCATGTCAACAACTAATTTCAAAACATTGTTTATTGGAATGCTGCTGAAGTTCTTCGTCCTTTTTCTGCCGCAACTATTTGAACGGATTGAAAATAATAAATTTTTGCATCGGCGTGAAACTTTTTTGGGCATTTTGATTGCAAAATCGATTATTATTCTGAAATATGAAGATTTTTTTTTTCGTTTCGTTATATCGGTGACATTCAATGACTTCCAACCAGGGGGGGGAGGACAGTGACATACCCGTTGACGTTTGATATAGATAGAGCTACCATCTTGTACCGCACCTAAAAACTTACTATTCCGCAAAGTAGATTTTCGGTTACTAAAATAATGGCACAGGATGTCGCTATAAAATCCATGTAAAATTATGAGTCATAAAATGTTTTGGATATTATTCTTTAATAGTATTTTGAAATAAATTAAACTAACATTATTCAATAATGTAATTTACATGAATTCAGCTGTTTGTTACATTAACTTTATTTTTCACTTGGCCACATTTGCCTAACCAACCCCCTCTATGGTTTTGACGGCAACTGCTGTGAAGTATGGTGAACCAACTCTATGGTTTGGTTACCATGGATACGTTTCTCTGTTAGAAATTTTTTATGTCAAATTGTCTTACGTATTTTTACTATAAAATCAAACAATAAGTAACATTAAATATATACTTCTTTATTGTTGTCACGTGCTCCTCCACTTCGCTGTTGAGAAGTAACCTCAGGTCCCTGCATTCTTTGTCTTCTTTTGTTACTGTGTTGTTTTGCGCATATACGAGTACTGATATACTGGATATATATATTTGCAAATGCCCAGATTATGAGCTGTTGGCTGTTAAACCGATGGTAAGTTTATATTTTACGTATTACGTGATTCACTAACAATAACAGTGAAGTGAAACTAGATATGTCAACTTGTCCTAAACATCCGTGTTCTTACTGTTTCAGATATACCAACCCATCGTTTCAAGAATCCCTATAAGATTCCCTGAGCAATTCAAAGCTATACTCTTGTTGTTTGAAAATTGGAGAAATCATCCGATTATGACTACTATAGGAAGAAGATCATTTGTGACAACCATTTTACAGATGCTGACAAAACCCATAACAACTGTACCTAGAAATAGATTAGCAGTGCCTTCGCTTTATTTAGCTGGTAAGCTTCCGCTAAATGTTTATTCTGAATTATATAAGCGGAAATGTACCTAATGTGCGGTAATACCTCTTCATTCTGCGGCTACTCTATGAGTACAAATACAAGATGATGATCTACCGACATACTTAACTGTTTGAAAAAAAAAAAACACTGAAATTCGTATGAAACATACATATATTTCCGACAAACCTCCAAGGATATTTACTAGTAAAGTCCTGTATTAAAAGGGATTAAGAACTTTTGACGTCTTCGATTGCGTAGTTACTTTGATGCTGACTGTACCCTTTACTCCGAAATAAACATGATTATATTATATATTATTATAAGTTTTGGGAATAAAGGCGTGAATCTACGTTTATGCATGTACCTAGGGATGTATATTTTGTGAATGTAGGAAAAACAGGATAGAATAAAACAGTCACCACCATAATAGGAATTCTGGTACCTAAGTTATTTTAACATTTATGCAAATATTGTAATTTTTATCGTGAAATAAATTATTATGAATCATCTGCTTGACTTGAGATTTTATCCATTATTTAATTTGATTGTGTTAAGATTTCACTTACACTGTTATTTTCGACTGCATTTTCTACTTTGGAGATAAGCATGTCAATTGAATTTCTTTC